>JADWPU010000002.1:2093437-2732007 GCA_016109575.1 Phialophora chinensis
CTTCACGGCCAGTATGAGTGCGTTGTCACCGGAGGCGTCTTTTGCGTTAGGGTCGGCTCCTTTAGCAAGTAACATCTCGATTACTCCTTCCCGTTCATTCTTCACGGCCAGTATGAGTGCGTTGTCACCGGAGGCGTCTTTTGCGTTAGGGTCGGCTCCTTTAGCAAGTAACATCTTGATTACTCCTTCCCGTCCATTCTTCACAGCCAGTATGAGTGCGTTGTTACCGGAGGCGTCTTTTGCGTTAGGGTCGGCTCCTCTATCAAGTAACATCTCGATTACTCCTTCCCGTCCATTCTTCACAGCCAGTATGAGTGCGTTGTCACCGGAGGCGTCTTTTGTGTGGGGATCGTCGCCTCTCTCAAGTAACAACCTGACCAATCCTTCATGTCCAGTCTTCGCTGCCCACAGTAGCTGGGAGTGCTTTGAATCACCAAAGTCTTTGAAGCCTAGCTGAGCACCACTATCCTGCAGTAACTTCACCACTGTATCGTCATTTCTCTCAGCCGCCCGCCATAGCGGACTGACTTGTCTTTGAGCAACAAATGTGCAGTGTCGATAGTCGGATTCTGTCATGAGGACATACTTCGCCTGCGATTCGTTCTTGATATAGGGTCGCCCATGTGCTGTAGACTGATAGAGAGAATACAGAGAATTCAGACTGGCGCCATTGCCCAGCAGCCCTTTGATGATTGTCTCAGATCCCTTCTCGACTGCTGCAGCCAATACAGTGCCGCCATCAACGTTTCTTATCTCAGTGTCCGCGCCATGCTGAAGTAGTAATGAGACCACTGCATCATGTCCTTCCCAGGTCGCCCAATGCAGGGCTGTTACTCCTGCATAGTCCTGAGCGTTAACGTCTGCCTTGCCATCGAGCAACAGTTTCGTGACCACCTCATGTCCGTTCCTAGCAGCCCCAGCTAAAGGGGTCAGACCAAACTCGGATTTGGCCTCCAGGTTGGGGTTCTTTGCAAGCAGCAACTTTACGATTGCCTGGTGTCCTTTCCAAGCCGCCCAGGCTAAAGGGTTCATTTTCACACGGTCTTTGGCCTCCAGGTTAGTGTTGTTTGCGAGCAGCACCTTTACCACTGCCTCATGCCCATTCTGTGCTGCGTACGATAGCGCCGTCTGCCCGCTGTCGCTTGTAGTCTCAGGATCCGCGCCCCGGCTGAGCAACAGCTGCACGACCGCTGCATGTCCATTCATAGCTGCCCATGCCAGTGGCGTTAATTTGGATCTGTCTTTTGACTCAAGATCAACATCGTCTTCCAGCAGGAGCCTCACTACCGGCTCGTGCCCGTTTCCTGCGGCCCATGATAACGGCGTCCGATGGAAAAATTCCGTCGCCAGGTCTGGGTCAACATTTTGTCCAAGCAGGAGCTTCACTATAGGCGCATGCCCCTTCTTTGCCGCCCAAGACAACGGTGTTTGCCCAAATGAGTCTTTGATATTCGGGTCATCCCCTCTCGCAAGAAGCATTGCCGCCACGCTAGGGAGGCCAAGGTACCCCATAAGGTGTAGAGCTGTTGTTTGCCTTGGAACCTTTGGGTTATTGTAAATCCGCTGAGACTCGATGGTCATTAGTGCTTGGCTGCACGCCTCTAGATTTCTCTCGCCTTCGAGAAAGTCAATTGCAGCTTGGATATCCCAGCCTAGGTTCAAAGCCTCGTAGGCATGATGTCCCCAGTTTCGAGCTGCATAACCGAGGAGGGTTTTTGCTCCCAATCCCATCCGAGGGCGTAAGCTGGAAAAATCGCTCTCTAAAACTGAGAACGAGAGATACGTGACGCAGATCCGTGTGATATCGATCTGCGCATTCTTGAACCAAATATTTTGGGTCCGTTCAAAGTATTTCTGTGCCGTATAATGGACCAGTCGGACAATATTGCTCTCTGCATCGACCGCAATCAAAGGGGCACACGCCCTGGTTATGTGATCAATGGTCGGGATGTTGTTCTTATCCAGTGCAGATTTCCCGATCTCAACTGCAAGGGCGTCCTGGAGTTCCGGTACCGTTAACTGCCTCCTGGCATTAACGACCCACGAAAGGGCCAGCAGAGCGTCTCGAGGTAGGCCGCCTTTCTGGAGTTGAATTCGTTCCATGGCTTTTGTGTATGCTTCGTCTAGTGCACTCGACCCATCTGGTGACACGGCGGAGGCCTTGCGCAGAATGTTCAGTGCCGCCCGAACGGCTGTTGGTGATCTCTTGCCAACCAGTGAATCGATGTAGAGTTGTGCGAGGAGAAACCTAAGGAATTCAGCTCACTAAGGTGCCCAGAATTAACAATGTCTAAGACTTACATCCCTTCGATTGCCAACTCTATCTGCGTCTTGATCTCATCTTGGAGATCCATGTCACTATGCACGAAATCTGGCAGCTCACTCATTCGCGTATCGAGGAAGCGAAAGATATCTTCACGGCTAGGGCGAACTTCTTTCAACAGGCAACCTTCAAATCTCTTGCTGATGCTTGGAATGAACCTTGAAGTTGCGAAAATATTCAGTCCGAGCTTGCTTTGTGCATTGAACAGGTGATCCAACAGTTTCGTGCGACTGCCATCACTGTCATCGCATTCGTCGAGTGCGTCGACGACAATGAAGGCTCTTGAATAGGACATCCCAACAAACTGAAGAGTTGCTGATAGTTCGTCGAGTAAGGGGCGCGTACTTCTTTCTCGATGCCGATCGTACAACGCCTGTACATTGCTCGAGAATGGTTTCTGGCTCTGAGCCAGCTGCTTTGTTACACTCGCCAGTAGATATTCCGCCTTTTGGTCTTGTTGCCGCTGAAAGTTGCAATAGATGTACGCAATGCCAACTGCGGTGTCGTCTTTGAATCTGCTGACCAGGTCATGAACAAGAATAGATGTCTGCATCGTCTTCCCGGCCCCAGGAATCCCTGGGCAGAACAATGTCTGTTTTCCTGTTGCCAGCCAAGCTTGATATTCTGTCGACTGTAATAGCCCCTGGCCAGTCCCCGGCTCACAACTGGAGATATAGTCATGCTGCTGAGGAGCAAAATCGATATGACTGAGCCAGTTGAGGATGGTCATTTGTTTCGAGAGTTCTTTGTCTATCACGTGGATCAGCATAGGCTCGACTTCCCAGTTAGATCGCAGTCTCACCTTCAAGAAGATCGCCTAGATTGTTCCTCGTTTGCATAAATCCGTCTTCGACCATTTCGTGGACATGTTTTAGATCTCGCGTGACTGCCCAAGTTTATGTTTCAGCATCTCTAATATGCCTTTCCCGGATGGGAGTCACTGACCATCATTGAGTACGTCCTTGACCAGGCGTTCTCCTTCGACATCGCTTGCCTGCACAAAGCACAGAAGCTCTTTGGCAAACGCTGCGGCTACAGCCGCCGCGTGCTCCTGCCATGCCTTATTCTTGTGTGAGTCGGCATAGTCACATATGCCCCGAATTACCAAGCAAGGGAAGTTGTTCATCAACCCAGCCGCCTCCATCTCAAGGCAGAGAATATTGCCACCAAGGTCCTTGTTGAGTTTGTCCCGGAAAGCAGCATCCTTGATGACCTGGTTGCCGGACGCAACTAGGCCGTAATGCACACGCATGCGTCGGCGGTTTCTTCTCACAGTCTTGGTCTTGTCACAAAGTCGACAACTCTCCTCTTCATCATCGTCACTGCCGTCACTGCCATTATCGTTGTCCTCTTCCTCCTCTTCGTCATTGCCATTGTTGTCATCTACGCGAGCATTGGCCCCAACGCTCGCTTCATTGACATGATCATAATCTGCTCTGAACAACACATCCTGCATCGAATCGGACTTCAGATACTTTTTGGCCGCTCTGGGGTACTTATGCTTCAGCTCCTCAAGGTATTCAGGGATTTTTGAACCCGACAGATCATGCTCCGTCTCCAGCTTCCCCAAGGCCGACAATAGAACATTGGGCGGATTGTTCAGTGCCCCGATTCTTTCGAACTTGCCGCCTGATTTCGCCTTGCCCATGTCCCACTGGACCACGCCCGGAAACTGACCTCCGGGTGTGCTAACCACGACATCACCTAGCCGCACTTTGGGTGGGATACCACCTCCAATTCCAACCATCAGTCCCACCTTGACGGATGGGAAAGTGCTAACCATGAGCGTCACGACATTCGCGGCCGAATTTGTGCCATATTTGCCTTTTGGCAGACACGCTATGACCACGTTGTGTTCGCCGATAGAGCCTAGGGTGTATGTGTTGCTGTCATGGGGCGGCTTGGGCAAGTTTCGATGTCTCTTGTCTAACATGGCCGTCGCCGCAGTCTGCTCCTTCGGCAGAGCACACACCCATCCTACGGTATAGTCGCCATGAGTTTTGGTCTCGGCAGTCATCTGCGTAGATGGTCAAGAATGTCAGGCTGCGTGCCTCAGGAAACAAAGTTGGAACCTGTGGTCAGGTCAAATGGTTGCAAGAGGGATGATATGTTTAAATCACAACAGTTGTCCGGAAACGGTGAGCTACAACAGCATCAAACAACCCCCACCACAGTGCTCCTCTTGTGAAAAAGGCACTGGAAAGTGGAAAGAGAGGAGTGATGGGCCCGGGTAGAGCCTCAAGGCGGGGGCAACCTGCCCAAGAGAAGTTGACCACCGTCTAAGCCGCAACTATTATCAGCCTATCAGGCCTTGCCACATTCCTCAAATTGGGTCTGAAAGGCGGCCGGGAGGTCTTCAGCACCTACATATTTCGCCGAGACCGGTGTGCTCTGTCGATTTCAGACTTCTCGGCTCAGTCCAGGGCGCAAGACACAGGAACACGTGCTGCGGGGGGGTGGTGAAGATGTGCGTGTCCACATCATTGAGGCCGGCATATTGGGATAGCGATCAAAATGGCAGTCAAAGCGGTATTGCGGTGTGTCGTGAATCCATTGCTCGAACCGAGCCTCTGGCTGTGCCAATGATGCACAAATGATCCCTTCAGGAGGAAGTGTGGTGTCTGTCCTAGGGGTGCGAGGTGAAGAAGAGGTAGCTCGAAGGGTCTTTTGTCGGCGACGGGTATCTTAACAAGGTCGGGATGGGGAAGTCGATCAGGTTGAGTCTGGCCATTGCTCTCTGAGGTTTCACAGCCTGGAGTAGAGAAAAACAGATACACCGCATTGAAGAAGTGAATCGGCTTTACGGAGGACAAGTAAACGGACGCGACGGCGGAGAATCAACACCAACACGCGACGTTTCTGGTTTACCGCCAATAAGCTGCCAAGCAACAACGGGCCACGTCTCGCAATCTGCTTGGTTGTATTGCACAGCTTTCACTTTCGACAACGCAGAACTTGTAGCTTCCAGAAGGTGAATGGTGGGAATATCTGGCAGCATCAGGAGCATTGACTTGATCGCAGACCGCTCCCTTCCCCCACGAGATAATCGAGGAGCAACCAGTGGTCGTGAAGTAGATGACTACCCGTTATCAAAGTCGAGCACCACCCAAACCCCCCTGGACGATTTCAGACTGAAATCTCACCGGAAGGAGCAAACGCGCTTGGTATGAGAATCCGTGATAGACTCCCAGGAGGGAGACCACTTTTGCCATCGGATGAAAGGGTCAGTCTCGCAGATGCGAGTTTGCCTGATAGTGACTGTTCGAATAAGGTTACGAGGCAGAGAGGTCGCAGTCCTCACTTTCCGTAGGTTTCTTTCAACACTTGTACAAGACGAGTCCTGGAACTGAGGTGAGACCACCGGCTACAACTACTTGTGCGCTCGAATTGAGTTGTGATGAGCCAAACATCTGCAAATCAGTATTGACTAACCGATGAGATTGAACCCCCCCGGTGCATCGACCACCGACAAGATGGTAGCTACTCTCAGAGCAGAACTGCTGGCCTTTTGGCTGATCTGATATCGCGTGCCTAACAAGTGCCTGCCGTAGAGAGTGCCGTGTACCGATCTTTCTCATCGACTCGGCAGTCTGCCTTGATCCCTCTGTCTCTCGTCTTCGTCTCACTGTCATCGGCAACATCATGTGGCAAGCACCGTACAACTGTCCTCCAGGAAACCCGCGCATCTATTATCCCTCATATGACGCGTACTTTGGCTGGCCGGACGACAACAGAGCTCCTCCACGGTAAGTGCGCACTTCCCTTCTCACTTGAACATCACTTCCTCTGTCGCCGCAACCGAGGCCCCTAACAAGCACCACCATGAGCCCACGCTCGACCTGGATTGAACGCGGACGCGATGGGCGACCATATTTCGTCAGGAACAAGTCAGAGTCGGTCTTTAAGGGGCGCCTTATTTCTCGGACGCTGCTTCCAAAACTCGGAAGCGCTCGCTCACTCTTGTCTTCTCTCAGGGATTCACTTCAAAACCGCCACGTAGCCGACGCTGAGGCTAATAGCCAGCGATCACTGCCAATGCCAAATCCCTCCAATCCTCCTCCAGGCCAAACACCCCAACCAACTGCTCCGATGGCTCACACATCTCAGGCCCAACCTCAACCAGTGGCCATGTACCTCCTTTCTCCCCCACATAATCCAAATCAGCCAGAACAAAAAGAGGCCAGCAACAATCAAACAATTGCTCTGCAGCCACTGAACCAGTCCACTCCAGCACATCTTCCCCCGGGCATGTTTCCGTTTCCACCTCATCCTCTGGCAGCTCAGCCACCGAACGTTTTCCCACCGTCAATCAGCTTCCCACTTCAACAGACGCCGTTTCATATGCCTCCAGCTGGTCCTCTTCCAGGTACAGTCGCTCTGCAGGGTCAACCACATGGTCCTCACGCCATTGCGGCTACTTTTACCGCGCCACCACCAGCACAAGCGGAGACGAGATACAAGTGTGAAATATGTGGGCGCTACAGATCTGCACGATACCATTACAAACATCCTATTCCACCTGGACAGATTCCAGGCAAGACAATCTGTCTCAAGTGCAGGGAAGAGGCTACGGAGAGCGAGGAGACTAGTAGTTCGGACGGCTATAGAGAATCGAGGTCAAGACGCCATCAATCACGTCGACCAACTCGAAGGGAGAACCATCGATCACGAAGCGAAACTCAATCGAGGCGTCACCATCGGAAACTCGACAACGGATACGCGCGTCAGAGATCAGCATCCTACTCCGAATCTGAGTCTCCAAGTCCTGAACCAACGTCGCACCGCATTGAGAGGCGAAGATATCGGCGGCCGGAAATGCCAGGCACCGAAATGGCTAGACGAACCCGCAGGATCCGACTTTCGCCTCTCAGGGAAAGTACCCATCATGATCGCGATGGTGGAAGCTACAGTGGGAGGCGCACTGAAGGTAGAAGGTTTGAGCACGAGACTGTCGGAAGAATACGATCGCGGTCAAGAGAACAAACGGCTGGTCAAGGAATCATTCGAAGGCAGTACTCGGATCCCTTTATAGGGACTCCGCATATTGGCTATCCACCTACGAATCACCCCAGCTACATTCATGGGCGTATCCAGGATCATCAGCAAAGAGGTTATTCACCTCAACGCGGGCCGTCTCCCCCATGGAACAGACAAACTCCGATGCCGCTCCAGACGGATCCCGGTCTGCATCAACGGGAATTGGACGGTGTTAACCATGGATATTGTGGTCTGAACCACGGACATCGTGGACATCACGAAGACAAACGCTCTCTATCGAGAGGTACTCGGCGCGGCCGGAGTGAGCACAGACACACGAGCCAACCTTATGAGGGTGACTAACTTCCTTGCTCCCAAAAATATTGGAAAATCTGACTCCGTGATGCAGACGACAGCCAAGATGGCCACACGGTGATGCACGCGCCTAGTCCACCACCTGTCCGAGCTTCATCGCTAGGATACATGAGTGAAGGCGAGTTGGGCGAGCCGGAGCACCAGGAAGCTCGTTCACAGAGAAGCCGGCGTCGGCGCTCTAGAGCCCGATCTTGGGACAAAGAAGACTCCGAATTAGAGCTCTTGAGGCCTGGGGATGAACTGACAGTGATTGAGCGTCACCAGCCAGGGGACCACTACGATTGGTATGACGATGGAGGCATGAGAGTTAGAGTGCGCGAATTTCACGATAACCATGAGTGCTAGATCTAGACGTGGCCAGTCGCCACAAAAGCCGAATTGGTCGTGGAGGCGCCGGTCACGATGAGAGCAACAGCCAAACTGGAAATTCCAGCGGACGGATTGGGGTGAGGCGAATAAGCAGAAGCGCACGCTGGAAGCAGGGAGGAGCTGCGAAAATGCAGACAACTTCAAGTAGTAACAGCTTGATTTGGAGCGCACCGGGTGGGATGAAGAATATCCTCGCGTGTTCTGGACTCTCTGGGTTTGACGTAAAATTCTAATCGCACTACTAAGCTCCATACTTGAGTGATGGTGAACAGCATTAACCCAGGACCCAGTCGCACTGGCGCTCCTCACCACCTTTCATCCGCACGCGCTCAGGCCGGCGTCTCGCTGGCATCCAGGTGTCCGATGTTAACCGAAACAGTTCAAGGGGGACCAGGAGTTGCTGGAACAAGGGGCTTGGGGGCGCCAATTCTTCTCGCAGGCCCAGTAACCACGTGGGCATCGAGATCCGAACCTAGATAAAGAGCCATCCTTCGATGCTACAACATCCAAATCTGGACAAAAGGCATCGGTAGCGAAGGGATTTAGGTTAGCCAGCCACCAAAAGCTGGGGCAAGGGACAGGGTTGCTGGAGGAAGTGGAATTCCAAGCTAACAAGATAGTCACAATCAGGGATGCGCTCACACCATCATTTTGCACGCGACGGGCGACCTGAAGCACCACAGTGGAACGAGGGTAGAGTGATCAATAACGGGGTGAATCGTGCCTGGTAGGCGATCATTATTGACTACAGCAACTTCATCGACAATTGCGGCCATGGCAGGCAGAACCTTGGTGAAAAGACAACTGAACATGAAAAGGCAACTGAACGTCAAAGGCAGGCAAACAGAAAGGCAACGCGCTAGTCATGCACCTTCCGAGCAGATCGGGGGACGGCATCCGAAGAAGCGTTGCTGCAGGGAGTATCATTGTGCGCCAGGATTTCCGCTTGCGATCGGCTTCACTTGGCGTCGTCCGAGTTGGGATGCTGTAGAAGAGTCCTTAGCGACAGACCTTGTCTGTGAAGACCTTAGCCCGAGCGCATCGGACAATCACGATCGAGGTAACGACCTGTCACGAAGGACTAGATCAGACACACAGTCATGGGTAGCCACGAGGGAGGTTGCAACCTTGTGCGATTTGCGAGATTGGCATCGGTGACCGCTGCAGAGCATTCAGTCCCTCGTATCGCCCTGGCGATCGCCACTACGACATGGCCGAACTTATCGCCGAAAAGTCCAGATAACGGAGGAGATATTGTTGCTTGAAGTGGGCAAAGTCAAACAGCGCCAGGAGTCCACCAGTTCTGGAGGCACAAGGTTCGGCTTGCGGGTGATGTGCTCTCCCGGCAACTTCCTCGCACTCTGGGCAACTTCAAGTGGGAAATGGGGGGAACGAGGCGCCTTCCGAGCCCGAAGCCAGCGAGTCAAGTTCACCGAGTCGAGGTTAGCTTTTTCACTTCGGGCTTCACACTGTTGTCCACATGCTTCCTGCTCTCCTACACTTGCACTTTGATCTCGCTCTAGCTCTCCTTCTCCGAGTTATGGACGTCAGAACACTGGCTGGGAACATTCTTGTCTCTGAGTTGCGCGCACCGTGCGTGCCATGCGCCTTTAACGAGGAGCTTTGACTCAACCTGAAATTCCAACCTTTTTGGACGCAACCCCAATCCTTCCGCATCCGCGGTCCAGTCCAGGTGTCCCAATCGCCCACAAATGGTACCCACCTGGCAGCAACACGCGGGATCCCCACTGGCAAGACTGATACGAGTACTGACCACCTTGGTGGCCGCCTTCTCCAGGCTGTCGTACCGCTCCACAATACTACCACTTGTAACGAACAATTGGCAGTCCAGGTCTCTCTTCACTCTTCAGTGTGAACTTGACCCCGTAAACGTTTGCCACCTCCAGTTTGTGTATAACCTTAAGCCATCTCCGCATTCGAGTATTTGTGCATCATCGTCAATTTGTCAACTACATGGTCTTTAGCGAGATTTCTTGTCAACGCTTGAGCTATGCTCCCAGTAAACACGTCCTTACAGGCATATCACAATCCAGTGTGATCATCATGTCTCGCGTTAGCAAGAGTACTAGTTGCTCAGGTGTTTGTGGATACAGCACAACTCAACTCTGACTTCGGCTCGAAATCGACTAAACAAGTTGCCCCAGGTCGTGTCGCCGTTCGACGGCGATCGCCTTCTTCCTGTGTACTAAGTACGAGTAGTCAGCAGCTGCATCGCTTCCACCACTTCCACCACTCCAGCCCCCCTTTGAAGTGGCTTGTGGTGGTCCCTGGATCCCTGCTTGTTCTTGCACATCCTACTCGCTGACAAGGCATTGCGGTCACAGATTTTGGTCACTGTCTGCCCGACGACTCATCAGTGCTGGGGCTATCGGGAGGCCTGCCTTTTCGCTGCCTTTTGTTTGCCTGTCAAAATCTCTAGTCGCCTCGCTTGCGTCGGCCTTCCCATTTCACATTGGGGGCTAAGTGGAGTATGCGACAGCGCAATTCTTCCCATCTCCAAACGAGCTCACGGTCTCAAATCTGCTTGCACAAAGCACCTCCGGTCCCGACATGATGAGCAGAAGCGCAAACGCAGAATGCCACGAAACCAAGTTGAGACGCGCCACTATGCATGAGTTTGCGCCATTCGTGTTGTCACTTATTCTTAGCCCACCCCCTGCATCAACAGCACTGGGGTGGTTTGGCGTTTCCGTGACGAGCCTCGACCGCTTCTTTCCGCCAGAGACTTTCCTTATCCTATGTACCTGTAGCGGGCATTCCGCGCTAACAGGCCCCCGACTCATGCCTCTCTCAGACGCCAACTTTTGCCGACTGAGCGAGGTTCTGAACCTCATCGCCGGGTCCATCTCAACCCCATGTCCTCTGCGCCCCTGCCCCGAGTGGACTTTTGGTTCTGAGTACGAGAAGGGCTTAACCTTCCTTTTTGTCGTCTCTCGCTCTAGCAAGTCACGTCTGTGTCACTTGACTATACCCTCTTCATTCCCCTCCTCCTCAATCGGGGACCAAGCCCCTTGCTCACAACATCTAGAATCATAAAGCCATTACTTGAATCGGACGAGGTCCTGAGCAGCCACGAGCTAAGCGAGCTGTTCAACGAAACATGCAGGACCGTGGCATGACGAGTCTGCCCAACCAAAGGAGCGGCGGTCGCAACAAGGTGGTGTCCGGTGTGGTTCGTGCGGTCTGTGGCCGCAACAGCCTCCAGGGCCATGCAAGGGCTGGGGGCGGACTGCCACGCGAGGAAGATGTGCGAGAGAGCCACGGGCGCCTCTTTATGGAGAGGGATCTGGGTGGCTATGTAGGATGAATAATTTCCTGCGCCTTCTGGGACCTCGAGACTGCGGCCAGCGCACGAGGCATGGAGCGGCAGCAAGGCAGCTCAGGCGTTGGAGCGCCCGGCCAGAATACTTCCACACCGGTTTGGTCCGCCAATCACCAGCGGCCTCCATGATACGCGGACCTGCCCATATCGGCCACTCACAAGCGAGGATTTCGGCTTTGAGACACGCCTAAGGCCCGAAGCAGTCTGGATCGTCCCCGCAAGGCGGCAGACTAGTCCGTTCCCGTCGACGAAGTCGAGCCCAATAATCCGAGTGCCCGTTTCGAGCGGTGATGCGGCTCTGCGAAGGCGTGCCCGCCCATCATTGGATATGCTCCCTCCCTCACCTCTTCGCCATGCTCTAGACAAGTCATGTCAATCTTCGCTCCGGTTTTGACACGCGGGCGGGTCCTGGCCCCTTTCTGTTCGCTTGATAGCATTTTGGAACTTTGATCGATCAATTGTAGGCCAGCGCCGTGATCCACCCACTGGCCGTTGACTGATATACTCCCGTATCCGTGCTCCTGTGCTCAGCACCGGCAACTCATCACTTCGCCCATGTCCATTTGACCATAATTACTGTGAATTGTAGCTCCAGCGACAGCTGTGCAGCACTTCCCATCATCCACAACACTTCGCAGCTTCCATTGGAAACCCGACTTTCAGTGTCTGGCGACGTGGGCCATGTATACTCACCCACAGTACCACGACCTTGTCGGGAGCGAGGGCCCCGATTATTCCCCAAGAAATCTGGAGGAACACGAAACGCTCGCGGCGTCCTGGTACAACCATGCAGACATGGCCTACATTGACCCATATCTTCAGTCCTCGCCAACCTACAACACATACCCAAGCACCCAGTACATCAAAGCATTTGGCCATCGGCGTTCCTGCACCTCGTATGATATCGATGCTCACGGCTTCAGCCCCCTTTTCCTACACATGAGCCCGGATAGTGTCCTCCCGCAACGTGGCTTGTTCGACCTGGAGCACGATCCTGACCAGTACCGCCATCTACGGCATTATTCTCCGGCCGACCCTCTAGGCTTCACGCTGTCCAGCAATACGGACTCGTCCATCAGCGACTATGCTCTCAGCCCGGATGTTGCACGCAGTTCACAGGATCTTGCCTTCAATTACACAGGCCAGGGAATATATGGCACGCCTATGGCCACTCCCCAAGTTACAGCACCTGCGTGGGATCCTACCCCATCTCTGATGCCCGTCCACCTTCCCCCACCCGTGCCTTCCCACCACACCGTGCCAAGCATGAGACACCTTCAAGTCACTCCGGACCCTGAACCAGAGCACGAAGACGAGCCCATGGGCGAGAAGGATGCATTCCAGCCCAGGATCAACCTCCCCGAGGAGCTTGCCATCACCGAGCAGGTGGTGAGCCCCCCTGATTCTGCAAATGATCATTGTGCGGATGACGACGACGCGACGATGAAAGACGAAGAAGAGGATTCCGCTGCAGTCGAGAGCGACAATGATTCCGAGTTCAGTCCCAAGGCTAAGCCCTTGCGACGGCGCAGCAGCACCACAGTCAAACGCCACTCACTGCGTGAGCCGCGACGGCCGAGATCCATCATCGACGACCAAGCTCGCATTACCAAACCATCTCGCAATCGAGAAGCCTTCCACAACAGCAACGCCCGTGCCAAGTCCAAGAAGAAGCCCCCAGTCACTAAAAAGGCCGACTCGGACTCGAAGAGCTTCCCCTGCGCCTTCCACCACTTTGGCTGCTGTGCCACCTTTGCCAATAAAAACGAGTGGAAGCGGCATGTGTCATCCCAGCACCTGCAGCTCGGCTACTACCGGTGTGACATGGACTCGTGCGCAGACCACCAGAAGGGATTCAACGACTTCAACCGGAAAGATCTCTTCACTCAGCATTGCAGACGCATGCACGCGCCGTGGTCCAGCACCCGGAGGGGCGAAGATGGCGTGTCCAAGAAAGAGAAAGACAACTTTGAGAAGCAGCTCGACGCCATCCGCGCTCGTTGCTGGGTCGATCGCCGCAAGGCTCCTCACAAGACCAAGTGCGGCTTCTGTGGCCAGAAGTTCGTCGACGGCAAGGAGTCCAAAGGATGGGATGAGAGGATGGAACATGTCGGACGACACTTTGAAAGGGACGGTGTCAAGAGTGAGGACGAAGCCGTGGATGATGGGCTCAAACAGTGGGCTGTCAACGAGGGGTTGGTCTCCGAGGGCAAGCACAAGGGTGAATTCTGGCTGCTGGGCTTCGAGCCGGCTGGGACTAATCGAGGAGCAAAGGGTCAGCGAAGGAGCAAGAGGTTTGTCATGGAGGAAGAGGTCGTGGTGGAGAACAAGCAAGACTCGAAGAAGGGCAAATATGATGCTCTGCAGGAAGACGACACCACAAGCGACGACGACGAGGAGGAGCACGACAGCATCGAAGTCAAGCGTGAGGAGGGCCTGTCGCCAAAATCCGAAGACAGTCCGGGGGACGAGGACGCCGAGTCCGACTCTGACATCGACGCCGAAGCTGAGGACGATGAGTGAAGGCCTAGGAGGACTGATCGGTCGAATCCATGGCTAATTATTAATGAAGCATCCGGATGCACTGGCGTTATTCTGGCACATGGATGTTGGATCGACCAAATGAATGGACATATGTGACGGATATAATGATACCCATATACTCTTTGAGCAGGAGAGAAAAGCGGACGGATTTCCTAGATCTATCAATACAATTGAATTATGTCTGAAATATGGTCGGAGAGCGGCTCTGCTCGTAGGACCGAGTACCGTGTGTGTAAAGCATGGCCGCCACCACATTGCGCTCTGATTCGCTACGCCCAAGACGCGCTGAGATGCGCTGCGCTGTCTTCGCGTCGTCCTCGCGGCTCCGCACATTTCAGCCTCAAGTCAAGTTTCTCGGCTTTCCGCTTTCCTCTGGCCAAAGTTTACTTGTACACGGCTAGCGAATACCGCTACTCAACTCTATTACAATGCAAGCTCTCTGTCGTCCATTTCCACCCGTCCCTCGATACGAACACTCAAAGGCTATCGGGACGACGAAAATCTGATCAGCTGCGGCTGACCTTCAACAGGGCTCGTTGGGCGACGAAACGTAGCCTCATCGCCGCTTCAAGCTTTGTACTCCGTGCGACTGCGACTTTCGGCTGTTGGTCCTTGGTCCTTGGTTTGGGGCAACGAACTAAACTGTGGACTACTCTGTACTCATTGTGTGATGGCTTTGTCATGGACAGGATAAAGCACGTCCAAGCTCGTTGTTTCACGTCTCATTCTTTTGTCTGTGGCTCTTTGCTCTCAACGCTCACTCACGCGTCTGTGGCTCTTTGTTACTCTCCCGCCGGTCAAGGATAACATCTCCCTGTCAAGAAGGCATATTCCACTCCAGATCACAATTCCACCAAGGACAGCAAGCCAGGTACTGTCTGATTATACCGATTGTGGACGCTGAAAATCCTCTAATATACACTGCGCCTAGAATACGTCGAGTCGACATGAACCATATGATTCGGGTTCTCATATTCACGGCAGCCGCCTCTGGTGCCGCTGTCTCCTCGTTGCACTCTCCTACTGAGATCGGTACAGCCCACCGCGGGTACACGCCTAAGGCAGGTCACCCACTGTTCAATTCCTCTGGCGGATCCAGCCGTATTATCTATCCCCGCGCTACAGAGCCTGATCCAGTCCAGCAGCTTCTCTATATTGCACCTACTTCGAACACCTGCTCCGGCGCACCTTTCGCCGCCGAATGCGTTACATCCTCGCCCTCTACCGTCCAAGCAATAGTCGACGGCTTCACAAAGTATCAGATCACGACCGCGGAAGAACAAGCGGCGCTGTTGTCTTGGATGGCATACGAGTCGGGCGACTTCAAGTATAACCACAACCACTTCCCAAGCCCTGGGAACCCGGGCCAAGGGATGCGCTGCATGATGTCGCCCACCTTCGTACAAGAATACGCGCAGTCCATTCCGGAGTTGCGAGCGAAAATCCCCACGGGGATCACTCCAGCCGATCTGGACGCAACCCTCGCGCTGGTGCAGCCTGATCAATACTCCTTTGCAGCTGCGGCATGGTATTACAACCAGCATTGTACTGACGCGCAGAAGGTGCAGGTCCAAGCTGGAGGCCAGAGCAACTGGGCGTCTGCCTTCATTGGCGGGTGTGTGAACACTGCTATAGACGATAGGCGAATTGCCTACTGGGTGCGGGCGTGTGAGGCTCTCGGCGTGGAACTCACCCAGTAATTGATCGACAAGACTGGCCATGTATTGCTTGGTCGGATAGGCACGATGCCGCTGTAAGAAAAGGTAAGTCATTCATTCATACACCTTGATTTGTTCTCCTCCCATGATTGCTTTAGCTTGTCGTTCGTATGTATCGCGCTCAGCATTCTGGATTGCTAGCTGACACCTTCAATATGCCTTTTCTATCTATGCCTTCACACAGAGTGATTCCATTATCTGTATCCTCTCTTCGCTACTACGTCCCAAGACCTCATGAATGGACACGGTGCTTTCAGAGGAACGAATCTTGTGTGCGGTTTCATTTATTTACTCTCCTTTCCTCTGTGGAAGGCACGACCCTGATGGCTTGCCTCTCCTAAATCCCCGAAAGCTGGTCTCTCCGAGCTTAGAGCTGGATGCATTATTGAGAAGACTTATATTGAGGCCACCGCTGTGATTATGCTCTGCGAGTACTGTGACGACCGTTGGAAAATCAACCCGTTCCACGCAAACACAATCCAACCAGAGTCCGCATTCAATTTGCCACCGGTCCTCTAAAGATAGGTCATCAACGTTCGATTTCTCGACATGCGTTGCTATTCAAGCCGCCAGCACAGCAATCGCAACAATGAGCGCCAGTTTCGCGGGATGCTCGCGTGCAAGAGGCACAGCTCCTCCTTCGCTAGACGCCGATGGGACCGCCAATCCTCCAGATGACGTTGGGGACGGTGCAGCAGGGATATATGTGCTCGTCGCCGACGACGTCAATCTCGTCGGCGATGAAGCCAGTGTGCTCGTCGGGACGGCCTGAACGTTGCGACACGTCATGTACGAGTAGAGCAGGGTAGAAACTGGCGTTTCGAGCAAGCAGCTGACACTCCCATCAATGTCGCACCGAGATGCCAGATAGAGCATGTCGGCGTTGCACATACAGCTTTGATATGCATTACCTGTCGTCACACTGAACTCATTCTTGCACGAGCTGGTCGACACCGTCAGTCGGTTGCAGTCTCTTGCAATGTCGTCGCAGAAGTCTTGCTCGACCAGAAGAGGCGTCGTGATTGACATGGTGGTTGGCGAATAGTTGAGCACGTCCCATGCGTCTGCTTCTTCGCATGCCGTCGACCATGCGGCGAACAGGCCATCGCTGCCAAGGAAGAGCTCATCGACGGCGGTTGTACGCCAGCAGTTCCACCACTCTTGTCGGCACCTTGAGGTAAATAGTTCAGTTGCGGTTCGGATATCCTGGAGCACTGGGCTGGACGGAACTGGCTTACCCGGCAAGTATGTCCAGGACAGTCTGTGGACAGTAGCAACTAATGGCTGCCAATGTGTTGCTCGCTTCGCCGCAAGTGATGAGCTTGTCATAGAAGGCGCCGCAGCTGCTCATCGTGACAGGTTCTAGGCATGCTTCTGGGGATAAGCTGATCTCGGATTGAACGATGGACTGAGCATATGCAGCCCATGGTAGGCTGAATCCCGCAAGCCACATGGCCGCGGCAGTATTGGACGGCCTCATACCTCCTAACAAACAAGTATGGTGAGTATCGGAGTATGCGTGATATTGTTCGAAACCTAGGGAGGGCAGGATGGTTCACAACACGCTCATCCGGGTTTCCAGAGTGCTGCAAGTGCTGTAGCAGGCTGGACCAGAGCGAAAGGCACCAGCACCTCAGGCCCAGCTCTTCGGCTTTGGTCTATGGAATTGGGTTTGCCGAGCATTTCCTTGACTGGTTGAGCAAATCGGTTATCGATGTTTTCCAAACAGTCTTCCTAGTCACCGGTCAATTGGGTAAGGCTGCCCAGACAATCGCGGGCGAGATTGCGGCGAATATGGGCAGAGCCTCGTGTTCATGAGGACGACGCTCGAATCATCTCTTTCCGCCCGAAAATCAACGTCTGGGCATTCTGCTGGGCATCCTGACGAGAACGCGGACAGACGCCCCAAATGTCTGGCACGAGAAATGTGCATATAATCGCGCATGATGGACTCTCAGACTCCCATGCTCAGTCCCAGGATGGATTTCTTCACCCTGAAGAGTGATGTGATGGCACGGTGGTAGAATCGAGAGATCACCGGCATTTTCCACTCCCACTGCTAAGCGAATGTCGCCTTGGCAATGCGGTTCCGCGACAACACTCCTGAGCTTCCCAGTACGGACAGAAGAAAGAGATGGCGATCTATCACCCTGCGACTTTGGTGTGTGCCTCTCCTTCTGCTCGCTGAACTGGGCTTGATCGTTGCAATCAGCACACTGTTCGCTCTGTCGAGACAGCGAACCGGATTCGTCGAGATCGGCTTTGAAGAACGCGCGTTAGATTTCTCCACCTTCCCTGGTGCAGTGAGATGGGGCCAAGGGCTGCTGTGGACAGCGCTCCCCGTATTCACCGTCGGGTTGTACAAGCTGTTCCGCGACGCCGTGATAGGAGCGCTGGTCGTGGAGACGCCTTACATCGAGCTGGCCCGCAGCAGTCCGGGGAAACCCGTCGAGGCCAGCAAGTCCGTCTATCTTGACTATCGGACGTCTTTCGCCATCGTGGCCTGCTGGAAGGCATGGAAGAACAGGCATTACTTTCTGAGCATCTGCCTCGTTCTGTCCTTTGTCGAAGCCCTGGGCCTCGTACCCCTGACGGCACGTCTGTTCGCGGCCCGTGAGGAACTCCTCCCCAAGGAGGCCACGGTCAACGTCTTGTCCACGTTCGACACCAGTACTTCTCTCGTGGACACCAACTACGGGTCCCTCATGGACGCGGTGTCGGCCTCGTGGGTCAACGAGTCGCCCCTACCTCTTGGCACGGACGGGGAGTTCGCCTTTAGTCGGATCGTGCCAATGCAGCCTGGAGGAAACTTCACCGTCTCTGCCCCTACGAACGCGTCCCGCCTGACTATGGATTGCTCAGAGGTGCCACATTCATCGACAAGCATTACTCTGGTTGAGGAGGCCGACAGCTTCGTCACCGTCCGGTTCTCTGCCGCCGACCGTGGCTGCGACATTGAAGGCAGCATCCCAACGAGTACGGACGGGAACGACTTTCTCGAGGCCATATTGACGAGCAACTGCCCCAACACGGCCGGCAGGTTGCGCGTCGGGTTCTTCTACGGCACTATGTCCACCACGGGAGTTCTCACGAATTCTACCCTCGTCTCCTGCATCCCAAGCTACTGGTCCGCACGCGGCATCCTCACCGTCGTGACCACCAATAACACATTCTCTGGGCGCGTTGTCGAGACACCTAGGTTCAATGCCACGGGGTACGACCTTCAGGACCTGGGCATCACGGCGCAGCAGTTTGAAGACGGCGTCATGACTGTCCAAACGTTCAACCCCGCGACTTCCAGCGCCGGCAACACGAACGCGCCGCTCCGGCTCTCCGAGTTGATCGTACGGCGCATCGAGGCCCTCGGCCAGTCGTACAACGCTGAGGCTCTGATCGAGGCGGCCAACGTTGTCTATCCTGCCATTTATACCATGCTGGTGGTGACGTACTTTTACCCGGAGCTGTCCACGCCCGTCGCCGTCACAGGCACGTTGGCCGTGCCCGAGAACCGTCTGCACGTTGTCCCCCCTGTCGCCATCACCATGCTCGTTATCCTCGTCATCCTGCTCGCCTCGACCGCCTACCTCATCTCATACCTCCACTCCCATCCGAGCATCTTGGCCGAAGAACCGGTAGGCATCCTCGGCGCGGCAAATCTCCTCCGTGGTAGTAACATCACCGAGATCCTCAAGAAGTACCATGAGCAAGGGGACTTTGATGGGCGGCTGAGCCGAAAATTGCCGGAGATGAACAGCGACGAGAAGAAGAAGACCAAGAAGCAGCATCTAGACGACCGGCTGAAAGAAACAGGATGCTGGATCACGCGTGGCGAACAGCCCCATGAATTGATTATCAGAATGGACCAACGTAACGCCTTCCCTGTTACGAACGGTGGGAGTGTTGGAGGAGAGGACGACAGCCAGGGTCCGCTTAACGAGGCGGCTTCCAGGATGTCGAACGGGCAGGCAACGACTCGCAATGGCCGGGCTGCCAGTGGTCAAATGTACAGTCGGGTCCCCGAGCAGGAGCAAGACCAAGAGCGAGAGGCCGTCTATGAACTAGAAATGGGGCTAGAATCGAGACAGAGACCGGGACTTGGACCAGGGCTAGGACCACGACATGCGCAGAGAGCCATTCCGTCACCTTCGCCAATTCACACACCATTACCGACGCCGTCCCCGGAGATAAGCGGCCCAAACTATGACTACGGACCTAGCTATGGTAACGGGTATGGCCGCAGTGGTGTGGACGGTGGGTTCTACAACCACACGCCCATATCTGTGCCGACCTCTACGCCTCCGTCTGTGCCTCGGGGTGTGCCGAGAAAACTTGTACACAACAGCACTAATGACAATGACAACAATGGCTATGGCTATGGCTATGGCTATGGGCCATATTATCGATGAGTCTTGGAGCATCGAAATCCGGAATCGACGATCGGGAATCACTGATCAGGGAGTGAGGGAACTGAAATCACATCAGAAATCGTTCAGCATATGGAGTACGGTGTACGGGTTTTGTAACAAGTTCTAGGGTCTTGTTCTCGGCTTTCGCTGGCGGAGGTTAGCTACAAAACACATACTGCGATTGGCTTCATAGTCATATAGTCAATGGCCACATGGTCGACCGACAAGCCATATATAGTGATTGCGGTAGCTGTTTCCGATACCATGTTCAACTTGAATCGTGCGATGCGATCATTCTGATGGTGGATAGACTCCGATTCGTACTCCGATGCGCCTTGCGTTGTATACACACACACACACACACACAGAGAGAGAGAGAGAGAGAGAGAGAGAAAGAGAGTGCTGATCACTGGGAATGGCTTTACCCTGGCTCGTTTGATCCTCAGTTCAGTCCGGCAACCAACGTTCTCGGCGGCATGGATTCCTCTCCAGTCGGCCCATGCATCACGCTGGCTCTCTTCTCCTCGTAGTTCTTCAACGTGCCCGTTCCTTGGACGGTTTCCTGCACGACGGCGGCATCAAAGACATCGACCTTTGTGGAGGCGAATTTGCGGGCACTCACGCCCCTCTCGAACAGGAGGTCCAGCTCGGCGAAACTGCGGCCCGCGGGCTCGGGGACGCGGAAGTACGTGTAGATGATGCAGCAGAAGCAGATGCCGGCCCAGAAGAAGCCGGCGTAGTTGCCCCAGTCCCACTCGCCCGGGTTGAGCATGTAAGGGGTCAGGACGGAGCAGATGATGCCGACGATGTTGTACAGGTTGCGGCCCAGCACGACCGTCTTGATCTGCAGGCGGCGGGTCGACAGTTCGGCGACGAGCGAGTAGCACACGGTGCCGACGGTGAGTTGGTAGCACAGCGCCCACACCAGCATGATGGATCCGGTCGCCAGGGCCGCGGCGTCGCGGTGCGCGTCCGGCACCAGGCCGAGGAAGCCCATGATGAACAACATGCTGAACAGGCCGCACAGGCCGTACAGGTAGAGCGAGCGGCGGCCGACGCCCAGCGTCATCAGGAACCAGGCCCCGAACACGCCCGCCATGTTGATCCCATACTGGCCGAGCGCAAAGTCGTACGACTTGCTGGTCGCCAGACCGGCTTGCTCGAGGAAGTAAGTCGAGTACCCGGAGAAGGAATTGCCCGACAGGTTCTGAATCGCCCAGACCATGCACACGATCTCGGTTCGGCGGAGATCGGACCCCTTGAAGCAGTCCCAGTAGGTTGCACCCTTTGTGATCTTCTCTTCCAAGGCGGTCGTGTGCACCATCATGGCGATCGTCTCGTCCGCGTCAAAGTCCGTTTCGCGGTCGAGAGACGTCAGGCGGAGAAGCGATTTCTTCGCATCCTGGATACGGCCCTTCCTCACGAGCCACCAGGGCGACTCGGGCGCGAGGAAGATGCCGACCAGGAGTGGAACGGGCCACATCCACTGAAGCGCATATGGAATTCGATACGACCACTGGTCATCCCGCGGCAACATGGACTTGATCACACCGATACCCACGACCTGACCCAGGCCCCAGCAGAAATTGACATAAGTAGTGAGGTAGCCACGCAGAGCGACCGGGCAGACTTCCGACGCGTACGTGATGGTCAAGGTCTGGAAGACGCCCCACGGAATCCCGCACAGAATCTCGGCCACTTGCAAGGTTTCGACATTCTGGGCGGTGAAGAAGACGGCCGTGAAAATGATGATGAGGGTGAGACAGACCATGACGGTGTAGCGGTAGCCAAAACGTTCCGAGACGATCCCGTTGATGAAGAGACCGATGATTTCGCCCACGTTTGCGCCGTTACTGAGCCCTGCTTGCCAAGGTGCCGGGATCTGGTAGGTGCCGTCGGAAAGTTGCTTGCCGTACTTCTTCCGGAACTGAGGAAAGGCATCTGTGCGAGACCAGTCAGTACGCGAGTGCCAGGTCGGAAGATCTCGCGGGCGGCGCTCTTACAGAAATTGCTCAACAAGCAGACATCGTAACCTTCCATACAGATGCACGTCGAGATGAGAATACTCCAACCAACAGCCTTGGGGTAAAGCTTGATACCCTGCCACAAGCTCATCTTGTGTTCTTTCTCGGTCGCCCTTTGCGCACTGTGGATGACATCGTTGAAACTCTTCCGCCGACCAATATCGTCATGGTGCTCAGGTGCCCCTCGGGAAATTTCAGGAGAGATCACATTCTCCTCGACCGCCTTTTCAGACATGGTCGCAAGTGCTTGCCTGAGCCTGGCTGTTGGAACGGAAGCTTGAGTCTGCTTTGGGCTATCGCTATGGCTATGGCCAAATACTGTGCGGCGGTCGGCGGGTGACGATCCCGAATGAGGTCTAACAGACGCGGCGGCCCCGTTCACCTTCCTAGCAAGGAGTATCGAAGAGCTGACAGAAAGATGAGGTTGGAGTGAGAAGACTCAATCACCCCACCGATCGTCCGGCCAGCTCCTCCTTATATGCCTTCGACGCAGTATAGTCTGCGGGGTCCCACGATGCAGCGAATGCCGATCAAGTCTGGGGTAATCACGACGCTGGTCCGGGGAGCGGCGCTCGGGGTTTGGCCTTCGAGAAGGATCTAGAGTAACAGACAGGAATTGCCTTCTTTGAGGAAAGAGAGGAAGTGGGAACAACAGCTGGACATTAGTTTGAGAAAGGTCGACAGTCACGCGGGCAATCCATGACCGGATTGCAGATCCCACCTGCTACCTCCACCTCCCAATTTTCCAGAACGTTAAAGCTGTTCGTCAGTCTCATTCTCGGTCCAATGAGACGTGACGGAGTGCGAGATTGTGATTCCGCATTGTGTTCCAGAGGCATATGTTTGCCATTGGGTGGAGGCGAAGAAACGGGAGCTGTTGGTCAATAGCCGATGAGCGTTACTCCACAAAATTCTGGTGAGGTAGCATCGCACAAGATCAAAATCCGGATCTAAAACTCATCAGGATCAAGGACATGCATGCCGGTAGTCAGAGGATCGCTGGAAATCCAACGTCGGTGTTGGAAACGCTTGATAGGACCGAAAAGTCTTATGGTTTCTTGTTGCCAATCAAGACTTTTCGGGTGATCCAGGATTGTCTTCTGATTGAAAAGTCGGAAGCTGATCGGCAATTGCGAAAGTTGGCGGAGGAGGCGGCAGACCGTTTTCCCATTTTTCTTCCACAGCCAACGCGAAAGGACCGCCGAAGAATGTGCGGCCGCCAAGCCAAGCATCAAACACAGAGAGAAGAAGCACCTGTAATACCTCGTAAGTTTCTACCTGAAAACATGCAGGTCGGTATTACAGTACCTGTTCGTCTGCACTTGCATTTCACCGCGGATGTCGGCGGGCTTTTCCTTTCGCGAATCAAGTCCCTACTGCTTGCCGATACCATGAACCGTGAAGCCGGGTTTGCAAGGTCACCGTCGCGCTCTCTGCAGCCGGTCTGACGCCGGACAGGCTTCCGCAGCGCCTCGGCATCGACAATCCTGATCCACTCGTGCGCGACTTGTTATGCGTCTTGATTCGGTAGTTCCCCCATTCAGGTTACACAGCATGAGCAGGTGAGATCTAGACGCCGCAGCCAGCCAGGACAGGAAAGACGGCTCACAATTTCCAAGGTGACACCTAACCTGCAATGACTCTGTATTCGACCAAGTGCAATTTCATTGCCAACGTGCTCGTTACGCCGCCTACACTAATTTGACGCCGACGCATTTCCACTCTTGCACAGGAGGAGTTCCTATTTCGCAAAGCCCATGCATCCTGAATCGCCTCGTGAATCCCTCATAAGTCGTACAGATCGCGGTTGGCACAACATTCCAGACGCTCGCTTGTGTCTCTCATGACTGTCCCATAACCTCAATGCCACCGCTGACTTGAACAACAGGTCTGCTGGGCAGGGTGCTGCTGGCCTTTCGTTTCTCAGGCCCCCTGGACCTCCTGTCGCCACCATCTTCCGGCAAAAGTAGATCCAGGTGGCTGATGGGAGAATCAAAAATCACCGACTCGTATCGGTTCTGTCGACACAAGCTTTCGGCTTCGTTCTGCAACATGGCCGCATCGACCTTCAAACTGAAGTCCATGAGGTAGCAGAAGGTGATCTCCAGGCGGCCCAATTCGCCCTCTGACACGCCACCCACTTTACTAAAGCGGGCGTGAGGCCATGACAAGTCCTCGAGCGCCTTCATGGCGACTCGCAGACAGGCCAACAGTAGACGATGCACGTTGCGCGGTGTGACAGGCAAGACCCTGTCTTGTATGGCCAGACGTGTGATGTAGAGTGAAGCAGCCAAGTACACGGCTGTCGACATAGGACAGTACTTGTGCATGCGCATGAGGTAGTCTTCGGTAGAGATGGGAGGAGGTCGTTTCGAGTAAAATTTTCGGGCTAGAGCGCCGTGCTGGATGTACAAAGGCTGGGCCCCGGCTCCAACAATATTGGCCGCGGACGTGGGTTCGTGCTCATGCGCTTCCGGCGACCCTATCGGCGTCTTCACAAAAGGCACTCCATCGATGTGTTCGTGGCGAGGAGCCGACCCTGGCGGCTGTAATCCAACGTTCTCCTTCTTCGGGGCCAGAGCATACGCCTCTGCCGTCATCGATTCACGCAGCCGGGAGAGGCTACGGGCCGGCGAGCCACCTCGACTTCGTGCTGGAGGGGTAGGAGGTACATCACCCGTCAATTGGACTAACGTGTCGATACTGCGGCACAGTAGTTTGAGGGCAGCAACAGCCTCGAGCTTGAAAACGTCCACGTTCTCGGGTGTGATGCCGTCCAGACCTTCCAGCAGCGGGCTTTTAATGGAGGGAATGATTCCTTTGTCATTTTCCGGTTCAGGAGGGGGAGGTAACTTTGGCAACGAGGTTGTGCCTGTAGCCTGCTCTTGTGGATCTTCGTGGCCTTCCAAACCCGCCATCCTGCGCGTCGCGTGTATCAGTCCCGTTCAGCCGACTTCAAGCGTAGGCGGAGAGACGCGTCTCGCTACTATTGTCTGATGACGGTGGCAAGTTGTCATGGTCGAGCTCGTGTCAAGGGCTGGGAGGGGACTGTGCTCCTCTCGGAGCTACAAACAGCCTCGCAGGGTCGTAAAATGAGACTCGTCGGCGCAACCACCCCGACTTAACTGAGGCCCCGGTGAAGCGTGTCCAGGCCCGGCGTCAGGCACCTCCAATCTCGCGACAGACAAGGTCGCTCTATCTTAAGGAGGCAGGATGAGAGCAGCTCGGACAGAGAGCTGTGATCGTAATCAGGATCAGTCGGGCAACAGGTGGGCTGAGCGCGGCTTTGACTTTGAGCTTCGTGGAGTACACGGCTGGAGACCAGGATGAATAAGGCGCGGGGCTGCGGAAGACGGGAGGGTTGCCAGCTGTCAACGGAATGATCAGGCTTGGGCAGGCGGGAGAAGAGTGTGCATCACGGTTGCAATGACAGCACTGATGATGCGGGAAACCCTATCAGCCGAAAGAGACAAAGGGTTCAAAGCCCTGCAGCCTTGAGGAATTTATGAAGTTAGAACTCGCGCTTTCCCAGCAGTCACCATCTCCGTAAGGCAACACCCCAAAATGTGCGGCTCTTTCTACGCACAATAATGTAACCACACCGTCGCCATGGATCTCCAGTTCCAGAAAAGGCCGACGAGTCACGCGCGCTCTCACAAAAAAATTGCGAAACCCAAACTGTGGGATGATCTAGCTTGCTGGGCTGAGATCTGGTTGGTCTGTGTCGCAGATGCAGTGGCTGCGGGTGCTTGCGTATTCTTAGCCGCCCAGCACTAAGCAGCCTATTTACTTGTGTGCAATCGGTGCATCGCACTGAAGCTATCGTGCGGGTACGTGTAGATGAACTGGGTCCTCAACTCGTTGGCGGTGCTGATAGGGCTTGGGCGGGCTTCTAGGCCCCTCTAGCCTCTGGTTAAAGCCTGTGCTCCCGACTGGCTCACCGAAGTTGCCGCTGATTGAACCGATCGTCGAGTCTGCTGCACGACATCTCGTATAATTGGCACGTCAAGCATGGGAAGGGCCGGAGACTCATGTCAAAACCCGATGATGGATACCGTCAGGCCCATTGATCTATGTAGCTACATACTAACGAAGTCGAGTTGATGTCCCTCGTGCCGACGAGCCTATCTAGGCCTTGCTTGCGAAATCTTTCTTGACGCCACCAAAGAATATCGGCCCCTGTGCCTGGGGCTGGACAAATGAGCGACCAGATTTGGAATCCTATATGACACAAAGTGTTGCTGGAGACAGCCTCCGTCAGCCATGAATGGTATATGTACCCCCGAAGAGCCCATGTTGGCCCATAACGCCGCCAACCCTTTTCCTGCTTTGCAGCAACCCTGTTTAATATGCCTTGGTCCGATGCATCTTCAAGCGGACCAACGGATGCCACTCATCCCCACTTGAGTCTATCGACGTCGATGTCCCCGCTCACGGTCTGGCTCATCGTCGTCCACGATGATGATTCTCTCCCGACGAGATTGGCGATCTCCTGTGGCAGGTCGTCGAGCATCCCCGGCCTGCTCTCCGCGCTGGTAGTCATCCCTGGCCCTGTCTAGAGCTGACCGATTAGGGTCACGGGTTTGTGTCGCAGCAGGAGGGTTATGGACTATGACGACCTCCTGTCGTTCACGAGGTAGTCGAGTTTCCATGAGCTGCTCCTGCTGTCGGTTCAGCAAGTGTTCTCGCATGGCAATGTCTCTCTCGCGCTTTTCGAGAGACCGTTGACGCTTCTCGTAGTCGAGGTCTGCCTTGAGTCTTTCAGCCTTGTCTTTGGCGGCAAGAGCAGCGAGCTCGGCATCGCGACGCTCAAGCTTGAGTCGTTCAATGTCCTCCCGCAGCCTCTGGACCTCCGGATCCGAAACTGGACGCCGGCGTTCATATTCTTTGGCGGGACGATCATGGTCGTCGTTGACCCGGGCCCCAGTCATGTAGTACTTGCCGCTGTCACGTTTACTGCGAGGCGGCGACGGACTCTCGACCTTGGGATGAGCGTCGTCATCGTCGGAGTGCCCATGGACCACCTTGACTCGGCGGTAACGTTGAGGAGACCGCTCCTCCAAGTCATAAGGTTTTGGTTTACTCTCATCGTGTGTCTTCTTTGGTGGTAATTTGGGAGGTAACGGGGTGTAGATATCGTCTTCCGGGTCTGGCGCCATGGTGTGATACGGCCCTCGAGGTGAAGATGGAGGGGTCAGGCTTTGTCGCTCCTGGCGTCGGCTTCGAACAGGTACTTCCTCGATGACACGCACTTTCTTCTTACGGCTTCGGAAAAGGTTGTAGAGCTTGGATCCAACGGTCAGTCGCTCTCTCTCTGGTGATTTCTTTCGGACGATGCGGTATGTACGCACCTGTGGTTCTCGTTCGATGATGATGGGATCCTCTGAAAAGTATTCGTGGCTTCTGCGGCGTCGAGCTGACATTCAAGGGCCGACAGACGGTGGGCCAAGTGTGTTGATGGACGTACGATTGCTCCTCGGGTCTCTCACGCCCCACCAGCAGGAATAAAGGGGGTTTGCTGTGGGAGAATTCCAACGCTGATGACTCGAGGATGAGGAGGAGCAGAATGAGTATTGCGGATGAGTAACAAGTTCTCTGGTTCACTTCGTGCTTTGTCTGGTAACTTTCGATAGATGCCTAGAATCCTTCTTGGCTGTAGATCGTCGACATCTTGAGGGATGGCCAGGTTATAACCACCTTTGGCAACGAGTGTCACGAGAGATGGCCTCGAACAACGGTCAGGAGCATGGCGATCTGGTGCAAACAAATTCGCTTGCCACAAGTATATTCCGATTCCGTCCCTCAAGGCTTTGGACTCGACCAGCTGATTTGTTCGAGGCAGTATAAGTGTAACTAGGTTCTCCGAGATAATGAAATGGATCGTGGGCGGGTCGGGCTGGACGAAGAATGAGATCGCTGATTGGGGACTTTGGTATTCAATGCAAGGGATAAAATCCTTTGGCCCAACGCACCGCTGCGAGATCATGATTGATGTGGACTGCTCATGGGCATGACCGCATTTTGGGCGAATTCCCACACTGGTTCGCATGCGAAATAAGGCAGCCTGGTGATTTGGGCCTGGCGGATTTTGACCACGGTACGAAGTCAACCAGCTCCGAGGTTCTTGCAGCTTCGGACAGGTTCTGGAGGAGCACGTCCTCGAGTGCAATCAGTCATGCCTCCCTACCTGGTTGTGCTCATGGGGCTGCCTTTCTTCTAGCCCCCATATTGTTTCGTTTGCCTGCGTGAAAACAGGGTTGAGTGGCGGCCACGATAGCGGCCGCAGACGCACCAGAAGCGTGGTGTCGAATTATGTCAGCCATCACAATACGGGCAGCCGCGGTTACTACACGAAACCGAGGACGGAGTGATACGGATCTACCTCCTCTGAGCGCAACAGTCAGAAGGGGCCAGCGGCGATGCAGATGTCAAAGTGTGGTCAAGGGGAAATTAGCGCTGGGTTCAGGGAGGGGAGACCGTTGGTGTGTCAAAGTCGAACCCCTCAAGACCTTTGGTGAGCCGCATTGTGGCCGTGCAGGCGCCACATCTCTAGCCTGAAGCAATCACCTACGATATCACCCTGGTTGCTGTTGATGCTTCGCACTGCCGAAATTGGCTAGCATCATAGCCTCCATGACGAACAGGTCTCTGTGTCGAGTAAGGAAGCAGATGCGGCAAATATTGGCAGACCTACGCGGCATTGGCATTTGATATTTCGTACGGAGACGCGATATTGACTGCATGCTTGCAGGCTCACCGTGTTCGACCCATGCAAGGCTCTACGAACCCTCCCATCGGCAGCCTATGCAGAGAACTTCGGGTTCGCCAACAACACGTGCAGTAGCTGGTGATGCCCGCGTCTGTGAACCCAAGCAAAGAGGGTGATTTTGCTACTTGCCCTTGCAGCACACCACCATAAAAGCAAGCGAGCAGTAGCATGGGGAGCCTAAGTCTTTTCCCGTTGCGTAAAGTCTCAGTACGCAGCCCGCGTACTCCGTAGTGTGGGAAGCAAACGGTAGAGCTGTCAAGTGATCAAGTATGGGATACTTCAAGAGGGGTTGAAGTTCTTCTGTCCCTGGACGCGCTGAAGACCGGGGTCCTGCTGAGGAAGTTCTGCAGCCCCCAGTGGCTGGGGAGCCGCCGGTGGGATTGGCAAGGCTGACAGAATAAAAATCGACTCGGTCTGACCCTGCAATTTCGCGACTTTTGGTGCGGCATATGCGTTCCCCTCTGTGTCAGACACAACCGGTGACGGTTCCAACTGCCACCCGATGCGGACCAAGCCCTCACTCACACCCTCCTCTACGGAGCACGAGTACCAAGGACTTTCTCTACCGAAAATGTCTCAAGGGGTCCCGCCTCCAGGCTCCAGAGCTTGATGATGTAATTGAAAACCTTGGAAGAATCTGCAAGGCTAACAGGCGCATGGCGTTGTTTGGACCAGAAGGGCGAGCCGGAACAATCCTGGCAAGAAAACTCCTGTGCATTCCGTAGGCTAGAACCCAGAGACAGTTAGCTACGACTTAGTCGTTGATATTTCCACCTCGTGACATCAGTGCGTAAGTCCTTCCTGACATAATTTCGTGTCCAGTGACAACCATTAATCAAGGCTGACTGGTGAACGACAGATTAGCATTTATATCCGCTCGCTCAAAGGACTGTTGTAAAACACGACATATCAAGATCCAGATGTAGTTGAAGAATAAGGAGAGTGCGGACGCACATGACCGCTATATAGGTGTGGTTGTTCGCGATGGTGTGGTTTGTAAATGCCGATGACTACACAGGAGGGATGGAAGCCAGAGATGCCAAGCTGAAGAGCGTCGTGGTAACGGTCGAGCGCTGTGGGAGAGATAGCAGTAGGAATATATAGTTCTCTGACTGCGCGGTAAAGCGTTGTGACACGGACATTTCGCCCTAGTGATGACGGCAGTTCTTCATCATCCATAGAAGACTTGGTTGGTCTCTGTTGCAGGATGAGTGACATAGTTATTGATCGTCTAGATAGCCGTACTCGCGAAACAAGTATGCTGAGTACTATAAACGAGTCTCAGTCAGCAAAACTCAGTCGTGAGTACTGAATGGTACACCAATACAGCAATCCTGCAGAAGAACGTCGCGGCTCTGCTACGATTGATACTATTCTTGATGCAATGCCGGAGCCTTCCCCATAGACGTCCGAACCTTCGGCGACGTGGCGTCGACAGCAACACAACCCTCGGACATCATGAACTCGGACGTCTAGTGGAGGGAGAACTCCAAATGCTGGCACAGTCCCAAGGAAAGAACCGGGATCTCGTGAAGTTACTCTGGGAGACAAATCACGATTGTGGGAGCATGGAGATGCGATAAGGAGACTGTGCGATAGCGAGGCATAGCGATGACATGATAAGCAATTGTCGCCACTTGACAAGCTCATGGAGTGGGAAGACCGCAGGATGTTGCCTTTGCATGCAAGATTTGGTAGTTTGGATTCATTGGAATTGTTTATACGGAGTATTTGATGCGCGACCAGCCCCAAGATAACGGCGGATTATCTTTGTTCCGGTTACGGCAGCGCATCCACATGCCCTGAATCGCCTTCACAAATCCCTAACCAATGCCTCAACTCTACCTATCTTCTCCAATCCAGCACTCGCACACTCTGCACTCTGAGAAGTAGCGAGAAGTGGGCCAAGATGCCTCACGCAGCGCCCTCGCGTGTTGCCCCTACCGCGACCTCAGACCTCGAAGCCGGCGCGGTCCTCAAACTCGGAGAATTCGCCAACGAAGTCACGCTGAACCTCTCCGAAGCACGCATTGTCCTGCTCAAGACTCTCGATACCCGACAGAAGAACAACACGGTCGTCAATCCCACCGAGAATCTAGAGAAAACAAAGGACTACCTGGAGATTTTTGCCGTATTCAAGAACCTCGCTGAGGCGCAAGAGGTCGAGGGCATTATCAACGGGTACGCCCCGAGTCTGGAGAGATTTGAGAAGTCTCAGTTGGGCAGTCTGGTTCCGACGTGTGCAGATGAGGCGAAGGCCCTGATCCCCAGCCTGGAGAAGAAGGTTGAGGATGGCATTGTCGGGGAGGAGGAAATCGAGGGTATTTGTAGGGAGTTGCAGAGGTTAAAGAGACAGGCGGCTCTTTGAGTGGACAATATTCTACGCATTATTCCTTTGGATACGGAATCTCACAAGACGAACCTTGCTGGAACATTGCCCGTCAGCCACATGACTGCTCTAGCAATGAGGCAAACTGAGCGGAAAGTCGCACAATGACGTTTAGGGATATGAGCGGATGCAAACAGCACTGCCCCTAGGAACAGTATTGCGCGAAAGAGAAGTTTCTTCAGGTGCTGACGACGCCTGGAAGATAGACGGCATCTTCCTTCCTCGTTCCCTTCTGGGTTGCCTATTGAGCTGGTATTGGGCAATCTATGTTTAGGGCGCCATCGAATGATGAGCCACATCATTACTGAGGGCAGGAAGCGAGTCAAGGAGGACGGCGCTCTCGCAAACCAGTCAGCGGCATGCGCAGCGCGAGAAGAGGTTTCAACCGTCAAACAGCAGTGTTTATCAAACGCTATGCATCTCCTTTGATGACAGCTACGTCGGTTCGAATGAAGAGAGATGATGAACAAAGCACCATTACTCAAAATGAAGCACTTGAAAACAGATCTCCAGTTCTTCTTCATGGCCTCCTGTTTGTCGCACTCCGTCTTCCCAAATGTTCTCGCCCAAATGGTCCCCTCCCTGATTCCACCAACCGAACTCCAGCTGTCCATTCGCCCTTGTATATCCTAAATTTGCGTCTACACTGAGATGACACAGCAGGCAGATCTGGCTTCAGGCCATGGCACTCCAACGGGTATCAGGGAGCAACTGGGCCTTTACAAGATTCTTTCCTGGAAACGCTTTCGTCCTCAACAGCTAGAATCGCGAGCAGAATCAGAAGGTACCGCTGCTGTTAAATCGGATCTGGACAAGCAGTCGCCCCAGCCTGCAATCGCGACAACTGGTCGACCAGCGCCCATCCTCCCACTGCCTTTGGCTAGCAAGAAGTCACGATCCTCCATATCTTCCAACCATTCTGGCTCGCCCTATTGTTCGCTGTCCACGATCCACCCTGGCTACAATGAGTCGCTCGAACCTCTCTCCTCCTGTGCTCCTGCGTCCCAATCAGAACAAACAGGACCCGATTCATGGCGGTTAACGGCAACTCATCACATAAAGACTACAGCACGCCGATCGTCCTCCATCACATCGTCTGCGCCCTCGTTTACTTCGCTCTCATCGATCAATACCGGGTGGCGCGATACAGCTGAGCCACCACCGCAAATCTCTATGCCGAGCCCAGGTCTGTGTCCGCCACCGTCGTCGTCAAGCTCCCAAGACACCGAATTGATGCCACTGCTTTATGCAATGCCCAGTCCGCAAGTGCCAGCGAAGAAACCGGCATGGGGAAGGGAAGTGCGCTCAGTTTGTGCGCGGGTGGTGAGCATAGTGGCGAATTTCATCGACAGCTGCTTGTGCTACTTCAAGCGATGGGGAGGATTTTGAGGCCTACGAGACTGTGAGCTGAGTAACTGCAATGGATGGGACCAAACTCGGTGGAAATCAACCTTGAGTTTGTGGGCAGAAGAACACGACAAATGACCAGGGCACTCATTTTCAGTAACCATGTCCGCCAAATAATCATCACACATATGCAATGACCTTGCCTTCGCTTTCTGCTGCACTTCACCTCCCTCGATGGTGAGCATTACTTTCTCGCGGTGATGGCCCCTTTCTCGTTGTCGTGTCACAGCGTTGCCTCTGAAAGTCACTTGATTTGCATCGTCCACACTCGACACAGAGCTCACCACCACGAAGCGAGTGGCTTCGATGCTTTCATCACCGCCGCTTTGATGCAAAGCCTGGTGATGCCCTCTAAGCAAGCAGTACTTAAACTCGTCCACATCCATTTTCCATCCTCATACATATCAATCCAGACCATAAAAGCGACCTCTTTCTATACAAGATCTCAACATCGGAACACTCGCACACCCTGAAGGAATCGATATCCGTTGGACATGTCTACCCGCCGAACCCGCGTCAGTGCCCATGACCCTTCGCGACAGTACTGTACATGTCTCGGTCTTGATCTCTGCTAACGCAGCAGTTAGCAAACAACATACATCAACACCACGACCCGTTACCAGAGCGGCCGTCGCCGCATCGAAGAAGAACTTGTTGTCCGAACTCGTGGCCCTATCCCTCATTCTCTCTCGCGCTCCCCGACGCCCATGACGCGCAGTAGTCCATCACCCCCAATACGGGGATCCCTCTTCCGGGACACGAGGTTCCCACATCCGTTTTACGAAGCGAATCCCCTGCTCCGAAGGTCCTACGAGCGGAGCCGCTCGAGGCCGGAGAGAAGAAGAAGAACGCGCTCGCGATCAAGGTCGACGGTCCGCTTCCTCCAGGAGGAGTCGGTTCGTTTCGACGCCCGACGACGCGGCCCTCGATCACAGCCTATCAGAGGGGTATGGGAGGAAGAGCAGAGTTCCTCGGGCAGCGAGGACCGTGGCGCTAGGGGGGCGTTGCTGTCGTCGTCGCCACCGAGAAGTCGACCGCACGGTCGGAGTCGCAGCCGGAGTCGAAGTCGAAACCGAAGTCAAACTCAGATACGTAGCCGTCGGGCATCAAGTCGATCTCGGCCCCTCGCACGAGAAAGGAAGACCAGTGACGATGGCTTTATCAAAGGCGCACTTGCCGCGTCGATGACGGCGCTGGCGATCCGGGGAGCGAGGAATTTCTTAGACGCGTCTGGAAGCCCGAGGAGCCGTAGTCGGAGTCGAAATCGAAGTTGGAGCCGACGTAGGAGGTCATGAAGAAGGAGAAGAACATGATGACGACGACGATGATGAAGAAGTAGATGAAGATGAACGGGTACACGAAGAAGTACATAGTGACTGTTCGGGTGAAGCAAGCCAGGCACTACTCCGTATCAGTGCAGAATATGCTGTAGAGTGCTGTGTACGGAGTGCTCGGTGGATTGTTATCACGCACAACAATACAGTACCATTCATTGCACAGCATGGCATGGCATGGCATACGGCAGCCGAGGTTGGCTTTCCCTCTCAATTGCTAGATAAAACATAGTAGGTAGAATGCCTGTCTATCTTGCTACATTGATATGGTTCGAGCGAGGGATAGTCTATACTCTAAGATACGAATGTACATACAAGTGGTTGTGATATGGCGTCATGTCGAGCGAAGCAGGGAGTGCCTTCGAAATGGAGATGAAGATAAAAAGTCGAATCCAAGCAGTTAATATATACTCAGCTCACCTCAACATACAGCATGCATCATACAGCATACAGATAGTCTCCATACTTTGTCCAGCCCAAAACATACCTCGATCCTTCTTTACTTGATTCCTTTACAGCAATTTAAGTAACCTTATATCCATCCGAGCAATTACTCCCTCCCTCGTAGGTACGAGACTTATAAGCAAGTGATTAAGCAAAGGACTGTTCCCACAATACAAAGCAATCACGGATTTCCATAACTCTACCATTTCGTCTGTTTGGCACGACCGCTCCCATCGCACGTTTGCGCAGGTGTCTGTCTGTCTATTCATTCACGAAAGATTGATTGATCATACCAAAATGCTCTAGCGTTCGTGCGTTTGTTCTCAACAGCCTTTTGCTTTTCTCCCCTGTTTGTGATCCCACTGCAGTCTGAGATTATGGTAATCGCAATCTGCTAGGGAACAGGGCAAGGTGGAGCGAAGCTGAAGGCTGCTGAGATGGTATGGTAACTCGTAAGCTCAGGCTCGAGCTCGACTTCGGACTGACTCTGTGATCGTGATGAAGTAATCGAGATTTGCCTTCGCGTGTGCTATAAGTGACGAGACAGACAGACAGATGTCCCATGTCACGTCATGTCACTCCACCCTAATGGCAGGCAAAGCGTGAGGCTCTCTTGTTGATATAAAATACCTATACCAATCTCCCGATCCTTCCATTGAGCTATTCGCTTGCTCGCTCGCTCGCTCGCTCGCTTGCGCCACGAGTGATACTAAACCATGGACCAAAGCACGTCATCAGTGTTGGACGACATGTCCACACCCGAGTACTATAATCGATATATTAAGATGACGCACCAGACTGCAGAGATGGCTGCGACTGTATCCCTGGACTGGGACCGGGACCAAGACCGAGACCAAGACCGGGAGGCCGAGCCCCAGAAGCTGACGTCGAGAGAGATGAATCCCGCATCCAGATCCAAGGCAGATAACAAAGCTCATTATCCCTATATAACATCCACGGGCCTTGGCTCCAAGCCAGTCAAAGGAACATGGTGCCTGACAGGAGCGTTGTCGTTGGCGAAATATCCACCAGCCGAGCTGTCCCTCGCAGCGGAGGACCTAGAAGCGGGAGATACTCCGACTGATCAGGCGGAGGGGACGGAGTCGCCCGAGACAGGTTTGCTGGCAATATTCGCGCGGCGGGGCGGCTGCGGCAGAAGATAACGCTTTCCACATGGCGAAGACCGCGCTGAGAGTGGTGCGCTGTATTGTAGCAGTGGCCGGGAGGAGAGTAACGAACTATCACTTGCTCAATGTGTGGGAGAGGAAAGAGCTTGGCAAGCTGGGTTGGCGTTATACCCTGCTCATCAATCCAAGACGTTCTGTTGGAAACTGACCGGAATAGGCGAGTTGGGTTCAGATGAATGTATGGCTTACAAAGTTGGATTGAACCGAGGCGGAGCTGAATTAGATGCCTGCATTCTCAATATTGCTCCATGTCTCATGTTCGTCGAAACTGTATATCTCCCGTGTGTGTTTGAACTGTACAATATTCCGTCGACCTGAATTGCGACGGAGCTAACTCGTCAAGGGCGTGCAAAAGCAACGCTCCTCGGAAGTCGAAAGCTCGCGCAAAACATTTTCTTCTTCGGCGCGACGAGCCTCACGTACCGAATATCCATATCGAGCTCCGTGTCATGCAATTTAACCTCCGAACCAATATGTTTCGTGATCCTCTCGCAGATCTCGCGAAGCTCTTCCTCTTCGGCGGCAAGTTTCGTTTGAAATAGATAAAGGTGAATTAAGGGTAGTTTCTGCGATGTGTACGGTTGGAACTCGGTTTCTCGACCGTGGTATACGCCTTTGAAGGCGTCGAGGAACTCAATAGCGCTCGCCGGGAGATTCATGATGTAGTGGGAGAATGCGGTCGGCTCTTGTAGGACCTTGGCAGCATCGTCGGCGGCTTTCTTGAGAGCTTCGATGTCTTCTTTGCTCTGATTCCTTGATATCTTGACCTTTGTGGGCAGTTTGACTGTTCGTGGTGATTCCGCCAACGCCTTGGTGGAATCGCGGATGAACTGCCTGCCGTCATCGCACGAGGCCATCACGAAGGCATCGACTTTATTGCGTTTGATGGCATCCTCCAAGCTGGCGTAAGAGTCGGGATTGAGATCGTTGGCTCTGACGAAGACCTTTCTTTTGCCCGCAGGAATGGCAAATGGCCCTACACCAGCCATGACGTCGCAGACGGCTTCCCCTTCGTTGAAAGTCTCGAATACTCGAGCATGTTCGGTGCCCAGCCTCGAGTTCCAGTAGACTTTGCCGAAGTTGAATTTGAATTCGCAATCGGACTCGCGCACCGTGACGTCCAAATCATCGGGCCCGGCGAGGACTTCGTACGGGAATGTTCGAAAGACAGACTCGGTGCCAACGTCGAATGTCTTGTTGATGACCGTGGTGATATTGGGATTTTTGTCGACAAGGATTTGACCGATCAGATGTTTGTAGGGTAAATATGGTTCTCGTAAATTCACGTGGGCTTAGATGTGTCAGTCATCTACTCGAAAGGCATACCCCTGGAGCACATTACCGACGTGGCCGACCTGGGCAAAGCCTGCTGGGGTTTCTTTCTCCTCTTCCGGGATTTCAGGCAGTATTGCTTCAAGGATGTTGTCTAGCGTTGCGTGTCAGTTATGACGACGGGGGAAAGTTATTCGTCCACAGACTCACGTACGCATCGTCCAGTCGTCGTACGTAAGAGTCAGGTTGTAAGGCCGTATCCTGGTGAGATTGTCTTCCACCAATTTGGTGAGTGTGGGCGACCACGTCCTCGGTTCTGCCCACGAGTCAGACTTAGTCCAAGCTTCAGGAAGTCTGAACGCACCCTCCGCTTCAATCCCATATCTTAGCAAGATACACTTCGCGCCGGGAGCGGAGTCATCTTCTCGCAAGTGCTTTATGGGACTGATTTTCAATATGTCCCCAGATCTATCCAAATCCTTCCGCACGTTGGTGATCTGTTTAACGTCGGAGATCGAGGCTGCAGCCAAGGGCACCACTTTACGGAAGAAGGATTTATCCAGAACATGCATCGACCGATTGACCGGTGGAAGGAAGACCTTTGGCAAATCCGCCGAGTTGAGATTCATCTTTTTGTTTACCACATCTGACGCGTGCGGTTGGAATGTCGAGTAGAGTCGACGCAACAAGCTTGCCATGCGCTGGGGCCCGATTTCGATTGACGTTGGCAGGTTATTCTTATGGTACGAGAAGGAGACAGATTTTGAAGTAGCCATGCAAGGCGCGTTGCCAAGACACTAGTCCAGAAGGAGCAAAGCACTACTGTGGAGCACAGCGCATGGATTCTCAGCGACGATGACTTGGTGATTCCGTCTCCTTAATTACCTGAAGATGCCTTGCCTGCTTGCCAACATCATCCCTTCTTCCACAAGTTCAACAACGGCCCTCCTGCTCCATTGACGGGGTCCTGAACCGGCAATGCAACGCTCCCAATTTCTTCCTTATACGTGTCCCCCACGGCCTCCTTGCCCAATTCACTACGCCACTTCGGAGCGCCCTTCAAAACACACCCCCAGTCAGCACCGAGTCCCTCCTTTGACAGCAACGTGACATCTCACCTCAGGGTAGACCCCTATGTATCGGTAATCCCGACTGCTCTGGAGAGAGCAATGGCCCGTCCCCGCCGGCAGAACAATGACATCCCCAGCCCGGACATCGATCTCCTCGCCCCCGCCCGTATCATTCGTGCCGCAACCCACCAGGATGGTCGATTCACCCTGGAAGACACCTGCGCGCATCCATCAGTTCCGCGAGGTTACCGCGCCGGCCGGACTGGCGTAGGCGGTCCGTGGGCCGTGGTCTTACCGTAGCATTCGTGCGTGTTTGGGTGGAAATGCTTGTATGCAATATGACCCCACACGCCTTTCTTCTCCCAGGCGTGAGATTCTAAGAATGCGGTCGTTTTCTCCTCTGAGAGAGGGAGGGGCAGACAGTCCCGGTAGATGAGGACCGGCCAGTCATTGTTGGGGCAGTGCTGGTTCGGAGTGAGGTAGTAAGTCTCTGGTTCGTAGACCATTCTGTCAGACGAGACAGGGTGGACGAAGATGCGTGATGTGGCTAGCTAAACTGCAGATGTATGGTTCCTCAGGCGGTCCTTATGCGATGCACTACGTATCGATAGATCAAGCTGGTGAAGCCGAGCAGCGTGGATTAAAGTGCCATTCCGGGTAAAGGCATCGAGGCATCAAGGCCAAGAGTGCGGAGTAGTCCACCTGCCGACGAGGGAGCGAGGTCATCTCTACAGCCCAACGCAGGTTGCAAGGAAGTTTCCCCGCCGAATTTGGCTGTCAGTGCCGTCACCTTTGGGGGCCTGGCGTGCCTGTCAGTTCCCAGGCCCCTACTCGGCCGACGTTAATTATGTAGTTGTCTCGAGTATTAAACTCACCTTCTCATACACGACGCTACCATCTCTTGGGACCAGACACAGTCCACTTTCAGAAACAGAACGGGTTTCATCCAACTCTTCGAAAACGACATGCATCTTTGATACTACACTGCCTTAAACATGGCTCCTCTAGAACCTGGAGGGACGGCCACTGTCGATTTCCCCACAATGCCACAGAGAGAGAGGATTATCCCGCTCGTCAGTTTCAAGAAGAATCGAGAAGTGAATGCCTGTGGCTTTGACGAGAATCTTCCAGAGCTGGAAGATGACAAGGAACAAGAGAGAGACGATGTCGAGCCGTTCTAGAGCGAGGACAGGGACGAATCGATCAAGTGAAGGACGAGGTAATGGTGAGCAGGACGGTATTTGGTGTGAAAAGTGAAGGTGAGAGATTGCTGCGTACTTACATCCTCGTGGTCTTGGTGGGCCATGGAAGCGCTAAGAGCAAGTTTGCTCACCCTGTCAATTGCTCACCGTGTTGGCCTACAGTATCCCTAAAGCTGGACATAGAAGTCAACGAGTCATAGCGTAAAAAGCGTGGGTATCCTTGAGCTCGGGTTCGTTCCCTCCTAAACATATTGGCTGGGTCAATCCAGAGTCAACACGGGACACTTTACAGATTGGAAGTCACTGGACTTAACTTGAATTCTAAAGAACGTGTTGCGACGCATCAGTCTCTCATTTTCTAGTATGTAAGCCTGGTGCGCATAGGTAGGTAATACCCAGACATCATTTTGAATCGCCTGGATATACTCTACTCCACCACAATCCCGCTCCTTTACTTGTCGTTTCGTTCATTTACTACCTAAAGTAAGCGCAAAAGGGGAACTTGATTGCAATACCGTTTGAACCTAGGATGAGCGAATGCTGCTTTAACTTGAGCATTAATTGCGAGCCTCGAACGGGCCATTGCGTACGGAGATCCATTCCTTTTCAAGTAGGTAGAGGCACTACATTCTTGGCCCGACTTTTGCCACCGCTGTGGGTAATTGGAGCGAAGTCATTCATGCGTAATGCAAAAAAGCGAGGAAAGGAAAATGATGTCGCAAGAGAAAGCATGTGAGAGGCCCAAACTCCGTAATCCGCTGATTGGTTTGCAAAAAAGAGTCGCGCTTGGTCAAGAGCAGACTTTGAGCGGGCTATCTCGAGTTTGCGAATGATTTCGATCGTGGTTGTATCCAGCTTTTTTATTTCAACATCAGATCTCTATCCTCATCGTCTCAGGCTAGCAATTACCAGCGTCAACGAGGAGTAGACTGGACTCTAAATATGGCCACCGACGTCGTCACATTGGCCTCCGGACATGGAATGCCTCTGATAGGCTTCGGACTGTGGAAAGTGCCCGCCGACAGGGCTGCCGATATCGTCTACAACGTAAGTTCGATGTGCTTCCGGTTTGATGCAGTACATGCTGAGGATTCAGGTAGGCCATCAAAGTCGGCTACCGCCACTTTGACGGAGCATATGATTATCAAAACGAGAGGGAGGCAGGCGAAGGGATCAGGCGAGCCATCCGCGACGGACTCGTCAAGCGCGAGGAGATCTTCGTGACGACCAAACTGTGGAACAACTACCACAAACGAGAACATGCGTTGGCCATGGCCAAGGCACAGAATGAAGCGTGGGGTCTCGGATACATTGACTTGTACCTGATCCATTTCCCCGTGGCGCTCGAATACATCGAGCCCGAGAAGTTGAGGTATCCGGTAAATACTACATTCCCCTCTTAGGAGACCTGCCTGGTAATTAACAATGGATAATAGGGCTGGTGGATGGACGCAGCCCACAAATCGATCAGGACCGCTTCGGTCCCGATCCAAGAAACCTGGCAAGCGCTCGAAGAGGCTGTCGACGCGGGCCTCGCCAGGTCCATCGGCATCTCCAATGCCCAGGCCCAGACCCTGTACGACATCCAGCGCTACGCGCGCCACCCGATCTCCTCCCTCCAGATCGAACACCACCCGTACCTCGTGCAACCCGAGCTCGTGGCGCTGGCTCAGGAGGAACGGATCGTCGTCACGGCCTACTCGTCCTTCGGGCCTCAGAGCTTCCTGGAACTTCCGCCCGCATTCCGCGCACGTGCCAAAGACGTCCCTCTGCTGTTTGATGTCGACGTGGTGAAAGACGCGGCCGCGCGCCTGAGCAAGACCCCCGCCCAGGTGCTCTTGCGCTGGGCCACGCAGCGGAATATTGCCGTGATTCCCAAATCGAATAATGTGACGCGGTTGCAGCAGAATTTGGAGGTCGGGAACGGTAGCTTTGACTTGACCAAAGAGGAAATCGAGGCCATCTCTGCTTTGGATAAGGGGTTGCGGTTCAACGATCCGGGATTCTATCTGGATAGGCCGCTAAGGATTTTTGCGTAGGATATTATATGGACCTCAGCAGCCAGAATGGCTGTAAAAGTGAAGATGGATGCAGAATGTCATCTAGATACTATGTGTTGGTGGTGAGGCCGTGGTGTTGACAACTCACTTTGATTTGGACCATTACGCCCCGGGCAACATCACGTTTCTGCGGTCACTGCCCTCTCTATATCTATAACAAGGACAACGTTGTTCTTTTTATCTATACAAACACGATCGTCAAGGTTGTATCTCTTGGTCATCCACTATATGCACTTTGATACTGCCTTTCGACCGATCTGCACACAGCTCCATAGCCTCACGCGCCCTCTCCAAGGGGAAAGTGTGTGTTACCAAAGGATCCAAATTCAACACCTGGCCATTTGCCAAAGCGTTGATCCCGGCCGGCCAGGTGTCATTGTATCGATTGATAAACTTCAGCTCGATTTCGGCAAGACTCATGTGCATGAATGGCAGGTTGTTCATGACGCTACGCCCGACTCCGACGACCATGACGATCCCCGAACGTCGGCAGGCATATGCTGCAGTGATGACGCTCGATTCGATACCGGTACACTCGAGCACGGTCGGAGGGGCGTTGTACTCGTTTTGATCCGGGATAGCTTGCTCGACGTCGCGACCACCCGCACATCCGAAAAGCAACCTGATCTCTTCGGAACATTCTAACGGTGTCTTTGACGTCTGGACGAGATATGTCTCTGCCCCGGGCACGAGCTTCTTGGCAAACTCCAGCCGTGATTCCTCGACGTCGGTGATGACGAGAGGCCACGCGGCCGAAGCTCTCGCTGCCGCCAGAGCAATCAAGCCAATCGGTCCGGCGCCACAAATCAAGACCGGCTTTCCCATCGATATCGATCCTTTGCATTGTCTGATGGCGTGAAGAATGACCGAGAGCGGCTCCAAAAGGGCACCCTGGGAAAAGGTCATGGTGTCGGGTATTCTGTGACAGTATCGAGCTTCATGTGTCATGAAGCGTCTGATCGTTCCGCCCTGGCAGACACCTAGAAATTGAACCGATTCACACAGGTTGTACTTGCCGGACGTGCAAAGAAAGCAAGTGTGGCAGGGCAGTTGAGGCTCGATGGCGATCCTATCCCCAGGCCTCAAATGTGTCACCGCAGACCCGATCTCGAGGATGACACCGGACGCTTCGTGGCCCAGTACATGGCTCTGGTCGACGATCAAGGGGCCGATGGCGCCCCGATGCCAAAGGTGAAGATCCGAACCACAAATGCCGCTGGCGCGGACATGAATCAACACTTGAGTGGGTGAAGGCTTCGGTATGGGACTCTCCTCCAGATGAATGTCATGGTCGGGAGTAACGTACAGCGATGGGTTTTGATACTGATGATATTTGGGCGCCGTCACTGGAGAGTGGCCAGCGACTGGGTTGATGTCTCTGTCGACGACTTGAACGTTACTAACGGCCACAGATTTTCCATTGGGCGTTCTGTCGCCGTGGGTAAGCCTAGGCTCCTGTAAGATAGCTGAGGGTGTCATTTCCTCGACGTCTGCTTTCTGTTTGTCTGGGTGACAAACAGACGACGTCGTAGGTGAAGATTTGGCAACTTTTCAGCTAAGAAAATCGAAGTCTGACTGTGGTTTCGATGCATTTCTCGGAGAAGCCAGGCACCTGCTCTCTTCACTCCAGATCGTCGCAAATCATGTTGGAGCCGCCGGAAGTGAGTGGCACGCAGAGATCGGTACCTCCCTAGGTGGGTAGGTGTGCGGGAGACACCAGAAAAGTCAATCCCCTTTGGGCATGTTTAAGCACTCCTTGGTTTACCTTGGGAGCTCCCAATCATGGTTGCCGAGGCTATCAGTGGCAAACTAGTGGGTAGGAACCCCACGATGAACACTCGAGGCACGACCTTCTCTGTTTTGTTACCACACACAATTGCTCCAGAGATTCCCCAATGCCACATCCCAATGATGGAAAGGCGACCCGTGTTCAGCGCCGTGTTCGAACAGGCTGTCTCACGTGTCGCAAACGCAGACGGAAGTGCGATGAAGGGAAGCCAGCGTGCCAGAATTGTAGGAACAAGCGTCTCTCTTGTTACTATGGCCTCAACATTACATTCGTCAACGCAAGGTCCCACAATACAGCATTACAAGAGACCGCAAACCAATCGGTGGAAGAACGACGACTCCAAGGACCTCCTTTGTCTCTGTCGGATGATCCAGTGGCTGGATTGCAGTCGGAACACCGTGCGTTTCCAACCCGCAATTTGTCCCAGCCGACTCTCACAAATGCTTTCGAGCGTTTTGAATCTCTTCCAGTAGTATCACCTGTGCTGCAAGGGCTTGGCTCAGGTAGTACACCAACCACAAATCCGCAGCAGGTATCAACTCTCTCCGACGCAAGCCCCGAGTCAAGAGGGAGCCGGGTTGAATGCCTCGAGTTGGAGCTCCTGACCTTATATCGCTATCACATTGCCACTCGACTGGATCTGGGTGTAGGTGATCTCTATTTCGGGGTGCGGGTCCTTACTCGAGCCCTGTCCGATGATGCCCTGTATCAAAGCATTCTTGCGCTTGCCAGCTGCCAGGGAGACTACTCAGAGAGAAGCAAACATCCACGAGAGAGCGAAGTCGGTTTGGGCGATCACGCTGCAAAGGCCGCGGGGCGTTCCTTCATGGCTGACTCTGACCCTGAAGATCGATTAACAACCTCGATCCTCCTTACACTCCGAGATTTCCATAGAACCCCACCTCGACTATGGACTGGACGCATGGGCATCACCTTCGGAACCACCAATCTCATTTTGGATGAACCTCCGGTCGATGGGCAATGGCAGCTGATGGCACGCCTCGCTCTGGCGGCAAAGTTGACGGCCCCTCCATCAAGTCACCACGCCATCGACCTTTCATTCGTCTTACAAGGTGCGAATCCCACAGCGCCTGGCCAAGTCTTGACGCACAAGCAGCAACTTCGCCTAGCGCTCGCGAACCTCGCGCGTGCATTGGCAATTGCAAAGCCCGACGCCAACGCTCACCAGACCGGTGTTGGCAGGAGGTTACCACTGGTTTCGACCTGGCAATCATGCTGGAGCGACAATCAGCTGTGGTACGCGGCGCGGCGTGACGAGATGCGACAAGTCCTCGAAGTGGACGAGTTTGATGATTCTCGATTGTTGTCATCGACGCCCGACGCGCCGCCAATATCCCCATTCCCCATTGCTCTGTTCAGCAATGTCTGTGCCATCGTGGCGAACCTCGCACACCATCTCACCGCCTTGCTTCTGCTGCACTGCAAACCGCGCGTCATCCGGGCCCTGGCGGAGACGGAATCGTCAACATCACCCGTCTGGCACGCTCAGAGACTCGTCGGCATGGTAGCAGCCTTCACCGAATCGGACGTCTTTGATCCGCTTGTCATTGCGGGCATTCTATATGCGGCAAGGAGATTAAGCCATCCTTCCCAGATCGCTGTGGTCGCAGATATCTTGGAAAAGGCCACCCATATGACGGGGATGCAGCTACGGGAGGAGATTGAAAAGTTGAATACTGCCCAAGTAAATTCAGCCGGGCTAGGTTGAGAAATCGAGAACACATTCCCCTTGGATCCACACATGATTTCAGGCAGTTCTGGGCACTAGAGTGAGCGGCCTCCTCATTGCGGCACAGCTACGAACTTGATTTCTCGCCCTTCCCCAACGCGTCAGTGACGGTTTCGAAGACCTTGGTTCGACCTCCACGCAATTTGACGTTGGTTGTCTGCACCACAACCCGCTTGTAAGTCGTCAGAGGCGGCGTTCCGTTATCCGTGACCTGCAGGATGAAATGAAGTGCCATGCCCTTTTCGAGCGCTTTGCCCGTGACAATATTAACAGCACACGTCTCTGGTGGAGGAAGCCTGATCTTGACAATCTTGCCATCACCATCGCCATCATCTCCCAAGCCCTTGATCTCAATGTCCGGAACGAGCCAGTGCGTCGGCGACTGTGCGGCCGTGGGTTCCTTGTATTGGAACCATTTGAATGTCAAGGCGTCGCCGTCGGGATCGTAGCTCTTGGAAGCGTCCAGGGTGATTTGCTCGCCCGCCTCGACTTCGAGTCGCAACGGTTCCGGGCCGGAAGAGCTGTCGTTGACTATTACAACTGGCTCATGGTTTGTTTTGCTTCGGTCCTTGGTCAGGGTCCATTGCATCCGTGCGGCGAAGCTGTCCTGGTAGTGATCTCTCCACCGCCAGATCGTGGCCTGATTACTCTGGTGTGTTTGTCCGTCCTTTCCCGTAACTGTGTCCCTCGCGTCGCTGTAATGCTTTGCCGCTCCCTCGCCCAGGTCGACCAGACTGTAGCGACCGCCCCAGCTGCCCCAATGCGGATGCTCCGGAGAACCTAGGCCGTTCTGGATGAGATACAGGAATGTGGGTGTGTCGCCTTCCATGATGAACGCATACGTCGGATACACTTTCCCCAAGGGCCCGATTTGGATGTGCTCCTTCAGCCATTCCTTGGTGATCTTGGTTGGGTCAGGACCTCCACGGTCCAGCGGGGAGAGGGCGTCGCCCGAGATCCCGGTCCACGCCGCACAGCCATATTCCCCCCATCCGTGCACAGAGCAAATGTAGAATACATCGGGAAAGTTCAATCGAATCCACGGCCCGGTGTCGTCCTGGTCGGAGATGGTGTAGACGCGTAGCTTGGCGCGAAGACGGGCAAATTCAGAGCCTGACCGCTCGCGTTGTGCGTACTGGAGAGCCTGGGCCAGCACGTTGATCCCGCCCCAGCAAAGCAGCCACAGCGGCTCTTCGGCCTCGTCCAGCCGCTCAATCAACAGCTTCGCACCCTCGCTCAACGGGACGCCGTCCTGCAACGCCTCTTTGCCATACAGCGACGGACCGGTCTTGATGATCGAGAGCAAATATTCGGTGCTCGGGTATGCGTTGTCCGGGTGGACGTGGGCGTTGAGATTGTCGACGACGTGGCCATACGCGTGCACAATAGCCTGCATGTCTTCGGGATGGGTGACTTTTCTCATCCATGTCGACGTGGTCGCGACCAGGCCCAGGGTGTTGAACTCGTTCGAATACAAGAGGTAGCGAACCAGAGACTCAGCGTCGTCCGGCTCGTTGGAAATGTCCGAGACGATGAAGACGCGGGGCTTTGTCTTGCACTGTCGGAGTGTGTGTTGGTCGGCCATCACTTACAACGGTACCAAAATTTAATGATCGAATCAAGTCTGAATTGAACTTGGTGTTGATAATTTCCTACAGTTGCCAAAATTCTTTGCTTATCCTCAGAGTCACATCATAGGTCATGAGAAGGATGTCCCTGAGCGGACCTGGCAGTCCTAAATCGAGCCTGGTTCCCAAGTTCAACGTTGTCTTTGAAAATCCAAGGCATCGACTCCCTTCTCCTATCGTCTTCAAGGTTCGCGTGATTTAGAAAGGGATAGGTTCTGGAAAATAGCCTGTGGGGAAGGGACTGTGTGATCCTCGTTTAACTGTGGGGATGCCAGGCAGGTATCTAAGTCGAGCTACGGTAGGCTGAGCTGTGGTGGCTCTACTTGCTTCAAACGGCAATGGGAAGCATCCAGGTTCGCGTGCCAGTGCTTCTCGTCTTGCTCGCATATGTAGATCTCGGCAACGATGCATTCCCACTTTATGAAGCAAATTTTTGACGCGAGCATTGAGGGTTCAGGAGTTGCATCTGCGACTTTACCGACCTCTAGGTCTCGCTGGGAGAGGTGTGGCGGGGTGTCGCCGACCACCTGTACGCAAAGTAACGTCCCTGGAAGAGGGTAATAGCATTGCAGAATCACCAGGAGTAGAAAGGACGATTGACTCAAGGTGTGGACTCGGACTGAAGCCCAAGTCCGATGCAGGGTTGCATAGGCTCTAAGTTTCACTTCGTCTAACCACTATCCATAACCTGACATTTACTACTGCTCCTCTCCATTATGTGTCAACTCGACAAACTCAGATCTCATTTCCGGGTCGGCATCCAAGTGTTTTAGATAGTCATAGATTCGAGCGACCATGGAGTTCACGCCGAATCCGAAAAATTCATACGCTTTCGGACCAGGCAATGACTTGCCGAAGCGCTTCGTGCTCATGCAGACCGCGGCATTGGCATACCGTTCCCAGCCATTGGCCGCGTAGGCCTCAATGACCACGATGGGAACGCCGCTTTGCTTCCGGAGGACATCGCGCCGGTACTTTTGTGGTTGCTGTTCGAATAACCGCTGGCATGGGAACGAAACTGTGCGAACGGTCAGGCCGTGACGTTTCCGGAGCTCAGCTGCCACGCTGACCGCGAGGTTGAGTTCGGCACCGACGCCGATCAAGGTAAGGTCAGCTTTCCCTTCGGCTTCTTCCAGGACGTATGCTCCTTTGGCCACTTCTGCCCTCTTGGTCAAGCCACTCAGCTGGGGGAGAGCGTGGCGGGAGGTCGAAATGAGAGAGGGCATGTGCCTTGCTTTGATTGCGGTGATCCAAGCGCCGGCAGTTTCTTCACTGTCACCCGGTCGGATGTAGAGGAAATTTGGCATCGTTCGGTAGAGGGCAGCCAGTTCGATGGGCTGATGTGTGGGACCGTCCTCGCCCATACCTATCGAATCGTGTGTGGCCGCGTGGATGACCTGCAAATGCTGCAATGCACCCATTCGAACCGCTGGGGCTGCATATAGATAGAACATAAAGAAACTGAAGAATATTAGCAGTGGCACGTCGGCATGGATGGATGGCCATACCTCGACGTAACGGGAATGAACATGCCGGGATGGTAGGCAGCCAAACCATTTGAGACGGCGACCATGGCGTGTTCTCGGACACCATAGTGGATGAAGCGCCCCGAGTAACTTCCAGTGCCAAGATGAGGAGGCTCAAAGTCCTCCTTTGTCTTCCAGCTCATGTACACCGAGGGCTCAAGGTCAGCTGTGCCAATCATGAATTGGTCGAATTTCTCGGCCAAGGGGCCAAAGACCAGGCCAGAGGAAGCACGACTAGGAGTGGCTTTTGAGGGGAATTCTTGGGGGATCCGCGATTCCCACTCCGAAGGCAACTCACCACCTTGACGTCGTGTGTACTCTTCTGCGAGCATCGGATAGGCGCACCGATACGTGTCGAACTGTTTCTTCCACTCAGATACCATGGACTCGCCCCTTGCAGGAAGCTCGGCGAAAAAGTCCCGCATCATCTGTGGAATCACATAGTGGTCATCCGGGTTGAAACCGTAAAGCTTCTTGAGTGAAGCAACGGTATCTGGTCCCAACGCCGCACCATGTGCTACAGCGTCACCAGCCACTGCTGTGTCAACTCCAATCACAGTATGGACATTGACAAAAGTGGGTAGATCGGAACGTTTCGATGCCTCGAGAGCTTTGACGATGCCTCGAACATCCCAACACCCATCTTCGATTTCAATTACATTCCATCCGCACGCTTTCATCTTGGCGTTGACATCTTCCGTATTAGTCAAACGGACTGGACCATCACAGGTGATTTGGTTGTTATCATATATCACCGTCAAGTTGTTGAGACGCATGTGGCCGGCAATGGAGATGGCCTCAAGTCCGACTCCCTCCTGAAGACACGCATCTCCAACCATGCACCAGATATGGTCCGATACAATATCCAAGTTTGGTCGGTTGAATTTTGCCGCAAGGCTCTTAGAAGCCATGGCCATTCCTACGGCATTTGCAATTCCTTGACCCAGTGGTCCTGGTGGAAGGTGTCAGATCAACCTTGGCATTGAGTCTGGGCACTGCGACTGACCTGTCGTGACTTCGATCCCTTCATGCTCGATCTCAGGATGGCCCGGACACAGCGAATCCACGCGGTCTGAATGATAAGACTTGAGCTGTTCCAATGTCATGGCTTTGTAGCCGGTGAGATGCAAAAATGCATACTGAAACAGACATGTGTGTCCATTTGAAAGCACAAATCGGTCTCGGTTGATCCAGTTCGGTGTATGAGGAGCGTAACACATCACATATTTCCACAATGCGACACCTATGGCGGCCATCCCCATGGCTCCTCTAGTTTCTCGTCAGTGTGGGCATCAGATGCAAAGACAACGAGGCTGTTACCCTGGGTGGCCGCCTTTGAATTGTTGGCATAAATCTGCGATGAGCACACGGAATGCTTTGAGAACCAGTTGTTCCTCTGTAGTCAACTTCCCCGAGTCCTTTGTTGCCAGACCTTTCTGGCTGTGCATGTCAACGACCGTCTTGTGATCAGGGTACCCGTTGGAGATATTAGCAGCTGGAGCCATATTCTTTGATCACGATCTCTGTTCAGTGTTACTCGACGCTGAACGCAGACAGCACCGCTGCCAAAATGAAAACGACAAGTCAAGAATATGAAAATACTGCAGTTAGCAAATTCGTCACCAAAATTACAGGACGGGAGATGTAGGGCTTGTCAGGCTCAAGGTGTGAGAGAGTGGCCAATCCTCAATGGAGCCAATACTTTCCCTCCAGGTTGAAGACATACTGTAACGTCCCAGCACGAATGACCAGCTGTCCCAGCAAAATACTTCGCCTTCGTAGAATTAACAATGGCTGCTTTTAAGGACTGGACCTTACAGAATGTAATTTTGATGGCATTTCTTTCGAGGAGGTGAGACACCCGCCCAGCAGCTGTGATCTCTGCCAAGAGACCAAGAAGCGCAAAGCGGCGTTAAAAGAAATATAAAGCCGGTTAGTTCGACACTTTCCCCAGAAGAGCAAGAATAGGCACCGTGCCGCGGGAGGCTGCGACTGCCACATGCGATGAGAAACGTCCCCCAGGAAATTTCGGCAGATTCTCGACCACTCTCCACTCCCAACCCCGGACAATATTGATTCTTTGCAGTTGACTATTTCAGGATGATACATAAGTGCGCAGGTCTGCGGGGAGAACTCAGGGGAACAGGATCACTCGTGGACCTTTCTTGTGTCGTCCTCTGAGTCCAACATTCCTATTCCTCGCAATGGCAGACATATCGAACCTCGAGGCCCCTCCTCCGGATAACCCAGTCGCCAATGTCAAAGATGAACGCACCCACATCACCCACCTTGAAATCAAGTTGAACGAGGAACAACAACAGCTCGGCCACCTTGCGAACCAAGAAGATCATGATTTGGGTGTCGGTGAATCGCTGCGCAAATATCCCTGGGCCTGTACATGGTGTGTATATGCCTGCTGGTGCATCATCCTGTGCAGTTTCGAGGGGCAGGCCGCTGGCTCTGTCCTGGGGATCCCAACTTTTCGGAAGGATTTCGGCAGCGAGTACAATGGCGACTATGTCCTGCCTGCGCAATGGCAATCTGCTTTTAATGCTGCACCGGTCGCATCTGCCACAGTCGGTGTCCTTGGTGCCGCAGCAATTGCGGACTTTGTTGGCCGTAGATGGACTATGTTTGGGGCAATGGTTGTCTCCTTTGCAGCAATCACGATGGAATTCGTTTCCACCACCAAGCCTGTGTTCTTTGGTGGCAAGTTTCTCAATGGTTTTGCAGTCGGGACGATTCAAGCTGTCATGACAACTTACATCGGAGAGGAATGTCACACCGGACTACTGGCAGAACTGCTAAGTGCTAATTGTTGTGCTAGATCGCCCCTCTTGCTTGGAGAGGCATCTTTACTGTGGGAATCGGCGTGTCATTCGGCATTGGCCCCCTGGTTGCGTTTATCGTTGTCAACTACACAGGTGATGTCGACACCCGCTGGGCTTATCGCACCGTGTTCTGCTGTCAGTACGGATTCGCGGCAGTGTCTGCTATCGGGGCTCTCTTCATGCCCGAGTAAGCGTCTCTCCTCCCTTGCAAGCCATGAGTTAGTCATGGAATCTAACTGTGCCAAACAATCCAGGTCTCCGTGGTGGCTCGTCTCCAAAGGACGCACGCAATCCGCCCTCAAGAATCTCGCCAAGCTTGGTCACGAAGGCGAAGTAGGGAGGAAAAAGCTCGCCATGATCGAATTGACCCTCGAAGAGATCAAGCACGAGACATCAGGAGTTACATACTTGGAGTGCTTCCGGAAGTCCAACCTACGACGCACTATCATTTCCATCGGACCACTGATTATTCAGGTCCTCACCGGCATCACCTTCGTTGCTGGCTACTTCACCTACTACTTGCAAGTAGCTGGATATTCCACCGAGGAGAGTTTCCGGATCCAGATTGCCCAACCTGTGCTTTCCATCGTCGGAAATTTGATGGCGGCCGCCACTATCGACCGTGTCGGTCGACGGAATCTCACTTTTTACGGTCTCGTCATACTAGTCGTGCTCCTCTTCATCGAGGGTGGGTTGGCAACAGGCGGAAGCCCGGGTGAGATCAAAGGCACCGTGGCCATGATTTTGATCTACAGCTGGATGTACAACGTGTCCATCGGATCCACAGCGGTGAGTTCCCAAGCATGTCCACTCGTGAAGTGCCTATTGCACTATGATGGGCTGATGAATGTCTGCAGTTCTCCATCTTGACTGAGACCTCTACATCTCGTCTCCGCGTCAAGACGATCGCCATTGGCCTAGCTTTACAGAACGGCATCAACGTCATGTGGCAATTCGTCTTGCCTTATATGTTTAATCCAGACAAGGGCAACCTGGGCGGGAAGGTGGCTTTCATCTTCGGTGCACCAAGCTTCATCTGTATCGCATACCTCTGGTACTTCCAGCCCGAGACAGCTGGCCGCACCTACGAGGAGTTGGACGAGATGTTTGCCAAGGGTGTTCCTGCTCGGAAGTTCAAGACTTACAAGACAGAGGCTCAGACAAAGGGTGAGGTGATGAAAGAGGTTGTTGAAAAGTCCACTCCCCAGTAAACGATGGGTCTTCTCCCTGTTACTATGAGGATACGATGATCGGGAATGGAGGTGGTACATGGTGTGCTTGTCCGGTATCTGTTTGCATAGTTTCCCAATAAGCACCACGCGCGCAGTTATTCGAGGATGCGGTATCTGCTGTTCACTGAGATGCGAAAAGGAATGGGGTCGATTGTGCATGAAATATAATCTCTGTCTATAACTAGCATACCTGAGGAATTTGCTATCATACCTTGTCATACCTAGAGCTGTGAGATAAAAAGGGAGCGGTTGGTTGCGAAACCCTGTTCACCCAAAGTCCCCGTCGCAAAGCCTGTGCGACGTCTTATTTGTTGCCCAGGATCAGACCACGTTTTCCCCGCGTTCCGGCTACGAGAGATGCTCCAGCCCAATGTCTGTAGTGAATGTAACTCTCAATCTGACAGACCAGTCTGGCCTTCACAATTTCTTCTCTTCGCCAAGAGAAACCCGAAACCACTTATTGCTAAGAATTCCATTTCCCATTTCATCCGTCACCTTGAGAATTTCACTCTAGAAGTCAGCTACTGCTGCCAACATGAGACATACTTCATGATGCTGGCTTCCAAGACCATACATTTGTTAATCTTTCAACAGTTGTCCGACCCAACTAGATTAGCTTCAGTCGAGGACCGGCAAACCTGGAGTGAAATTCCAAATCCAGACCCGACCAGTCTACAATGAGTCCACGGTCGATCAATGACTGACTGCGATGGATGCTGACAGTGCCAATGCTTTCGTGTCACCAGGCGCTCTATCCGGGGAGAGCATCTTTGACGAATATGCGGCCAATCCGCGCTTCCAGCAACTGCAAACGGAGCTTCGGTCATGGCTCTTTGTGGGAGCAAACAGTCGGGACCAGTCGCCTGACAACCGCGGCCTCCTGACGTCTGAGGAGCAGCAGAACGTTGGCGTCGGCATCGTGGGACACAAGCCGGGCCATGAGTATCTATGGGATCATGTGGTGACTGAAGTGAACCAGATAATACCTCCGTCCAAGAAGATCAAGTACCTTCACGTGTGGATTACGGATTGCGCACCCTGGCTCGACATGTTTGACACCGAACGACATTTTGGGCAACAAGTGCCTATCATCGCCCAACGCTCGGCGGCGGTCTTGCATGCCATGCTCGCAGTAGGTGCTCGCACGGCCGAGCGACAGGGCCGCATGGAAGGGTCGTCGCGCGATAGCCTGGAGCTGTACTCGCAAACGATCACACTGCTTACGTCGTCTTTGAATACACGGGAGCCGACCGTTGTCGTGACCGTGTGCCTTCTTTGCGTCTTGGAGATGATGAGCGTCAGTCCTCGCGACTGGCGACGACACATCGAGGGCTGCGCGGCTCTCCTCGCCTCTTCTGGAATTAACGGATTCTCCGGCGGCTTGCTCCAGGCCGTGTTTTGGTGCTATGCGCGAATGGACCTCTGCGGCGCCATCATCGCCAACGGCGCGGAACCGACCGTTCTCTCGATCGACAAATGGGTCTTGCTCGACAACCATGTCAACAACGACGGCTCTGATCCGTCGGCACGAAGAGACGAAGAAGAGATCAAGCGCCAATTTTGGAGAATGGGCCGCGAGGTCCCAGACATGTATGCCAATTTCGCAGTCTACCTCTGCGCAAAGGTGTGCGACCTTTGCGCCCGTCGCACCCGGTGCGTCGAAACGGGCGAGAACAACGGATGTGAAGACGAGACCTTCGAATCGGAATGGACCCAATTATGGGATGACCTGCAAGAATGGTCCTTGAAACGCCCCACCGAGATGCGCCCGGTCAAGTCGTCTCGAGACGGTGCGTTCCCGAGCATCTTCTTCGCCCACTGGGCCGCCATTTCGAGCAATCAGCTTTTCCACACCGCCTGCATCTTGATGATGGAGCTCAAGGGCATCGAAGAATTCGACCGGCCCGAGCAGATGTATTCTCCGCTGTGGCACGCGCGGAGAGTGGTGGGGATCTCATTGACGAATCCTCACCCGGGATGTATCAACAACGCCATCCAGCCGCTCTACGTGGCAGGCAAATTGTTCACGCACAGGGAAGAGCAGTCCATCATCGTGAAGCTGATCGACTCGATCGAGGAACGCACGGGCTGGGGGTCTCGATGGCGCATCAAAGACCTCGAAGCAATTTGGGGATACCGCCGTGGGACATTTTAATTGATCTTTTCAGACCGTTCCTGTTGGACACACACATGTACAATGCTTTGAAATTGCAAGTTCGTCACAGAAAAACGCGCACTCGGCCAACAAGTACCCTTCACCTCCGGATATGTGGATGGGTCTGGCTTGTTGCGAGTATGACTGAAGAATGGTCTGGAAATCAAAGTAACCATCGACGATGGGAATAGTGGACTGAAATCGATGCGGTCAACGCCGCGTTCCGAAATAATGCCTCGAAAAGAGCTGATTATTCACGTCCCCTGTACGTATTGGCGAGGGAAACACATTTCATCCACCATTGCTTTCACCGAATATGACGACTTGTTTCGCTTCTCCTCCAAACGCTACGATGTTTGCTTGGATGAACTGAAACGCGAGATATTGATCCTTCAAGCTGCGAGCATCAACGCCATTGACGCTATCAGCCTGCAGCAACGTGGATGGGAGACGGGGTTCTTATCCCATGCGCAGCCAACTTTACTGACAGTAGGTCTTGACATTCCTGTTAGGAACACTAAGATACTAAGGGCCTTATATAGCTAAGTAGGCACTCGTAGGAGAGAAACATCCTTCTCTCATACTTCGAGTCCTGTGCTGACTGGGCATCAAGGGTAACCTAGTTCTTCAACACTATTGTTATTACTACGCTCTGCCTATCCTATTAGGCCATCCCTGACAGATGTGTCTGTATACGTTCTGACAGAAAGTAGTGGGCGCTGTTTAGGTATCAAGTAGATCCCGCTTATTAGCTGTGCGCTTGTAACGAAGTATTAGCTGTGCGCTTGTAACGAAGTATTAGCTGATAGTAAAATAAGGACTGCACTTCTTTAGATTCTGGGTCATAAACCACGTAATATTGTCTGCATTGAGCGCGGCACTGGAAACAACTGAGACGGGCCGGGAAAGAGCAGCGTCTCCTTCTGCTCTCTCTCTGCGCAAAATTGAGACTCTGTGACGACAGAGCTCACTCGCAGAGCTTTGAACGTGCGCTTGAAGTTCTAAATCGTTGTTTATGCCCCGAATCTACCTTACCTTGCTCGACGGCAGAGTCGGTTAGCACGGGACGGTGGCATACTGCTTACCGCAAGGTTCCAATGACGTCTTTTGTGCATCTGAGCCCAGATGCCACTTGTTGGGCCGTGAGTTGCTAAAGGTAGTCCCTGTCGAGCATTTTTTGGGCTCTTGACGGACTTCTGGAGATACCTACCTGATCAGATACCCATGCATTATGACGCACCGACTGACGATACGGCCGGTTAGGTCGCCATGGCCGTGTCAGCTTGAGTATAGTTGCCGAATCTTCTGTGATTATCACCTCTCGCGGCCCTGTGAGCGCGGCCCTGTGAGCGTTCAACGGTGGACATCACGAGAGAGCAAACAGGCTCATACAGTATGGTACGACAGAGAACATTACAGGCGGCGCGCGCTCTCAACCATGACGCATTGCAACCAGGCGGGGACATCGAACCAGGGTACATGCGCAGAATCCCCCGGTTCCAAGATGTCGTGGGTATGGTTCTTGCTCAAAGACATAAACAAGAATTGAGCAAGCGGCTGCAAGAAGATGTCGATACGGCAGCCTTTGAGCGATACCGTAAGAGCGACGAGGAGGTGAGTTCCAGAAGTGGGTTTAAAGCGTGTCGCACTTTTTGCTAACGCGACTTCCCAGCTGAAGCAAATCAAGAAACAGAAAGTCCGGGAGTTCTACTCGAATCAGAACAGCAAGTTGGATGACTGGCTCGAAGTGGATACCATTGTCCGTGCCGTGGCAGATGATGTGATGGACAGTATGGATCCAGATCCCGACAACGACGCGCACAGAGAGAGAGGCGGTCAACTCCAGCATGTTCAAGAGTGTGTGGGAGAACTGCTCCCGGACGAACTCCAGACAGCCCTAAGAAGAGCAAAGAGGAACGTGAAAAGGGCGATCAACGTCAACATGGCCGCGAACGTCGTCTTAGTTGTGGCGAAGGGGATTGCTACCTTGAAGTCCTCGTCACTCTCATTAATCGCGTCCCTACTTGACTCGACCTTGGATCTTTTGTGCACAGCTATAATCTGGATCACTAATAAACTAGTTTCCTGGAAGCTCCTGGCACTAAGAAGAAGGTTTCCAACTGGTCGACGAAGGCTAGAACCTCTAGGGATTCTCGTTTTCTCCGTCCTTGTGGTGATATCCTTTTTCCAGGTCCTCCAAGAATCGGTCACGAGGCTATTGCCAAATGGTGATCATAAAATCGCTACCTTTTCAACTACGGCGATAGCTACGATCGCAACAAACGTGGGCTTAAAAGGGATCATTGGTCTGGCATGTATGCGTATCAAATCGACGCAGGTACAAGCACTGGTTCAGGACTGCAAAACCGACGTGTACTTCAACACATTATCTTTAATATTTCCGCTCATTGGGAAGCATGCCCACATCTGGTGGCTTGACCCGGCCGGCGCCGCGCTCCTCTCACTCTACATTATATATGACTGGGCTGCCACCTGTTTCGACAACACCATCAGGTTGTGTGGCTCTTCGTGCGACAATCGCTTACAGAAAAAGCTCACATACCTCGCCTACCGGTTCAGCCCACTCGTGGCTGGTTTTAAGAGCATCACCGCCTACCACATGGGCGACGGTCTATGGGTCGAGTTCGACCTCCTGCTGGACGAGAAGACCTCGCTCCGCGATACCCATGACATCTCTCAAACGCTACAATATTGCTGCGAGGCTCTGCCGGAGGTTGATCGAGCTTTCGTGGCTATCGATTGTGAGTATAATCGACGCTTCCTTGCAATTCATCTGCTGATAAACACTTGACTCTGCTCAAAATCCTGCGGGTCATTCAATGGACGATATCTAGGTGTTAGGCAACCACGGTGGTGGCATGTGCACCAGAACCAGGCGTGGGCATACTCGCATTGGGCGTTGGTATAGAGGATCGTGGTCATGCAAGAATGACCGTAAAACTGAGACATACCTGGATTACAAACAAAGATCCGTTGCAGGAGGGTTACAACAGTATTAGAGCATCTACTATTAGTACCAAATGGATTTCTGTCGGCTCTCGAATACATCGTATTCGAAAGGTATAAGTTTGAGCTCCGGCGTGACGTTAGATCTGTTGTCGATGATCGGTAGGGATCCAACAGATGTTCCTCTCATTGCCAGTGGCGCCCACGGTCTCAGGCTGCTTCTTGAGGCGTTCAAAAATCCCCCTTGACATTCTTGAATATCGAGCTGGTCAGGGAATAGAGCTCACAACGTTTGGGCTGCTCGAGGGTAGATCCTGTTGGACTTTTCAAACATGAGCAAAGGATTTCAAGGTATATTTCGAACCTGAGGACTTGACGTCCGAGGAGGGCACTGAAGCGACTGAGATCAACCATCTCGAGCAACGCTAGCTGCTATCCTGCGACTCAAGGAGGCCCTTAAATCCCTCATGCATGGCTAGACGGCGGCGACCAGATCATTTCCGTGCACAATCTCATTATTTGCGAACAAACTCCCCTCTTCCTGCGTGCTCAAAATGAGTGGGAGCCTCCGTGGTGAGCTACTTTTGCACCCATCGTTTCATTCGTAGAACCCCATTTCTCTGGACGCTACGTAGGTCGTTAGCTATTTGATTAAAAACAAATCACATGCCCACATACATGAGTGTGCTGGACATCTCCTTGCTCTAATATCGTCGTTATGACATTGGTCTCGTCCGAGGTGCCGAATTCGTTCTCCAGAGATGCCCTAGAAGCACCGTCCAGGTGTCCTTGTGCCCCCTGCTTGTGCGTCACCATGATCTTCAAGGAGCTGACAACTTGAACCAAGGGAATGGATCGGTCTTTCTTCCACCTTTCAACGTCTTGAGCGGACTCGACAAAGATTATAAAGCTGTCTGTGTTGCCTTTGAAGTGGACTTTAGTGACGAATTTGTTCTGCTGAGGCATCTTAAGCGAAGCAAGCGTCGAAATAATAAATCCTCATGGAAAGGGTTACAAGTGGAAGGCAAGCGATGATATATTGACAACACCGAAAGGTCAATTTATGATCAACTCTTAGCATACTGATTTACGAGACAGTCCCCGCAATGGCACCGGATTCATCCAGTCACGTTACCTAAATATTACGTCTTATCAGCCTCAACCTGTTTCATAGCTGTCTCGTGACATTCATCCTCAATTGTATACAGTCTCTGCACTGTCGATATGGGAACCTGAATTGCTCGGCTCCATTTTTGCAGGGTCGCGCTGTCTACTCCGCCAAAGGCCCCTTTACAATCTCCTTTCAGATCAAAAGCGATCAGCGTAACGAACATGGTTCTGAGTCATGCTTGGTCGATCAAGTTGGTGAGTAGAACGATAATCTTGGGTGGGCGTGGATCAGCCTCCCAGATCTTTCCAAGACCAAAGTGCTCAGGGTCCTCAATTAGCCTTGGAGAGGGGATGGCCCCTTGAGAGCGGCCCTTTTTGCATGGTTCTCTACCGACGGCAAGGAAAGAAACAAGGACGGCCAGATCAGTTCGACATCGTCCTGTTTACCTTCACAACAGTATTCGAGCCAGATGCTCCAAGTAATGTTAAAGTATTGGGCCACGCCGATGCTCAAATGCCTGTGAAAATGTCAGTATAGAAAGGCACCATGAACGTTAAGCAATTCATAGAACAGATACTTACCCCCATCCTTGACTATTCGAGGCTGGTCTCCGACGCAGGTCGAGCTCTTGTTGAGGACCGTGTGTTATAGAATGGAGACCATCATTCGAAGCCAAGAAGAAGAAGCCCAACAAATTCGACGCGAGAACAACAGGAACCAGCTTCTGCCACATTGTGCTCAGGATGTGTCGATCGCGACGCTCATTCCGGACACGCTCTACGTCGTATGTAGGAATAATCGCGAGGAGGCTTTTATTCACTCTGCGCCGACGTTTTCGAAGACTTGTTTCCATGCGGTGAATGTTGCGGCAGAAGAAGGTCATTGTCGATAGAGCAGCCGCTTCTTGATAGCCCCATAGGTCCCTAGGATCGCAGCAGACGGTCATCGATGCAGCGATGCCCAGGAGCAGAGCGGCGGCCGAAACGCAGAGATTGCGCGACTTGCCATTCGCATCTCCCCGGTAGAGTGTTGCGCATGTCGAGTAAAGTAGCAAGACCATCTCCGAGGGTTTGCCATTATCTTAATCACAAAGTCAGTCGACGCAGATCGGGAAGCACCCAGAAACTTGTCGGTCGCTCGTGGAGTCTTCTTGACCATGCATACTTACATTCCAAGCATAAGCGGCAGAAAACACTTGCCAGAGAGCCGACAAAGCCAGAAAGAAATATCGCGTGGTGCCCATTGCGAAGGCAATTCGAGATACCCTTGCACGCCACGTACGCACAGCACATGTCTGTCAAGCAATTCAACATCTGGCCTCGATGCATAGTTGCAAGGCTGCCTACTCTAGAAGTTTGGCACAATACTGGGCCCCATGCCGTGTTGTGACTTAAGGACTCTCGATGTAGCAGAAACTCGGGGATATTGCCTGCGTGCCAGCTGTCGCTGGGGCAGTCCCCAAGTTCAGCCTCGAGGTCACAAGGTCCAAGGGACTTGCGCGTAGTGGACGACGCAACGCTGTAGCAGGATCGTGGACCGCTGCATCCGTCCTTTCCAGCGCCAGCGAGGGTCTTGTCTCCAAGTGGCTCACCATGCGACCCCACTTCTCGTTGCATCAATCATTCTGTGCTAACGAGGCGAAAGGCCCTCGAACCGCATAAGCCGCTCCCCGTTCCGGAAGATTTCATGAACGGGCTCCGTTCTGGCAGACGCTCGCGGTTCTGAAACTCAGGTCGTGTGATAGGCCTCGTGATGTCGTCCAAGGTACCACAGAAGAAGATGAGGAGCAGTATCAACATGTAAACCACCTTGAGCTCTACTATCACTATTTCCTAGAAATGCTACAAGTTGACTGGCTGTAGGGGTTGTTTCGGCTGCCGTGATCAAGCATTCACCTACTCTTGGTTAATATAACAATTAATCGATACAGGACTTGGGCGGTTCATCAAACAAAGCCTGTGCAAATCATGTATCGATGAGTGTCTTCTTGAAAGCGAGTTTCCTAGAGATCAGACACGCGAAGAAATAGACGAGGGTAGTAGTCAGGTGTTATGATGTAGAAAGAGGTACCGTACGCTCTCTTAAATTATTCATTGACCCATCAGCAGCGATTATCTGGCGAGGCTGATTATTGCTGCCTCACAGGCTTGGGAAGTGTGACCATCTTGCCTTGTACAGGGTGTCTCGATCTCTCCTCGCGTTCGGATTGGTAGGCGAGATGCATTTGGTGCCACCGAGTCATATCGTTTCCTCCTCTTTACCAATCCCTATACTCTGCAACACTAACTGGCACCGCTCCGGGATCTCAAACCTTTTCATTTTCCATAGCTGACATTCCTCCAGGATTATTGCTTTACCAATGTCTGCAAAGCAAGCAGCTACAATAAGACAAATGAAATCTGGCCACTATTTCAGATACTGTGGTGAATGGACTACAATTTGCAATGTCGATCGAATGCAGAGGAAGGTCCTTTCGATATTAAATTCTGCTCACTATTACCTTGTCTTACAGTGTCACTATTGATGAACCGCGGATGACATCCGCCGCGCTGCCCAACTATTACCCATAACCTCTGGCGGCACTATAGATGTGATCCATTCCGAGTCATTTCCCAATTATCATCCCAAAGAAAAAGTGCCAAAAACTAACACGTAAAAGACTTCATTCTTGCGGTGGCCGCTCGTCACTCGTACTTCCGACGTTCCCTCGTGCATAAGGAAATTCGTCAGATATATCACCCTGAGCCTTGGAAACATGACAGCTTCATTCACGAGGACTCGCGAACTGGGGCTCATGCTTGTCAAGCTGTTTCTGTAATGGGCTCGGCCGCGCTGTCGGTTGTCTCCACTGACGGACGAGGCTTTTCAAGGAGCATTGAGCCGGGAAAGCCGCGTTCACTTCTGTAGATCAACACCTGCAGAATTGTGGCGAAAACGCAGAAGGAGCTAGAATCCATGGCATCAGCAGTGCTCCATGTGAACCAATCTAGGGATTTCATGCCACACGTACACCGCAATAATGCACCATGACTCAAGGGCGTACTTTAGAGTACAATTGTGAACGCCAGGAGGTGAGTTTTGCGAACAATCTTTCCAATTATAGTCTTCTGCAGCAAAGATAAATGCTGTCACCCAGAGGTGGGAGTAGACATAGTCCAGGGGGATAAGGTGAACGGTGAAGCGCTTGTAGAACGCCAAGGGCATTGTTGGTAGGAAGAACCCAATGCTGGTGCACGCGATGACCTCTTGATATGTCGTATGCTCGTTCCTGGAGTAGTCGTGAATGAAGTAAGATACAATGGCCATGACGATGCAGGCACTGGACCATTTGATGAAATTGAACACGAAAAGAAGCAGGCGTAGTCGAGTGAAAGAGGTAGTAGACACCCCCGGAGCATTGGAATGGGAGAACCTCATGCTGGGACGAAACGCCATATTGCTCAAGACGTCGGAGTGTTTTGGCCGGATTGTTTGGGGGAATTTCGAACTGTTCGAAGCAAACTTTGGAATGTAGCGAGCCGTCGTTGATGTGATAGTTTATATGCACCACTCAGACCCTAGAAGAGCGACATACCACGGTATGCTTCTCGCGGCTCATAGCCTTCAAACTGGCAGTGGCGGAAGCGGCGGTATCAGACTCCGCCTAAGGCTGTGCGCTCAGTCTCCAGAAACAAGAGGTCATAAGACCAGTTTCTGCCTGATCATAAGCCGCCAGTGATGACTTGTTCTGATGGACCCCTCTCGAAAGCACCCAGGTTTAACACCGTCGTCTCGGAAGGCGTCCGGCTGATGAGGGAGCGGCGGCTGCTTCGGGACTACAGATCTGCATTTGCGTCAAATCAATCAATGGTCGTGCCAGAGAGATTGAGGTTCCTCTGGGGATGGCGGTACAAGCCACCAATAGGATAGCTAAGTCGATGTAAGAGCGAGCAGGGACCTTTAGGGAATTTGGTCATTGCTTAATGTTTGGACTGCAAGCTGAAATGTAGAGAATGAATCCAGTGCAATCAGCTGATGGATGTTGGAAGTGATCAATAGGTCGATAGGCATGTCAGAAATATGTGCTCCAAATGTGATCGTTATTATATGCCCGAAAGGATAACGCTTAGTTGTCCAATACATGACGCCATTTGAGTCCGTCCTCAAGCTCAACACTAGCTCTCTGTCGAATCGGCTTTGTCCGCAGCAGTGGCTCTGTCAGTGGCACCCTTGACTATCTTGCTGAGATCACCCACGGGAAGATTGATGGGGAAATCGACGCTGGCCAATAACTGAGCAGCGAGTAGATACCAACCCAGCAAACACACGGCAAAGACCAGCCCGCCAGCCGCATGCTGGCACGTCAAAGCGGTGTTCCCATGGCCCTCTGCCAGTTGCCAATAGGTGGCTGCCATAAGAGAAAAGGCTGGGACGAGCGACAAAAAGATCAGGACAAAGCAAATATTCGTCCGCAGTGAGCAGAGAAGATAAATAAAACACAGGACGCCCATGTATAAATGGAAGAAGGCGAATGTACTTGCAAAAGTGGCGTTCGTGGCGCTTGCAGTCGGATGGGTAGGGTCGTATGCAATGGAGGCGTTATAGAAAGGAGTCAATGTCGCCGCCCAACTCAGCCAGAAGGCGCCGAAAGATCCAAACACCACGAAAGGAAAGGTGTTGCCGAGGATAAACTCCAGCACGGATCCGATGATCATCAAGAGGCCGCCGAAGAAGTAGTATACGCCGCTTGAGCCCGAGCACATGTCAGCTGTTGGGGTCTGAGAGGGATGGGGAAGAAAGTGCCTACACTTCTGCAGCTCCAGAGTCACCGCTCTTCCTCCAACCCAGGAGGACGTTCGAAAGTGGACTAAGCGACAACAAGAATCCGCAGAGCGCTCTGATCAATCGTGTTAACTCCCCAGTACAAACAGATCAGAGATACCACTCACAATGGTGTTGGGTTGCCTAAAGTGGACCTCAAGTTATTTGAGACGCGGTTTGCCGGTGACAGGTAGATCTTCTCGAAAAGTTCGGGGGTGATGGAAATGCTTCCAGCGGTCCGAAGTCTTCGTAGGGCGCCATCTCGGTCATAATCATCGTGATGCATATCGTATGGGGACTTATTGTGGTCAGAGGGACCGATAACGTTATTCACATCCATGACGATTTAGATGAGAAGCCCGAAATCATCAGCGTGTCTACGCGAGTGACTCTCACATGGACACTGACCTCAATCATTAAATACTTATGCTGGCTTCGCACGAACGGAAGTCCAGAGCGGAGGGTCATGGTGGCTTTCCGTCCGCGCCGGAGTCAGGTCAATTATGAGCTGTGGAAAAACCGAATGTTATCCGCCTCGTCCAAGTAACGCTCGACGGTGGTCGAAGGGCATGCCTCGGTCGCCGTGTTCTCTGGAGATTTTGGAACGCTTGTCCCGCCATTTCTAATATGGTCTGCCACATATTTGGGGCAGCTGAACCGATGCAAGGCGTAAGTCGGTAGTTTTGCAATCATTCTGGGACAGGTTTTTGCGGAGGCCTCGAATCACGTCGTCACATATTGCGATTGCTCCTCTTAATTCTCGACCCTCGGTATCCACGGTAAGCCAGAGGTTAGCACGATTGCCTTCCGAAAGACCCCTCCAGCAACCGCCCGTGTTCCAGTAAGACGTATATCGATAGCTGGGGCGGCGCTCCGCAAGTTGGTTGGACCCCATCACACAGAGGGGAAATCATGTCAGTCTCCTCAGATAACAATGAGTTTTATCTTGGCATTGAGGTTTCGGCAGCTGTCACAAGCATGTGTAACACGCTGCCGCTTCAGGGAGGGCGCCGTAGCTATACCCTCGGGTCACCATGCCGGAGGACGGATGTGGCGGGCCGTAAAGATTGTGGCTATCACTGGACGGTATATGGGGGTGCACCCAAATGTACGACAACGCGTGCGGTCGGTTGAAAGACTAGGGCGACTTCATATGATGGCGTTGTGAACTCCGCTCTTGAAGGCTTCGGAAGAAAGGGCATTTCGTGAGTTCCGGCTGATCCGGCTAGTCCTGCCAGAACGGCTCCTTTGTACCAACACGCTGGAGGTTATTTGGGGATCTTGGCTCAACGAGCGCGGAATCCACACCAGATCGAACAAGCCTCTCCACCTGCACATAAGACTTGGCTACAATGACGTCCGTAAAGCTCGGTAGCCATTCAGCCCGCAAAGCCGATTGAGTTCAGCTTACCAAGGGCGAACCTCTAATAAATGACATCCTAAGGGGAATTGAGGGTATTCGAGCAAGATGACAAGTCAATACTGACTTCATGCACAATCAGTTTTGGGGACGCTTTCCAGCCAGCAGCGCTACTTCTTTCCAACAGCTTTTCAGCGCCGGAGCCTGGATCCTTCAGAAATGCAACACTTTTGGCCGCTCCTGCATGCCTACGAAGCTGAATCCGCATTTTCGTACTCCGTCCAGCAGATCAGCCAGCAATCTTTCCTCTCACATAAGTGGTGTGGAATTCAACCTTGCTTGGAGTGACATTGCGCCCCAGTGTGACGGTCCCGTGAATCCCGTCGAACTTTCCGACCTCTTGATGTTGAGTTCGACGGTGAACCTACCAATGACCTTCTGGCTGTGCGCCAAAGTCAGGGGCAGCCCAGAGCGCTTAACCCATGTAAGGACGCGGTGAATTCATCAGGAGCGTGTCGAACACTTTGAACAGCCGTCGCGACCTGCTAGTCTGGGGTTGTTGAGTGGTGTGACTTCGTGAGCATCACGTTGTAATGTTAAGTATGGAAAGGGAATCCCGTTGCAAAGGCTTGCTTAGACCTTCGGGCTTCCACCTGAAGGAGCCGCCGGATCGGAAGCGCATGGACTGACAATTAGACAACTTTTCTCACACTTGTCCTGAGCTTTCTGGTCATTCTCTTACGTTGCCCCGATGTTATGAATGGTATGATGCCAACTGAGGAAGCAAACCCCTTTGTTTCCCCGTGCCAGCTTTACTCTCCAGAAATGAGACTCTGATTCGATTTGCGCCTCGGGAGCTAACTCTTCACCCGTCTCTCCCGGGCTTTTTCCATCAATATACTCTTCCTATATCCAAAAGATGACGGTCGAGAGACCTGTTGTCCGTCATGACCGTCCGACAGTGATAGTCAGAAGTCCTATTCCCGTTTTCGAACCCGAAATTCCACAAAGGTACACAAGTCTGCTTTGTAACGTGTTGAGCTCCCCCACCCAAGTGTTAGCCATGATCAATATAAGGCCGTGCCCCTTCTCTGATGTAAAAAGGGTGAGGGAACTTTTCTGAACTACACGCCGTCGTTGCCGCTCTTTCCATCTCAACCATCTGCCAGCCGCTTCTGAGAGCGTTTCCTATTCATTCGCTGAATGGATTTTAAGCTTTTCGAGACACGCGTAGACGCGTCTGGGACGCGTTTGAGCTAAACAAAACTAACGTTACCTGAACCGTGTCGCAAGGTGCTATGACGTCTTTGATTCTTTATCCAAATGCCCACCGAATACCTTACCGTAGGACAGAGTACCTACATTGCATTGCGCAGCCACACGGGATAGATGCTAAGTATCTTGATGTCTTTCTTTCCTTTAATACAATTCATTCACGGCGTACGATATAACCACACTGTTCAGTGGAAGGGATGCTGCTACAAACTAATGTAGCTATCACAAGCACTGACCCTCCATCTTAGTACTGGCTGGTGCTGGATCTCAGACTGTGCCTGAAGACCATGTCCAAAAGAACGCTCGACAGTTTCTTCTCCCCAACGCCCAAGAGACCCCGACCCAAAGTGGCATCGCAAGCAGTACCGTCACCATCAAACCCCGACTGCAATCCACCCCAATACACAAATCATCCAACCTACCCATGGGCAATCCCACATCTACCACCTCATGTCTCCTCGGAACTCGGACTCCTCGTCACAGTCCAGGGACGGGAAATCAAAGACCAACCACACCTTGACTTGTTGTATTTCCAGCCTTTCATCCCCAAACCCATCGAAAGCGAACTATTCCATTTTCTGCGCTCGGAGCTGTTCTTCTACCGCGTCCGGTATACCATCAAGCGGTTCGGCAAGGAGACGGTGATCAACACGCCGCGCTTCACGACTGTGTTCGGACTCGACGAGACGAGCCGGTTCGTCGACGATGGCGCTCGGATCGTCGATACCGCGGATGCGTCCAGGCCAGTCTCGCGGGATAAGTACCGATGCAGGCCGCGTCCGATACCGGAATGTTTGGACTTGTTGCGCCGGGTCACTGAGGCGAACACCGATACCAAATACAACTTCTGTTTGGTGAATTATTACGCCTCGGGAAGCGATAGCATTTCGTTCCACAGCGATGATGAGCGTTTCCTGGGTGAGAATCCGGCGATAGCTTCCTTTACACTGGGCGCGAAGAGGGACTTCCTGATGAAGCATAAGCCGCCCAGGGATGGTGAGCCGAAGCTGGAGACACGGGATATCAAGTTGCCGCTGGGAAGTGGAGATATGGTCCTGATGCGTGGACCAACACAGTCGAACTGGCTGCATAGCATCCCGAAACGCAAGGGTGCCGAGGCTGACCGAGGACGGATCAACATCACGTTCCGACGAGCGATGATCCCCGCCGGCACGGAGAACTATTACCGATATAACGTCGGGGATGGTGGCCCATGTAAATGGGATAGCTCGAGGAAGGAGATGATGCCATGGGTAAGAGCACCCGCAGATACCGAGTGATTGTCGACGCGCTTTATTGGGCCTTCCGTTTTCGCCTGCCCGCGGCGTTGAGAATCGTTCTTCCGAGTGTCCTTGTGATGGAGCGGTAGACGTTCTGGCCCTCCAGGGTGTGCGTGATACCGCCGAAGACCACCAAGAAAAGGATCGAGAGGATGGTGACGACCAAGAAGCAGAACCAGTACGTCTTCAGGCTGTACTTGTCGTCAATCTCCTTGAGCTGAATGGAGAAATACGCCGTCATCAGACTGACGGGAAGGAACAAGATGGTTGCTTTGGCCAAGAGAATGGTTGTTCTTGTCAGCTTCTCGACGGCTTGGGACTCTTTCAAGGCAACCAAGTTGAAATTCTATTATACCATTAGTCGCAAGAGTCGTCTCGATTTGAAGGGAGCACACTCACCATAAGCACAAGCGACTCCTTCTCCCGTATGCACTCTTCGATCTCCGTCAAGGCATACAACCGAATCCTGTCGAACAAGCGCTCAAACCTGAAAATCGCCGAGGAGCCCAACTTGACATTGGAGCCCGAAATATCATCCATAGGGAAGTCATCCAAATGCGGCCACTGAGACATGCTGAGGTCTCCGGAGCTGCGGAGGTTATGTTCATGCATCAGTGTCTCCCGCGGTGACAGAGGCCCAAGCTTGAGATCTCTTGCCGACCGCTGGCTCTGGATGACGCGTGAGACGATGAGTTCATAGCTCTGATACATTAGCTTCAGGACCGTCAGCTGCCTGCCAACGTCGTGGACTTGCTGCACGAGCGACACCTTGGCAGCCGTGAACATTTCCTGTCGCATTACTTCCAACTTTTCTCGATAAGGGTGGTCAACTCGGGCGATGAGCTTGAAGGTTGAGACCCAATCGTCGAAGAGGTAGTAGAATAGAAGGCTTGCGGCCTCCTTTCGGTCATAGCTAGTCGTAGTGCTGTTGGAGGTCTCGTTCAACCACCGCACCCGAACCTGAAACAGCGCGTCCTTCGCGTTGTCTTGCTTGTGCTGCTGAGAGAGGTGGCGGAAGACATTGAGGACATTCCGCCGAGTTTCGAAATGTGTGCGTACGTCGGAACCGGCGGGACGCTCGAAGACCGAGACAACGGTGCCGTCGTCACAGATGAGTAGGGACGACCACACCCGCTGTCCAGACGGGTTACTGTGGCTCGCGGTTGCCTGAGCAGCGCCGTCTCTATTGTCAGCTGCGGCCGTGTCATCGTCATCTGCAGTTGTGCCGTCGCCCTGGGGCAAGGTGTAGAGGGCGTTGAAGCCAATGTAAATGTAGCGACGGCCAAAGTCCACCGAGCAGAAGTGCCACAGCCTCTGGACGACCTCGCTGAAGGTCATGCCTTCCAAGCCCGTTTCATATCTGGGCTGTGGTCGTGGCAGTGTCGGCCGGCCCGCAATGCCCTTCTCCACGTCTGTCGTCCGTGCCCTCGTTGTCTTCTCTGGCCCCGAGGAAGTAGACCCTGAGCGGTCGCTCCCCGCCGGAGAAATCGCCTGCTGTTGGATTGCAGTCGCAGCAGCAGGACATAGTAAGCCTGCAAGTCTGGGCGAGAGGTCGTAGTGCTTGGCTACAGCCTCGATGATCGGCCTCTGCTTCTCGGAGGCCCAAAAGTTGAACCACAAGGTCCGGCTCTCATCGCGGTGTTCGCCTTCTAACCACTTTAGCGCTCCTTCTTCATTGACGTCGACCGCACATTGCGCCTTGGTACTGTTGAAGCTGACGAGGAAGTTTTCCGTCTTTGGCTGTTGCAGGACAGTTTTGCATGCCGTGAATGCGGCAACCTCGTCGAGGTCATAGACATCGTGGCTGGGCGCATCTGTCTGTTGTGCCATTGCACATAATAATCAAGGCGAATGTGTAGATAGAACGCACATTCAGCTCCCGAAAGGTACAAGGCTCGAGGTTGACCTGGGAAATGACCTGTACGGAGTAGGCAGAAAAGGCAAATGACCCCTGTTGGTCAGGCGCCTGGGAGGCATGCGGCCGGTCACACGGCGGCTGAGCCACGCACGCCGCCAGAGGGGATTGGGCTTAGGCTTCTTTGTGGGGGGCCCTCAAACGATACGAAATGTCTCGGGGGCGAAGACAAATATCCAGGAACGGCCTCGTATCAAGTCTAAGGTGGCAGAATAGGGGCAAGACGGTTTAGCGCTCCATACGCCACGCCCGCCAATCATCCTGGGAGGCCCTCAACCCCTGGAGACGGGTCGGACCAAGCAGCGAATCGACCAAGCGATCACCTCCCGTAAAGATTTATGTATGTTCTGCCCAGCAGCACAGATACGCGCAGCGGCTCCCGATGCGGAATGCGGCGACTCGTAGTCGTTGCATCAGGTACGGCATAGATGGTGAATTCGAAGTATCGAAAGTACATTTCCCTGGGTCCAGCCAGGCGGTTCTTACTTTGACCACTCATCATTAGGTTCGGCGCGTGCCCGAACTCCCTCCACCTGATACACGTGGGTACTCCGTGCGGTATGTATGAACAAGACCAACGACAGGCTATCAATCCATCCAGGGTTCCCTCAACCCATTTTCCACTACTGAGACTTCGCCATTCCTCGAAACCGAGATCTGCCCCGCCAGCGCAACCGTTGCCAGCTGGAGGAGGTCCAGGTTCACCCAGTCTCGAGGCAGGAAGAAATATCGCTTGACTTGCACATCAGTACAGCTGTTGGAAGGTGCATTATGCCTAAGGCCATCCAAATCATATGTGCATACCCAAAAGTCCTTGCTTAAGAATGCGAGTACGTTGCCATCTGCGACCGTACTATCGTTGAGGTGCGCATGCACTACAGAGTAATCCACCCCAAAATTCGAGAAGGGCAACCGTGCGTCGGCATCGGATAGAATCGTAGAAAGGTCAGTGTGCACCAAGAAACAGTGCCAGGGTACTGTGTTCATGGTGTGACCGGCGCTTGATTGACTGGCAAGAGGAGGAGGCAATCGCTAAAAGCGGACCAGGTCCTGATGTCTCGGCAGCACTCTGCCTGTGTCTCGCCTGAGTACAAACTTTCAGATCTGAAAGAGGCGAGTCCAAACTCCATAATCTCACCATGCGGCAAGCGGAATACCCGCCTTGTGCAGGTACCCGGCAGGAGGAACAGCGCCAAGGGCCGTAATGCTAATCATCCGGCGTAGTATCGTGCGTCAAACGGAGGACCCTCTTCATCTATCGCGCCCTGAAATTGAAAACTGTTCTGGAGGTGCGGGGTAGTAGGAATGGTGGCAATAAGAAGCCTCTGGGCGAGCAGGGTGAGAAGAGTAGTTCATATCCCAGCACTAACCGCGTGCAACACACTCTAGGACTTCCCCCTTGTTGAACGGGCTAATCGGGAAAGCCCATCGAGAGGAGCTTTTGATGGAAGCTTTCACAGACGTCAAGGAGTTGGGTCCACACGTTGGAGGAAGCCTATTCATCGACGAGGCCGTTTTGGAAGGTCATTGCCCTTCGCCCAGGTTGATGAGGAAGAAGACTTATACATTTACTAGCCTTTCCCAAAAATTGTCGCATTGTCGAGGCCTTCACGTATGGCACTGCGGCCTGGACGCGAGCAGTCAAGATCTCAATTGAGTTGGAAGATGGTCAAACGCAATCCTATTTCCTCAAGGTACGCATGTGCGGGCTGCTTTGAGGCTGTTCACGTGTGCTGAGGGTGCTGTACCAGTGTGCTTCAGAAGATCGAGGCCTGATGATGATGGAGGGAGAATATAACTCCATGAAGGAGATCCATCAACATCTGCCCACGTTCGTGCCAAAACCAATCACCTGGGGTAAGTTCAAGCATACACCAATGGCCACGTACTTCTTTCTGGCCGAATTCGTCGACATGTCCACCGGTGCACCTGATCCTGCCAGTTTTGCCATGCAGTTGTCTCAGCTGCATGGAAAGAGCAAGTCTCCGACTGGGAAATTTGGGTTCCATATCACCACCTGCCACGGGCCCAACTGGCAAGACACACGATGGCATGACAGCTGGTGCTTCTACTATACCCGTCTATTAACACAATTCTTCGAAAGAGAAATCCAGCACAACGGGCATAATGGTGAGTACGAAAGAGAGTTTCAGGTCTTGAAGTCGAAGACGATTCCGCGAGTCCTTGAACCCCTGCAATCCGATGGTCGGATGTTGGAGCCGCGTCTCATCCATGGAGACTTGTGGGAAGAGAACTGTGGGACGAAGCTTGACACCGCGGAGCCCGTCGTGTTTGATGCGGCAGCTATGTACGCGCACAGCGAGTTCGAACTGGGTATGTGGCGACGAGATGTCGTCCGCTTTGGGAAAACACACCTGCGGCACTATCACAAACTCGTGGCACCGAGCGAGCCCCGGGACCAGTGGGATGATCGGAATCGGCTGTACTCTATCAAATTCGACCTTGGACATTCCATCGCGCTTCCAGAGACCGCCGAGAGCCAACGTCACCTGTAAGCTATCGTCCTTGACTTATCGATGAATCGATTTCCCACTGACATTGTAGGATCATCGACAACATGCGATTTCTGAATGAGAAATATGGCGCTTATGAATGAAAGTATCACGCCGGTTTCGATATTGCGTCCGATTCTCCCTGTTGGGTCCCATGCTTGATCAGCCGCCAATCCCACCCTTTCTGCCTCTCAATCCACAGAAAAGGCACAGTGGCATAGCACAATGCTGCAATGAGTGTGAACGTCCAACCCGGTCCGATACCATCAAAGAGTAACTGCAACACAGACACCCCTATGGCAGCGAGAAGGCATCTTGTCACACTTACTGCTGCACTCGCCGTGGCTGGCTGGTTGGGGTGCAGATCAACAACAAGCGTATTCAGGACATTAAAAATGCCCGTGACGGCCAGACCAATAATGAACTGCATGGCCAGTGGAGCAGCCAGGTGCGTCTTTGCTTCAAGGGTCCAACCGTACCCCAAAGTCGCTGTCGAAGACAAGAAGATGTACAGCCAGACGGATCTGAGGCGGGCTTTCTCGATGGGAAAGGCGAGGATCGCATCACCTTTGACTCGGTCTATGCTGAGGTTGTGACCACGAGCTGTGACGCGATAGTCGTAGTTCGCAATCATACCGACACCGTAGGAAGCGATGGCGCAGGATGTGCCAAAGGCCAGATAGCAGAGCCCAACATGCAACGAGGACAACTGGTAGGTCTTTTGGAGTAACGGTGCAAGTGACGCCTGGACACACGAGTACTTCATGTAGAAGATGCCGTTGGAGAGCAACAAAATGAGCGTAGGACCTTCGAGCAGTAGGCGTAAGCAGGGTGAAAGGGACGGCACACGGAGCTGGGGCCTGTTCAACCTTTTGTTGTCCTCCTCTGTTGCGGCTCCATGGCCATGAGTGCCTCTCAGCCTCTCGAGCAATGTCTGATTGATTCCCGTGGCACGCAGACATCCGTTGCCAACAATCTTGCGCGAAGTTTCTGGTAAGAGAAATAATAGCAGGATGAACACTGCGCCCGACAGGGTGGCAAGGCACCAGAATATCCATTTCCATCCGGCCTTTTCAGCCAGTACTCCTCCCAGCACTGGGCCCAGACTTGGTGCAGAATTGAAACCAACATGTGCGATGCCGACATATCCCCCTCGCTCGTGCGGTGCGGCAATGTCGCTAACCACACCATAGGCCAGAGCAATTGTACCGGAGCTCCCAGCACTCTGTACCATCCGCAATGCTAGAAGCGCCCCGTATGAGTTCTGAACTGCCAAGCCGACGCTTGCGACAATATAGACCACAAACACTGCCAGATAGACAGGGCGCCGGCCAATGTCTTCCGATATCTCCCCAAAGACTGACGGGACAATGCCCTGCACTACCAAATACATGGTTACGGTGAGGTTCATCAGTTGGATGGACACATTGAGTGTTGAAGCTATAGAATCCAAGGCAGGAAAGTAGATGAATGCACTGAACGGTGAGAAAAAGCCTGCGGCAGCGACGAGGAAGACTATCAGCCGCTTCTGCGCAGGAAGCAATGTTGTGTATGGGGGCATTGCCACTGGCATTCTCGTCATGTTCGGCGTCTCCGTCGTTCTGTGAGACGTGTGAGGTGCAACTTGGCTGAGAGATGCCTCCGAGATTGATTCGTTCAATGTGTTGCCTCTGTGCGTATAGTGCCCCGCGCTTTGGGCCTCACATATCGAAACTGCTTCCCCGCCCTGTATGCGCCGAAACCTGGCTCGACCGGTGAGCTAATGAGCCCAACTCCCCCTTCTAACCCTCGCACCCCAATCTTCATTCGCACCCAGCGCCGCCCGTTTCCTCTCATCTGCGAAGTTGGGACTTTGTCTCGCCCATTCCTTAACGTACAACCTGAGGGCCTCCCATCGCTTACACCGGCCGATAACCTCTGATTCATCCCAGCCGTCTCCTTCGGGAGCTCCGACATATCCCTTTGCATCGACGTGCTTATCATCTTTGCGAAGCTCCTCTATCGGAATCCGCGAGATCTTGCTCAATTCGTCATCGAACATGTGAGCTAAGCTGGGATAGCCGAGGGAGAGATAGTTGTATATCTGAGTTATAACACCATTAGGAAATTCCTCCTCGATCTGCTTTTCAAGCTGCAGCTTCCTGTCGATCGTGCTGGTGAATACATCATCACCATCTTGACTTCGGGGTGGCGTCAATGGGACGTGTGGCTGGCCCGCTGCAAACGGCGCTCTACGACGTCCGGGGGTCCTAGTCCCACGGCCCGGCGTCGTGCTCTCGAAAGGATTGATCCGTTCACCGGCCGGGGTCACCGGCGAAGGGGTCTGTATGCCACTTCGCTGACCATTCTTTGGACTTTGAGGCTGCCAGAGTCCTGCCTGGCACATACCCATCCACAAGCCTTCTCCGGTATTGTTCTCGCGCTTCTTGTTGGATTTCCACAATTCGGGACTACTGGGCGCGGTCTCTTCGTCATCGCTGTCTGCAGTTCTCGGTCTCGGAGCCTGATCTGGGTCACAGCGCGTCATTTTGGGCGAAATGGTGAACGGGAACACAAGATCGGCGCCGAGCATCGGTGGAGACGCAGCAGCTCTCATACGGGCCAATTCTGAATCTTCATCCTCTGCTCGTGGTTTCTTCACCTTTTTTAGACCCTTGGCCTCCAAAGCGTGTCTTGTCGCCAGCGCCGCCGCACTAAATCGACTTTGACCGGCAGTGTCAGCTTTCAGGCCCCGTTTCGCAGCTTCTAATCGCTCGTGGTGTTTGCGCATATGATCCATCTCCAATGCCAGTTCCGCGGCCGAAGACCGTCTGAAAGCGCGAGCATCAACTCCTTTCTCCCCCTGAAATATAGGACTCGGTAGGGGACCGTCCTCATCTTCATCGTGGTCGATGGCAAAGTGGTCGACTGGCTCGTGAGGTCGCTCGTTGATATAAGCTGCCATAGCCTGTTCTTGTAGCTCCTTTTCGCTCACCGTCTCGGCGGCCAAACGGAGGACATACTCGGTGTAGCTGTCTTTTGTGCTGGGCGGTGGTCTCTTCGCAACAGACGACCCGAATGAAGAGGAGGAGTCGGCTAAAGATGGAGCTTCTGAATCTTCATCCTCAGTGGTCGACTCGATTATGGGCAAGTCGGGAACGATGAATGAGTGCTGCCGGAGTGGTTCAGGGTTCTTGCGGGCTAGAGCTGCAGCCGAGAAGCGGGATTCTTCTTCAGTCTCAGCGACGTCCTCGCAGGTGGGGTCTTCTTCAATGGGCGGCGGCGATGGTGCCCGTCTACTAGGGGCTGGTGACACGCTGGTCTCGGGTGTCTGTGGATGGAATCTTCGATAGGAGCCTTTGGCAGTCTCTAGTAGCTCGGGGGAGAACTTTCGAGGTCCAGTAGACGCTCGACTAGAGTGAGAAGAATCGCTGGTCTTGAGGGGCTCTTCTTCGCATATCTCGTCAAGGCTCACTTTGCGTCGCCTGTTCGTCGTGGTTGTGGTCTCTATGGGTTCTGGGATGAACTTCCGGCGAGGCCGTGAGCCTGGTGTGTCTTCGGAGTCTTTCGGTTTCTTGTCCTTGGAGCTTCTTGTAGTGGTTTCAACAGGTTCAGGTGCAAACTTCCTGCGAGGCTTTGGAGCAGTCTCCTCTTCTGGTGGAGTGTCTTTGTCCTTACTCTTTCTCGTACTCGTGTCAATGGGTTCAGGGGCGAACTTCCGCCTTGAAGACCGTGCAGTGGTCTCCACCGGGTCGGGAGCGAAGCGTCTTGGAGGCCTGCTGGTCGGTACTCCAGGTAGGGTAGAATCATCTGAGTAGGAAAAATGTGGATTGGTCGAGCCCGAGAGGGGACCGTCCTGCGTCGTGTCCTCAGAGTCTACTACATGATCCGCTTTATTCTTCTTTCGTGAACTCCTTGTGGTTTCTTCTACCGGCTGAGGTAGGGACCTGCGAGGCTTGGTACTGGGGCTCATGGAATCGTTCGTATTTGAGGAAGAGAATCTGCCTTCGGAAGAAGCACTCGCGGAGGGGTTGTCTGACTGGTTTTGAGAGGATCTGGAGCTTTTGACCGTGGTCTCTATAGGTTCCGGGACGAATCGCCTGGGCAGAGGCGGGGAAGTGTCCATGGTGCTAGGACGGGAGTATAGGTACTGCTTTTCTTATTCGACAGCGCATCCTTCACTCAGCACCTTGTCGGAACCCACGGTTGGCCTGGAGAACAAGCACGCGAGCAGGGAGGTAGGGACCGTATGCAAGGATGCCAGGAAATGCGGGGGAATGAGCAGATCTAAGAGAAGCGATCGGGTGTATACGGGGAGATGTAATCTCAAGAGAATCGACGTGAGGAAGTGATAAGGCGAGAGGAGAGTAGGAAAGAACGAATGCGGACGAACGGTCTCGGTCGGTTTCAGCAGAGCTCAGATTGGCTTGGGCACGGGACGTTGGATGTCTTCTCAACAGTCAGAAACTAAACATGTGTGCGATACGGTGCGTGGGATCTCGCCTGAGAAAAGCAACGAGGAGCAATTGTTGTTGGAGAGTGGAATGATACGAGGTACGGGGAAACCATGAATGCCTCGAGGAGCGTGGGGACCAGTTTGGCCAGTCAAGCGAGATGACGGTATTGCGGGCATCCAACCGATGCTTCTCACCAATGAACAGAGGGCCCCTAGCCACTAACCAATTCGCTGTGGGCGTGCCCGTTTTTGGCCAGACACCTAAACGTCCCCCCTAGCACCGAAGTTAGGCACAGTGGGCTTGGTCGTCGGTCGGAGGGTAAATCAACGACCATTCTGAATAGTCGTCATTGATCCATCTTTCTTCGTCTTGACTTGCACTCAAAACATGCTTGAGTGTATCTTAACTTCTTGACAAGTCAGAACGGTGCGGTCGAGAGCACGACTTTGGGGACCGCGACTCTGAGTGACATGACCAAAAGCCACAAGTCCGGCATGATTGGCGTCAAGTCGGTGAACCACATGCATTTCAACAGTTCTCTTTTCGATATTAAACTGGCCATGATGATCCAACAATCCTGACCGACAAGTCTTAACAGGTGCCTTACTCAGCCTGCTCGGTCTGATTGACCCGAATGGTTTCTCTCCTTCATCTTCAGCTTGTTATCTAATTACGTCCTTCTGTGAACGAATGTTACCCGACACGCAACCTTTCCCCGGATTTCCTCCTCGAACTACCCCTCTGGCTAAATGTTTATTGGCCTCCGCTGATCCTACCGCTGCGTTGACTCATCTCCCCTTCACCCGAGTTCTCCCGAGTCACCCAGGGTCTATCTGCACCTCTCGCATCTCCCTGCAGCCTCACAAGCTCGTTATGCTTCCTCCCGCGCGGGCATGAATGGATTCATGGCTACCTGCATGTGTAGAGAATAGATGCGTCAAGCATTGTGGCATTGTGCGGTCAGGCACTTAGGGTGACCTTACCCCGAAATTTATTGTTGGAGACCGAGAGTCATCAACAAATTACCACGACTGGGATATTTTGCGACGAACACTTTTGACCACACGGCTTTCCACTCCTGATTATGGCACTATAGAAATGAAGACTGTTGACGTCTTGTACTCCGATTCTTCGGGGATGAATTAGCATTGAGGAGTATTATTCTACCCTAGTTCCTCTTGGCTTGTCAAAGCAATTCGGTGTGTGTTCTTCATACTCCGTGTTCCGTAGTGAGGAGGATCGCCCTAAGCCTTAACGCTTCACCGCACAATTAGTTAGTACCTACTGCGGAGTAGAAGCCCCCGACAATACTTCCCCGGGCGCTGAGGGCGCACTTGCGGGACGACCGTTCACTTGCATCTTCAATCCACCCACCATTCCTTCATTCCTCTTTTGTTACGATGTGTTTATCGATTTCAGCTCGGCTTCACCCTCAATAATAGATCACGGCTACTCTCATCAAGCAATCAACGCGATCAAGGTCGCACTACCCTCACTACCAATGTCGTCGGAACGAAGGTACGACTCCTCTTATGAGCAACTTGTCCAAGATGACCTTCCCGACCTCGACCTGTTTGATCTTCCGGACCTCCACCTGTCTGGCGGCTCTTCTCTGGTTCCAATGGCCGACACATATCCCTACAATCCCCAAGAGAACTGTCCGGGCAACTCACAGGAGATCGGGACTTCCTTCGCCAATGCCCCAGACACTCCCGAACAACATCAACAATCCATGATGACCGACGACAGGGCAGACGGCTTTGAGCTCAACACATTCGCGACACTGCAGCCCGCAGCCTTAAGCGTCTTCAATTCACTGGGCGGGGCAACGACCTTCAAACTGGGTGCCGAAAGTCGTCCGAGCCTAGGCGACGAAGGCTGGACATTCGACAATACTGCAGGTTCTTCGACCGCGCACCCTCCTCTCGGAGCCATGGACGGCGATGCTCCAATCAATCCAGCGGTGTACAACAACACTGTTACACAGGGCGCGTGCGGGCTGCGCGTTCCACAGACTGGCCCAATCAACGTGAGTTTTTTTTTTAACCGACGCTAACGAGGCGCACAGAATGGTATGGTAGTTTATTCAGACTCTTTGGTGGAGCCGACCACTGCTTGTACCCCAGCAAACACAGCAAATGTAGCAAAAGAAGTCAACAGCAAATGGCCTGGGCCGCAGAAGTGTCCCTGGCGAGACTGCAACTCGAAAGCCACTTTTCGTACTCGCTCATCACTGAATGCCCACGTCAGAAACATCCACCTGACTCCCCTGGTCTGCACGTATCCGGATTGTTCGTACAAGAAGCCATTCGGCAAACAATGCGACCTCAAGAGGCACCAAGCGACGATCCATAATACTGAACCTGGACATCCATGCCTCGAACCCGGCTGCCAAGAAGTATTCTTCCGCAATGACAAGATGATGGAGCATGCAAAAGACAAGCACGAGCTTTTCAAGTGTTCTCACAACCATTGCTCTGCCACGGTCTTTGCAGCTCACAGGGAATCGCATCTTCAAGAGTCCCATGGCCGATATGAATGTGCCATTGGTTCTTGCAACTCAGACTATAGATCATTCTTTAAGGAGCGCGCCCTTGAGAGACATTTGCAGACATGCCATCGAATGTCGTGGCGTCAGGCTGACCGCACCATTATCAGTTCCTATGATGCCGAAATAGACGGGGTCTTGTATGCTCGTCTCCTTCCAGGGGTAAAACTTTCAGATTGCGCATCATGCTCGATCAACAGGAGTAATGAGCAGTAGCAGTATTTCACGACAGCCGTCACGAGGAACATTCAACCCCCAGACTTCGACTGCCTTTGAGTTTCGATCGTCGTTATGACCAGCGGAATGAGACTGACTTCTCCATCTATCTGGTCAACCACAATATGCAACTTCGGGTTCGGGTTCAGGTTCGAATGACGCGCTGGTGAATCGAAATCAGGGAGGAAATGGCAAGGAGCCATAAACACTTGATGGATGGCAATATATAGTTTTCGTACCTCAAGCAACGCAATATCATTCCGCCGTAACGCTCACCTCAGTATCCATTTATCTACTGTGTCTCTCTCCTAACCCGAACCAGTCGATGAAAGTGTAGAAAGTAGACCGCCTCCCACCCCTATCGGTCCAATAGGCAATTTTTCTATTCAGTCCTCATCATCTTCCATCTCATTCATCTCCTTATCCTCCTTGAGCGTGATCTTGGCCAGCCCGGGCTCCAAATGCAGACTGGACGCCATGTCGCTCGAATGCTGCGTGCCGTCCGAGTTGGCCGAGCCGACGCGCAGACTCCGCCGCCTCTCGCGCTGGTGCACGAGGCCCGGGAAGGCGCGCGGTTCTTGTCCCGAAATGTGCGCGTCCGCCGGGCCGGTCGCCGCGTGGTATAATGCGTGGATGGAGGACGTGCGGCGCGGGCGCGTGGGCGACACGTTCCCGGTTCCCGCATTAGCCTGGGCTTGAGCTTGAGCGGCGGCGGCATTAGAACCGGGATTGAAGTATGAGTTCGAGGTTGAATACGAATTCGATTTAGACAGGGCGGCTTCCCGTTCGCGTTCGCGGGCCTGTTGCGCCGGGGCGATCGAGTCCGCGACGGCCATGGTGGCGTAGAACTGGCGCGGGCTCTCGAGGCCGCGGTAGGCGGCTTCGTCGACAGGGGTGGCCGGGTCGGACGGGTTGGGCAGGTCCGGCGTGCACCGGTCGTAGTGGCAGTAGTCGTTTGTGTACTTTGCGATGAAGGCGTGCTCGGCCTTGAGGGTCTCGTGGCGGAACGCCTCCCTCACGTCCGGGACGTTGCACTTGGCGACGTCGTTGCCCAGCACGCCGGGCAGGTAGCAGTACTTGCCCAGCCAGCGCTGCTTGAGCGACAGCTCGAACCCGCACTGGTCGACCGAGTGCTTGGCCAGCTCGCACATGTCGACGGCGCTGAGCTTGTAGATCTGCGCCGCGACCGAGTACTCCTCGATAAGCGGCTCCTTGGTGAAGGCGAACTGCAGCGGGTCATCCGTCGACAGCGACACGTTCAGCCCCTTCTTGAAGTAGCTGATGAACGGGTTGCGGTCGTACGTGAGGAACAACGCGTTGTTGCTCAGCGGCGACATGGCCACGCCGATCTGCTCCAGGTAGAAAATGTACTGCAGCAGGGGCACCTTGCGCAGCGTGATCCCGTGGCTGATGCTGTGCGAGCACAGCAGCGCCGCGGCCAGGTGGTCAGTGTCGCCGGCCTCGCCGCAGTGCGGGCGCAGGAGGAACGTGTTGAAGCCGCGGCGCTTGCGCCACGCGTTCAGCGACGTCATGTTGGCGAACAGGTAGTAGATCCAGTATCCGTAGGGCGGGTTCTGCTTCGTGTCCCACTCGCGCGCTGAGGGGAACTTCCGATACAGCCGTCTTTCCACCTTGCTCTCGTCGTCGACGCTATCGAAGCCGATCACGCGCTGGAGGAAGACGTGCAGCTTCGGGTGTGTGGACGGGTCGCGCGTCACCTCGAACAGCGGCTCGAAGATGTTGCGGAGGAGTTGCTCAAAGTTGTCCACCGTCTTCAGGGACTTATAGAGCGCGTAGAGCCGGGGGATCTGGATCAGCCACCGCACGTTGTGCGAGAAGAGTTTGTTGTCCACGACCCAGCTGGCCAGCGTGTCCCATTCTTTGATGCTGCGGCCGTAGATGCTGATGCGCCATTCGACCTGCGTACACAAAAAGGCAAAGGTCAGTTGATGTAAAACGAATGTTTTATCGCAAATTCCTCGTCACCTACCATCTGGTATTTGCTCGACTCCAAATCCGTAATGACCTCCTTGGTGATCTCGGCCAGATAGCGGCCTTTGATGAAGTTGTCGGTCTTCAGAAAGATGTCCCGCAGCCGCGACTGCCCGATCGGGTTATATTTCAGGTTGAACTTGTCGAAGCGATGGAACGAGTCGGTGTGGGCGTGCATGTCGAGCGTGTCGATGCTCAAATCGTACGCTGTGAGGTTGATGCTGTCGAATACTTCCTTCAAGGTCAGCTGTTTTCCGTCTCGCTCAATCACCACCTCATTGGGACATTTCTTCATCTTGCTCTTGATAAACCGGAGCAGGTGCTTCTGGTTCATACACGCCGAGTGGTGCACGTGCGTGTCGACTTTGCGGACGTTGTAGAAGTCTCGGTGCGGAACTTTCTTCGTGTCTGCAACCTCTTCGTACTCGTTCAGCAGCGTGTATAGGCTGTACCGGCCCTCGAGGTATTGCAGGCGGCGATAGGCGAAGCTCTTGGCCGGCCCATCGGACGCAATGTCCAGGATCGTGTCCAACGCCATGAAGTAATCCCTCAGCGTGGGCACGTCGGCCAGCGGCTTCCCGTCCTGGCCATACACCTGGAATACGCTCCCGGCGTCCATCTCGTAGTGGAAGCTCTTCGCCTGCGGTCCGGGGATCAGACATTCACTGAGGTCGAAGTCTTCGCCGACATCGTGCCCCTGCTTTCGAGCCTTCTTGACGCTTGTCGGCGAAGGCGGCGCCCCTCTTTCGGAGTCAGCCTGGCTGGCGTTACTAGCCCAAGTGTTCAGATCAGGTCCACTGGCGTTCCGCGCTTTTAGGTCCGCCATGTACAGACTGCTCGAGGTGCTATTCGGGGCAATGTAGTCTGTGGGCTGTTCTCGGGCTTTGTGCTCATTCCACACGGGGTTCGGCGGAGGCGGGTATATCTCCCAGTTTTCGTCGTCTTTAGGGTTGTCGCCCGGACATTGCAGCGAGATCTTCATGTACTTCTGCCGGAGGTCGAGCAACGTCTTGATCTTGTCACAGATGGCCTGCACTTCGCTGATGACGCTCTCCTCGCTAGGAGCCAGGCCACCGGGACCGCTCCCCAGCCCCACACCGGCACCGGCACCATGCATGCCCTCGTGGGCCAGCAAGGGGTCCTTGAACTCGTGAGGAAGACCTGGATGGTGTTTATGGTCTCGTGCAGCAGCATCAGCGACCAGTGTCGGATCTGGACGAATGTCCTGTACGTTGCCCACTTGGGTCTGTAACGAGGGAACCGAATCCTTGGCCCGGTTGAGTTGAAGGCCGCTGGGAGCATTGCCACGTTGGCTGAGACGCGATTGTCTCGACGTCATGCTGGGCGTACGGTTCAAGGCCGCGGGTTCCCCATCCATGGCACTCGCGGGCAGAGTGTAGGACCTGCCCAACAGCACCGGGCTGCCTAATTCCTTTTCGGACTTGGTGTCCATCCTATGGCGTTGGTAGATGAGTTTGGCGTCGGCGAAGGTGTCGCGCTTCTCGGCGGCATAATGATAGAATGGATGAGGCACATGCCCATCCTCGGGCAGTTCGTCCGAGGAGTCTGCATCGTCCGGTCCGACTGCTTCGTAGCGCCCCTCTCCCTCTCCCTCATCACCGTTCTGGGCCTGCTTGGATCCCTTACGAGTGGAATCTTTGCGAGGCCGTGGATCGTCCTGGCTGTCGGGCACGCGCGCCGCCGTCCAGTCATAGACATCTGCTTCTTCGTCCGAGTCGAGGGTGGTACTGTGCTCCGGGATGGGTCGTGCAGTGCTGCGGGCATCCATGGCGGGCCGTGTCCTGGTAGCTACTGGTTGGACGACGGTGTCCTTACCGGCTGAGATCGGCGTCAACCGCGCGGGGCTTGTCTATGTGCAAACTCTGGAAGACACAGCAGACGGAATAAGAATATACAACTCTAGGGAAACGAACCTCGCTGATACGGCGGCGACTCACTGGCGTCGAAGAATGTTGAAACCGGCGGCGGAGAAAGCAGCAAAAAGGAAAGGCGTGCCAAGCCTCCATCGAAGCTTGAAGTCGCCAAAATGCTTGGCACGCATTTTGTTGTTTATCGTCTTTCTTATTTTCGCATCGATTGTCGTTGTGGAACATGCGCCAATGGCTCGCAGGCAATTAGACATAGGACCTGCCTCTCGGGGCAAGCGTGCCACTGATCTAGCTTAAGCCTGCGACAGATCGCAGAAGGCCCCCAAAAAAAGAGATTCACTTACCTCTAGATCGGGCCGTTTGGCCAGAGACTCTGATTGACAAGGTACCGATACGCGATGATCACGGTGAGCATGAAGGCAGTCGGTGTGCTCCGCCTGTGAAGAGTAGACATGAAAATGCTGCTTCGACAATCGACATAATCCTTCGCTTGGGCCTGCTGCGAACAAAGATGTTTTTACTATTGGTTCGTCGCGTTGGCTGGTGTCACTGTCCTGCTCTGTAGGCCGTAATTCTCTTCCGATCACCTTCTCAGCTGCTCATTCAATTATCAAGCACGGCAAATACTTGCGTCTCAGTCATCTTTAACGTAAGGACTTGCATACGACGTACACGTTATGAGATTTAACTTACTTCTGTGTCTCAGTACTTCTTGACTCGCCGAGATGCAATCACCCACCGACAGACGGGTAGACAGATTCCAAGCTGCCCTTGGACATGGCCCAATGGTCAGGGAGACACAGCCAAATTTCTTGAAGGGATGGAAAACGGCGAGTTGTGGGGCACCGAGTTTGGAGACTGCTATAGGATCTGGGCCGGCACCAATCCCGAGATGTAAGTTCAAGTCATGCGGTGACCTGCCGAACCTGGTTGACCCTAGTCCTAGACCATCAAAGCTGCCTTTCAAGATTCAGACAAGTATCTCAAAGCTCATAACGACTCGGGCTATTTGATGAGCCAGGTACTGGGGAAATGCCATGGCCTGGTAAGCGGAAAGGAATATGCCACGCTGCGGGGGCTGCCCGAGCCATCCCTCACCTACACCCAGTCCTCTCGTTATCTACTCGGGATTCAACAGAGGTCTGAGGAATGGGTACAAAAAGGGCTTCTCATGGACAAGGGCGACAAAGACAGACTGAAAGTAGACCCGGCAATGACTTCAAATTCCTTCCGTTCCTGATTGTCGCTGACTTATTATATGGTAACATCTCGCCCGAGATGGAGGCACGGCTGCTTTCCATGGCCCCGCGATGCGAGAAGCTGTTTCAGCATGTAATTGGTGGGGGCATTTCTCATTTCAGCGCGTCCAAGTCCCCGCCAACGGAAGCAAATCGCGCTCTACAGTCTTTCCAGCAGCAGGGGACCAACTTCAACGCGGAATCACACGAACGCGCTGTCAGGTAGGCCTAGTACTCTGAGGCAGTGATTGTCGAACTCTTCGAGGCCGCCAGAAGGGGAGCAATAAGCTGGGACCATTGCTATCAGACTCGTGACGAGACGCTATTTGCAAACTTGGACGTCACCATGGGTGCGTTGTGCTGGCATCTCGTCCATTTATCGGACAACCCGAGTGTACAGAGTCAACTCAGGGGAGGATATCGCCACAAGAACAAAGTCGGGTGGGGATGGACTTGCTGCTTCTGGTCTCTCCGTCGAGGTGAGTGAATACATCCACAGCTCGACAAAGCTCCTCGCAGTGTGTATCTTGGAATCGCCTCGACTCCGTCATCGGCTGCATTTACAGTTCCTCAAGCTTCGCCGACGGATCGCGTCATAGATAACTATACCATCCCAGCAAGGACAAATTTCGTGGTAGACACGTTAGCGCTCAACATTCGACACGACCACTGGGGCCAAGACCGGTCTTCCTACAGGCCTGAGCTGTTCTTCGACACGCCACGCCAGACATACGCTACCGCTACTGGCGCTTCAAATTCGGCCCTCGACAGTGCCAGGGAGAGTATGTTGCTGACTTCATCCTGCGAATGGTCGTGATAGCGATCGGCAAATTTAGTCTACATCTGTCTGCGACGGAACCTGAGTCCGCGGAGAGGGACCGAGAGGTCTGGATCTCTCAATCCAAAGTCCTACTACTGTAGAATTCGAAAACTCTCCGAGATCTCAGTTCGAAAACTCTCCGAGCAATCTTAGCAAGAAATAGTTCGGGCTAGAGTCAGATGTGCCAAGGATGATCGATGTCGTTCTTGCCGCTCATCACGTCCAACCAGCATATACTAGAAAGCGATAGTCGCACCCGTTCCTCGCCGGTGCCATGTGAGACTGGCGCATATGTAGTACACGCGAGAGGCGAGGCTTTACTTGGCCCACTTTACCCGTTCCTGAGCGTTGAGACGAGACAATGCGCCCTTGGGAAGTCATAATCCATTGGGCAAGAACGGAGAACAGTTCATCTTGCAAAACACCCTATCTGTACGAGTACACCATGTGCGAGCGAAGAGTGATCCTCGTGCTGAGGATAAGGAAATCCAAGGAAGCGAAGCTTTTGCATTTCCTTCGCGGGCCGGTCAGGGGTTCAGAGTAGCTGCATGATGGGGGTGGAGCGGAGTCTTGGTCTTCAAGGTCCTCAATTATACTTGAACACGGCCCGCAGGATAACTAGCAGACTTCAACGTCGTTAGTAGATAGCCGAGAGATTCAGCAAATGAGGACAGCATCTCATTTGCACTTCTGCTCGACAAATGCACTGCGGATACCGCCGTCCGGGTCTCGGCTCCGTAGGCGTAGACAGTATACATATATATAGGCGGGCAAATGAGTAGCGAGGTCACGCCGGACAATCATTGACACCTGTGTGTAAGTCTTTCAGTCTTGTTGTTAGCACTCCTCGGTCAGGCCCTCTCCCAAAAGTTTCCTCCTTCGCCATGTCCTCTACAAACGGGGAGAATTACGGGCAAGCCAAAGAAGCAGTTACCGTGAGCCCGTCCCCAGTGTCGGCTCCAGATAAAGTTTCCGAAAATGCAGACACGACAAGATCGCCCACAGGGAACAAGTCCATCGGGGTCCTGCGGATCGAGGCGATATACAACAGCCTCACCACGACCAGCCTGACCGTCATTCTGGTTTGCATTTTCCTTGTAGGCTATGCCTATGGATTGGATGCAACCGTCAGAAATGTCTTCACCACGTATGCCACCGCGAGCTACCAGCAGCATTCCTTGCTGGCGACGGTCAATGTCCTGCGCACCGTCTTCGCTGCCGCCGCTCAGTTCACCTCGGCCCGGTTGGCAGACGGCTTTGGACGTGTCGAGGTTGTTGGACTGTCCATCATCTTTTACCTCGTCGGCACCATTGTCGAGGCGACGTCGACAGGCGTGGACAGCTATGCAGCCGGAGCGGTCATCTGGCAAGTCGGTATGACGACCCTGCAGACCATAGTGACGGTCTTGATCGGAGATCTCACATCCACCCGACTTCGCCTGTTTGCCGTGTACATTCCCAACCTTCACTTTGCCATCACCACCTGGGTTTCGGGGAACATCACCTCGGCCGTCCTCAAGAACACAACGTGGCAGTGGGGTATTGGAATGTGGTGCATCATCATCATCATCTGCGTGGCGCCACTGGTCGGCACCCTGCTCTTCCTCGACCGACGGGCACAGCGCATCTCTTCTCAGCGGTCCACCGCAAAGCGACTCTCGCTGGTGGAGACATTCTGGCGGCTCGACACCATCGGACTTTTGCTTCTTATCGCCATCATCGCTCTGATACTGACCCCCTTCACCATCGCTGGCGGCATCAAGACCACCTGGAAGACGGCGCACGTGATTGCGCCGCTGATCGTCGGCTTCGTCTGCATTCCACTGTTCGTCTTGTGGGAGCGTCGAGCCCCCCAGCCGCTCGTGCGGCTCGAGGATTTGAAAGACCGAGGGGTCTGGAGCCCAATTGCGCTGGCCATCACTACCAACTTTGCCTATGCATTGCAGGCGAACTACCTATACACACTTCTGGTCATTGCGTTCAGCTTTTCCGTCACGGCGGCCACTCGAATCACCAGCCTCTACCTCTTCACGTCCTTTGTTGTCGGGCCGTTTTGCGGCCTGTTTGTCTACTGGTCTCGACACATGAAGCATCTCGTGGTGGCAGGCACGGTATTGTTCATGGTTGCGTTCGGACTGCTGATCAGATACCGCGGCGACTCGTCCTCGTCCTCCCGGTCGGGTGTCATCGGCGCCGAGGTCCTCCTGGGTATTGGAGGTGGCATGTTTCCTTACGCCGCACTGTCTTCCCTCCAGGTCGCGCTGAAACATGAACAGATGGCAATCATGACCGGTGTTTTCCTTGCATCTCACAGTATTGGCCACGCACTCGGTGCTAGTGTGTCCGGAGCCATCTGGTCGCAGGTCCTGCCCTCGACATTGGAGGAGAGGTTGTCGTTCCAATCGAATGCCACACTCCCCCAATTGATCTACGCCAACCCGTTTGCCGTGGCGGCTCAGTATCCTGTTGGTACTCCCATCAGGGAGGCCATCAATAGCAGTTACCGCCACGTCCAGCTGCTGCTGTGCGTCACGGGCCTGTGCCTCTGCATTCCGTTGATTGGGCTCGCCTTCTGCTTCAGAAATCCTGAACTGACCGCAGCGCAAACTCTAGCAAAGGAGGACGATGGAGAGGAGTCGCATCATAGCGTTGTTGATGCCGAAAGACCTATGAAGCTGTGAACCGGTACTCCACTCCGTGAGAAACTTAGTAGGGAATCAGAGGACGGAGGACAGCGGCCAGAGTACGAGTAACCGGTTAAAGGCAGCAGTAAATAGGTAGAGGTACCTTAGTTGGTCCTACAGATTGAATACAGGAAACTATTGTGCCTTTGTCCTGTCGAGATCATCTCTGTTTGAAATGCGCATGACTGAGACAGGATGAGTGTCACTTTCCTCGGAGAAGGCTTCTCCAATCATGATTATGTAACTGTCACCGAATGAAACTATGCTGGACTGGCTCAGTTCCGACGTCAAACACTGTCTCCTGTCCCACTGACTGGGCGCTGAAGAATGACCATCAGGCGCCACCGACGCGATATTACACTCAATACACCAGGGGGAAACACACTGCCACATGTAGAGGATTGCCCCAGCCAAAGATGGATATGTCATAGTCACATAAGTAACCAGAAAGGAAGTGTCCCGTATATGCAGCCAAGAACGCCGCCCATATGCTCGCTGGCTAATTGTATATCACACAAATCAAGAGACAGTCACTGAAGTGCCCGTGATCGCCTCGCACATGACCTTGACAAACCATGCGTCGCCAGTATAGCCGTTACAAAAATCAATGAATGCAGCCAGGTCGCTGCTGTTGATAGGAGGGTTGTCGGTGGTATCAGCGACAGCATTATTCTCAATCACCACGCCAGTCCCATCTCCTGGTGTCGACGTCAGTCCGCCGGTATCGCCCAGCTTTGTCGTCGAACCTGACCCCGAGCCAGAACCCACATGGGAAGCCCCCGGCTTTGCCGCCTGAAGAGGAGTGCCGGCCACCTTCCATCCTTCGACAGTCGCCTTCGCATTGTCTGGTGGAGTTTGCGGTCCCAGTCCGGTCTTCCAGCCACCTGAAATACTGGTTGGATGGCCTGTACTGTTGGCGACGCAGTACTTCGAGTTAAATTGTGTCCCCTTGCGTTCTTGGAATGCCATGGTCGCCACGCGATTCCAGAGAAATACCGGATCATAAAGCATCTCTCTCGTCCACCACATCCGACAGTCCGCGGCTTCATACACAAATTGAAGGGGGGTGTTGGTCTCATCGTCCATTCGGAAATGATTGCGTCCGTTGACACTGCCGCCCGAAAACCCGGCTTCCCGGAGCAAGGGTTCGTAGGTGAAGTTCTCCCACATAGTACCGTTTGCCACACTGATATAGTGATTCGATGGGTCGTCAAAAATGTCAACCCAGCTTGCGATGAGATTGAAGGGAAAGACCTGTGTTCCCTTGACGCCACCAATTGCTTGCATAGGACCTGTCTGTGGCCGTCCTCCGATCACAATGAACTGGACGTTGGCGTAGGCCTTCAGGTATTCGGAGAACACCGTACAAGTACTCCCGCAGTACCCATCATAGAGCACGATAACGTCCTGTGGGGCGTAAGGCTGTCGATAGCCGGTCCGATTATTTGTTCCGGTAATGATGATACCATTCCCAGCGAAGTCCGAGGAGTTGGGATCAGTATAATTATTCTGGAAGAAGGAGCTCCACATTCCACCGTACATGAAATTGGGACCATAGAATGTCTGGAAGTCGGGAAAATCCTGAAATTTTTCAGTCACAACCGTCTGGTATGCCAACGGGACATTGTTGTTTTCTGCTGTGAGTTCATCCGTGCTGTCAACGGTCCTCTCTGCGGCTGTTACGTTGTCAGACGCAGCATTTCCGAGAATCCAAAATCCCAAATGGTCCCGCATGTTCGATTTTGAATTTGGAGCGAATGAAGGAAAGAGTTGTGCAAAGGTATCAGTGCCAAGGTCGACAAATCCACCTATATAGGTCAGCCTGCCCAGCCCCAGAAGGCTTGTTGGCCCACTCACCTCCGTTACCCTGAAGGTCGATAATCAGCTTCCTCTTACCAGTCTTTACCGACGCGGCAAGGAATTTCTCCACAACCAATTGGAACTCTCTCTCGTATTCGGCCGAGTCATCGACCGTCGATTCGAATTCCCGGATTTGGAGGACAGCAACATCCGTAAGCCCAGTGTCGTTCAGATAGTAACCGGCGACTGAGCCAGCACTATGCTTGATCACTGGATAAGGAAAGCCGGCGATAGTTGGCGAGCTCGGCGGGGCCTCTGTCGGTGTGGCGATATCTGAGCTACTGGTCGAACTGCTCGCAGTAGCAGTAGCAGATGCTGTTGCGGTGAGTGATTGTAGTTCTGCAATCCCGGAACAAAACGCAGAATAGGCGTCATCTCCTGTCTTGACCCCATCGAGATCCACATTCACGGCAGCGACATTCTCATATGTCTGCGTAGTGCCGTTGGCAAAGGTAATGTTTGTTGCAGGGCCGGGATAAAATAGCGGAACTTGAAAAGACGGGTCGCTCGATTGCCACGGGGATTGAAAAACTTGGTTCCATAGAGCATCCGGATCTTGGGAATTACGAGCCAGCGACTGGGTCAAGAGGAAGTCCATAACGTCGACGCCGTCAATACTCTGGACTGGCGAGGGACTGTATCCTGTGACTGGGCCGAAGATGCCAGTGTCCGGGTCTGTCTGAGTGAGATCATCTGTGACTAGTCAGCCATCGAGTCTTCCGATGTGGAATAGAGCAAGGCCAGTCTAAGCTCCAAGCCAGGAATTCTGGGCTTTCGGCGAACTTGGACGGGGCCTTAAGTTCCTCCCACCCAAAAGTGATGGAACACTGACCGGTGACATATACCAGTGGAGGTTCCACCCCGTCCGAGGATACAGCGTACAAGCTAGCACGCCGGACGTACGTGAAGGCCCCGAAAACGTCACCTTGCCAGGCAAAATGTCCGTCATGGGCTGACAGGAGCAACGAATAGATGTCCACTTGAAAATCATATTCACTCTCATATCCACCCGCCTCCACCTTTTGTTGTATGCCATCCAACTCTGCATCGATGTCCACGGCCGGAAGGAGGTAGCCCGGTGGCGGGTTTCGCAGATATTCTTTGGTACTCTGAAACTCGATGTATGTCCGTAACGAGTTCAAGAGGCTGATAGCGAACGTTGGATAGTTGGGGATCGATTTCAAGCAGTTGTAAGCGAGCTCCGCAGGGATAACGGCCGCCGGTGCGTCAGTTGTCTCCGCTAGGTACGAGCTCGCAGCACTCGATGCCAATTTGCATGCGGTGTTCGTTGGCGTGGCTCGAGGCAGGATGGCATTGGGAGGAGTGGTTATCGACGAGTCCTGCGCGAAGGCATAGCCTGCCAGAGCACCTAGACTCCAGAAGAGCCGCTTCCCCATTGGCGCAACCAGGACCTCGATCTTAGATGGTCAGCTCGTTCGGGTCGGCGAGATCTTCGTATCTCAATGGCAGCCTCGAGGACGGCTGAATTCCCAATTGTACGTCAGTGCGTGTCAGCCTGGATCGTCGTGTACGCTTCAAGTCAATATATACCAAAGGAGGAGCTCCCAAATGTATATAGACAAGTGTAACCTTCAAATGAGCGACGAGTAGTTGGGGCGCAGAAAAAAGATCCGCCTGTGCCTAGTGTCCTTACAGAGGCGCTCAGCGAGGCATAAATGAGTGTGAAGAGCTGGACAGGAGAAAGCTGACTCTGGACAATATAATCCACTCGACAGATCCGGGGGGATCAGAAGGATCGGGACGGTCAAACCATCATAACATTCGGTCGAGGTCCATCGTGTGCGCATCCTCAGCATGGTACTGGAAGGATTCACACGCTCCCCGTGTGAGGCGGACTTTGAGCAGATGAAGTGGCCCTGCTGCGGCTGAGGCTTGGGGTCCTAATTTAGAAAGATTCAAGCCTGGTCTCGCTTCTCGCGTCGTCGAATCACAGCCTTCGGGGGATGACCAAGCGAGCCAAATTGGACCCCGAGAGTGTTATAAGCAGCCAGAAAACCCACCGCGACACGCGCTCGTGTTTCCAAGGCTTGATGCGCCGGAGATCTCAGTTCCCGGACCCTGGGCTTCGGACGATCCGAGCAGTTCACAATGGAAAAGAGACACAACACGAACAAGCTCGAAACCTTTCGGCACAGACGCTGCTGCCTGGCTTTATCGTGCCCATCATACGGCTGCCCTTCCCTAGAATAGGAGAATGCTCAATCAAGGCCGTTATCCACGCTGGGAAGGTGGACATCAAGCCTTGACCGATGAGGAAATCATAGATTACTGCTTCGTAGAAGGCTTTCATGACCAATCTCACGGCTAATTTCAGGAGTATACAATGAAGCACTAATGAGAAACACCTAAGGAACGAAGTGTGTAAGATTTTAGTCCTGCGCTGGCTTTGAGAAAAGATGGAATGGACCCCTTAAGAAGTGGAGACGACGTCTTTTGCATCCCACTGTGGCAGAAGGACAAGTCTGCTCTGGTTGCTCGACATACTCCGTACCTTACTCGGTCCATGCCAAAGAGCCGCCGGGACACTGACTCGAGAAAACTGATGAGGACCACCTTTTCTGATAGCCGGATCCTAACCACCAAACGAAACACCCGCACGCTCCCTTCACGTATAACCAAGTATACCCCTACCCCGACCCTATACCGTACAATTCAGGACCCGAGAATCAATGTATCAATGCCGCAGTATTTTTGAACACTACTTGCCCCCCCTTCGCATTCTTCTGCGTGAACGTTGGTTTAATCTGATTGCTTCATCTGTCAGGATGTCATCTGGTGGCTCGAAATCCTTCTCTACAAGCTCAGGCACAGGATGGCCAAATGCGAGGAGGGTGCGTCCACGTTGACGTCCAGCGACAGCAGCGTCTCGCAGGTGGCGTTTGTCGAAGAATGAGACAAAGGGTTTGGGTGGCGGAGGATCGGCCACTTTGGCGGGCGACGGCTTTTTGCGCTTGATGGCAATCTTTGCTTCTTCGATGAGCTGCTGCGATGCAAGGGCGTCGAGTTCACTAGAGTTCGGCGCTTGAGTCGACGCACTGTGAATGCTATCTCCCTCTGAAGACCGGCTCTCGACAGGCCCGTCTTCATTCTCACCTTCGTTGGCTTCCTCGTCCTCGTCCATGGCTGCCTCGAGAAGTTCCTGTTCTCGCTCCTGCTTCCTGCGCTTTTCTTCCTCTTTCCATCGCTTGAACTTGTCAATCAAGGCTTGAGTTTCCCGGATGAACAATGCTCGCTTAGGTTCATAGCGTTTCTTCTCGGAGTCAGTGACGCCAGTGATGCCCAGAGTCTTCAGCCAGTCTGGCCCACGCAAGTCTCCTAGAAGTTTTTCTAGTTGGTACTTCTCGTGCTGAGCCCGCTCCCGATCACTGTTTTTGATTTGCTTCTCATGCCTTTCTGCCTTACCATGGATCTTAAGGTAGACATCCGCGTTCAAGGGATCAACGGAGGCATCGCTAGGAAGGAAATCGCCACCACTCTGCTGAATGATCTGCGTGTTGTGCAGTGGCTTGTGAGCTCCGAATGGGTCGCGCTTGGAGGGCGTCGGCTGGAAGTCGGGAGTATCATCAACCAGCACAACCTTGGTCTTGATGGTTAATGCTTCTGCTTGATGTCAGTGATAGTTCCCGGCGTACATAGTAGACGACGGTTCCGTACCTGGGTCTGGTGGCTTCAGACTGAGCATCTCCTCAAAGTCTGGGAAATATTGGGCCAGCTCCGTTTTAGCCCGAGACCCTCCATCCTCTGAGCGTAATTTCCGCCGGTCTTCGTGGGCTGTGGTCGAATTGCCTCCTGTGATGGAGGCCTTTGCCTTCTCTTCAATAATTCTGATCTGATCATATTGTGGTTTCTCGCCTGGAGAGGTCGGAGAGTCGAGAGGTCGGACGTCTGTGATGTGGGATGTGCTCGCTTTTGCAGCATCGGCAGACTGCGGTGGCCGGACTGCCGCGGGCGGAGGTTGTGGGAGAACTTTAGGTAAACCGCCTCGACTGCGCAACGGGATGCGTAATTGTGGTATCTCGCCCTTGGTAGATGACAGTCGACGTCTTTTCAGGTCATGTTCGGGCGTCGAGATGGTAGCAGCCCGCAGGCGTTTGGCTCGGAGTGCGATGCCCTCGTTGCCAGACCTTGGGAGGAGCGGTGGCGGTTCGTCATTGATCGGGCTGCTGGACCTGGAAGTAGATGATTTGTGACTGTGACCTCGTAAATTGGGACGCCTCAACGACGACCGGGAGCCGACCATGGTATGTAATGTATTTGGAAGCTCATGATGCTGCTGACGAGTCGTCCAAGAGAGGATCATTCGCGGCGAAGGGGAGGGAAATGCAGTCTGTTGTCTGCTGCAAAGACCAAGCACGGTTTCAGGGCTCGCCAGGTGCAGGCAGTATGGGCTCCTGCCCCGTAAATTTCACTGTTGGATATGCCCGCAAGAAAAGTTAGTTAGCAGCTGCAGCCCCCAGCCGTTCTGGCTGAGAATGCTGCTCAGGTGCAGATCAAATCAGGTCTCCTTCACCTGCGATTTGTACAGTACAAATGTTTTCATTTTCCTGGTCCCATGGAGCTGCGTTCAGCCTGTCTCTAAGCCACCCAGGTTCTATGCAGGTGGTGAATGCACGCGTCATAAGAATAACTGTACAAAAGGGCCTGGGTCTGGCCAGAGCCCACTGCATCCTCCCTGCTGGGGAGTGCTCAGATCTTACAGGAAACGCCTGATCGCCAAATGTTTCGCTCACTTCTCCCTCTCTTTGCCCTCAGAGCTGCCAGACCTCGAGCCGCTGCCAGTGTCATTACTGGGGGTATCTTGGTATCCCTCGTCATCGCTGTAAAGGTCGTCTTCGCTTTCGCCAGCAAATGCATCGTAGAGCTCTCCGCCCCGCTTGGCCCTTCCCTTGCCACGGCCTTTACGTGATGTCAGGCCTCGTTGCTCGTCATCGTCTCCGTCCGCAACCATTTCAAATTCATATGCATCGCGAGGATTGTTTCGAAGTCTCTTCCTCCGCTGAACAAGAAAATAAGCCCCAAGCCCAATGCAGAAAACCACAATGAGCCCAATCGAGCCATAAATCCAAATCTGCGTCCGTTTGGACACTCCAAAGGTGGGGAAGAAGGACGGCAGGAAGCTGTCAGAATACGTGTGCGTCTCCGTCGGCTCGATCGTCGCCGTTGCTGTGGCGGCAGGCACGGATACAGTGTTAGTGGCTGTGACAATAACGACGGAGTCCGTGGCCTCAGTTGGCTTCGGCTTGGTTGGCCGGTCAGGATGGTCAGTAGGCTTGGCGGGAGGTTCAGTTGCAGTTGCTGGGCGCCCAGCTTCGACGCTGGTTGTGCTCACTATAGCAGGGGCGGTCTCATGGTCGTCATCGTGTTCATCAGGCAGTGGGTGAAGCTGCTGAATTTGAGCGTTAATGGCTTCGCCCCAGAGATTGAGCCGCCAGTCGATGAACGTCCCATTATATTCATTCTCGTTCGAGTCCTTGACGATGACGGTCCAATTACCGATTCCAGACTCACCCCTGCCACATGGTTAGTTGAAGCACGATCTGAGACTGACTCTTAGACGAACTCACCAGTGAACGACAGACATAAACGTCCAGTCATCATATCCTTCGGCAACTCCATCATGAGCGCGGTTAGTAGCGAGGTGGCTAATCAAGCCGCTAGGGCTTATCAAGTCGGCACTGAGATCGCCTCTTCTGGTGTGTTCAATATTCATGGTCACCGTAACATGCTCCAGCCTTTCCAAGTTAGCTGTGCTCAACATGTCTTCTGTGACCTCAAAGCTGGCCACTAGACCCTGGTCACCCTCGGGGATCTTATGCTGAACGCTGAGCCAGGGCGAGTGAAACCATGCCTGAGGTTTCACCAACTGCCATGACTTTGCAGCATCAACGAAGCGATAGGCATCAACCTTGCCATATCCGTACATGTGACTGAATCTCTTCCCAATTGTCGTGTTCTGCCAGCTGCCGTCGTCTTCATGTATGGGAATAGCAGTCTCAACACATAGGTACTGCAGGTCTCGCCAAGTCAGGTCCGGTCGTGCACTCAACGCGAGAGCTACAACGCCGACCACAAGGGGGCCTGCAGCCGATGTTCCGCCGTGGCCATTGTAGCATTGATTTGCTCCAACATCGGTGGTGTGGATTGCATCGTTATGACCAGAACTATAAGTTACCACCAGCTGCGCGGAGCAAGACTCGGAGTAATAGGGATGGTTTCCGGCCCGGTCAATACCACCGACAGTGATGCTGTAGATGCTGTTGGTGTAACCATCGAAATTGCAGTTGTCGTCACTAGCGGCACCATTGCCCGCCGCGAAGACGAAAACAGAGCCGAGACCACCTCGACCGTTCTGAATGCCATTCAACATGGCTTGCTGTATCAGAAGACTCGGTGCCTCCATGGTTTGCCCGTCATCTGGCGGGCCCCATGAACATGAATATATGTCGTTCTCTTGGTAGTGGTAGTTGATTGCTGTCGCCTCATCTTCGTCACTAATGGGCTTGGACAAGATCCGGATACCAGCAATCTTGCTGTCGTACGCCATTCCAACTCCACAAACATCATTTTTGACCGCAGCAATTTCTCCTGCACAGCGGGTACCATGCTTATCGTCAAAGAGTCTCGGGAGCGGCTCCGGCCCTGGGTCATTGAAGTCCCACGAGCCTTCAGCATAGAAATTGTCCTTGAGGTCGTTGCTGTTCAGATCCAGGCCGTCGTCAATAACTGCCGAGATGGTGCCGTTCCCGGTGATGCCCTCCAGCCAAACGCCAGTCACATTCAGATCATGCCCAAGTTGTAATGGATTGAACAAATGCCACTGCTCCTTAAAGATCGGGTCCTTTATATCCAGTGTTTCCGCAATTGTGTTCAAGCGCTGTATAGCGTCTTGTTCAGTGTGATCCGCCGCTGAGTCCGAGTTCGAGCTACTTGCCTCCTGGGGCTCTCGAAGGGTGAGGGGCGGTGGCGGAGGGATCCGCTTCACAAGACGACGTCGAAGCTGTTGTTTTTCTGACCATAACACTCCGCGCAGGTCATGGGTGATTTGTCTTCCCGTACCGTCGACCGACCTTCGCCTTCGCTTCTTCCGCCATCGCAGTTCTTGCAGGGAATCTTCAAGCTCTTGACATGTGTTCTTCGCGCACGAAAAAGTATAATGATGGCTCAACTCTCCGACTCGGCCTTCAAGCTGTACCCCTAATCGATGGGCGATGTCTTCAGGAACAGCAGTGGGGTGGAGATGGAGGGCAAAGTAATCGTTATTGTCGTAGTCGCGCGGGCTTGCTCGTACATTCCCAGCCAGCAGCACCAGCGGAAGCCATGTTGGCAACCGCATGATAATAATATATGTTGGTCGCAATTATCTTTTAACGGGATACATGCCTGTAACGATAGGAAGAGGAGCGTGGTGGTCGTGCCTCGAGTATATGTTTCGCAGACTTGCGAGTCTCGGTGCGAGCGACCCGAGCGGTTTTGGTCAGCGAGCAGTCAATGCCGGCGTCCTCCTGGCCGGAGCAAACTACTTTGGTCAGCCTTTCGGGAGGATATTGACAATATGGACTGAATTGAATGAATGCAGGTCTCAGTCGCAGGTGAAAGTGTTGTGAAACGTCAACCACTTGGACGGTCCGGCACCGAAGTGATCCGTCGTCAGGTTCAAAGAACGGCACGTACAAAGCGAGGGAGTAGAATATGTAGGTGAATCGCGCGTTCAAGACAGTCCGTAAGGGCAATGGTGCAGCGTCCGGGTGCTGATATGATGTGAATGCAAAAGTCGACCTCGATGTTTATTTCCCACCGCAGCCTTCTTCAGAATCTGACTTTCAGCCTCTTCTGGACGTCTTGTCTAGGCCGCAGTCTCCGTACTCCGCAAGCCAGCCCGAGCCTTACCGGGCAGGTTTAGCGGATTTCCTTAGGGGCACCTGGGCCTCATCATGGCAAATACAATTGCGGAACTCTTACCACCTAAACGCCTATTCGCCTGGGTTTTATTCCTGCTCCAGAGCCAGCGCTAGTAGGGCGCCAGTGACGACGGCCCACGCTCCCACCTTGCAACCAGCATCTTGCATGTTGCTCGTGGTTGTCAATCAATTGACGTGGTCGAGTCGAAGAAATACCAGCCTCCCAAGTTAACCTTGCCCCCTTCTGCCAGTCTGCCTCGTCCGCTTCGCATGTTCACTTTCTCTTGTACATATTTTAATGTAATGTCAGTATTCAATTAGAGCTTCATGTCACTTGTTAGTGTTGATCGACTGTTGTGTTACTCTTCATCTTGGTCGATTTGCCGTGTGAAGAAACCCAGATACCGCCCCCGTTGCCTCTCACATCCCGCCCACTTCTGCTGTCGCAGTCTCGCTGCGAGTCCGAGCTCCTTATATCAACCAAGTGTGAACAGGTCCTTGCTCATGGCAAACTTGGCCAGCGCCACGAAGCTCTAGGACATTCCTGCCACTACGCACGCTCGGTCTCCCGATCCGCCTCGACACCATGGCAACTTCGATAAACCCCCTCGACCTTTACCACAACCCGGCCCTTGATTCCTTAGTATTCCAAGATAATAGCCGCGCGAAACACAATGGCGCAAGTCGCCGGTCCAGTGGAGGGAATGGCAATAGCACTGTGAATGGCGATGGAAGGCGACCGCTTTCTCAAAACTTGGACTTCGCAGGAGCACACCCTCTTCCGGCTGCGCCTGAAGTGCCTCGCGGGCCTCCCATCTCCTACCGAGGCTTTGGACAGGGTCAGGCTGTTGACTCAGGTCCTCAACGATCGTTCTCCCAGAGAGCTAGAGGAAGGCCATTCCACCAAGAGGCATTCGCAGACGTTGAAAATGACTTGCCCGCAGAGAAGGCCAGAACCAAGCAACGGATAGTATCTGAGCCAATACGGCCAGAGATCTCGTCCGGTGTTTCCCGCAAGCCGGCTCTCAAGGATGGGTTACGCCTCAACACTGCCGACATCAATGGCACCGGCTCCACGAGAGCAACAAGGAGAGAAATCCAGTCGGCTCGTGATCCGCCTCCAAAAGAGCCCAAATCCGCACAACAGGCTCGTCGCACGTCCGACACCACTGGCCGCCACGAGGAGCCCGTCTCGGCCGTCAGCAGGTCAAGCGCTTTCAGAGACGAAGCTCAGAGGAGGGATTGGGCCCCAGATAGGTCTCCGCTGCAGAAGCTCGAAGTGACGCTGAATGACATCAGCAAAGAAGAGAAGCGCGCTAGAGTTCAGGAGGCCGAGATGCTTTTGAGGGATCGCGAGGACAGGAAGGCTCGAGGCGTTGTGAGCTCACCTCGAGAAGGCCCCTCGTCGAAGCCCGCTGTTTCCGCCACCCGGTCTTCGTCAAAACGCGAGCGAGATACTGAGTTGGAAGCCCCGACTTTAGAGGATGCAGGTCTGGTTCGAAACCTCAGCACAACTCAGCGACAACGTCTACAGCATAGTACAACCGTCGATAGCCACCGACCCGATGTACGAAGCTTGTCTGGTGAGGGCCAAGCAGCATTCGAGTACACAATTTCCAGCCCACTACAACCGTCACCTACCACCCAACGTCGCCAATCCAGCAGACAGCATCGAAGACAAGAAGAACCCAGTCCAGATCAAGCACTCAATCCGCCGTCGGCCGCGCCCACGAAAGCCGTGATTAGGCCAGAGAGAGTTCGGTCTGGGAAGCAGCGTGAGACTTCACCAACTGGCGTTGAAGATGAGCCTCCAGATGCTTCAACAGTGAAGGCTCCTCTTGGCGCTTCTGAACCACAAGCTATTTTCGTCAATGCTCGGGATAACTTGTTGCAACACCAGAGGAATGCGTCGCATAAGGCCGCGTTGGAGAAGCTCACCGGGGTGTCAGCTCCTGTGACAGCCGCCCGAAGCGCCTCTCGCAAGCTCCAAAAGCCTCGGCCAGAAGGCGGAGGTGGAAATGTTATGTCGACTTCCACAATTCCGAGCAGGATACCCGTCCCGAGTTCAGTGATGACTGCACAGTCCGGCAGACCAGAACACTACAACCAGGTCAAAGCTGATCCCAAGACAGGAGTACCGCAAGTCCAGCAGCAGCCACGGACACCGCCCATAGGTCTTGGGCTCCACTCTGCACCAATTCCGGGCAGTCCTCAGTCGCCCCCAGCGAAGCCTGTGGATGTGATACGTCAAAGGCAGAGGAAGTCCAGTGTATCTTTCAAAGAGCCTCTAAACAACCGACCCGTGGATGAATGGAAAGAAGCCGGAACAGCGAGACTTACGGCTGTTGACTTCTCTACAGAGACTGCTGCACCTGCTGATAAGAGCAAGCCATGGTGGGAACAGCCTGCTACGTCGTCCGGTCGTAGAAGGAGCAGGTCGTCAAAAGTCTCCGAGCAACCTAAAGTCGGAGATCCCATCGACGAGAAGACGGCCGAGTTCAAGCCGAATCTATATCTGAGATGCGGACCTTTGCTTCGCTACAAGGGTATGAGAACGCAGCAGCCAGAATCTGGGCCTGGGGAGGAGCGTGAGTTCTGGAGAGGATCTGTACTGATTGTGACTCAAAATTCTGCGTCTTCATACGACCCGGCACCAGTTCTACGACTCTTCTCTCAGCCGCAGAAGCTATTGCCGCCTCCGCCGCACCACGTCACTGCCGATGAGCTCCAACCAGAATACGTCGACCCAATTGCTGGCCTGACTAAGCCCTCAAGGACAGGAAGGACATTATACGTTCGGCCGGTCGATCACCTCCAAGAAGGTAAAGACCTGTCACAGGTTGAAAACGATGACGGGCTGTTCGAGAGTTCTCCAAGCCCGCTCGAGCACAGCGGTCCTCAAGGTCCAGTCCCATTTTCCAACAACCGGACCCTACACATAGATGGTGAGAAACTGGGCAGATATCAGGAAGTGGCTGGTGCCAGACTGTATGCCGATCCTGACCGTGATGTGACTTTCTGGCGATTCAATCTTGAGGTGGAACTCGCTGATGAGCAGCAACATATCGCTTATCGAATCAATCGTGGTCCTTCCGTCGGGTTCTGGGTACCAGCCCGCGGCCAAACCATGCACATGATGTTCCACACATGCAATGGTTTCAGCCTGTCTGTCAATCCGGACAACTTCAACGGACCCGATCCGATGTGGAGGGACGTCCTCAACACGCATCAGACACGCCCGTTCCATGTGATGATTGGTGGGGGAGATCAGATCTACAATGACCGTGTCATGCTCGAAACTCAGCATTTCGGAGAATGGACTAGGATGAGGAACCCAGCGCACAAGCACCACGCCCCGTTCACGCACGAAATGAAGGAAGAGCTGGAGACCTTCTATCTGAACAGGTATGCAATGTGGTTCTCACAGGGCCTCTTCGGTATGGCGGCCGGCCAGATACCAATGGTCAACATCTGGGACGATCACGACATTATCGATGGATTTGGTTCCTATCCGAACCACTTCATGGAGACCGCAGTCTTTTCGGGACTCGGCAATGTTGCGTTCAAATACTACATGCTCTTCCAGCATCAGAGCGTCGCCGAAGAGACGACTACGCATGAACCTAGCTGGATCCTAGGCCGACAGCCGGGCCCCTACATCAAGCAGCCGAGCAGAAGCGTCTTCATGCACATGGGCAGGCACGTTGCGTTCTTGGGCTTAGATTGCCGGACAGAACGAAGACGCACCGAGGTCTTAAGTCTGGAGACCCTAGATACCGTTCTGGAACGATGTCGCAAAGAGCTGATCGAAGGAGAAACAAAGCACCTTATCATATTGCTAGGGGTCCCTGTTGCTTATCCTCGCCTCGTCTGGCTAGAGAACGTTCTGACCAGCCGTTTCATGGACCCCGTCAAGGCTCTCGGGAGAGCGGGGATCCTGAAAGGTGGCTTCCTCAACAAATTCGACGGTGGTGTCGAGATACTGGATGATCTGGATGACCATTGGACTGCGACCAACCACAAACACGAGCGCAACGAGCTGGTCAAGGACCTACAGGATCTCGCCGCGGAAAGGTCTTGCCGCGTCACGATCCTAAGTGGCGACGTCCACCTAGCCGCGATCGGCCAGTTTCACTCGAATCCAAAGCTGAAGATTCCCAAGGACAGAGACCATCGCTACATGCCTAACGTGATATCCTCGGCCATCGTGAACACGCCACCATCAGATATGTTGGCCGATATCTTGAACAAACGGAACAAGGTGCATCACCTAGACCATTACACCGACGAGAACATGATTCCCATGTTCACACATGATGTCAACGACAAGAAACGGAACAACACGCACCTCCTGCCAAGGCGTAACTGGTGTTCAATTCGAGAGTACATTCCAGGCTCTACGCCGCCTCCTTCGCCCTCGCCTTCGTCTCCAGAGAGTGTGGGAGAATTGGAAGACGACGAGAATGTTGAGGGGGTTCCTGACCCTAGACCACGTCGCTTCTCCTTCACGAAGGAGGATATCAACCCACGAGCGTTGTTTCGCAGACTGAGCTCAAGGAATGCGCCTCCCACATCATACCGTGACACGATGTACAGTCCAGGCCGCTCCGTATCTTACGATGGTGTGCCGCAGGACCAGAACACGTCGGGGTCTCGACAATCTTCTGGTGAATTCCATGCCCCTCCACGCCGACGGGCTTCGTCCTTCGATCACACTTCTTCTAGCACTCCTGGGCGACCGACGGGTACGTTTCAGCGTCGCCCCACGAATCTCTCTGAAAAGGCAGTGAGAAAGGGTGACATACCCGCCATTGACGCTGAGGGCAATGAGATCGACGTCAATGACCAGGTGAATTTGGAAGGAGGGCTTGACATTGTATTGAATGTGGAGGTCAACCAGAAAGATCCGTCTGGGATCACCATACCCTACAGGTTGCTCGTACCGGCTCTGTGGTACGACGGTAGCTCCGATCGTGAAAAGCTTGACGAATCCAGCAACGTTCAAAGGAGGCCAACCCTCTTGAACAGATTGGTCGGACTTGGCGGTAAAAGGACCAGTCAGAAGCCATCTGAGCAGCAAGATGATGACTGGGATCAGGGAGAGAGCGAGGAGGATGAGGAGGATGACGCTCAAGATCGATACGCTCCGAAAGCTGGTGCTAAACCCCGGCGACGGTTCAGCCTTTTTGGCAGCCGCCGGCAAAAGAAGGAGGAATACAGCAGCGACTATGATGAGGAAGGCGAGGACGAGTCGACGGACCCTGCTCATCAAAGTCGAGAACCTCAGCAACGACAGCAGACCGACAACGGACTTGGTCCCCGCTCCGTGAATCAATCGAGACATGATGATTACCAGCTCTCGCATAACTTGACTGGACCGCCCAATCACGACATGCTGTATGACACGGAGAACCTGCCACCGTCGAGTCACAGTCTGGAGCCTGCGTATCATCCAAGTGTCCGCAGGTCTCTAACAATTTCAGGCCGCGGGTCACGACCGAATCGAGGTGAGGGAGCGACTAACCACGCCGATGCGACCTATGCCAGTCCATCGCCCGGGGGGCATCAGCCTACGGTATCCATGCCGCCAACAGCAAATTCGACCAACGCTTATGCGGGCGGAAACTTCCCCCAGCGGCGCCTCAGCAAGCAGGAACGTATATTGGGCATCAACTCTACCGATCCGCAACCCATTGTTCCACCGCAGCAGCTGCGAGGCAACGGCATTATTGGCAAAGATTTCAGGCAGACGTATGACCCGCCAAGCCATCACAGTGGTGGTCAAGCACGAGGTTACTCTGGCGTGGAGGCTTACAAGGAGCCCAAGGCACGACGAACCTTTAGTCTCAGAAAGGCACGGGACTGGTTCGATGGCAGACCGCGAGAAGAGGAATATTATGATTAAGAACTCAATGATTGAACGGCCAGCAGGACATTTGATATCCGCGTACACGCGACGGGGTGGCGGCGCTATATTTTGCCTTCACCTGCTCAGGCAGGAAGCTGATCAACGGATTTGGGTACGGCGTGATGGGTAGGAGCAGCTCAGGAGCCATCAATTGACATTTCACCGTGGGAGCTTTTGATCAAAATTACAACATCTGCTCTGAGAGGCGGTAATCACCTCACGATGCAATTTTTGCCATGAGATACCGACGCCACTTCCTTCTGTACATTCGATGGTGATCGTCCTAGACTGTTGGGAACTGTAGGCTGCCTAATTGAGGGACGTCGTCTGTCCCCCCCAAATAGAAGGGCTTCATGTCATGATGGAGGTGCAAGTTGAACGTCCCTCTGACGGCCACAGCAAGTGCCTGCTTCCTTTCGATCTTGCCAATCACAAGCCACAGCACCGTCACTCGCTGCGTGCTGTCAGGCGACGGAGTCTCGACCGTGACCTCGTGTACGGCTGAGTCTGCCCCTTGTTCAGTCACTCCTGACTGGCCAAGCATAGCCAATGGTAAGCATCTTGTTCAGCCAGCCCCGAACTCCGTCCTATTGTTGCGAGTTGCAAGGCAGCCGTACTCGCATGGAGCTGAGTTGCAATGCATCACCATTGTAGGGAGTAGGCTCACGAAGGAGACATGGCGCCTTCGTCACACGGTGCGTCTCGCCTTGTGGTTCTGCGCACGAGTCCATGTCATGGCTATAAGACAACAGGTTCGCCCTTTGCACGGGTTAGAAGGGAGCACTCGAGACTCTTCTACTAGGCTCTCAGTCGGACTACGACAAATACTGTAGGCTCCCCATCAGCCTGATAACAACATCCAATATGAACCGCTCACCTGCCAGCTATAAACGACTGATAGTGCTCTGCGATGGTACCGTTCCCCTCCACTACAGCCCTTCCTCCCTATGGTTAAGCCGACACTCTTACTCCGTTTTGCTCAGAAACATTTCCTCCTGCGCCGTGTTAAGGCGGATGGATGGACCGAGCTGACCTGTCTGTCCTTAGGCACGTGGCAGAGCATTCTGAATGTCAACACGCCTAGTCATCCTAGCAACGTTGCACGGTTCGCTCGTGCCATCAGCCCAGTGGCCATCGTGGATGGCAAGGAGGTCGAGCAGATCATTTACTATCAACCGGGAGTCGGGACCGGGCTGGGGGATTCAATCCGCGGCGGTAAGGCTCCCTTCTCCGTATACCTGGCGTCTCTTGGCCACGTGTAGTCCGTGCGAGTTATGAGACGTGCGTGCTAGCATTTCCCTCATCCGCTCGAGACTAACTCGAACTCTTGTCTTCGCCAGGCGTGTACGGGGCGGGCCTGTCAGCCAACATCCGCGCCGCCTACGCGTTCCTCGCGCACAACTACGACCCCAACGGCTCGGACCCGAACGTCAAAGGCGACGAGATCTTCTTCTTCGGCTTCTCGCGCGGGGCGTATACGGCACGCTCCATCGCCGGGCTGGTCACCAAGCTGGGCCTGCTCACGAAACGCGGCATGGACTGGTTCCCGCAAGTCTACGACGAATACTACCAGGACGCGGGCAAGAAGCCGGACTTCCAATTCTCCGAGACGCTCAAGAAGCGCATCGGCGGCGACATTGCGGAAAAGGCCAAATACGCGATCAAGGTCGTGGGCGTGTGGGACACGGTCGAGTTCCACGGCGAGGGCTGGGGCGGCGAGCAGATCGAGTTCCACAACGCCGAGCTGTCCACCAAGGTCGAGTACGCGTACCACGCCCTCTCGCTGGACGAGCGGCGCATCCCCTACAAGCCCACGCTGTGGCAGTGGCCGCACGACCCGGCCGACCGGTCGCGGCTCTACCAGCCCAAATCCCACGGGGGCCTCCAGGTCATGAAGCAGGCCTGGTTCTCCGGCGTGCACAGCGACATTGGCGGCGGGCGGTACGATCCGGGGGGATCGGACATCACGCTCGCCTGGATGCTCGCGCAGTGCTCCAAGGACAAGAAGCTGGCCTTTATCGACGAGGACTCGTCGGACTGGTACCTCTTGCCGGACAAGGGCGTAACGCCGAACCCGAACACGGCGTGGACGCGGCTGAAGAGGCGGTTCGACCCGGAGCCAAAGACAGGAGGGGCCGGTGGCATCATCGACAGCATCACGACCAAGGTGCAGGAACTGGCCATGGACGACCGCCGCGCTTGGCCGCTCGAGAACACGTTCGAGCGCATCCACCGCTCCATCCGCGACCGGGACTTCCACGAGTGGCCGTGCGGCATGCTCAACGGGAAGAGCGACAATAAGCTGTGGAGTCTGGTGCATGGGGCCAAGTGGGCGGGCAAGTACTATGGTGATCTGCCTGAGTTGGAGCCCGATCCCGAGGCCGACGCCATTGAGGATAAGTACCGGGGGAGGATTCGCGCATTGCCGGGCTCCAAGGGCGGTCCGACGTCGAAGTTGTGAGTTTGCCGCGAGGATAAGACCGTCGGCATGCATGAGATGAGCGTATTGAATGGTGTGGGGCCATGGTATGAGACTCGTCCCGCTCGACTCCTACAGACGAGATACGCTGGCATACTCGTAGGGGCGAATGCTCGACGCTGCTGCCAATGTATATCATGCCAATTGAACGGGGCAAGTGAAGCACCCACAAAGGGCACGTTCGTGTAGTGTCCTTGATCCTTTTCTCGTTCTTCTCGCATCCGTTTAGATCTACTCATCTACTCATCTACTCATCTACTCATCTACTCATCTACTCATCTACTCATCTACTCATCTACTCATCTACTCAGCAACAAGGACTGCTTCAGTACGGAACACTACGAATGTAATACAGTACATAACTAACAGTTCATTGGGTATTTCGTTCTCGATAACATATACAGTACATGGCAGCTGGGAATGATTCAAGGACAATGACAATGGCGTGGCTTGGCTGGTGAAAACCGATGTTGATATTGCCGGCCGACACCGAATTCTCCCTTCGACTATCCTTCCACCTTGCTTCTCGATTGAGCTTTCTCTCTCCCTTCGACTGTCCCTTCAGCCTGCCTCTCTCCTTCAACTCTCCCTCTATCTCAGTTCTCGATTTTTCTCTCTCTCTCTCTCGCCATTTCACAACTTACTCGTTCCGCCCAGCCTTTACGCGTCGGGGATCTCAATCTGGGAATTCTTCCTGGCCAACATGACGCTTGCGCCGTGGTCAAAGCTCCACTTCCGTCGGCGGGCGTTGGCGAGTCGATAATTCCGCTGCGTCACGCCCATGACTTCCAGGATGGCGCTGGCCACGTGGCCTGCAAACGCCTCGTCGTTGATATGCAGATCGTGTTTCTCGACGTCGATCTTTGTGGCCTCGAGGCCTTCTTCGATGGTCTCGAAAAGCGCCTTGTCGGCTTCCGGGTCGTGGAAAGGCTTGTCGGGCGCGTCGAGCATACTGACTCCCTTCTCCGGGAGGAGGACTCGGATCGCGCTGGGGTTGCTTGCGTGGGCCGCGAGTTTGTCCACGATAAATTGGCCGATTTTCGCATTCTCTTCCGGCGTGGTTCTCATAAGTGTCACGGCTGGGTTGTGCACAAAAAGTTGGCGATCCTTGTACTTCTCCGGCACGCTCTCTTTGGGGCCAAAGTTCACCATGTCACACGCTCCGACGGAGACGACCAGAGGAATGCCTTTCTTGGCTGCAACCTCGAGACGGTCCGGTCCTGCCGAGAGAACACCGCCGAAGAGCTCATCCGGGATTTCTGTCGTGGTCAGGTCGATCACCGCATCGATTTGTCCTTCGGCGATGAGGCGTTCCATAGCACGACCACCGGAGCCGGTTGCGTGGAAGACATAGATTTCATAGTCCGAGGCGTCGTGGGGCGCGGACGTCAAGATTTGGCGGACAGCATCAACGCAGGGAGTGGTGTTGCCGAACATGGTGATGGCGATTCGTTTGCCTTTTGCCTCTATGGCGGAGGTGTCCACAAGAGATTTGGCATAAGACACTGTCATTGCTGAGATGGCGGCGGCGGCATTGGACAAGATGCGCTTGAGGATGGAATTGATCCCCGCGATGTCGACCACACTGTACATCATGGTGATGTCTGTCTCCTCCACATAGTGCTTGATGTCGCCGCTGGCCATGGTCGAGACCATCAGTTTCGGGAATCCAACCGGACAGGCATGGCGCATAAAGGCCGTGGCAAGTGACGAGCCACTGCTACCACCTGCCGAGACGATACCGTTGACGGCCGCCTTGGAAACCAGGTCTTTCACAACAGGTGTGCATAGCTCAATGGCTTTGTCGATATACTCCCCTCGAGAGAGATCTTTCAAGGTCGAGCTATGTTCTTCGAGCGGTGAGACAACCTCGCCGGCAGCAAGGCTGTCCAACCGCGTTCTCACCTTCGCTGCCGTGGTGTGACTTACATTGAGGATCTTGGTATTGCAGGTGCCCTCGGCGAGGATCTGGTCTCTCAGGTACAGGATCTCGTCAAGCTTGGTGTCAGGAGTACCGACAATAAGGACCGTGGGTTTGACCATGGCGGATCTATACAGTACTGGTAGGGGAGGTGCTCAGTGGATAGTTGGGCTCATCTCGTTACGTTGGTCAGTGGGAGAAGATTGTCGAAGCAAGCTCTTCTTAAGCTTTTGGAGCAGGTGCGACAAACGAGTTGGACACAGTCACTGGCAACCGGGAAGCCGTGGTCTCTGGTAGGTCGAATCGTGTCACTGCCCCTCTTTGTGTGTGGTGATGTTCGTATTGCATTTGCTTGAGGAGCGTGATCCCCGCACCTCCTCCGGATCACTCACATCCGTCGTCGTGGTCCTCAGGCGCACAATGACGTCGAGGGAACGACGACTGCCACATGTGACAGTCCCTCCCATTCACAGATACGTGGGTTGAGTCAAATTCACTGCGAGACACTGACTATCACACGCTACTCTCCGTTCGACGTGGTCATGGCGCCTCCCCGTTCTCGTGCCGAGGTCCTGGCACATCTGCGCGAGCAGGTCAACAAGGGCAAGCCCATCGTTGGAGCCGGAGCCGGTATCGGGTTGTCGGCCAAGTTCATCGAAGCAGGTGGAGGGGATCTGATCATCATATACAATTCGGGTCGCTACCGAATGGCTGGGAGGGGTTCTCTTGCCGGTCTCATGCCTTATGGCGATGCCAACGCCGTCGTTGTCGACATGGCGAAAGAGGTTCTTCCTATCGTCAACAAAACCGGGGTGCTGGCCGGAGTTTGTGCTTCAGATCCCTTCCGCATCATACCGGATTTTCTCCAACAGTTGAAGAGTATGGGATTCTGCGGCATTCAAAACTTTCCCACGGTGGGCCTCATTGATGGAACATTTCGGGCAAACCTCGAAGAAACTGGGATGGGGTACGACAAGGAAGTGGCCATGATCGCAGAAGCCCGAAAGCTGGATCTTCTTACCACGCCGTATGCCTTCAGCGTGGACGAAGCTGAGCAAATGACCCGAGCCGGAGCAGATGTGCTCGTCTGCCACATGGGTTTGACCACCTCGGGCAGTATTGGTGCAAAGACTGGGAAATCACTGGACGACTGCGTCAAGTTGATCCAAGAGATGAGAGACGCCGCCAACAAGATCAACCCGGACATCATCATTCTCTGTCACGGCGGCCCAATCGCCGAGCCCAAGGATGCCGACTATGTCCTGAGCCGCGTGAAGGGTATCCACGGTTTCTACGGCGCCAGTAGCATGGAGCGGTTGCCCGTCGAAGTGGCCATCACAAACACCACAAGGGAGTTCAAGGATCTGAAGATGGGTTAGTCGCGATGAGCAGATGGCACACCAAAGAAGACGTCCAACTCCGCGGGCTAGAAAACATGACGGGCAGTCAGCCTTGCATCGAGGGTCGAGATTGGCAGGGCTGAGTGGGCGGCGGTACCCCCTCGCTAAGCCGGCGAAAGGTACAGTACGAGGTATAAACTTCCGCGGCATACTCCATAACCTTGGACTTCTCGAGCAGGTCTTTGGCTTTTCTTTACTCAATACGAATTCTAAGGAAAACCAGCGGGACGCCTTAAAGTCTGGGTCTAGCGCAACTTTCAGTGTCGGTCCTTGATCTATTTCGTAATTTGGCGAATCACTCTTCGTGCCTTAGTCTCTCGAGATCCGATGTGGCGCACGGCGCCAACGTGTTGGGCAGATTGAACGGGCTCGTTACCATCCCCGACACCCAGACAGCATCGTCGCAGGACGCCATATGTATCCGTCTTCCACCCCAGGTCAAACATCACAGTGTGTGTTCCCTGGTATCGCTTTCCACCAGTCTGCCTGTCTCAGCCCGTCTCGTATACATGCGGAACCAGACCAACCGATCGGGGAAAATCCAAGCTCAGCCTGATCGCTTAGATTAAGCCAAGCATCGGCCCCCCAGCAGCCAAGCCTGCTACCCCTGACCTTTGCGTGCTTCATTAGCGTCCCAAACTTTCAATCTTCGCGCTGTCGCGCTCGTCACACCGGCGACTCTGAGCGCGCGAACAGAGACTGGCGAAGATCGCCCTGACTAATTTCAATCGCACGGTTTGGTTGGGCCTTGCGCCTCGACAAGGCTGTGAATATGGTTTGCCCTGGGTCGCCGCCGCCTGGCGCTGTGTGGCCCTGCCGAGCTGGCTGGAACCCCTTTTCAATCTGGACTGCCTTTCTCCATGCACGCTGTCCCCCGTCTGCGGGAGCCCGTGTTCTTGTATACCTTTCTTTGGATCTAAACAAAGCACCGTCTGCCTTACCGGGGCCAATGACTGTCCATCTAACTGACATGCCCTCTTCCCAGCCAAAGACCGACCCATCGCACGCTCAGGACAGAAGACTTTCGGTACACACACAGCACACTACACTAGTTCTCAAGGACAGGGGTCCATCGGACTGTCATGAGAACATTCGTATTCGGATTCTGGCTGGTCTACAGTACGCATCGAGGGGCATGAGGCTGACTTTCGGTCCGAGTATATCTATTTCGCGCAAACCACCCGCAAAACTCCATTTTGGTCTTTCGTCTCGCGCCTGTGAATTATTCTTCTTTTGCCCTGTGCATCCTCTTTGTCGGAGAGCGCGCTCTCGCTCGCCGTCCTGTCGCTCGTTAGCACAAATCCTTTGATTTCCAAGTCCCTCGTTGCGTTTCAGTTTACCCTACTTCACCACTCGCCTCTTCGCCGACACCGCCAACATGTTTATCCCACGAGCGGGCGTGATCTTCTCATCCCTCCTCATTCTGCTCGCGAGCGCGCAAGACTACGACTCTGATGCCAGCTCCAAAGGCCTCTCCCCAGGCCGGGGCCGCACCCCCAACCCAACGTCCACCAAGCTCATGTTCAAGCGAGACCTGACGAAGCGCTGCACGGGGACATGCGCGGAATGTTTCGGCACAGGATACACCCTGTGCCCCGGGTCGGCCATCTACTGCTACCTGCCCGGCGACTCGACGTACGGGCTCGATTCCTGCTCCAGCGACGACGGAAGTTCCTCGTCCGACTCGACGGCGACGGCCTCGGCGCCCGCCTCCACCAGCACCAGTAGCGGCCTGACGGGCGTGGACGACCTGTGCTACCAGACCGGGGCGACGTGCCAGAGCTGCTTTGGCGCCTCGTACCTCGAATGCCCGGACGGGTATCATTGCTACGACCCTACGGATCCGCAGTACGATACATGTCCCGACGATAGTACCGGCAGCTCCAGCTCCGACGGCGGAAGCAGCAGCAACAGCGGCACGACGACGACATCCAGCTGCGCCGCTCAATGGGGCGAGGGCAACATCCCGTGCGGCTCCGATGGGTGCTATAACCCGGACATCGGCGAGAGTTGTTGTGCAGGAGGATGTAAGTTTCACCTTTTTTCATATAAGCCCTATGGCAGTACCCGATTACATTGCCCCTACGCCGCCGTACGCAGCAGCACGGACAGCAACGCAAAAGCTAACAGCTTACTCCCAGACTACTGCGACGCAGGCTACACCTGCTCCAGCACGCTCGGCAAATGCAGTCTCGGCGGCAGCGGCAGTCTCACCGACGGCGGCGACGACGACGACGACGATTCCACGACCACCTCGTCCTACACCTACCCGACGTCGACCAGCGACTTGTTCAACACCACACCAACGGCGGCAGCGACAACGACGGACTCGTTGGGCTCTTCATCCACGGGCGTCAGCCAGCTAAGTGACAGTGGTAACGATGGGAATGTTCTCGGTGTCGGACGTGGGTCGTTGGTCATGGCGGCCGCTGGGTTTGCTGTCCTGGTGCTGTGAGGGGTAAGCAGGCAGTAGGTAGTCAGATAGGCAGCGTGGAGCACGTTCATCACAAACATACATATTAGATGCGTATGCGGAGATAGGTCCATCTTTCATCCAGCACACAGCACATCTGGCTTTGGAATCTTGATGTCAAAGCCCTGATATCGAAAACACTACGTACGAGTCCTTCCTCTCTGTTGCGTCATTATATACTGTATGTCACGAAACGAGCTACGCTTCCTTTTTTTACTTTCTTACCTCGTACTGCCAATTGACTGGTAATACATACATAGTACGGTGTACGGCGTACGTATGTAATCTGTCGCACACACACACACACACACTCTCTCTCTCTCTCTCTCTCTCTCTCTCTCTCTCTCTCTCTCTCACTCACTCACTCACTCACGCACACGCAAGCGCGCTCGAGCTCATGCTGCTTCTCATGGCAGAGGCCAAAGGATACCGGTCTACTCGATCTACTCTGTAGAGGAAGAGTTGAGACGTCAGATATCGTCGATGGGTGGAAGGTCAAACAAGTGGCTGGACTTTTCACTGCCGATTCTCCTCGTATCAACTCCATCAGATCTTCAGGTCGTATCTCACTCTTGATTTAGAGCTATAAATGCTCAAGTTATCCTAGCTTGATGTCCAAATCCCAGCACATGATGCCGCGAGCAAAGTAGCAACATTATCACCAAATGACATGAGATCCCACAGGTGATCGCATGGGCACCGCATGAACCGGTGGATAAACAACGCCGCAGTATCCCTTCTCACGACACTCCCGGCCATTTCAATCCCGGTTCTACACAGCCTCCTTCCTGCTCTCCATTCCACTCATATCACACAGGCTGTATCTCTAGGGGAAGAATGGAACCAGTCACCATCCATCTCCATTTAATCCGTTCTTGAATGTCGTGGCAACCGCCATGTCTCCAGCCATCCGCTATGCTGATGTAAATCACAATACTCCCTCGCGTAGCTGAAAATTCAAGACAAATCCAGGGTCAAGTATCTTCAACGAATTGAATCGTGCCCAAAGAACTCCCAGGGGATGCGCCAATCGTGACGGTCGTAATCTTTGATTTGTGGACATAATACCGGAACATTCAGTCAGGAGCGCCGGCGTCGCTTCGGCGCCCTATCCTCAATTCCACCTCCCGAGCTTCTCCTGCCTTTCCCCACGTTGCTTCTTGTCAGCTCAATCCTGTCTTCACCTTTTTAGGGTCCCCCTCTTTCTCCGCCGACTCAATACTCCCCTTCCGCTTCTCCCCATTAGCCTGCTCTGCAGCCTCTTTCGCCGCGTCTCTACTCCCGAATCCTAGCCCTCTGGCATCCGCCGGCGTCGGAAAAACCAATGGACTAGGTAAGACCGCAGAGCCGAGCCCGTTCCTCCCTGAATCATACCACTCACTGAAGAAATTACTCGGACTCGGTAATAGATCCATGTTCATGTACCGACTGGGCAATGCCGAGATTGGTGTTTCCACATTATTATTTCGGTTATCATTGAATGCTTCGCGGTTGGCGTTTGATGTCGGGGGCGGCGGTCGAGCGAATGGATTGGGCGGACCGGAAGCTCCAGCTGACATGACGGTCGAAGCACTCGGTGAAGGAGGCGGGAGGACAATGTGTTCACCGCCTCGCCCTGGATTTGCCGAGGCGTTGGCTGCTTGTGATGGCGACCCTCCATCACTGTCTTCGGCTTCGGACGGTATCTGAAGGTTCAGTTTGGGTCGAGCACCTGATTTCGATCCTGACGTGTTCGTCCTTGAAGGCGGTGCGAACTCGGGAGCAGCGCTTTGCGGACGAGAAGGCTGTGAACTAGGTCGAGGAGGAGCGGAAACGGTGATGCTGCGCGGCGGCGGTTTTATATCCGGCAAATCTTCTTCCCTTTTCGGCCGCGGCTTGGGATCCGGAGCACCAAAGAAATGCTGGGCTAGGACGGAGCCTCCCTCATCGATTGGGGTGAATATACTTCTTGATTTTGATGATAGGTGCTTGGGTTGGGGCGGACTGGCTTGCTCTGGTGGCCGTAGATTTTGCGACTCGGGTTGGGGTGAGGCGCGAGGTTGGGGTTGAGGTGGAGGCTGTAATGAAGGCTGCGAAACCGGTGGCGGTTGCGAGTGTCGCCTTTGTTCCGTTAGATATTGTTGATGGGCTTGCTGCAGTTGCTGGTGCGTCTGCGGAGGTGGTGGGGGAGGTTGCTGCGGTTGAGAAAATGGCTGAAACTGAGGTTGAGGAGAGGGCTGAGGAGGGACGGGAGGAGTGGCCTGGGGATTGTAAATGGGCGGATTCGGCACGTAGGCAAAGCCATTCTGCGGCGGAGGAGGCGTCGGATGCGGATGTGCCATGGGTACCAGATTCGAACTCGTGCGTCGGATCATGTTCTGAGAAGGTGGTCTAGAGATCATATGTGGTGGCTGGGGGGTGCCATGTCGAGGCTGAAACATGCCGTTGGGCATTGGAGGTGAGACTGAAGCCATGGGCTGGCCAATGTGTGCGAACGAGTTGTGGTGTTGTAGTTGCGGCGGAAGACCGTGTGGAGGCGGGAGGGATTCTTCTCGGCCATGCGCTGCATCGTCCGCGTCTTCATCGTCGTCGTCGTCGTCATCACCACCCCCGCCCTTGTTCTTGAAGTCGACAGGCCCTTTGTGTTCATGCGGTTGTCCGTACTGTAATCACCACGTCAGCAAACCTGTTCCCAAGAGATGCGGATAGCACTCTCGACGCACGTATTGGTATCGCCGCAGTGTTTCGTTGATGTCGCCCGACGAGAACTCGTATAGTTTCTTGTTATGGCCAAAGATGATAACCGCAACGTCGACCGAGCAGAGGACTGACAATTCGTAGGCCTTCTTGAAAAGGCCGCCCTTGCGCTTGAGGAATGTTCTGTCCGGGCAATCAGCGGACTCGTACCAACGGCTCACGGCACCCGCACAACTCACACTGAACGATTGCGATCGTCCTTTATCGCCCGGATCTCGATCTTCCTCCGACCCATGATGCGTTATAGATCTCTTGTATTTCGCATATGCCGGATGTCTCAGACGGGAAAGGCGACAGAGTCGCAGGCTGCAACGAGGTCTTGTAGTGGAGAAGTCGAGGATGGCCGAGAACAAGGCCCGCACCCGGAGGGTAGAAGTCTATGTTGGACAAAGAATTAACGGCAGGGTGTTGTACTTTGTCTCCGTCGGCAGTATCAAATCTACTCAGACCAAGCGCATGCGGTCGAGTCGAGGGTCGGTTCCTTTGTGGCCGTTCGGCTGCGAGTGTGCGAATAATGAACAAAGGCGCGACCACGGTCAGAACAAGCAATGGCAGGATATGTGTAGGGATTGTGGCTTGCTCTGAGGCTCGCAGTGACTTCAACCAAGCATTGGCTCGATGGCGTCTGTTTAGGCGTGTAAAGTCGATGAATGTGGAGAGGTTTGCTAAAGATAGAAAGAGAGAAGAAGGGTCGAAACGGCGGGCGAGGGCGACTTGAAGAGAGTGGCAGGTGCAGTCTGCCCACCTTTGGCGCTTGTGGGCGGCAATTCTCCAGGCTTACTCGCGCAGTCCCAAGCCCCGGAGCGGAAGCCTAGGGCGGCGACAAAGGCGGGCCTGGGTGTTGCTGCATGCCCGGAACTCACCTTTGACGTCTGGCCTGCTGCCCTGGACTGTACTTGTTATGTACCTCGTCATCACTGCGTGCTCCCGCCCATGCCATGTTCCAACGAAGCATCAGGATATGTTTCTTCCTCAACGAGCCTTCACTTCCTGGTTTGTTGTCCGTCGCCGTCATAACCGGAGACATGTTTTCTGGCTCCATCCGTAGCTGCACTGCGATATCAAAACGCGGCTTATCTCGGCCGATGACTGCGCAGACATGGGCATTGGCCATCGTCCCAGACCGTCGAGATCAGCAATAAGCGCCGAAACCTAGATCAAACTCATGGTTGAGAGGGCGAGGAACTCGTTCCCGACGGCCGCGAGCTAGCGTTTCAGGTTCTGTCGGCATGCGGCTCTCACTCGGTAACACAACGATTGGCTTGTATGCGTGTTGTGCATGATCATTGGCTCCGCCACGGCGTTGTATTTTTAGAAACCCACGCGGTTATCATGCAAAGTCCTGCAGATGACAGCAGCAGGAAGGGGACTAGGGCAGCAGGGACGCAGGGCCAGATCGGAGAAAGGATGCAGTATTTTCCCCGCGTTTGCCATATGGGAAGGCGGTTTACTCGCAGTTGACTGGTGAAGAAACGCAAATCGAAAGTCCAGTGCTGGCGAGGTCCAATGTATGCACGTGTACCCTCCGCATCATGGAGCGAAGCCTTGCGACGAACAAGGCTGGATTGTGCCTCCAAAGTTACTAACAACCAACGCTGGCTTGTTGCTTGTTATTCTCGGTGCTCGTAGACCCTCGAGATCCCCGGGGGTCAAAGCCATGGATCATGGACCGATCATTTTCCTCGGGACAGACTCGCCCGGAGTGAATCGCCCTGTATCTTCCCCATCTACGATCCCTCAAGCAGGAAGCCAAGATGACAACAGTGGTTTCGCCTGACGTGAGGCGGGACGGACTAGCTAAGCTAGCTTATTACAAATAAGATGTGCAAGACGGTAGCTTGATGTAGCAGCAGGTAATGTTGTATATTGATGAATAGCCTTGCTTTAGCTTGATAGTCTATATGGCCCCAAGACCCCAACGTGTCGGCATGCTCAGCCGCCGTGAGCGGGCACGCCGAATGGAGGAATGCTAGAAGACGGTTCGCCTCGAATCCTTCGCTGTACCGCATCCGTCCAGTCTAGAGAAGCAAGTACACATCGACTCTGTCCTGGACCAGACCGACATGGACATGGCCAACCAAAGTCAAGAGATGATTCGAGTTCGCAAGGTAATATGCATTATCGGTCACAGTGTGCGCCGCCCTCCGATGCATGTATCTGACAACCAGCTCGCTGAGTCGAAATAGGAATCCCTCGGTCATCCGACAGTATCTCTTACCGCGAATGTTCATTCCAGTCGCTCGTGTACTTCCGCAACAACAGAAGGCAGCCATGCCACCTGCCGCCCGTTGTCTGGTGGTTCTCCTGCCACTCTTCCATCCTACTCCTCACTCGACCACTCAACCCGAAGCCTGACTGCTCCTCCATCGCAACAATCTATGTGCTTGGCAAAGTGAAGCAACAGCAGAAATTATTAAATTGCCATCCCGTGTATCCACAACTAAACCCAGTTGACAGGAGAACAAAAGGAAGAGTGTGAAGACTGTATTATAGATGTGCTGTCCTGCAGCCCCGAGGGTGTATCTTGCAGAACGCTCACGCACGAAATGAGAAGAAAACGAGGGGAAGATGATCTGCTGCGCAAGAAACGCGGAGGTGGTATCTCGGAGACACATGAACTGAATCCCAAAGCCAACGCTGTAACGCCCTGCTGTCTTTCCCGCACACAAACACGCTCGAGATGGAGAATAAAGAGAGTGGTCGCCGGAGCTGCTAGCACTGTGTGCTCCGAGGACATGTTTAGGTTGTCGATTGTTGGGAATTTCCGTCGTGTGTTTATCGTCGCGTTGCATCCATATTGCCGGTGAGTTCGGCCACGCGTGCCTTTATTCGTGCAACTCGTGATTCAATTGCTATTGTCCTTGTTAGCCACCATCGTAGACGCCATTATTGCAAGACTTACTCTCTTCTCCACTGGTCTCGCCATCATCAGTTCGTGTCTCGGTCCGACTGCGTGAAGTCTGCTCCTCCGACTGCCTTGCTGCCCGCTCGGCTGCGTTCCGTCGAATTTGTGCCCATCGATCAGTGGGACTGACCTGTTGAGTCAGAGGCGGTTCCTCCTCCTCCATCGAACTTTCTGTTTGCTGGAAGGACCGGCCAGAATGTAGGCTGATAGGGCCATGCTGAGGCTCTTCACCCGGCGTCAAGAATTCTTCCCTCAGAGGTGTATCTACGGGAGCAAAGGCTGGCTGGTCCATCAGAGGTCCTTGATCAAACGTCGAAAATTCCCGATCGGCGTGCTCAAGCTCATTGGTGTCCACCCGAGAGAGTTGGTCATATTCTTCGTCGCGACGTGTCCGAGGTGGTGCAGATGGATGCTCTACGTGCTCTTCGTGCTCCCTGAGTGGCTCGGGAGTGACCTCCCTCTGCATTGACGGCGCTACTGGGGTTGCGGGCGTAGGCTCTTCCTCCACCACTGCTGTAGGCTGAGTCTTGACAGTTGCGAGACGATGAAAATGTCCGGGACTCAAGGGAGGCGAGGCCGTTCCTTCCGCAGGAAGAGCAGGCTTCCCTTCTAGAGCTCGTCTGGCAGCGATGACAGCAGGGTCCTCACTGGTTTGAGACGGCGACAAGGGAGGATCCGAGGGCCTCGAGTCCCGCGATTTAGATCGTTTGGTCCCAAACAGCCGTCGAATCCCGCTGGATTTTTGTACGGGAGGCGGTCCGGTTGGGGTCTTGCCTCTGGGCTTCTTCTGCTCAGGTGGAGATCGAGGCTGCTGGTCGAACGACTTCCGGAGCTTGTGTGGCTGCGGTTTAGCAGCTGGAGCTTGTGTGATTTCCGGCGTTGCTGGAGGCAAAGGTATTTCTGCCGCTTCCAATGTAGCTTTGATCTCTACTGGAACTGTCGGCTCCATGGGGATTGGCGCGGGCTCCACCACTACCGGCGGTGGCGCTGTTGTAGTTCGTTCTGCAGACTGCGACCTCTCGACAGGCTCCGGCCGCGAAGAATTCTGGACCGGGGCGGCAGGGGGTGCTGGCAGATCCTTGTTCTTGCTGACCACCGAGAGAGTCGAAGTCGACCTGCTAATTCCCAGGTTGTTGTTGGGCAGTGTCAACATTTCACGAGAGCCCTTGCCGGCAAGCGAGTCGCCCAGATACTTAGCCCGGATCGCCTTCTTGTCATACTGGCTGGCCCACTGCAGCGCCGGGGAAGCCTCGTCCTTGATCAGCGGACCAATGGTGAATATGCTATTCGTCTTCGATGCTGCTATTGGTTCTTGGGTACGTCCACGGCGGGTCGCCAGAGCAGCTTTCTCCTCCTTCTCCTCCACCTCCTTCCTTCTAGAAAGCTCGGCGGCGGCTTGTTGGATCTTCGCGTGTTGGTCTGGAGCCAAGGTAGCTCGATTATTCATCAAGAGTTGGGGCTCTGGAGACAGGGGGCTTTTCTTAGAGCCAGATCCTCGTCGAGTGATTCGTCCACGCTTCGTCGTAAATCCGAGGAATGTTTTCTTTTTCTCCGCGATATACGCTCCAGCTGCTGGCTCCGGTGCGGCCCCTTTGACTTGCTCTTCCATGACCATCCATTTGTCAAATTGGAATTTGGTCTCAATCAAGGCGCAACGGCCAAACACGGCTTTTCTTGAAGTTGGTTCTTCTGGAGCAAGACTACTGATCCAGACCCACCAGAAAGAATCATCCACATTGACCTTTGCAATGCTTGCCAATTCACCCGGGTCGAGGTTTTGCTGGGTGTCAAGATGTCTCCGATGGGATTGCGAACTTTGCCCTCTAGGCGCGTCCATGTTGATCGGAGGTAGTATCTTGTCAGGCGGAAGCAGAATAGGTGCGGGAGCCTTGTTGCCGTGCTCGTCTGCAAATCCAGACGACAGGAAATCTGCCCAGGAGGGGGTGGTTGGTCGAGCTAAATCTTGGTATCCTCGTCCTCTGGTTGAGGCGGTCAACGGTTTCGTCGTCACAAGCCTGCGGCCTAGCAGCCCATCATCGTCGTCCTCGTCATCATCAAGGGCGCTGCCAAACCCAACGTCCTCGAACCGCGACCATGAAGGATCCGTTAAGCTTGTGGATGTTTTGGCATTGGAAACATGCGACTGATTGGTGGAAGATATGGCCTTCAACACACGACGACATTCATCCGTAAGAGCCTGGACTGGATCCTCGTAGCTTGCAAACTGCTGTAAACCTTGATCGTCGTCTCTGTATTCAAAGTTCTTGGCCCGTCGCAACAGAGCATAAGGAGTTGGGGAGACCACATCAACGATCATAACAACCTTGGTAGTATCGTTGGACACGAGTGGGTTTTTTGGAGGGTATGTGACCGAATCGAGAAGTTGCTGGAGCGACCTAGGAAGGGTTAAGATCCCACTTGATTTCCCAGCGCCGGGGGACATGGATCGTAGGTAGGCGAAGAAGAGGTGAGATGTCGCATCAGCAGCGCTATGCAGGTCAGCGATTGAAAGGCTTTTAAAGGGCGAGGATAAAGTACTTGGACCATGACTGATATCCAGATTCGAATCCCTTCCCGGCGTCATAGTGATCGAACGCCCACCACCCGGCATATCTGGAGAGTTTGTGCCCTCCCAGTCCATTAGCCTTGCCGTGCGCTGCAACCGCGGCAAGCAAGTCGAAGAAGTCTTTGATGATCTGAAGCCGAGCGGGTGAGTTCACACCGATAGGCACGAAAGTACTGAAAGCGTCGCGCGCAAATGCCGAGTCTGAGCCGTTAGCTTTGTACCACTTTCTGGGTTGGGACACCGTTGTACCTTTTTCTCCCACTCTGAAGCCCTCGTACACCTCCCAGGTCACTACACCACCGGGTAAGCGAGCCCAACACCATTTCATCACACTGATTATGACCTGATCACTTCCGTCAGCACAGTCCAATACGACCATGAAAGAGGATGCATACCATGACTTCGGTCATGCGGAGCTCATTCTCCAGCGACGAGCCCCGCAAAGGCTCGCGGTCGTGAGGCGGGAGAAAGAAGTTGCGCACATATGTCCTGGCAGCAGAAGGATCTGACGATGGACGAAAGGGTAGGAGTAGGAAGGGAACATCTAGCGCTACTTGGTGTGAGCGTTCAGAAATCATCCTGGATAGCAAGGGACCGACCTCTTGACTTCAACTCAGCCGTACACAAATGCAACAGCTCCGCGACCTCCTCGGGGTCGACCCTCGTGCGCACCCAAGCATCCGACCATTGAGGCTTCTTGTGACCCTCTCCATTTGCGACGGGCGCAGTATTCTTCTTGACCTGGCCATCCCTGGACCTAAACACCTTCGAGAAGAACGGCATGATCTAGGACTGAGGTCAGATGTAGTGGAGCGGACGTTTTAGGGTCGTTTGCATCGGCACAGAAACCCAAGACCGAGTTCTCAATTCCTCAATTCCGAGGCCGTGACAAATAGGTGTTGCGCAAACTTGAGCTGCGCTCTGGCGACAGTGAAGGTGACGGGAAAAGCTGAACAGGCCGACGGCGGTGCTCGCAGTCAGGTAGGTTGCATATGCAGGTCTGGAGGTGCGTAATTTCAGGGGTTTGTCGGCATTGGATGAATTAGCGAGTTGCAACTCGAGGGCCGGGAGAAACGGAGGAAGTTCCAAGTTTGAAATCCAACGGTACAAGCGAATGTAGAGAAAAGAATATCAGGATGACGAGGATTGCATGCGTTGGCCCGCGACACGAACGGCTGAGTGATGTTGGTGGACAATTGGTTCAATGAATAGCGAAGTGCAAAAAACGTGGCCCGGTAAGAGTCAGAAGTGAATGGGTGAAGTGGCAGCCTGGTCGCTCGGATGGCGGCCCTTTTTTTTTTGCTAAAACAAGAAGCGAAACAGAAAGTGAAGAATGTGTGATAAGGTCCAGGATAGGAGGAGGTGACGGTGTGCATGAAGATGGGATTGAAGCCTTTTGGGCGTTGCAGCGCGACGTGTCGTGCCGTGACTTGAAAGCGCAGTGTGGAAGCGAGAATCCGGTTAGCTGGCCGCCCACTCTTGGGCTAGTGCTATCAAGATTCAGGGACCACGTCCTTAGGGTAAGAGCCACCTGCGCCTACCCGGGAGGGACAGCTTCAGGCTTTGCAATCTTTGGGCGGTGGGGTGGTGGCATTACCTCAACATGCTGCTCCTCAAACGCCAATGAGACACTATTCCCAGCCACTGATCAACGCCGCATCATGCGTGTCCTAGACCGGGTTTCCAGCCCAGCGCCCAAGCGACTTGTTCGGGTTAGGCTTATAGGCTATTGTTCCATTCCGGCCGTCCTCATTTGCTTGGATCCTGGTGAGTGTAAACATTAAAACCGTTCTTGAATTTTGCAAGATCAACGAGCCGATCAACGAGCCGATCAACTCAATGAGATCGAGGCCACGCAAATAGCCAAGCGACGTCTGTTCAGAGTCAGTGTTCAGCACTTAAAACATGTCTGACAATCCTCCAAAGTCCAGCAGCGATGTGAGTTCCGGACTGCGCTCCCACGAATGCCGTCACAATAAGGGTGGTGCTCGTGCTCAACTGGAGCCGCAATAGGTGGGACTCTTCGCGGCTGTTGAGATTGACTTGTGCCTCTCTGCTGCACATTGGTCGGAGAGTAAGGATGTTCTCAACCAGTCTGAATCGCGATGGAAGCCTTGCTGAGATACTTATACTACTCGACGCCTCTATGGGTTCATGCACGCGTCCTCAATTTGTGTCTCCTTGCTTCAATAATAAGAGGCGGCTGGAATGTCGGTAATTTTCGTGTTTGATGGCGGGCTGCATGAGCTTGGGTCATCATCTGCTCCCCTCAGGTGGGTGTACTTCAACGGGGTGCTGACCTCGCAGCTTCGCCTAGGGGTCACCAAGTGGCCCTTGCGCTTGAAGTCTGGGAGAGGTTACCGTCGATTTGGCCTGTGTACCGAAGCCATGGGCAGTAACTCACCTACATCTGTGAAAAGCCGAGTCATGACGTAACTGTGCTCGAAGACCTAACAGTACATAGGAGTCCGACTACCCATCACCGTCACCTCAATTGTGACAGGATTATTATTTTGAATACATCTTCTTCCCCAAATCATTATAACTCTCCTTTCAGGCTCGTGCCAGCATTCTCAAGCAGCTCCTGCACGATGGTCAAAAGCAAGGACGATGTCATCGAGTGAGCACCCGGTAACCTGTGTGGCACGGCTGGCGCAAGCTAACGGGAACAGAGATTTCAACAACACAGTCAATATGACAGCTGATGAGTTGGAGCAATGGCTCAACGAACCTGGCAGCCAAGAGTCGGGCTGGTCGAAAGACGACGGTTCAGGAGAGAGCATCGGCCATGATAGGTGAGCTGTGTCACCGGCTTCGGCCGTCGCATGACTTGGTGCTTTCATTGCGTGTCGTTCTGCTCTGGTATTTGATGCGCGGTTCCTGACTGTCTCAATAGTGGGAGAAAGATCGTTGAGATTCTCAAGAAGAACCCTCAAAAAGATCCGTCCAAATATGACGATGAAGACGTCGCGCATATGAGAAAAGTCGCTGCATATAACAAGCGCCACCTTGCGCAAGAGGAAAAGGCCAAACAGGACACGAACAGCAACTCGTATAAGAGCCTGAAGAATTGGGGACATGATGCGCAGAAATCGTAATCTCCCATTGAGCTTGCATAATATAGGACACCCTTCCCATCAAGTAGAGGTCAAATCGTTCCAGCTGCTCTCGCTGACTAGCCATTCCGTCCGACTAAGGCCTTCATGTTTCGGGTGGAAAAATGAAATCCTTGACAAGTGTAGATCCCGCGTATTCCGGATTGAGCATCACACAGTTGAGAAAGTACTCTAGGCCTTCTCGCCTCTTGTCGAGAAACTTAGGTCGGAACTTGTAGATGGCGCTTTTCGGGGGAAGAGGAGGTAATGATGACTTGGTCGATTGAGGGAAAGCTTTGATCAATTTTGCACGGAGCCCATCGAACTCGGAATATCGCTTTCGAATCGTCATCGGCCCCCCATCCAGCGTCTGGACACGGCAGTTGTATACAACATACGCCCCGGCGCCTAGAGGATTGCCTCGAACAATGACATATTCATCGATGGTGATGGATTTGGCCCAAAGAGCGGCCCTGCTGGCCTCCCGGGATAGGGTATGATCCTCAAGTGTTATGGGAGGTGGACGGCTGGCAGATAACTCATCGAAAGATGGTTCTCTGCTGGGTTTCCAGTATGGTGGAGGAAGAGGCGCCGGTCGAACCTGATCACCGGACGCATCCACAGGGTTCTGGCTCCATTGTTCTGGACCCAATTTGGCTGTGGCAATGGAATTGGGGTTCTCCATGCATGTGCTCGATGCACGAGATCCAAGCAGACACCAGATCGGTCCAATTCAAACGTAGTTATGCATGGACCATGTCCTTCATGCAAGGTGGGATATCCCGCCACACAAAAAAGCCGTGAGATGCAACTGAGGTGACAAGTTCGAGAGGATGTTTCAGCAAGGAAGTGAAAAAGTCCGAAGGACCCGCGAGCTAGCAGAGATGGATCATGACCCCAACGCACGTCAACTGCATCGAGAAAAGCGTTACTCGTAGCGCCATCTCTTGTTGACCGCTAGCCTCGTTCAAGCCAGGGCCTGCAAGTCATTCGAGGGAGTGAGAAAAGTTGATATCGCACCCAGCCAGTCAGTCCAATCTGTACAGCTAACTCTTTCAGAACGCCCGGCTCTGGTCTTACATGGTATGCCTCTTCTAGCCGTGGTTCCAGTGCCGCAAGGTGGGAGAAGGCTTGTGCCCCCTCCTCCACTTCTTCCCAAAAACACCTCTCTCCGTTGAGGTGGATCTGGTCTGCATATTTGGGCGGCCAGAGCGTCAAGCGACCGTCTATTGGCGGTGGATTGCGCGTCATGGAGCCCCAGACCCGACGCCATTGGGCAGGCGACAGACGTTGCAACTGACACTTTTTTGACAGCTCCGCGAACACCACGGACTTTTTCGACCTCGCAGGACGCACGCCTGAAACAAGTCAACCTCCTCCACAGGTCGTTCATGCACTCGCAAATACCCAGCCATACAAAACTGAGCTCGTCACATGTAGCAAACAGTAGCCTGGGCTAGAATCTCGAGTGTCCACCGACTGGGGACTCTCCGAGTGGCGGGGAATTGGTATCTCGGCTGGACAGTCCAACCAACACCAACCCAAAACGGCGGTTGTGAATGCTAGGGGGTCCGCCCTTTATATCAAGCCCATGGACGCCCTTGGCTGCGGTGGCCATTCGTTCAACTTTCAAGCAACGACTCGTTTCATTTCATTCTTACACTCGTTATCTCTTTTCATTTTACAGCAACGACCAAGAAGCATCTTTGTTTGACTTCGGACCGACTCCTTGATACGTGCATCCTGTTATTCTTCACTGCATAAACCTTGTAATCAACATGCAACACTTCCTCGTCGCCGCTGCTGTGGCAGCTCTTGTTCAGGTGGCCATCACGCAAACGATTGATCCCAACTCAGTGCCCCAAGCAACAAGACGTAAGTAACGCTCCCGTGCCCGGTGATATGGACCTTGGCCGCTAACAGCTGGATAGAGGCGTGGTGCGATTCGCAGATAGCCCAATGTCCACTTATCTGTTTGCAAGAGGCTGGCAACTCCGCGGGCACTTATGCAAACACGTGTGATCCCACCTCCCTCACCTACTCCTGTATCTGCTCGAACGGACTATCTCCCAACGCCTCCGAGTACTCGCAGACCTTGCCATATTACATCTGCACCCAATACAATACCAATTGTCAGCTGGGCTGTGGGAATGACAACACTTGTGCAGCTGCGTGTGTACAGGACCACCCATGTGGTGCTCTCAATCCAACAAGAGTCAACACAAGCACGATCACAACGATGCCGGCGACATCTACGACAGATGGAGCGGCGGCTTCGACAGCCTCTGATGGGAGCGTTGTGTACACCGGTTTCGGGAATGGTGCGGCGGCTACCACGACCGCCGCATCAGGCGACAGCGGGTCTTCTTATTCCGGGAGCTCCGCTGCTTCAAGGTTGGTCATCAACGTTGGCGAGATATATGGGCTCGCAGTCGTTGCTGCCGGAATCTTCTTCGGCTTCAGCGTGATGCTCTAGAATGTTGTCGCGCGGTGGACGCAGAGCACCCTTGCGGCTCTAAAAGTTTGTCGATGGTACTTTTGGCACTGGCGCTGGCATGGACGGTTTTCGGTGAGATACACGGCATCATTGCATACGAAGCAGTTGCGCATGATGATCAGAGGTCGCCATTGGCAAGCCTCGAGTCAAGTAATAATATTAATTAATGTTCTGCTGGTTGCCCCAGACAACGCGTGTTTTTGCTTGTGCCGACGTTTTCCCGTAGGAGCCAATCACATCTGGCTTGCGCTGAGGTCCAATTCAATATCGCGTCCCCTGCCCGCCCAGATACAGAATTGCATCCCTCAATGATGCGCCCGTCCGAGAATATTGATAAGCAACAATTACCCTATGATGGCTGCCTACGTCTCGCCTAGTCCATCAGTCTTAGCTTCCAGCCTCACCAATTCTCGTCGACCGCTGCGGGCCACAACGCGACCAGCGACGCAGCGCGCCCCAGCAATGCCAGAACTAATAGCAACGCAAAAGAAGCCACACCTTGATCGGAGCTTCACGGGGGACAGTTCCGATGATGAAGATCTTGCACCCATCAAATTAAGTGCTGAGGCGCAGGCTATACTGGGGGAGGACGATCAGCAGCTGGAAGCTGAGAAAGAAAACATCGTTCCACGGGTACACTCTACAACGTCGACGACAACGACTGGCCCGCGAAGGCGAAGCAAAGAGACACCGCTTGAGGTGCTCAAATCTTCAAGCCCTCCACAGCAAAGAGATGGAAGTCCAGCGCCCCGGGTCATCCGTGTCAGCTCCAGTGTTCGACCTGGCGCACCAGGTGTCCTGGGCAGAGACGGATCGTTCATGTACAAGACTCACGAAAAGTCAACAACACGAGCCCAAGTCACACGCCAAGATTCGGAGACTCCAGCACCACCAGTTCGCCGCATCCGTATTAGTAATGGCAGACGGTTGTCGAGGTCACCACCTTCCGATCAAGCACCGGAGCCGCAGCACGAAGATCACGCTGAAAACGCGCCGTATACGTCAAAACGGTCCACAAGCCCAAGATCTGGGGCTTCGCGGGTCAGCCTGGAGGAGCACAATCCTGCCATGCCCTCTACGGTCACACGTTCCCGAAAAGGGGATGAAAATGGTGCTCATAGCACAATGCGTGTCCGACGCTTAGGAGGAGCATTGGGGAACAAGCCCGTCAGGAGAGGGATGGTGCGCCGTCAAAGCGACAATGAAGATGCCAACATGGAAGACCAGCCTGGCGTGACTACCCCGGAGATGGAAGTTGGTCGCCGAGCACCCGAACCGGATCTACAAGACTTGCCCGACGATTTGCTTGCGCTCCAGGGCAGCCCGCAGCAGATCAAGCCAACACGCACGTCGCCAAGGAGGGCATCCCCCGTCCAGGTGGACGTCCAAGCAGCATTCGATCGTCCACCGTCAAGACCGGACTCGTTGCTTCGGACGCAGCCGACACCAGCCGTACCCGATTCCCGCGCTTCGTCGAAGTCATCGAGCTCTCAAAACAGACCTGTGTTCAAGATCCCGCCCCTGCCGTCCCTTCCAGCACAAGACCAAGAGAATGAGCCGCCCCCAACCTTCCGGCGGACAAAACCATCAGCTGCAATACTGGACCTTCACGAAGACGGAGGTGACCCAGATCGCAAAGCCCCCGAACCTGCACCCATGCAGATATCTCCGTCTCGCCAACCTTTGGCCCCTCGATCGAACAACACGCCTCACCGACCGGCCCCGGCACCGCCTCCGAAAATGTCTATCCTCGACGCTGCAACCTCGAATGCCGGCTCCCGCAACAAGAAATCCGTCCACTACGCCCTCAACGGCAAGATGTACCGCCGACTCGACTGCATTGGCCGCGGCGGCTCCTCGCGAGTCTTCCGCATCATGGCCGAGAACTACAAGATCTTTGCGTTGAAACGAGTAAACCTGGAAGAAGCGGACATGGCGGCCATCGCGGGCTACAAGGGTGAAATCGACCTGTTGAAAAGGCTCGAAAACGTCGACAGAGTCATCCGACTGTATGACTACGAGGTCAATGAGGAAAAAGGCGTCCTCAACGTCATGATGGAACTCGGCGAGACGGATTTCAACAAGATGCTCAACGAGCAGTTGAAGGCCGAAAACGCCAAGCTGGACATCACATTCACACGGCATTACTGGAAGGAAATGCTCGAGTGTGTGCAAGCCGTGCATGATCACGACATCGTACACTCCGATCTCAAGCCCGCGAACTTCCTCCTCGTCAAGGGCCAGCTGAAACTCATTGACTTCGGCATCGCCAACGCGATTCAGGAGAACACCGTCAACGTGCATCGCGAGAATCAAATCGGTACCCCGAACTACATGTCCCCGGAATCGCTAGTCGCAGTAGGCGCGACACAGGCACAAGGCGGCCCGCCAGGCGCGAAAGTCCTCAAGCTAGGGAAACCCTCTGATGTATGGAGTCTGGGCTGTATTCTGTACCAGATGACGTATGGACAGCCTCCGTTCGCACACATCCAGAAGCAATTCGAGCGCATCATGTCCATCCCGAATCCAAAAGTGGAAATCCAATTCCCCAGCACGGGCATCGGTGGAAGTGTCGTCCCATTCGGGCTCATCAAGACGTTGAAACGATGCCTGACGAGGGAACAGTCCCTCCGGCCGACTATCCGGGAATTGCTCTCCGCGACGGATCCATTCTTGAATCCGGTGGCCATTTCTCCCGAAATGTTGGGACGTGTCATTGGGAACGTGGTCGGGTACTGTCGGCGCCGGGAAGAGGCTTTGAAGGCGAAAGGGGAGATGAAGTGTGAAGTAGGTGAGGATGGTAGGGAGGCCAGTTGTTTGCCTTCTGATGGCGAGATGGTGGGCTGGCCAGGCGCGTTCTACGAGAAGTTGAGGCAAGCCAATTTGGAGGGCACGGCGTGGTAAATGGATTGTACGCCGTGTGTGGCCAGACCAACAAAAGGAAGTACTCGAACGAGGGCGCGGAGAGGCCGGGGAATTGTTCTGGATATCGGTATCTTTTCCCTCTCTTCTTGGTCGCATCGCGTCGCCTCCACTGTCAGTCCGTCAGTCAGAGGAAACCCAGTGCCACGATGGTATTTTGGATATCCATCGCAAAGCAGTCAATTCGTGGGATGGTAGCATTCTCATGCGAAGAGACCGCGTGCTATCTACAGAGGAACGAACGAGAGAACGAAGGAGACGGAATCCCGCCGACGATCTATATAACCTATGAAAGAACGATCTGTGCATTGGACAGTGGCAGGCGGAAGTGGACAGAGGGAACTCTGGGTGCAGTATGGAGTCCGGAGTACGGAATGCTGTACTCTAAAATTCTGGAGGCAGAAGGCAGGTAGGCTGTAGCGTTCAAGCGAAACTTACTCAAGTCGTGTGTGGACTCTAATCCAGATTTCAGATCGCGCTTCCATTGAGTCTCAGGCGATCGTCCTTTACGAATATGTTCCCTAAAGGCACTCCCTACGCAGGCATGTGTAAATGTATTGCTCCGTGACACGGCGTACAGTACGCGTCTCGTCGCTCAGTTGTACTGTATGACAGCTGGGAGCTCTGTAATGCAATAGATGGAAAGGGCCATCATCAGCTGAAGTTACGCTCTATGCCATGGAGAAGGGACGGCTTGGGCAACGAGGAACTGGTCCATAGGAATAGTCCAACGATTTTGACAACCGCAGATAAAAAGATGGATGGACGGAAGGTGCAGGAGTGAGATGATGGTGTTCAGATAATGATACATACATAGTATTTACATTTCATCTGTTCCCTTGCGTCCGGGAGTGAGAAAGAAGAGGAATCGAATACTCTGCACAATCGAGGAGAGTGTCATGTGTCATGCATGTACCTTGCGTAATGAATACATGCGGTACATATCCTGCCTTGCTCTCCACCCGCTATCGATCATGCATGGTAACAGAAGTATTGTACAGTATACCCTACCTCGTCATTACGGTATAAGAAAAAAAAAAAAGGCTATGCTCTGTCTCTGTCCAACGACTGCGCCAGACACATCTCATAGTAGATGCCCTTGCGGCGCTGCAACTCTGCGTGGGTGCCACGCTCGACGACGCGGCCGTTGGCAATCACAAAGATGACGTCGGCGTGACGGATGGTCGACAAGCGATGGGCGACGGCGATGGTGGTGCGGGTCGCGGCCGCCTGGTCCAGGGCCGTCTGCACCAGTCGCTCGGACTGCGTGTCCAGCGCGGAGGTGGCCTCGTCGAGCAGCAAGAGCTTGGGATCTCGGATCAGGGCTCGGGCGATGGCGATGCGTTGCCGCTGGCCGCCCGAGAACTGCATCCCGCGCGAGCCGCACGCCGTGTCGAACCCTTCCGGGAGCGAGATCACAAAGTCCAGGGCGTTGGCCTGTCGGCACGCTTCGCGGACTTGCTCGTCGGACGGCTCGACGTCAAGCCCGAGCGAGACGTTCTCGCGCACCGACCCTGAATACAGCGTCGGTTCCTGCTGCACGAGCGACATGTGGCCACGGTACAGTCGGGGCGACAGCGCGGCGATGTCCTCGTGCGCGAGGCAGATGCGCCCGCTCGTCGGGTCGTAGAAGCGTTGGAGCAAGGCGACGAGCGTCGACTTGCCACAGCCCGACGCACCGACAAGGGCGGCAAACTGTCCGGTCTCGATGCTCATTGTGATGCCTCGGATGACGCGCGACGTCTGCCGCTGGCGGTACCGGAACTCTACGTCCTCAAGATCGACTGGACCGTCGGCTGAAGGGCCGTTGTCCTTGTTGTCTTCCGTCTGGGTAATGGTCGGCTTCAAAGTTCTCAGCCAGAGGATGTAGTTTGCCGCGCCCTGCGCTTTGGTGATGGACGTCGTGTACCCGAAAAACTGACCCGCAGCCTGACCGGCGAATAGAACGCCGATGAAGATGGTGTAGAACTGCGCGGTCGTGTACTCTCCCGATGCGAGTAGTCGGCTGCCATACCAGAATCCGAGCGCCATGGCCAGGAACTCGATAGACTGGGACAGCGCGAAGAAAAACATGGTCCATATCAGCGCCCAGGTGGACCTCCGCACAATGTTGCTGAGCATGTCTGAGTATTCTTCGAGAACGTGGGCCTCCAGAGTCAACGAGGCGACAGTTCGAATCGCAGACACAGCCTCGTTGGCCAGTCCAGCACTCTCAGCGAACCGATCGGCAACCTGACTGTCGAGTTTCATTTCCAACCGGATGCGGATGTAACCTGCCAGGATCAGGGGAGGCAGTGCCCCGAAGACGACGACTAGGCCCAATTTCCACCCATAGGCCAATGCGAGCGCACTGCTCGATACCACATTGATCGAGACTATCAAGATGAGGGGGACGTTAGATGCAATCAACTCCTGTAGTTGAGTCGGCAGTGTTGAGAGCCTGGAGGTCAGCGCACCGGATGTGTTTTCGGGCACGTCGAAGAACTCGATATCCTGGTCGAGGACACGTTCGAACATTTCCGAACGCACCCGGTGAGTGACCGTTTGTGAGATGATATTGCAGATCCACCCAATGGTGAAATACGCGGCCAGGTTTGCCAGCGCGAGAACGAAGAACATCAACGCGTAAAAGTCCGCTCGATCACGAGCATGCGGGCCCGTCAGTTGGAAGACAGTCAGCGCCTTGGAGAAGAGAACAGCCTGGGCTGGAAACGTTCCTCCGCCGACGAGACACGCAATGGTCTGCAGGAAGAAGCACCAATACAGGGACTTTTGCTCATAGAACATTATGAGAATGCATCTGAGTAGAGAGTACCCAAGGGTTCCCACGGGCTTTTGCTGCTTCTCTGCATCGTCGCCGACGGAGGTGGCAGTAGTGGCGGTCCGGTGTAGAGCGGGTTGGTCGACGGACTTCTCTAGGGCCTGCTTTTCGCTGGAGGGGAACATCTCAGACGGTTCGCCAGCGGCTGTCCCTAGGTCCTGAGCTCGGACTAGAGCAGCGTATCGGCCATCCAAGTCGATCAGTTCTTGGTGTGTCCCCTGCTCGACAATCCTACCGGCAGACATGACTGCGATACTGTCAGCTGCCTTCACCGTCGCCAGCTTGTGTGCGATGACCAGGGTTGTTCTGTTTTTCGAAACCCGACTCAGAGCATCCTGGACGACTTTCTCTGCCTTGGGATCGAGTGCACTGGTAGCTTCGTCAAGAAGTAGGATCTTCGGGTTGGAGATGATGCTGCGGGCGATGGCAATCCGTTGTCGCTGACCGCCACTCAGAGTTCCAGCTCGTTCGCCGACTTCGGTGTCATAACCCTGGGGCAACTCGTTGATGAAGCTGTCAGCGTTACTGGCCTTGCAAGCTTCCCGAACCAACTCCATCTGTTTCTCGTGAGGAAGCTGACGCTGGATATCAACAAAGCCTTTGGCGACGTTCTGAAACACCGTCCCACGGAACAGTATCGGCTCCTGTTGAACAAGGCGGATCTGACTTCTCAGCCACTTGACATTGTATTCCTCAAGATCTCGGTCATCGAGGACAATCCGGCCGGAAGCCGGCAGATACCACCTTTCCAACAGGCCAACCAGGGTACTTTTCCCTGACCCCGAGGCGCCCACCAAAGCGGTAGTCTTACCAGCAGGGATGGTGATGTTGAACCCATGCAGAACCTGCGCACTTGGCCGCGACGGATACGCAAATTCCAGATCTTTGATCTCGATGTGTCCGTCACATGATGAAGGTGTCGCGCCAGACGTGTTGAGAGGGTCCAAAAGTGACGGTTTGTCGACGACGCTGAACAGTTCAGAGGCAGCAGACGAGGCATTGGTGATGGCTTCGATTTGTGGCGCAATGCTCGAGATAGAGGTTGCAGCAATGGTCACTGAGAGCACGACGGTGAAGACGGTGCCCACACTATCAGCCTCGCCATTCTGATACATCCGGAACCCCTGCCAGAATGACAGGGCGGTTGCGGAATACACACAGAAGAATTGAGTCGAGAAAAGCACACCGTAATTGGGCGACTTTTTGTTCCCTTCTCGATGAGCCTCTGCCAGGAATCTGTCATATCTCTGCACCATTTTCTTCTGGGCATAGAATGCGTGGACTGTCCGGATCGAGGACAGCGCCTCTTCAGCAAGCACCGCGGCTCGGGAGTAGATGCGGAGGATCTTGGCTTCTTGGGCGGCATCGATCGCAATGCAAGCTCCAGTAATGAGGAATATTGCGGGTATGACTGACATGGTAATCAGACCCAGCTTCCATTGTGCAGCCAGGGCCACGACGAAGGAAGCGATAAAGGTGGAAAGCCCCTGAATGATAAAGACAAGCTTCTCGGCGATGCCTGATTGGATCTTGTTCCCGTTCGTGGTGACTTGCGTGGCTGTGGCGCCGTTGGTTTTGCCGTCAAAATGCCAGATTTCCTGCCTCAGAGTTGCTTCGAGAAATGCTTTCCGCAGAGTGCGAGTCGTCCTCGTTGCTGCGATGCTGACTGCCGCCGTGGCGATGTAGGTCGCAGCGAACCTGCCGATGAAGAGGTAGATGAACCACAGCACAAAGTGGTCGACATCGTCTCTGAACTGCGCGGGAGTCGAGGTGCCTGTAGCGAAATTGTTGAATTTGGTCGTGAAGGTGCCGAAGACCAAGGACATCAACGGGAGGGCGGCGCCGGAAGCAATCGCGGAAGAACATGCGACGGCGTTCAGGGCCCAGTCGTACTTGTCGGCGTACTGGAAGACGCGGAAATAGTCCTTGATGCTGCCGTCGTCCTTCTTCTGTTCCTTCTTGTCGTCGCGTGGCTCAGAGCCATCTTGGCTTGACACTGGCTTTTCCGGGTCTGCTGCCATACGAGCTGTTGGGAAGCGAGGGAAGCGCGAGACTGGGGGGTATATCAGAGCTCTGCCAGCAATGAGTACAGCCCGTCTATCGAACAGAGGGAAGGCCTATGCTAGGAAATAGAAACAAACACGAGCGGAAATTTCGTAGAGGAGACGGTGGGCATCTCTGATATTGTACCCCTAGACTGGGAACTACTTCATGGAGACTCCCATTCCGCTTGTTGTCCAGGCCGAGATATGCCAAACCACGGCTGCCTGGCGCAAATGCTTGAGGAAAGACGTCGACTCCACGAGGATGGCGCCCGCAAGGCCAGAAGCCCCAGCGGCCAAGTATCGGTGGGCATTTTGACAGCGCGAGCCGCAAATCCAGCTTCTCTGATAGGACAAGAATACGGCAGGCGAGGAAAGAAGACGTCAAGATCTCCTTGTCGGGGAAATTCATGACTCCAGACGACGGGCATCCGGGCCCGAGAATCCGGCCTGCCACCACGCCTTTCCCAGTTCCTCCTGTTCTCCATCCCACCTCAATGCTCAGCCTCTGATCGGTACGCGACCTTTTGGAAAGAGAGGTTTCGTGGAAGAGAAGCAATGTCGGAGCCGCCGCCCCAATTAGAAGTTGAAGCAAGCTCCCTTAGGGGCCCTGCAGTACAGCTCCGCCCTCCGGCTGCCTTGGTGGTCAAAGTCACTGACCTTCACTAGTGTGACAACTGCAGACTGCGCAAGGTACGTATGCCGGACACCGTTCCCTCGCAAGCGGCCGAGATTGATAACGCTGCCCCTTCAGGTAAAGTGCGACAGGAAGACTCCGTGTTCGCATTGCCAGACGTCTCGCCTGCAATGTCGGACCGCGACGAGGGTCGCGGAACGGAGGCAGCGCATATCCGTCTCCGGAAGATAGTGAGTAGACAGGGGACGACGCCCTTTGTGTATGGTTTCGGTTCTAAGTATTGGTCTCAAGCGACCGGCAGATAGAGGATGTGAACGGCAGGCTCGCCAGCCTCGAACGGATGCTGGAGAACTTGGTCAACAACCAGCACGGCCACAGCTCGAATGGATCTCCCTCAGCTACTTCTGGAGGCCCGACACTCTCAACCCCTCGCGACAGCCAGCTTGTTTGGAGAGACCTGGACTACGAGGGCGACTCGTCCTTCACTGCCCATTCAAAGGATATCACCCAAGTCATCGAGACGGGCTTGAAGTCTTCACCAGATGGGGACTCGATCGGAGATGTCGCCGCCGTGGTGGCAACACTGAGGAGCTTCCTGAATGAGAAGCCCGCGTCCTTCGATGCTTCAGCGCCGTTCCAGAACACCTTGAGAGACGTTGTCGACTATCCCGAGCTGAGAGACTTGACGCTCCCTCCCATGTCGACGGTCCTCAGCCTCTTGAGATATGCGAAGAGTAAGCGATGGCCACTGTCTGTTCACCGCTGAATGCCTCCGCTCCTTTTTCACATCTCGATCAACTCCTACCGTTCGCCCCATCTGACCTTTTGGCAGCACACCCTCTGAAATTTCTGAACGATGTCCCCAATCTGACGCTGCCCTACCTCACCTCGTTGTGTCAGAAGGTCTACTTTCCGGCAGAAGAGTTTACCATCGCCACGTTCATCACCGTACATGTATGCCTCTTGAACCTGTTCAGAGACCTATCTCAGTCCGAACTTGGAGATCTGAACCTGTCAGGCGCCGAGCGGGACCAGATCGTGGCCAACTGTTTAAAGAATGCAGAGACGGCCATCCGCAACCTGAGACTATACATGCAGCCGACATACGAAAACATCGAGGCCTTGGTGCACGGGGTACGTAATAGCAGTATCTCTACCACTGCGGCCTTCCTGATACCGCATTGCTAATGACATCTAGTCCACCCTGGCCATGGACTTATCACAGGCGTCGCTCGCCTGGACGCTCATCACCTCTGCAGTGAGGATGGCCCAGGACGCCGGCTACCATCGTCTGCCATCCTACTCGGTCGCGCCCGAAGTGACACCAAAACGGCGACTGTTTTGGTTCTTGTACTGCGTGGAACGCGGCATGGCGCTCAATCTCGGGCGCGCCTCCTCGATCCCAGACTATGACATCGTCACCGATCGGCCCAGGTTCCCCGAGGAGGTCCACGGCGCCTGGGGCTCCCTGTTCCACGCGTGGTTCGACTTCGCCCAAACCCAGGGCGACATCTACGACCAACTGTACAGCGCGCAGGCGCAGAAAGCGTCCGTGGAAGTCAAGGCGGAGCTGGCGCGCGAGTTGGCGGCGCGCCTCCTCAAGGTGCAGCAGAGTTTCATGCTCGAGGACAGCCAGCTGGTTGGCGAACCCTTCGGCGACTACTTCAAGGAAGGCCTCCTGTCCATCGAGATCGTGCAGTACTCGACCCTGTGTCTCGTGTACCGGATGATTCCTCCTGACGCACCGCCCGACAACACGCCGATCCACCCGCTCAAATTCTGCGACCAGGCCATTGAGACGGCCCGCAAGGCGCTCACCACGCACAACAAGGCCTGGACCATCCTGCACACGCGCTCCAAGGACGAGTGGCGCATGTTCATCCACTGGACGCTGCTCTGGTGTCCCTTTGTCCCGTACATCGTGCTGGTCGGCACCGTCATCGCCGACCGCAACGTCGACGACCTCCACTTGCTCGAAAAGTGCGTCCACACCCTGCACAGCGCCGCCCAGCTGTCCGCCAGCGTGAGCAAGCTGTACCGCGCATGTCGCATCTTCTACCAGATCGCAAAGATCTATCTGAACCGTCCCGTCGCCGAGAGCGAGCGCGAGAGCAGCCGCCGCCGCCGCCAACCAGCGCCGCCGCCACCACCCCCCGCGATCGTCCCTTCTTCAACAACCATGATGTCCGTCCCGACGCAAGAACAGCACCACCACACGACCACGACCACGGCGACAGCAACGACAGACATGCGCGACCAGGGCAGCGGCATCGACATCGACATCGACCTCCCGGACTTCCCGCTCTCGCAAGAAGATTGGAACGGCATGCTCGACGAGTGGGATCTCGGTCTAGGCGCCGAAAATGCCAGGGAGATGTCCGCCTTCTTCGAGCAGTATCTGTCCGGCAGCAACGCCGGGGGTGCGAGGAACGACTACGTCCTGCCTGGGAGCATGCCGTGAAAGCGCATTGACACTCTAGATACCAAAAGTAAAGAGTAAGGGTGTTCAATTACAGGATTTGATGGAGGAGGAATGTAACATTTTCGATAATCCATACTCGCTGCTCCGGCTCACTATTCAATGCCCATCACAGAAAACTCCACTCGGCAGATACCCAGATTGGAGAGCAGAGATCCGAGATCAAGACCAGTTTCTCACTCAACTTTCCCACAGGAGCGCCTCCTCGGTGCCTGCCCTCGTATTGAGTGCAACGTAATGTAACGTGAGAAACATAATAATGCATTTTTTCAGCCTCCCACTCCTCTCACTCATCCTTGGTTGATCGCGTCCAATTTCGTTCGTTCCTCGAACATAGATGCAGTACATGTTTATATGTACTCCCAGACGTGTGTACCAATCCATCCATCATAAAGACATTCATACACCTTTGTACCTTTGCCGTCAGGGCGGCATCATTGATCTCCCGCACCTGTTGTCCCGTACCAGACCTACGCATTACTCCTCACGCGAATGCCCACGTTAAAGCCGAGGGGTTTGCGCAGGAAGCCCTCCCTGGTCTCCATCTCGCCGACATGCTCGTCGCGGAACTCAAAGTTCCGGAAGACGGTGCCGACCATGCACTTGAGCTCCATCTCGGCGACATTGCGGCCGACGCAGGCGCGCGGGCCCGTCGAGAAGGGGATGAAGGCCTCCTTCTGCCGGGCGGTCAGGCGGTCGTCGCTCCACCGCTCCGGCACGAACTCGTCGGCGTCGGGGCCCCAGATCTCCTTGCTGTGGTGGATCGTGTACGCGGGGACGGATAGCGCGGTGCCGGGCGGGAAAGTATACCCGAGCAGTTCGACGGGTTTGGGGTGCGGGTTCTCAGGCGTGGGCAGGGGCGTCAGCCGCGGCAGGCCCAGCGAGCTGGTCGAGTGGATGCGCATGGTCTCGCTGATGACCCAGCCCACGTAGGGCAGGTCCTTGACCTGCTCGTACTGGGGCACACCCGCGGGGATGGCGGCGTCGAGCTCGGCCTGCAGCTTGGCCAGCACGCCCGGCGTGCGCACGACGTAGTACAGGATCGCGCACGCCGTGTTGCTGGTCGTGTCACTGCCGGCGATCAGCTGCGTGAGCGCCTCGGCCGTGAGTTCCTCGCGGCCCAGGCGCTGCCCCTGCGCGTCCTTGCCCTCCATCAGCCGGGCGAGCAGGTCGACGCGGTCGGTGTTGGGGTTCTCGAGCCGTTGCTTGACCCGCGCGATCGCGATGCCCGCGAGGTTCTCGACCGCTTCGACGCCCTGGCTGAAGAACGGGTCCGGGAGGTATTTGGCGTATGGCTTCAGGGCGGGGAGACAGCCCAGCGTGCCCGAGACTTCGCCCCGACGGTTGAGCACTTCGATGGCCGGTGCGGTTTGGGGCGGCGCGTCAGGCGATTTGCGGATCTCGGCAAAGTCCTTCTCCCGCTCGAGCATGCCGAAGGGTTGTCCGAAGGCCAGGTCGCCGATGATGTCGAAGGCGAGGTAGTTGAACCAGTGGAGCGAGTCGATGCTGGCGTAGCCCGTCGACGGGTTGCTGCGGTTGTTGGATAGGTCGCGCCATTTCTGCACGAAGAGCTCCAGGTTACCGTGGATGTATTGCTCGAACTGCCCGATCGACTTTGCGCTGAAGGTGTGCGAGACCACTTTGCGCTTGCGCGTGTGTTCGGCGCGGTCGCGCGTGTTGAACAGGCCGCGGCGGATCGACACAAAGGCGTCGTAGTATTCACTGGAGGAGGGAATGTCAGTTTGCGTCAAATGTGCTTAGAGAGCATGTTCTCGGTGACGGGGGCGGATTCGCTCTTGTTGCTCACCTCTTCAGGAACCCATTGCCATGTCCATAGATTGCGTTGATAACGCTGTCGTCTGCTATCGAAACGTGGTTGGGTTGAATTCGAACCACCTTGCCGTACTTCTTGTGTAGTGCATCCACGGCCTTGTATCGTCGCCCTCTCCGGGCTTGGTAGAGCAGCCATAAATTCGAGAGGGCGGCCGGCAGTGGGCCGGGGACTTTTAACAGACTCCAATTCCGCAGGTATGGAAGCACGTAATAAAGGATGGGAACAAGCAAGATCGCCCATGGTGAGGCCAAAGCACCCACGATGCTGTGCGACATCCTGGCGACCCCTCGAAATGCGAGGAGACCCGGCTGAAAGAATGCTTTCGGTGCAAAGGTGAGCGGGTTGGTACTTCCGAGTCAAGACAAACTCAAGCTATTGCTGGCTATTGCTATCCACAAAAGCCGAGATGCGAGGTCAATATATATAAGCACATCGCTGGAGAATTGCACGATACAAGGTCGCAAATATATCCTGCGGGCAGAGCACGCGAGGAGAAAACCGTGCTGGTCGCTGATGGACGAAGCCCAGTGCGGTGGGCCTACGAAGGCACGGTGACGGTCGACGGATCAAGCTCGCACAGGTCGGAAGTTGAAGACGGGAAGTGAAATGGAGCAATAGCAGAGCGCTGATTAGTTCGTTGCTCCAGGTCATGCTTTCTTAGCTAAGGGCGTCTCGGGGCCAGTCCTGGAGAGCTGAGCCAGTACGAGTTACCCCGCCATCCGCACCACCGGCCCAATCCGCCACTGTCGCAACTGTTCATGCCTTTGACAAGTAGCAGATTTCTGACGCCGGGAGCCGAGCTGGCTTTTGCGTGGGGATGGCCTTCGAAGCCTGGCAGGGGATTCCATCATCCGAAAACGAACCCTGCGCCCACCAATCGATGCTCATCACTGCCCCAGATTTCGGATGTGAGGTTCGGTCGAGCCTCTCGGGGCGCGAGCATGGATATGACGGCTTGGGTGTGCAAGAGACTGCGTCCGCTTGCGCTCTCCAAGCCATTGCGAATATACCGCGTTTGACAGCCTTCATAATCCCGAGGCTCGCCCGCTTTGCACTTTGGTTTCCTGAAGTTCTCATGCGACTCCAATAAAACATCGGCTCCTCGGTTTGGGGGAGTCGTCAGACCGGCAAATGCTGTCAGATGGACGTGGTATGTGAGGCTGACAGCGGCAGAGCCTTGCGAGACACCGTCACCCAATGTGCATCAAGTCATACTAGGTACCCGAGCTCGAATATGGAAGTTGTGGATCCAGATCATCAATGGACCATGTGTTCGGCGGTTAGCTCCTGCGTAATATATCAGTCAGCCGGCATTTGAGGCGGACAGCATATACAGATCGCACGACTTGCTTACCGGAAAGCTCTCACTGATACCAGCAGCCACCCGCTCCACATCTTCCACCAGCCCTTGCACGTTTTGATCCCACTCACGCAGGTCGCGGACTGGACCTCTCAGCTCAGCGCCCGGGACGGTCTCGAAATTGATGACTCCAGCTATCTGATCAATCTGCCCTCGCAATCTGCCCTGCTCCACCATTCTGGCGGCGTAATCTTGGGCAATCTCAGCAGCAGAGTGGTTTGTACTATCCCCGAGACCCAGCAGCCGAGCAAGAGAGGCGGTCGTGATGTTTGCGTAGAGTAGGCTGGTGGCACGCAGGTTGTGTTCAATCACGGCCGTGCTCAAGACAGTGCCGCCATCGGCAGTTTCTGCAAGCTGATGGGGGGCTAATGTCGAGGCGAAGGACTCCACTTCACCTTGCGATAGCAGGCGGTCCAGGAACATGTTCTCTAGAATACGGTACTGCGCCGTCTCGGGCGAGCGCTCATCCTTGTACAATCTTGCCAGCACCCGGCTGCGCTGAGGTCCGGCTGGGGCAAGAATGGCTGTCTTGATGGCGGCAGAGAGAATCATCCGTCGCTCTGCCTCGTCGACCATGGTATTATATGACACACCGAGGTACTCGGCTGAGGCATTCAGGAAGTCCCTGCGGGAATCCAAGATACGGGCTTGGGACAATTGATAGTGCAGCCGCAGGGTAGGAGAATCCTTCAAGATTTGGGCAGCCGCCGCCAAATTCTTGATCTTGTTCAAGACCGTCTCTGCCGCCACCGTGTCGTCTTCTTCCAAGTAGTAGCGGACAATGCGGATCCAGAGTTCGACCTTGAACTGATTGGAGACCTGTCGCTGGGTGGTGTCCAGGTGGATTCCCTGCAGCGCCTTCGCAGCTGCCGTAAAATCCCCTTGCTGTTCATACCCGTCGGCTAGTATCTCCCTGACTCTTGCATCCTGCTCCTCATACGAAGCCAACTGAGATTGTAGCGCCTCCGTGATGTGTGACCCAACTCCCACCTTGATCTCAGCGGGTCCTGAAGCTAGACTTTCGATGAGGTTGACCACGAGAGGACGAATAGCGATGATACCGAGAGAAGAAGTGAAGAGCGAGTCAAAGTAGGCCGTTAAGTTCGCGACGCGTTCTTCCGGCTCACTGGACGGCGAGAGAGTCAACTGGCGAAGCAGGTCAGTGTACGCCTGTGGCTTGTCGGCATTCGGACGGTCCGCAATTGAAGCCAAGGCACCAGTGAGCTGGGGAGAAGCCATCTGAGAGCGCTTCACTCCGGAGTCATAGGTAGGTCTTCAATGTTGTGCAGGGAGACCAAATCCTCCTCGTTACGACCGACCTGAATAAAATATCACGTGACAAGAGTGCAATTACGGCGGAGCGCTGTGTCATGGATACATTTCCCTATACTTGGCCGTATTGCTCCGCCCATTTTCGCATCCAGACATCCACAATCCTCTCCATCAGTCCATCACTCACTGGGTTTTCCACCTTTCCAAGAACACTGCTATCTCTGATGGTCTGCGCCGTCTCAAACTTCAATCCCTTGTCTGCATCCCGCTCTACCTCACCCGCCTGTGCGTTCACGCTCTGTTCTTCCTTTTTCTCACCGTGCCCGTACTTGCCTTCCCAGAACTCAATCAACTTCCGACTTGGGTTCCTTCTCATGTCGCCATAACTTGCTCTGAGCCGATCCAGCCAGATCCTTGGGCTAACGACTTCAAACCTCGGGAATGCTGCGTGTCGTTGCAACATCGGTATCAAGTCCTCCCCGAAACTGAACGTCTTCGGATTGAGCACATGATAGACTAGATCCGCATCTCCCTTGCCCCTTTGACTGTCCTCATTCTCGGGCGAATAAGTGTCTACCTCGGAAATCGCCAACTGTTCAATCACTTCAGCCGCCCGATCCACGGGCAACCAGCTGGGGCTCTCATCCAACAGTGGCAGACATCCCGCACTCTCAGGTAACGCAGACCTCAGCATCAGCGCGATGGCCTCTGTATCATTCCACACAGCTTGCCTCGTGTCACCAGCCAACTGTCCGATACGGAGAACCCTGGCCATGCATCCGGTGCTCTGCATAGCAATATGAGTGATATGCTCCGCCACAAGCTTACTGCGGCCATAGCCCATACGCTGCGCATGCGAAAGATCCATGGCTTGTGTCTCAGCAATTGTCGCAGGCTTAGGTGTTCCACTTACCGCTGACACACTAGAACAGAAATAGAACTTGGCTGGTTGACTGTGCGAGGTCCGCAGTGCGACGTGCTCTAGTAGATTGTACACCCCTCGGATGTGCTGTGGTTCAAAGGATAGGAGGGGGAGGTTGAAGTTGACCGCCCAGGCGCTGTGAATGATGTGTGTTAGACAGCTTAGCATGTCTTGAAGTGTATTTGGCTCTATGCCAAGCGTTGGTAGGCTGAGGTCAGCAGGGAGGGCGATAATCTTCGCTTCACCTCCCTGAAGGGAACCGTCAAGAAGCTCTCGCGATCTCAAGGCTGACATGACGCGATCATGCGCGGCAGAAGGTGAGGAGGCACGGACCAAGCAGTATATTCTGCTAATATCTCCGCGTCTGAGCAGATTGGATAGGAGAACCGACCCGAGGCCACCGGTGACGCCCGTAAGCAGGACGGTCTTCTTGCTGACTACAGTGGGCTTCTCTGGTGGATTATGTGTCGTAAACTTGGAGTATTTCTCTATCAAGTCTTGCATGACCTTGATGTCGGCTTGGTTTGGATCTGAGTCTGCATCTTCGATACCGAGTCTCAAGTTGTACAGGTGTCGTGCCAATGAACGAACTGTACCCCTCTCGAAGACAATATTCAGCGAGAGTTTGGCCTGGTTTCCGCCGAGGTCAAGCTCTTTTTTGATCATGTTCCAGACGCGAGTTGTCTGGAGGCTGTCGACTCCAGCGGAGAAGATATCTGCGTCTACAGACTCGAGCGGGATATCGAGATCGCGGCGGAATTTCAACATGAGATAATCTTCCAGCTGTGGAATGTCGAGTTCCAGGAGATGATCGCTCGTTCCTGTTGCACCTGACTCGAAGCTGTTGTATGCTTGTTTGATTACGTCCTCATATTGCGCATATAGCTGGGCTCGGATGATGGTGCCTTTGTCGGTTCGAGGGTAGATCTCGTCTGCTGGTCGAACGATAACCATGTCTCGGGGGATGCGTGAAAATGTCTCGGCCTGCCCGTTGGCTTCTTCGATCTGAGGCCATATCCTGTCCAGGAAGTTGTCGTCATTCATGTTTGCTGATTGCTCGCTTTTGAAGATGATAGCGCCTGGTACTGTCCTCCCAGCACCAAAGATAGCAACTTCCTTGATCAGCTCGCTTTTCCGGATATGGCCTTCGATGGGTATGGGAAGGACTTTTTCGCCATTGACCAGCGTCAGTCGATCGTCAAGTCTACTCACATATTTCCAGTAGTTCGATTTCGTAGGATCGGGGTGTCGCATGAATAGGTCCTTCGTTCGGAATGCGTTCGGCGGATTGTCCGTATTGACAGCCACTTTGGAAGGCAACCCATGTAATGCGACACATTCGAAGATACCAGGAGAGATCTCGTCCATCAAGACATGGTTGGCTACTGGCTTGTGAAGTCGTAGATAATTCCATTCATTGTCTCCCGGTTGTCGGAAGGAGTTCATAATGAATCCGGTTTCTGTGGCTCCGTAATTGCCCGCCAGAAATACTCCTTTGGAGACTAACTCGTCTCCTAGGGGGTCAGGACAAGCACTGCCGCCATACATGACAATCTTGGCCTTTGCAAGCTCAGCAATCCCTTCTTCCTTCTCAGCCAGAAGCTTGAGCACGTAAGGGACAGCGCAGACCATTTCCGGCTTTGCGACCCGCAACGCTGCAAGCAGATTCTGCCTGGTGACTGGCAATTGGTGATTACCGAAGAACATCGGCCTCTTCGCGTAGATGGCTCTGCCAAATTCCATGAGGGCGTGGGAATGGAATAGCGGAGAGACGGTAAACGATCTGAAGCCTAAGCCTTTCTGCCAGTTGGCTAGACAGCCAAAATTGGTGATGAAGATCGGCTTTGGGAAGCCCGTCGAGCCGGAAGAGTGGATTATCCAGGCGACTTTCTTCGACTCCTTCTCGTTGTCACAACGCCGAAAAAATCTGGGGATTTCGGCGATTACACGGTAATCTTCTTGGTTGATTCGTGGTAACAATGTAAAGTTTAATTCAGACCTCATATCCTGCATGACAGTATCGTATGTTGGAGTGGCCACAATGGTGGTACAGTCTGCCAATCTCATCAGGCTGGCGTACGCCGGCGCAGTTAGCCTGGTCGAAAGGAAGAGAACGGCCCATCCTAATCTATTGAGGGCGAAGAAAGATATAATTGCATCCAGGCACGAGTGGGTGAGAAGAGCAACGACTGGTGCCTTGTCCAATCCGGGATCCTAGAACGGTCAGAGCGGCCTCGAGTTGTCAATTGATCGCTTCGGCCTTACTGCTGGTTGCAAGCCCTGCTTTTGATACCACCAACAAGCCGCATCCGTATAACTGTCTATGACCTTGACAGTGTGGATCTCATAATCCGACGCACCGGTGGCAGGATATCCGACCATAGGTATATCGCCTTCTTCCGAAGCATGTTTTCGCAACAGACCGTCAATGGTCCAATAGGTGGATGGTGGCGGACGCGCAGCCATGCCATTCCGGGGCGAATTTTCAACAGCAGCCGCTCTCAGCGTGGCTGTCCTTGGGACAGTCGTTGTTACGGAGGCCATGGTGGCTTGGCTCGGTTTCGACTGTCTTGCTTGGCCATGTGTGCGAGAGCAAGAGGCTTTTTAGTATTCTCATCTCTGGAAGCTTGAGTACCTTCCGTCGGAGGTCCCGACGGCTGAAAAGCAGCATGGAACCCCGCGAGTTGACTCCAATTTACCGCATTTCGTCCCGGCTGCGATTAGCCCGACATAGATCACGGAATCGCAATCAACGCGCAGATCTAGGTCTCGGAATTTGCACCAGGGGATCTGCAGGAGGTGAGGCGGACAACGTGGGCATGTGGCCCAGATCGAGGACTTCCAAAATGTCCCTCGCGTGCTTTTACTCGCCCGTAGCAGCGGCGAAGGCATCTCACGTGACCGACTGCGCTCGGAGACAATTCGGAAAACTCGAACTTCTCTCCCTGCTGTCAGTCATCGACGCATCGGCACAACCGTCCTCCGATTCTAACGCAATTGTGGCGGCATGAGGCATACAAGGAGACGGCATTCCTCTTGTGGAATGCTTACCATGTCTAAGCATCAGGCTCTGCCGTCCTTGACTCGTGGCGATCCACACCGTCGCTGACAACACCCCTTCCGGCACAGGGCAGAAAGAACAGACGGAATCTTTCCCGCATCTTCAATCACAGTCAGTCCTGCGACCAACCAGACATAAATCCGCCGAGTTCCAAACGGTAATGCTCGTTGTAATCTGAGTGGATTCGACGAATTCGATAGGCTGGAGCTCTATCATCTAGGCTAGGAAATAAGCAGCGGCTTTGGCTATGGCAGAATGGACAGCTGTTTGTGGCCAAGTAGCAATGGCGATACCACGGTGACTACTTTTTCCATCACCAAGCTGAGTACTCTTCGACGACAGCCCCTTCTTCAAGCGGTAGTAGCTGCATAATTCCGAGGAGAAGCCCAGTACCATCAGATCTCATCTGCCCTACCACACCGACAAACCGTCTCCTCGTGTGCCGGCATCGTGTTAGCGAACCAAATATCTCATTCGAACTTATACAGCACTATGAGCCGGATATGGCAGTGATTTCACATGTTCTAGCGCTGACTGACGGAGGAACTCCCCCCCTCGTCCTCTGTCTTGCTTGCCGGGGTGAAGTTACAGTTTGTCATTATTCGTCCGTCCTGTATCCGGAGGACGGAAAGATGTTAGAGCGGCACAGGAAACGGATATAAAAGCAGAGTCAACTGCTAAGGGGGTCACAATGCCCTCAATCAGTTCTCCGCTTCTAATCCTCAAATACTTGAAAAGAATCCAATAATCGGTTCGCAGGTCGACCAAGATGGCTCTTTCATCGGGCCAGTTCAACAACAAACTTTACATCAACGGCGGCTTCGTTCCTTCGCAAGGCTCCGAACGCATCACCTTGACGAACCCCTGGGATGAGTCCCTCGTGGCCGAGGACATACACGTCGCCAACAGTGCGGATGTCGACACCGCCGTGGCTGCCTCCCTCGCGGCCGTCAAGAAGGGCCCATGGAAGAAGTTCTCTGGCGCTCAAAGGGCTGCCGCAATGTTGAAATTCGCCGACCTCGTGGAACAGAACATCGACAGACTGGCTCTTCTGGAATCGCTGCCCACAGGACGGCCTATCTCGATGATCAAGGGTTTCGATCTCCCACACATGGTCTCCGTCTACCGCTACTACGCAGGCTGGGCGGATAAGATCGCCGGCAAAACGTTCCCCGAAGACAACGGCAGCTACAAGATCGTGCGGTATGAGCCCCTCGGCGTCTGCGCCGGGATTTCGTCCTGGAACACCACCTTCCTGTATGTAGGGTGGAAGATTGCCCCGGCCTTAGCCACGGGCTGCTCTTTCATTTTCAAGGGCTCGGAGAAGTCGCCTCTCGGCCTCCTCGGCCTGGCTCCTCTGTACAAGGAAGCAGGCTTTCCCGACGGCGTGGTCCAATTTCTCACCGGCGGACGAGACACCGGCTCCTTCCTTGCGTCACATCCTGACATTGCGAAGATCAGCTTCACGGGCTCCGTCGCTGGCGGCCGTGCCGTGCAACAAGCGGCCGTGAAATCCAACCTCAAGCGCGTCACGTTGGAACTGGGCGGGAAATCACCTGCCATTGTCTTCAGCGACGCCCCGCTCGAAGTCACTGTCGGGTCCATTGGCCAGGGCTTCCTGTTCAACTCCGGACAAGTCTGCGTTGCCTCGTCCCGCGTCCTTGTCCAAGAGGACTTTGCCCCGAAGTTCATCGAGGCCGTCAAGCAACAGTTCGAAGCCGTCAACAAGGGCATGGGTCCCAATCCACTGGAACCGACCACCACGCATGGGCCGGTGGTCGACAAAGCTCAATACGAGCGCATCATGGGATACATCGACATCGGCAAGGGAGACGCGGAACTCCTCACCGGCGGATCGAGAAAAGGTGACAAGGGATACATTATCGAGCCGACCATCTTCATGAACCCCAAACAGGGGAGCCGGATCTGGAGTGAAGAGATCTTCGGACCAGTGCTGAGTATCAAGACGTTCAAGACCGAGGAGGAAGCCATTGAGCTTGCCAACGACACGACGTACGGCTTGGCCGGTAAGTGCGCTCCCTACCTTTCGGCAAGGTCCTTGTTCTGGCAAATCAAACCGGACATGCCTCCCGTTCCCACTGGGTAGCTAGGCTGACACGCTCCACAGCGGCGATCTACACCACCAACATCTCGCGCGGCCTCCGCGTCGCCTCCGCCCTCGAGGCCGGCGGCATCGGCATCAACGGGCCGTACATGCCCGAGGTGCAGGTCCCCTTCGGCGGCATGAAACAATCGGGCAACGGCCGCGAGCTGGGCGAAGAGGGTCTCAAGGCGTACTTGGAGCCCAAGACCATTGAGATCAAGTAAGTTTGTACCATTCTATTGCTTTGCTTTGCTTTTCTTCTGGAAGAAAAGGGCACAGCACGCTCTCAAGTCTATTTATCAATTGCTAACCCGGCTTTGCGTACCCAGCATGGCCGCGTAGTTTACAGCAAGTTAAAGTGGATCCAGAAGATGTGATATGATGGAAGGATATGCAGACGAACGGGACGGCGGCAGAAAAGAAAGTGTACGTTACTATGCCAGACTGTATTCCGTAGGAAGTCGTTTATAGTCTTTAGCCATGTCCCGTATGTAAAATGGCATGGGCACAGTCTATGGACCGACATCAATCTGGACCTCGATTCGATCTCGAGCTCCTCTACAGCGAGCATATGCGTAAACATACAGCGTTCGGTGTTTGGTGTTTATGTTGTACTGGCCCACAACCGTTCATTCAGTGTTCAGTGTTCAGTATTCGGCGTTGAGTTTACGCATGGTTTCCCTGCGCTAGGGCACTCGATGTCATTTGCCGTGTTCTTTCCCTCTTCCTTTATACTGTAAAGTATTATCCCACTCTTATTCATGTCATGCTCCGCGCTCTTGCAGATGCTGGGATAGGACGTAGAATAGAATAGAATAGAATAGATGTGAACTGTACTCTACTCTGCTCTACTCTACTACCGTACATTATATTGTACGGCCTATGCGTGAAAGCGCGGAACGGTCTCCATCTGCTCTGCTCTGCTCCTGGCTGCTGAACACGTACAGCCAAGGCAAGTATTCGTCTCTTGAAATATCCAGAACGCTGATCCTTCGTCCGCTAGCCCATGCAGTGGGGCTCCGTACGCGTCCGCTCATTCAAAAACTCTTGGAGCCGATACTGTGGTGATACAAATGTGAAGAGTATGTCTGATACGTCTGTTGGTCAGGAGCATCTGTGTCGTGTGATTCTGCTCTTCAGCTTCCGCAGGCACGATGAGCGTTGTGAGGCTGGAATGCTATGATGTGCTCACAGCTTCGCTTTTAGTCGACCGTCCCTCTTCTTGGACTTGCTCTGATCAACGGCGATGATGACCAGCGCGGAGATATCGTCTACTTTTCCGCCATGCCACGGATCATAGGGAAACTGCTTCTGCATCTCCTTCGCAAACGGGCCGTCTCTTTTGCTAGACAAGCTGGCGGTCTTTGCTTCCCCGACAATAGCTGCCGCCAGGACACTTTGCAACGAGCCGGTGGCCAGGGGGAACTGCTGCGTCGTGATGTCCACTGATTCGGAGATCCTCAGCTTGTGCTTCCGAGGCGCCAAATCCAGGTCCACGAGTTCCGACAGGACAGGAGAAATCACGTAGCCTTGATCATCCGACCTAAGCCACGCGCCCGTCGCGCGCATATGGTGCGATACGATGGACAAAATGTCCTGGGAGTTGAGATTGTCCCACACGCCGTCCGTCGCCAGAACAAGCACGTCGCCGTGTCGGAGCATGTGGTCTGCCAGGTCGGCGCGGTCGGGCTTGTCATTCAGAGGCAACCCGCCAAAGATCATTGCTTGAGCGAGGATCTCGGGCGGCGTGAGGGACATTTGATAGGGGGTGTTGAAGGCGTGTGTCTGCGGATTCGAGTAGTGGTGGACAGTGCCCAGGCGGAGTTGCAGGAAGCCCGAGTCCCCTAGATTTGCAATTCGCATGCGGCCGTCGCCGTCTGTCACTGCGACGCAGGCAGTGGTTCCGCCCGCCTTGATTGTGGGGTCCAGGATTGTCTTCTGGTAGCCTATCTCCAACAGCTGTTTCGGACCAAGCCGTTCATCTCCGGACCATGACAGCGCCGTCTCGGCCATGTAGCTGCACAGGCCGTGCGAGAAGTCCGCTGGGTCAATGCCATGTTCGGACCAGCCACCCACGCCATCCGCGATCGCAAAGGCTGTGGTGTCGGAGTCGCGCCCTACACGGGCAACGAAATATGCATCCTGGCCGCTATCTGGACGCCGTACTCTCTTCTCATCAAGCGTTGATCCACGTTGCAGACCCAGCCCATCGTCGTTGCTGGGAATGTACTCATATGTACTTAGTTCGGGGCGGTACTTTCGGCCCTTTCCGCTCGAGGAAGCTGCGATGTGTAGCGATATATGAGGAATGGACGAGTTAGACTGTATATCGGAGGCGTGGGCGGAAACACGTCGTGGTGTGGAGTGAACGGTCCTAATTGGGTACTTGTAAGGATCGAGACTTCGGCGGATGTTCCGGTGCAGTTCTAGAAAGACACGGTAAGTAAGGGCTGGATCGTGACGAGAGGATTTGCCCGCACGGTGGTTCATATGAGAAGGGGTGATTATAAAGGAACGAGTGAGCAACGCCGGTGCTGTTCGCGTACCAACTACTGTGGCCATCGTGACTGGGGGATGAGAGAGAAGGGCATGAGTAAAAGCAGTCAAGGGCGCATATTGAAGGGCAAAGAGCGTTGTCCCCCTGTAAACGTCGCAGAGGCAAAAGAGAGCGTTGTCGTGAGCCGCAACAGAAGTTGGTTCCCAGCTGGCATGTCAATCAGAATTGTGTCTGGGAGAAATCTCGTCGTTGGTCGGCTGATCTCCGGACAAAGACGAAGGTTTCGATTCCGTCATTTCCAGTTCAGAAAAAGAATGATGGCCAGCTTTGTCCATTGGATCTTGCGGAATCTCGGACTCTGCAACACCTAGATCCGTATGTGCTTTGGCCAACAGTTCCGAGAGTGTTGAACGACGTCTTAGGCTCCACTCTTCACCGGTGAAGGTAGACTCGGCAGCAATACGAGACCTGATTGCACCGTGAGAGATCAGGGATGTTACACTTCGTGGTCGTGAGCAGCTGGACACCCACGCTTATCCAAAGGGTCCATCAGCCTCGAGTCGCTCGCATATTGGTGAGAATCTGTCTGCTTAAGGCGTCCCAGTGAATCGAACTGTGCGTTCAATGTATCCATCAGGACCTCGCCCAAGACTCGTCATCTCAGGCGTCCCTGAAGTAGAGTTGGGAGAACAGTGGCCATTTGTTTCTGTAATGTCTATTCTTTATTATACGCGCTCTGGAGCTTGATATCCAAATCCGACTATTTAGGACCCGATCTACTGCACCTTCTAATACGTTATTCCACCTTGATTGACCTTTCGCTACCATGCTCGACGTCGCCATCGCAGGAGCCGGTGTCACTGGCCTGGTGACTGCTTTTGCACTCGCCCGGTACGGCCACTCTGTCGATATCTATGAGCGCAAGACCGAAGACGTCTTCGCCAACGAAGGCGGCGCAGGCGTCCAACTCCAGCCGAACGCGATGCGCGTCTTGGATACCTGGGGCATTGACATATCAGACATCGCCCACGTTAGTGGTGGTGTAGTCATGAGACGTTATAGCACTGGTGAGATCTTGGGAGTCGTTGGGCCGGCAACCGGCTATCAGATGTACGTGCTCAGGTCGGATTTCCGGCGGGCTATGCTTGCGAAGGCACTGGCTGCTGGAGTGCGAGTGCAGTTCGGCAAGGATGTCGCAGGAGTAGACGCATCGCTACCGGCATTGTTGCTGAAAGACGGTATGAAAATCCGGGCAGACCTGGTCATCGGTGCGGACGGTATCAGATCGAAGGTTCGGCAGTCCTTGTTTCCCTCGATTAAACTCGAGGTCCGACCAGAATGCACCTTCCAAGTGCAACTTCCTTTCTCTGATTTGAAGAGCCACACAGCGAGACAGATCATCAACGACCCTCTTGCCAGTCTCATCTTAGGCCCTGGTACAGGCATCGTCGTCAGCCCGGTACCCTCACGGGAGATTCTCGACTTGCAATTCTTGATGGCAGACTATGGATGGGACAAAGACATGAACCCTGAAAGAGGGTATACCTTCGTCCCAGACATGACCCATTTGCGAGAGCGGTATAAAGATTTCGGTGGCATCATCCCAGAAGTCTTGAGCTTGGGCAAAGGTGCCTGGAAGTGGAGGTTCGTTGAATGCATCGCCCCGACTTGGGTCAGTCAGAACGGCCGTGTGATTTTGGCAGGAGACGCTGTGCACGCCATGGTGCCCTATGCCGGACAAGGAGCAGGGATGTGCGTTGAAGATGCTGCCGTACTTGCTGAGCTCTTTTGCAACATCTCCCCGCGTGACGGCGAGCGAATAGAGGCATTGGCTAGGTTGTATCAGCAATTGCGGAAACCGCGTACAGATCGCTGTCATCGACGGGCCAAGTATATCGGGGTCTCATGGGGCCTCCCTGACGGCAAGATGCAGCAAAAGAGGGACGCCGCTTTCCGGCGCACGATGGACAAGAAGTCAGAGCTGCCGCTCGAAGGGGATAGCGAAGCTCACCCACTCTCACACGAGTTTGACAATTGGCTGGAGCAGTACGACGCCATCAAAACGGTGAGATTTCTGAAGCTGGTTACTGAAGTATGGCTAGCCCTAACTTCGACAGGCCCGAGGCATACTTCGGAAGACTGGACTGGACGGCCACGTCTCGAAGCTATAAGCGTTTGGAGTCAAATACTAATTGATTTGATTTTGAAGCTCGATCATAGTTTGCAGGTCTACGGCGTCGGTGTTGATCCTGAGAGATGTGCCTACACGGCATATCCAGATCTTGCATCAGCATCCCCAACGTGGACTTGTTCTGGTTGCATCATTGCCTCCTGCAGAACAAAGATCCATACAACCGACAGCCCTGCAGATACCTTTGCCGATCCGTATCGGCCTGTCTATTGGGGTTCCTTTTGGATTTCGCCTGAAGCTTCTCATCTCATGGCTATGGACAGAAAGCTCGAGTGGGCAAAAGGCCACAGTCAACCAAGAACCTGATCATGGGTGTCAACATCTCGTAACCCTGGGCATTGTTACTCCATGCTCACATGTATGGTTCAACTCAAGCCCAGAACAGAAAGTCCATATGCACCACACGGCAATCTCGACCCTACACCTGAATATTGCACGCAATAGCCTCCTCAATGGCGTCGAAAATCTGCTTTGGATCCTGATCACACGCATTGGTCGCAACATGCTGACACAGTCCACTGACAAATCGGAAGTTGTTGCCGCAGTCGGGACACCGATACATGTAATATTGCTCGAAATCATTGGTATAGTCGTCGCAGAGGTAGCTGTCGAAGACCCAATTGTTGATGTCGTCGAGATCAGTGCCACTTGCACAGTTGCCGGACTCAAGGTGTATCATCATGGCTGCGAACTCGGAGAACTCACGGTAGCAGCCTAGACATTCGATGTTGGCTGGGAGATGTGTACGCTTGTGCTGTAAGCCACAGTGGCTAGGTCAGTTCAGGTTGCCGTCGCTCCGGCATCATTTGCCGTTCATGAAGCTGGGGGGTGAGAAAGGGAGGGTGGGGTTGGACTTACCTGCAGAGTTTGATTTGCGTTGCCGAAAAATCTGCCACAGTCACGACACATGTTGTGGACGTCAACATCATGATCCTCGAGGCCTTTTGCGGTGCTGTAGTCGAGGTCACAGGGGTCGCACAGGTGGTGACGCGGGGAGGAGTTGACATGAGAGCGGCACGCCGCAGGCGAGACGAACAGTCGCTCGCATCGCCCGCACCATTCGCCTTGGTGGGTTTGAGCATGTTGGCAGTGATTCAAGGCTCCATTTTCGGTGCTGAAGTGTCGATCGCAGGAGCGGCAGAAGTAGGTTTGAGTACTGCGGTTGATGTAGAGTTGATTGGAGTTGGCTTTAACCATGTTGGCTTTGGGAGAAAATTGTGCTGGGACACATGCGGTTACAGTCAGGAAGCAGCAATCTGTGTTCTGAGGGAGAAAAGCTGGATTTGTTTGCTGCCCCTGCCACTGCCTCTGCTTGAAGGCAGTGAATGAAAGCGGGCCAAGGTTGGACATCCCCATTGTTGTTTGACTGCCGCATCCGGAAGGCGGCAGAATCTCATATCTTGTCAAACTGACCACAAGAGAACCGACATGATTGAAGCTCTCACTTCTTTATGTTCATACGTGTGCATTGATCTGTCTTTCCATTGGGAGGTTTCGGCGCGGAATGGCTTATCTCGTCGCTACCTCCGCTGGAGCCCATGGGCGCAGTCAAGTTAACTTTGCATATACCAGAGGCTTATGGATACCTTTTACCGGCAGCATGAGTCTCTTACACTCAAACACAAGATGTGATTGTCAGAACCGTAGTAGCGGGTAACGTAGAGACAGCTGCTGCGGTACTTGTCATCTGTGCTCCACCCCCCGACCCAACACCCAAGATACTGTTGAACACATCAGCAGCCGCCTGGTTCTGGCTGGTCGCTACTGCTTGGGCACTCGCACTTGTGCAACTCGCTTGTACGTCTGCTGGCGCGTTGCAAGGCGATCCAAGTCTCTGACAAATGAATCCAGCAATCACTGCAATGTTCAAAGCAGAGCCGTGGTTGTAATCAGTCTGGTCCTCAGCGATGAAGGCCTCGGTGTTGCGGCCGTCAAGCCCAGCCTCGAACAGAATAGTCGGGTTGCCACAGCTGCCGAAGTCCAGTGCACGTTTGTGCTTCTTTGTCAACCCATCAAAAGTGTTACATTCGTCCTCTTGGGTCTCGCATTGCTGCTGGCCACCAGCAAGAGCACCGCTATTGGCGGCGTCCGAGCAGGCATTGTGCTGGACGGAGCATGAGCGTTGGAGTGCAGCAGCGGCATTCACGAAGGTGTCGCCCTTGACGGTGAAGGGACGATCGCCAGTCCCGGAGATAACTGGAGGAGGCGCGCCACCTAGGGTACCGGTGAATGATTGGATGTTGACACCTTTATAGTGGTCAGCAAAGCAGGCCAGAGCAACGGGGTGCTGAGGGCTTACCAGATCCAGCAACCGCAGTTGTACTAGCAGCAGCGGCACTGGTTACCACAGTAGACATGCCTGCATTCACAGCGACCGTGGTGGTGATGACCGTGCATGAACTTGCTGGGGCAGCCGTGGAGGACACGACGACGCATTCGGTCGCAGAAGTCACCACAGCAGCAGCAGTAGCGGGCGTGGATACTGCAACATCTCCAGCCCCCGAAGCAACCGGAAGACTAGCCAGATCAATATCTGTAGCGCTGATCACACCAGTTCCGGTAAAAGTTGGGCTTATTCCAGCAACAGCGGAACTGATCTCCTCCTCGCTGGCGTCAAAAACCAGGAGTTTGTCGCTAAAGATACAGCCAGGTTCATCGTCGGCAGTGTCACAACTATTCCCCTTAGCGGTTGGGTCACCAATCTAGAGACATGTCAGTGACCATTGCAACGTCTGTAACACGCAGACGTACTTGACCCGGAGCAAAGGTCCCCGCCTCGAGGGCCAGCAGAGGATCAACACCAATTCCAGCTAGCTGCTGAGCAAGAGCAAGTGTGATGCCCTTGTTGATGGAAGCAGCGTCCGCTGACGCAGGGTCCTGGTGCTGAGATATAGCGCCAATTTCAGGGTTGGTGGCAGTTTCGGTGCAAAGGACACTTGCCAGGCCCACGCTACCCGTGTTCCTTTCAAGTGCACGGTATACCAGCGCTCCAGCCATGCCAACAAGGTCGCCAGCTTGTTTGGCATTTGTGAAAGCTTGGTCGGCCGTTTCCTGCTGTAAGCAATCGAGGTTGGTGACTTGTCCGGCACCCCCTGCAGCTGCACCGTTTCCAAGGAGGCCAAAGACTGGGTCGGCAATCTGCTTGGGATTGTTCAGATTGAGGGACGTGCGAACGAGATCGAGAAAGTGGTTGTGGGAATGCTCCTGGGGCACTTCACGCTTGTGCGACTGATGAGCAAATGGACTGGCCGTGGACAGGCCGATGGCGAGGAGCACCGCGGCAATCTCGTTCTTCATGTTTTCGAAGCCGATTTGAAGAGAGTTTCACGCTCGAGAGCAATCTGATCTTGAATGAGTGGCGACGGTTCAGGGAACGAGTAAGCAAATCAGGAGCCGGCCTGTAGTGTGGGAATTGTACAATGCGAAGTGAAAGAATGAAAAGGGTTCGCAGAACCTGGAGAACGAATGGACGATTGCAAGGTGAGCGGGTTGTCGGGCGTGGAAAGGTAGAGATGAGAACGAGATCCCTCCTGCCTTATAAAGAGAGCCCTGGTGCCCGCGATAATATGGCAGTAGTACAATACGCTCACTCACCTGACCGCGCGGCTCCGAACGGCCCCTGGATATTGCTTGTAACAAGCGGCCAGCTATCTTGACACAATCGCTGATCCAGATGTTAACGATAAAGTTGTCAACAATGCCCGAGCTGACCACGAGATGATGCAGGAGCTTGGAAAAGCTTGAATTTAGCCAGGGGAGGCAACGTGGCATGGTCGTGCCGTTCGAAGTAAGACGGTGATATGGTTCAGAGGAGATCGATCGTAGAAGACGACACAACGGTGACCTTGCTAGGATCGAGGAACCCAATGGTGCGGATGAAGCGAGAGGTTATTCGGAAAGCTGAAGCTCGATTATCTGAGCCCAAACAGCTGGTGTTTGACCAAGCCGCAAAATTGCGCACTTCGGGCATCGGCAAATCTGAAAGACACGTGGAAGTCAGGCAGCATAATTCTCCGCGCGAGATCTGGCGCTCTGTCTCAGTGCCAGGCAGAATGAGTAGAGTAGAAGCGCTCCGTACGGGGAAGGTTCGATACAAAACGGAGGTTGTTTCATGGTTGATCTAAGACCGAATTCAATAGGCGAGCCGAGGCGAGCACGAACGGCTGGCGGTAGGGAAGCACGAAAGCACACTTTCCTCTACACAGCAGTTCCGTCAGTGCAAGATTCAAGGGAGGCGAATCAAGATAAGACCATGAACCTGAAAGCAGAAGACTCACTGGCACTTCACCGTTTACTGAGAACATCCTTAGCTCCGAATTCGAGATCCGTGCAGCCAATGCCTGAAAAGGCCTAATGATAATTAGGCGTGTTCATGCCAGCCTTGTGCAGCCTTGTCGAAATGTTGCTCCGCACCAAGCCCGGGTTGGTTTCGCGGGGAGAGCTTCGTCGGTAGCCAACTTGCATGGTCGCGGGGCTCTCCAGGCTGCGGTGAATCTGGATCACCTCTGTCCCACTCAAAACTGATCCTGTACCTTGGGCTTGGGATCTTTTCACAATTCTCGTCAGCAGGAGCTAAGTGGCTGTGGTTCACCATCCGATCATGACCACTCAAGTGCCTGCCGCGCTAAAGGCAGCTGACATCAATCGCTTCGCCCACCGTGCGGCTCAACTCGAGAAAGCAAAGCCTATAGTAGCATACTGGTGTAGGCCTTCGCAAGTCCTGATCGAGCCCCAGTTACTAACCGGGACATAGGCGAGTACTGGATTGTCAACCAGATTTTGTCCAAAGGCCTACACAATGCGGACCAAGAGAGCCTGGTCTACACTACAGCCTTGATGGACAAGCTGGAAAGGGTATGTCTCGTCTACTTCTCGAACCTGTTACACTGGATCTAACGGCGTCGTAGTTCAAAGGCGAACATGCACAAGAGCCGGCCGTTACCGACGATGAGGTGGGCAAAGCCTATGTCGAACAATTTGGGCTGGAGACTTTCGAAAGAGCAGACAATGCGGTGCGCGCGAACAAGGCCTCGAGGCAGACGGCAGATACCTTTCAAGCTTCGGCTACGTTTCTCGACCTGTTGCAGATATGGGGTCCCCTTGAACCCGAGACCGCGGCGAAGATCAAGTTCGCCAAATACCATGCGCTAAGGATAGCCAAAGCTTTGAAAGCGGGTGAGGATCCAAACTTGTCCAACCCGAAGCCACAGACACCGGTGGATGAGGCTCTACCCGTCCTCGACCCAGACGATGCCGACGTGCAAGCGCTGGAGGGGCGCAGCGCCACGAAATCCAGGCAGCCGTCCGTCGTCGAGGTTCCGGACGAAGCCGATAAGATCCAGAAAAGCCTTGCGCAAAGGTCTCTGATGGACGAATCGTTGCATCCTTCGAGAGATCCTTCGGTGCCACCACCAGTGACTAGACAGCCTACCGTGACTGATGTTACCGACGAAGCGGATCGAATTCAGAGCACTCTCGCCAGACAGTCCTCCATCGACCAATCTCTTCACCCTTCAAGAGCACCTTCTGCACCCCCGGCAAACGACGTTTCTCCTCTTCCTGAACAAGACGCAACTGACTTTTATACCAATCCAACCAACGAGCCTACAGAAATCTCACCACTTGACGCACCATCGGAACGCAAGCCTTCAGTCGGAGGTAACTACTTCCCCGTCGTGCCGTCAGAACCAAACCTCCCATCAGCGCCCACAACAATAGGCCCAGCACCACCATCCCTACCCTCCACACCCACAACACTCGGGAAAGTCAACACGGACCTCCCGCCGGCACCCTCAGAACCGTCCGTTACCTCAGCATCAGCACGAAGCGAGCTCGGCGCTGCCCTCAATGCACCCCCTGGCCGGCAATCGCCGCCTTTACCACCGCACCGGCACGGAACACTCCTCCCACACGTTCCGCCCGGCCAACCGACCTCGCAGATGCCACCAACCTTCCAACCCCATCCTCATCAACCCCATCAGCCAATCAACCCGCCTCAGGTCCGCCAAGCACGTGGTCCTGTCCCGCCTGCACCGCCTTTCCAGCAACCACCACCAGTAATCGCCCCGTCCCCTATTCATCCCCCGCCGCAACAGCCCGCCGCGTCTATAGCGCCCCCTCCACAGCCAAGCAATGTGGTCATTGACGAGGAAGCCGTCATGAAAGCCCAGAAACACGCCCGATGGGCGATTTCGGCTTTGAATTTCGAGGACGTGCCCACTGCAATCCGCGAACTGAGGGGCGCATTGGCAAGTTTAGGCGCGGCATGATCCAGGGGTGTGTGTAGTCAAGTCTCCGCGTGAGAACAAGTTGTGGAAATCGTCAGCTTAGCTGGGTGTTCTAGGCGCTCGTCAGTCAGGACTATCAGTTTTGGCCGGTATGCAATCAATAGCTATGTCTTTGAAGGGGAAATTCAGCTGCAACTCCTCAGGTGTTCTCTGAAAACATTTCCACAAACTTGATATGATCACTGCTGTCAAGCATTGCTCTGGCCCTGCCTTGCTTCACATTACTTAGGTCTGATATTATTCCGCTACTCTTGAAGATATTGTTTCCGCCGCCGCCGCCGCTCCTTCGGGACGAGTGCGCGCGCCCCATCACCACCGTCTCCTCCGATGGGCTGGATGTACAAATGGGACGTGTAATACCGCAACCGAGCACCTATCGTAGCCACGTTCGAAAATGCACGCTTTTCCACCCGAGCCTTTCGAGGAGTTTATTCTCAGATTCTTCGCAACTTTTCTTCACGACACCCGTGTTAATTCGGGCAGAAGGCAGGTCGGCAGGCAGGCAGGTAGGTATCTATCTTAGCTACAGAGTCGAGAGGCAATCGCTCGCCGTCGCCTCAGCCGCGAGTCAGCCCATGTCTTGCTCGAGCAGACCCGTCCGCCCATGCATTATCTGTCCTGTTCTGTTCAACTTGAGCCCAGACGCACCGACCTTCTGAGGCCGATCCAGAGGGAGACCCGGGAGGCCCAGAGCTTTAAGACACAATCGGTATCCAGAAGACTTTGTAAATCGTCCGTCAGATGGCGATCATGTCGCTCTGAGACGACGCATCAGTGCCACCACCTTGAGTCCTCCCCTCGCTCTCTGCCTGTTCAATCGAATAAATCCCCCGCCCGTCTTCTCACCCTTTTCTCCCTGACTGGCTCGTCGAATAACTCCTTGCCTTCGTTCCTCCCCGAACCAGTTCTCTGATATTGATTGGGGAACAGCTCTTTCACTTCAAGTGCTCTTCCCTTGATGCTCAATCCGCCGGATCCTTTGATACTCAGCCCTTCAGAAGCGCCTTTGATGCTCAGCCCGCCACCCCCTCCATTCGGGGGGAATAACTCCACCCCTGCATTTGGTGCCCCGTTTCTCGATTTGGTGCTATCGATCGATATGCTCTTCCTGGCGAACCGTTCAGCGAGGTCCTCTTCGTTCTTAGCGTCCATGGCATGGCTTCGCCGGTGATGCGATCTGGGACTCGTCTGTGCGGCGCTGAGGAGGTCGGCTTTCAGCCGCTTTGCTGCGGCCGCGTTGGCGCGATTGTTCGCCGCATCTATCGGGCGTGATTGGGGGATGGGATCCGTAGACATCGATGTATCGGCATCTGATGGCTTGGAAGGGAAGAGATCGAGCCGGTCCGAGCGAAGACCACCACCGGATTTGGGGGACGAGGTTGAGGAGAACAGTTCCTTGCCTGCATTGTTGACACGGGGAGGACCACGGTCTCGGTAATTTCTCCGCCGTGCGCGGCCGTCGTCGTCCGACTCTGAAATCTCGATCTCGTCGCTATTGCGGGTCCGCATGCCAGGACTTGCGCTTCGTCGTCTCCCCTTCGTGACGCGTGAGAATAAATCTCGACCTCTAGCCTTGTTGTTGCTCTCTGGATCCGTGGCGGGCGCATCGTCGTACATGTCCGCCGAGAAATTGTCCGTGGCATCACCTCCGTTGCCAGCATCTTGATATCCTCTCCCTCCACCACCACGCCGTCTGTAGAGTTCCCGATCGTCAAATCTGCGTCGTCGGTAGTCGCCTCTTGTGTTCTCGAATTCTTTGCGCATGCGTTCAGTGGGGTCTTGGTCCGGGTGCATCAAGTAGTATCTGCTTGCTTCGCGGGCGCCTTTCCTCTTGCGATCGCCTTGCTGGGCCACCCTTACGGAGAGAGTGCTCGCTGGACGACTGGTTAATTGTTTCGCGGGGCGGAGCTCGAAGGGATTGTTCGTGAGTTCTTCGACACTGATGGGGTTCGCGAGGAACGCAATGTGTGCTTGTTTCGCGGTTTCGTTGGACTTGAAGACAATGTTCGCAGAGGTATCGTCTACCCACTGCACGTGGGTATCGTCGCCGGACTCGCTAAATTGGTCGTGTACGAATGCTAGAATGTCATTGGTATGCAGGTCGTCGACGCCGCGGATGTGGACTTTGTTCCATTGAGGCTCGAGGGCCGGGTCTTCGGTGTAGATGGCTGGGATGAGGTTCGAGGGAGTGGTGTTAGAGGGTGCGGCGCCGGAGGGTACAAACGAGGGTTCCTCGCCTTCCTGTGGCGAAGAGTGTGAGGTTCAGGTGAAGATAGAAGGGGGATAGGGTCACCGTACTTCGAGCTGGAACTCATCGTCGAGGATTGGACCTTGATCATCCATGTCCATGTCGATATCAATGTCCATCAAGTCGGCGTCCTGCCCCGAGGACACTGCCGACGCCATCGCGAGAGCCATGTTGTGAGTGGATGACAGGGCTGAAGCGATTGTAGCACCAGAATAGAGAGAGGCTATGTAAGCGTCCTCGTTGGACAGATCCACGGTGTAAAGTCGACGCTTAGAGGGGGGTGTACATGGTCGGGTGGATTTGCGAGGCTGTAGTGACCAGAAATTGAGTTAGTTGCTTGCGGCCGAATTGTACTTGATGCTAGGTCTGGAGTCCGGGTTTATAAGGAAGCCAGTGACAGGAAGCTTATGATACAAGTGATAGAAGATGACGGCAAATCGAGAGATGTTTGGTATTACATTGTCGTTGAGGACTCGGCCCACGCAAGGCTCAAACCAGGGCAGCTTCGAGGCTCAACGCAGTCCTCTGATATCATTTTCGGAGCCACCGAAAATGGAATTGACTTGGTGCCGCTTTTTCAATGTTGACTCTCACGACTCTGTCTCCGCACCGGCTTCCCCGCGTCTCGTTTCCGTCGATTGCATGGAAGCAAACAACCACACAACTTGACCCGAGGCTGGGCTGACGCGAGAGGAGACAATCGAGGTAAGTCGACGGGCCTGCAGCTCTGTTCAATGTAGGCGAGTCCTCGGACAGCTGTAAAACCAGGCAATGGAACAAGAATAAAATCTGGCTCGGCTCCTTTGCTGCTGAAGACCGCTCCTCCTCGGTGCCATGAATGCTAGAAGCTTTCGTAGGCTGGTTACCTGGAAGAGGCCGTCTGTCTGCACAACAAGCAACATGGCAGCTGCTGCTCACCATGCCCAAATGAGGCACCTCTCTGTCCACCGTATAGCGGGCTCCTTGGGCGCTGAGATCCACGATGTCGACCTGAACGAGTTAGGTGAAAACCCAGGCCTGGTCAAGGAGATCCGCGAAGTCCTCCTCCAACACCAGGTTATATTCTTCCGGAACCAAGAACTCGACGCTGAGCGATTCCTCAAGTTCACCACCTTCTTTGGCAAGCCCGTCGAATACCCTTTCGTCAAGGGCATTGACGGCTTTCCCACCATCATTGAAGTTCTCAAACAAGAACACGAGACGGTCAATTTCGGGGGCATCTGGCATTCCGACACTTCGTACTTCGAGAACCCGCCCATGGGCTCGATACTCTGGGCCAGAGAAGTGCCTCCCTACGGCGGCGACACGCTCTTCGCAAACCAATACGCCGCATACGAATCGCTCTCGGACGGTCTCAAAAACACCCTCTCCAACCTGAAAGCAGTCAGCACCTCAGCAAAAGCCGATGCCAGCAAAACCCGCGAAGACCGGATCCGCGACTCGGGAAGCACTTCGGCTAAGGAATCTTTCGAGGCCACGCACCCCGCCGTCCGCACTCATCCCGAAACTGGCAGAAAAGCACTGTACGTCAACGTCGCGCATACCTCGCACTTCGAAGGCTGGAGCGAAGAGGAGTCAGCTCCACTGTTGCAGTATCTGTTCAAGCACCAGGTGAAACCGGAGTTTACGTGCCGGTTCCGTTGGCAGGTGGGGACTATTGCTTTCTGGGATAATCGTTGTGTGCAGCATAATCCGATTAACGATTACCATGGGTTTAAGAGGAGGATGCTGAGAGTTACGCTTGAGGGCGACAGACCCGTGTAGGTGCTGTCATGCGCAGAGACAGGTTGTTATTAGGAAGCAGAAAGGTGCCTGACGAGGTACGCATGATTACGGGCTTGAGAAATATAGACGCGGCTTGGCGAGAGCTTCGTTCCCTGAATGAACTAACAGGCAGGAGATTGATAAGTTGGTCAGTATCTCCAATGAATTAGACTCGTCGCGCAAACACGATGAAGCTTTGACGGCGAGGGCTAGAGTGAATGGCATACGGATCTAAAGGGACGGAGACAGCTCGACTTGTGGTTCAGTGAAACGTCCAATCACATTGTTCATGGAAATCCGAGGTGCCTCATGGTTTAATGTGCATGCTTGAATTGCCTTGGGATGTTTGATTGCAGACCGGACCAGCCGAATCTGATATCTCGTACAACAACGCTTGAAGGGGTATCTATGCAGAAATAAATCGCTTTTGATTGCATGCAATGTGCAAGGCTGTTTCATGTCCAACCATCATATTCAGCTTCTTGTCTCCGTCGTTATTCAACTTCAAGCATATGTTTCCAGTCTTCATACTATGTCTCTGTGCCTTCAGCACGCAGCAGCGGATCTGGCTCTCTTTGTTGTTCTCAGACCTTTGGCGACGGAGTTGATGAGGGTGCGGGATGGCTGATAGTCGTCGTCTCTGTCCTTTCTCTTGCGAGAGTATCGTGTATGTTCAGGTTCATCATTGTCACTTTCAACAACGACATCGGACTCTTCGTTTTCTTCGCTTTCTTCAGAGTATTCTGCTGTCTTCTGGCGACGTCTAGTGCTGGTGTGAGACTTTGTGACTCGCGCAGAAGTGGTGATGTTGCGTTGCTTTGGAGTCGCACCGGTTCGGGCGGGCGCGGTTGGCTGCTGCTCTCTTGCCTTGCTGGGACGTCGCCAGCGGTGCGCGCTTGTTGCGTCTTTCATCGAATTGAGAGCGAAGACGGCCCTTACGATTCCAGAAGTTCTTCACGGCACCACCGCCGGTTCGTTGGCAGCCGTCAACAACGCGCATGCGGCGCAGCGCCTCGGCAAAGCGAGCTTCACCTTGGATCCGGCCTTCGCGGTGGATGTCAAGCATGTGACGAATGCATGCATCTTCTTCCCACAAGGCCCAGGCACGAGCCACTGGCTGACCGCGAGAAGCAGCAACCAGGTGGGCTGGTGCCGGATACGGGACCATGTCGGCACTGGCTGCGGCCATTGGGGTGTTGTTGCTGGCGGTGTTGGACGGGGTGTTGTCGACAGTGGTGGTATCGTTGGTGTCTTGACCATTGTCATTGTTCGCCACGGGGTCGGCGTCAGTGCTGTCAATGAAGACGTTGCCGTTGCTGCCAATGGTGACACCACTGGCATCGCCATCATCGTCGCTATTGGCGTGAGGCTCGACGTCGTCAGTGTCGACGCTGTTGGCATCGACGTTGTCTGGAAGCACCTCAGGGCCAGCCTGAGGTGCGACCTCGCTGTCGGTGACACCGTCCACAAGAAAGTCTTCGAGATTCAATGGAACCTCGAATTCCGCCTCATCGGCGGCCTCTTCTGCACCAGCAACAAGCTGCCAGGAGTCTTCCTGCACACCATCATCTGGCTGCAGGAAGTAGCCCTGTGCAGTTTCACTGTCTTGGAGGTCGGCTTCGGCGCCTGCGCCGAAGAATGGGTTGAGAGACCCCAAGGGGTCGGCCGGATGCAACAGCTCCAGATACTCCCGGTGAACATCTGGGTGTTCATCGAGGTACTCGAAGACCTCAGCTTTGGTGGGAGGGGCATTGCGGTACAGCTGCTTGACCTGCTGTTGGGTGTGGTTGGCGCCGTTGTTGAAGAAGGAAGGCTCGTCGTGGTCGGCGTGAACCATGATGACTTGAGTAAGAGAAATAAATAATAAAAAAAGAATGCTGTGAAAATGATATGCTGAAGAATGCTGTGTGAAGAGTGTCGATGCTGTGTATGTGTATGTATATTCTATGCAAAGGGAAAAAGAAAGGGTAGAGCTCAAAGAACATTGCAGATATATATGAGAATATCCAGAGCACGAGATGCCCGTCGACCTACCCATTGTTTATTGACGGTGTATTGATATTGTCCACAGACGAAGCTGTAATAGCAGTAGCCATTCTGCTGAACTTGGATGCCTTCAAGCTCACTGAATGGACTGGTAGGGGGAGCGCCAGACAATCAATGGGAAAGTGCAAGTGAGAGCAGCATGCACAATGAGACATACGGCATCAATGGACAATCAGAATGGGAGAATTCACAAAAACATTGTGGTTGCAGAGATTCTGCCGTACCCTCCGCTTCAATACGTCAAGTTTTCAATGGAACAGTATTGAAAGGGATCAGCTAGCGAGCCTTGCCAAACCTTGTCTGAATTGGTTCTGTGAATCAATTTATCGATGTCAGCCATTGACTTACGAGTATTTGTATTACTCTTTTAGTACGCTGATTGAACAGACGAAAGTGCAATCTGTAGTTGTGTAGGAAATAGCCATCGGTTGGGGTGAAGCATCTTCTGTCCAAAGGTCGGTCGGGTACACAGACTATCGTGCCAAGTATTGGAAAGAGAGAGCGGGATTGTTCTTCTTATGGCCCGTGCCCGAGATGATGCATTGTGATGGAGGCAGTCTTTGCAAGCCGTGAAGCAACTGAATCACGTAAAGGTTGTTGCCTGGAGTGAATCCAGAGTTCAGAGTTCACAAAGGTGTCGAATGGGATAATGCTACTACGTTTCATACCCTCCGCCGTAGACAAGCTTATGTACGGCGGAGTATCTTGAAGCCACTGAATCACCAGAATTTCCCCATACCAACGACAGCGTCGGCCCTCGCTTTCCCCATCTCATCTGTGGGCGAATTGACCGAAGCAAGCTAGCCATGCCATGGCCGAAGCTCTGGTCTTCGTCGGCAAAGGGTGAAGGTGACTCGCCGGAGTCCATCTCTGCAAAGGCGAGCAGCGCCTGGGAATCAGCCACTACCACTGTAGCTGAGGCAGCTCAGTCTGTCGAGCGCGACAAACCAGAAGCGGTCCCGGCGCAATTGAAAGCGTTCACACAGCCCGAGACAATCGTAGCTGCAGTGCTACTATCCGCCACCTCTTTCGGTTTCTACAGATTCTACAGGTCGTACCTGCGAAGGATACCGCAGGCCGTCAATATCAACCCTGGATACCTCGGGCGCAGGAGCCTTGTCGGCCAGGTCACGAGCGTGGGAGATGGTGACAATTTTCGCATGTACCACACACCCGGCGGGAGGCTCGCAGGATGGGGCTGGCTGCCATGGAGGCGAGTTCCTGCGGAGAAGAAGGCTCTGAAGGACCAAACAGTATGGACCAGCAACAAAAGGTAGGAGGTTCTGGAAGCTGACACACTGCTCAGATACACGTCCGACTGGCGGGTATTGACGCTCCAGAAATGGCTCATTTTGGACGACCATCTCAACCATATGCACAAGAGGCGCTTGACTGGTTAACTGCATATCTAGCGGGTCGGCGTGTTCGTACATACCTCTACAAGGCAGACCAATACAGCAGAGTGGTTGGCACGGTGTATGTCTGGAAGGGTCTGTTCCGGCGTGATGTCGGTTTACAAATGCTAAAAGCTGGGTATGCTACGATCTACGAGGCTAAAACGGGTGTCGAATTTGGGAGAGCCAAAGAAGAGCGATACAGAAGAGCAGAATGGTGGGCAAAGGCGAAGAGGAAGGGAATGTGGGCAGGAAAGAAAAGGGATTATGAGAGTCCTCGAGAGTACAAGAATCGATATGGAGTCGGCGCTCCGAGAGAGGAACCGAAGCAATGATGTGGTTTTAGGTTCATGCTCCAGGTACAGCGAGGCGCAAAAGATAACTGATACCAGCTCAAGGCGATCAATCGGACGGCACTTGATTTCTCGAACAATATGAGCGTTCAGTTCAGCCAGCGTACGTCACGTGATAGTTTGATGCGTGCGTTCTCGAGGTGACTTCAATCGCTTCCATATTTGTTTTGTGAAGTTGTTGCCAGGAAATCAGCCTGCGCCTCAATATCTCGTTTTCGTCACCTGCGTATTCGGCTATTGGCGCCAGGACAGCTTCTAGGGCCGCATTTCCGGGAACTCATGGCTACTGTTTCAATTCTTCTGCGGCGGCGCTGTGGAGGCAGTTGCTGTCGGCAGTTGCTATACGCGTGGGCGAGACGATCCAAGGGTTCGGGAGGCCGAAAGCGTCAGCGATACCTCATGTTGACTATACACTCCGAGGCTTCATATTACCGCCTTGAGGAGAAGCAGACGTGTACTTGAGCGAGATAGATATTTCTTTCCCCTCTCTCCATGACCGGTTATTCTTGAACGTCCTATTTACTTTCCCAGGTGTCGAGAACTACCTATATTTACTCTCTGCGAGCATATTAGATATCGTCGCCAGCGATAGCATCATAAAAATGTCTCAACGTAAGTTTATCCCGTCGAATGTAACACTCCCATGTCAACAACTGATGATTGTGCAGTGACCCCGTCCCTTGGACAGTCCATTGTTGATAAGTGGATCGATGCATGGAGCGGCAACGACGCTGCTGCATGGACTGCTCTATACAGCCCCTTAGCGAAGTATACGGACCATGCATTTCAAATCGTCCGCATTGGTCCATCAACCCTCACAGAGCACTGGGCTATCTGGCGAACTGCGCACCCGGACTTTGTCATTGAAATCGAAAGTTCATGGCCATATGAAGAGCTGCCCGGTGGAAGATGTCGATACTCGATTCGCACCACGAACAGAGGCACATTCGTGAACGACCTCCCACGCAGCAAAGCGACTGGCAAACCATTCTGGTTTCGCGGCTGTGTAGACATCATCATAAACCTATCTACCGGACTGATTGAAGAAGTGGAAGAATGGTACTGCTCCAACTTCGAAAGAACAACAGCATTGGCAGACTACCACTGCAAGGCAGACGGGAATTCAAAGTTGGATACTTAATTTGCTCTCCGTACAAACTCACTCAAATCCAGGTCCCCAATTTGTCCCCTCTAGCTCCTTGTCCTTTTCATATTATTTGATGGTAATTTTGTGACGTACAGGCGAAGCGTTGCTATATGTACGGGTACAAGTGGGAGAGGAAGCTTAGTAGTGGAATTTCCCGTGGAAAGCAAAACGATCAGAGTGTTAACGTCCAATCTAGCCATCAAAGTTAGGTAGATCCGCTTGAGTACAAGAGACGAGGCCGTCCCTCCACGACCTCGAGCTATGGTCAGGGTACCGTAGTTAAAAGGCACCCATCATTTTCGATGAGTTAGATGAATCCATTACTCTTTCTACAAGGGGGAGTGTTTCTGGTCCCCAGTGATGGTTAGCATGTGCGAAAGAAACCCTCCAAAAGCGGCGGCACTAACCGCCACGTTTCCTTACAACCCGCGTTCGTGCTGTAATCCCCTCTGTACTGGCCAGACATGTCCGCAACAGACTCGCCAGCGCTCATTGTAGCCCGCTTCTTGAAAGCGAACCACTATGTCGAGGTGTGTTTCCTCAGATATTGGTCTTAAAACCTTCTCATGACACTCGCAGACTCTCAAAGCATTCCTCGCTGAAGCAGGACTCACCGAGGATGTGGTGACGCTAAACCCCGGCGACTGGACGATCGAAAAGATCCTCGAGGAGAAGAAACAATACGACGCCAGTCTCGCGTACGAAAAGAAAGGCAATGACGACGATGTTGGATGGCCGGTACCGGCACCCTCAACGGCAGTCGAGCCAGAAAACTTCCCAGTGACATCCAACATCCTATGTGTGAGCGGTCACAGCTCGAACGCCGACGGGTCCATTCATGTCACTGCGGCGGATCGAACTTGGAACCACATATCGCCCAACCCGCCATTTGAGTGGAAACACGCATTCGACAATCCCCATGGCAGTCCGATTTTGTCGCTCAGTGCGCTGGAGGGCGGGTATGTCTTTTCAACTTCCATGTCCGGACAACTGATGCTGCATGGCCAAGCCGGCGAGTTGATCGACAAAGTTCGAGACCATCTGAAATATGCCGTCCAGGTGGTGTCCGGACACACGAGGCAGGGAAAATGGATCGTGGCAACCGCAGGGTGGGATCAGAAAGTGCACATCTACGCCCCCGAACATGAGTTGGCCGAGAACTTCCGACCGAGTGAACACGCGGCCTCTACTACACACGACGAACCGATTATTCCAGGACTCCTGCGCGACCCAATTCACACCATCTCAACCCCCACGGTCCCGGAATCCATGGTCCTCGTGCAACACCCAGATACTCACGACCTGTATCTCATCGTTTCCAGACGCGATTCCACGTTCCTGTACTATTACTGCATCACGCCGACTTCATCCGAGTCATCTTCTTCGCGGAGTACCGAAGCCACCTACTCCGTCCAGGAGACTGGTAGGCAGAACCTTGCGCCGCACTCAAATGCCTGGGTTGCCTTCACCCCATCTTGCCTGGCGTCATGTCCAACCGATCCGACTCTTCTGGCCGTGGCCACCTCTCACCTACCGCATATGAAACTTCTGATTGTCCGTCTGCTCTTCCCTACGGGCTCCTACGCGCCCAGCAACTCTTCAGCTGAGGAGTTACTGTCTCCCACACAGGCCGCTCAGGCACGCGCAGCCTTGGCCATTCAGGACCGGGAGGATGCGGCGATCATGTTGCATGTCACCACGATGGCGCCCCAGACGCCGTATTCTAACCCGCAAGTCGTCTGGCGACCCGGAGGGAAAGGCGTATTTGTAAATGCAGACGACGGTGTCATCAGAGGTGTGGATACGCAGAGTGGAAAGGTCGTCGCCATGCTCAAGGCCCACGAAGTCGGGAGTAAAGTACGAACGCTGTGGGCAGGGTTTGAGGCGGATCGGAGTGGGAATGGCAGTAAAAGGGAGATCTTGGTTAGTGGTGGGTTTGATAAGAAGGTGTTCCTCTGGCGGATTGAAGACGAGAAGTAGATCTGGCGGTATGAGCCAAGGGATAGAGAGGGTTGTAAGGGCCCTTTAGAGTAGAAAGACTGGATAGTCGTCAATCTGCCTCATTCTCATGCTCGGTTTGTTGCGATTCGGTCACATGAGGTGACGAGTGGAAGGCTCAGTTCCAGCCGTGGGCAAGGATGCCCTCCCTCCCCTTCCCGCAACTGATTCCCTGCTTCAACTTCACTGGCGAGCATCTGACTTGCACCAGTCACGACCATTTCCCGAAAATCAATCCATGTAGATTTCGCCGACCAAATTTGCTTTCACATTCAAATGGCAAAACCAAGCAGTCATGTTTGAGTAAGTCTCGTCCATGGTATTGTCAACCCGCTCCTAGGAGCTCGTCTGACCAAGCAATAAGTAGGAGCACCGCAGACCTCTGTCGTGGTGTTAGCAGTAATTCTTGTCCGTAGTCTTCATCATCTCCTCTCTGGTAGGGCCATCGCTTGAAGCTATAAGTGGGAGCATCACATCATCCTGAGCCTGGGATGAGTAACTAAAAAACCATGTCATCTAGAAATAGTGAGGTAGTTTCCTCAAAGAACTGAGTTTTTGCACTCTTGAGGTCATGGCCAGGTTTCATTTTTGAGCCATTCAGCTGTGGGTGGCGACTGTGAAGATGAGGAAGGGAAACCTTGGCGGACAGAGAGTCTGTCTGTAAGGAGATGCTCCAACCACCATATCATTCGATTAGTATAACCAGCCCGGCCACACGTGTGCCACTGTAGCCTGCCAGGGCATGCAAACTTGAGTTCTACCTCGACCTTGAAGACTGAGCAATCCGAGCTCTCGTTCCCTTAGCAAGCCCAGTCCGCGGACCTTGGTGGAGTCCGATATCTTTCGCCGTATTTGATTATCCATTCGAAACCACCATAGGGCATTGAATGTACGCGCATCGACGTGATCTGGCAAACAAGAAGTGTAAGAGATTGGGATGGGGCTCCGTAATCAAAGTCGGTGGCCAAAGCATTGCGAACCGTGGTTATGCCATTGCTCCCTTGATGGCATTTCCACAGTTTTCCGAAGGATAGCAGCAAAATATGGGCATTCTACAAACGATGATTCTTTGTGCCAATTGGGTCCTCGACCGTTGGCACTCGTCTCGGCTAGTGATTGATGAATGATCAAGGAGGAACACGCGTCATGATAGTGTCAGGAGTCAGGAGTCGGGAGGAGTATCGCGTTTTATCCCTTGCACCCCTTGTCATTTAAATTATCTTTAAATGACGCCCCCAACGAGCCTCGGCCATGGTGTCGATTCAGAGCACATGCCCGGTCCTCCGGAGTGGCCAAAGCTGCCGCGACTTGTGCAACACTATGCACTCACGCATGTCTTTCACCTTCCGGGAATGTGGTGTGTTCTTGAGTTTCTCGAAGACGACTTGCGGTGTCGCAGCTCCTTCAGAATCTGCCACATGAAAGACCATGGCTGCTACAACAGAAGCTGAATTTGCTACAACGGATGGCACAAAGTTGTACATGAAGACTTGGACGGTACGGACCCCCCGGAAGCATGTCTCCAAGCCTTGGGCTTGATCTTCCCCTTGTCTCGATATTCTTCGATGATCAGATACTTATCGAGCCACTTTCTAGCCCGCAACCAACGCCGCTCAAGCTGTCTTGATATTCTTACATGGGTTCTCCGACCACATCAATGGTTCGGGCAATCATCGCATGCAGTTTACTCATTGACTGACCTCTCTCAGCATATTACGACTTATTTCCCACCCTGAGTTCTCCACCATTCAACATCGCTGTGTACGGCTTCGATCAAAGGGGTTGGGGCCGCTCCTGCAAGAAACCTGCGGACAATGGACACACCGGACCAACGTCCCTTGTGATATCAGACGTCCATGACTTCGCCCTCTATGTGGCATCACTACCGGAAGCACAGGGCAAGCCCCTGTTTCTGATGGGCCACAGTATGGGTGGCGGAGAAGCACTTACTTACATGCTTTCGACCTCTTCGAGTTTCTCGAATCGACCTGCTATTTCCGGTCTCCTCCTCGAGTCACCTTACGTTGAGATGCATTCATCTGGTCAGCCGTCCTCCCTAAAGGTGCAAGCAGGGAAATTGGCCTCGATGCTTCTGCCGCATATGCAGCTCAAACAGAAGCTAGACGCCACATACATGTCCCGTTCGGAGAAAGTACGTCAAGACTGGATTGATGATCCGCTTTGCCACGATACTGGCACCTTGGAAGGACTCAAGGGGCTCCTGCAAAGGTCGGCAGACCTATCCCACCTATCTCACGGTCGGACAACACCTGGCTTTACCACCAAACTTCCTTGCCCAGTGTGGTTCTCGTTCGGCACCGGAGACCGGATTCTGTCTTACGTTGCTGCTCAACAGCTATTCAACGTCGTGGAAGCCCCCAACAAGGATAAAACGTTCAAGTCATATCCTGATGCATACCACAAACTCCATGCTGAGCCTGACGGGGTGGGCGAGCAGTTTGCGAAGGACGCCGGGGCATGGATATTGGCCCATGTCAAGAAGCAGCCTGAAGTGGCTCAGGTTGGTGAATCCCAATTCGGTCAGGAGGTAGCCGGCGGCTCATAAAAACCAGAAGTCCAAGCTGTGACAAATGGGGAGGAACCCTACAGGGCGCATCGTCTGTACACGGGTCAGTCGAACAGCGGGAACGAACGAAGCGTGTTCTGATCACACGATATCGTCTCGTTCCTTGCCGTTTTTGCAGCCTGCCTAGGAATCCTCCAGATGAAGGGTGCGAGGCTTGTTCCTGCAGCTGACAACCAAAACAAAAAGCCACTGCCGCATGATATCAAGTTGCCCACGAGGGATGACATCACACGGCACCTTCCCCAATACAATTAGCGTCTCTTGGCAACCAGGATGCACGGGTTGCTGAATTGCATCTTCAAACAACGATTGTCACTCTGCCAGCTTGTCTCGAATGTCTCAACATTTTCTGTTTGTCTTGTTCCAAACGAATCTCCTGTCAATCGCAAGGCCGCGTTGAATTTACGCTAATCAAGATGTTCAGTCCGATGAGTTCAGCCTCGCGGGGTTTGTCTGTGGTACCGTCCGCCTGACCACAATCCAGTCGGCTGAGACAACCACCCGTCCAGCCTTTGTGTCTTGGGACCTCTACAAAGAGTGCCTGCAACATTCCATGCTACATCACAATGCCCTTCTCAGGACTCATGCACCTTCTCACGGGTGACTATGCAACCTCATAGAAGGCAGTCAAAGCAGTCATTCAGCGATTACGGCTGGTGGTGTTAGCCTCGTCTTGGATTTCCTTTATACCCCCCTGCCTGCGACTGCATACACACCTCAAGGTAGGCGTTGATGTTTTAGATGTTTCTTTTCCCAGTTTTTGCAATCAGAAGGATTTGTAGCCTTTAAAGCATATGCCATCGCACCGATATGCCTCCCCATCGTGATTGCCATTGCAAGGACTGTTCCACCAATTCCAGCAAACGCGCAAAAAGGCAACAGCCGCAATCACCAGGACAAACGGTCAGAGTGCTTAATATCTCAGCTGGCGACATATTTCCCATCCTCAAAATCCCCGCTCGCATCTTCACTATGGCCCAGGAAATCAAGACGCTGCCCTTCATCCGACTTCAGAGGATTGAGACCCCAAAACACTACGAGAGAGGGTGGAACTATGTTGAAATACGACATGGGCGACTTGTCATGGTGCGGAACAAGAAGGATGGTCGCGATCTTCACCGTGGTGGCTGGATCAAGACCAAGCCGAGAGAAAGGGTAGTGAGGGAAGTTCTCTTGGTCGAACGTGACGAGGAACCAGAGCGCTGTGCACGGCGTGTCGAGCAGAGGCCCGCCAAAGTGTACATCGATGTCGAAACCGGAGGAAGACGAAGAGGAAATGGCAGCTCGGACGAGGCACAACCACCAACGCTCCGACCAAGGATTCGAGTTCGTCGTCCGCTCAGCGCATTCTCTCCACCTCCGGGCCACTCGTACGAGCGCGTCAGGCCCGAGCGACGGCCACTTCGAGTGGTCGAAAAGCTCCCCGTCCAGCAGGCCCGTCTTGACCGAGTTCGACCCGTTCAAGTCATGGAAGACGACACTTACTATGAGGACGACGAAGATGACTATGACTACGACGAACCCTACGGATCGTTCGACATGCCAACAAGAGAGCCTCGGCCATATCACATGCCAGAACCGGAGAACTCATTCTGGGATGACGACCTTCAAGCTTGGATGGTGCAACGTAAGCCGCGGGTTCGGTTTGGATGAGCAGGACCAGAGACGGAGAGCAATCCATTTTGACTGTGCATTCGACAATAGAACTGCGACTCGTCATCTACGACAACTACGAGGTTGCACGCATCAATGTACTCTTCGATCCTCCTGCCAGATGAGTAGATTGTGGCTATCGCGCAAGGAAAGATCGGTCCTTTCAACAAGTCCGAAATATCAGCACCCAGGTCGATTGGGACAAGCAGAAGAAGGCAGGGTTTTGCGACAGTTGGCCCTTGTCTGTAGACCGCAGTGGGGATGGCATATTGGGGCGGTGTCCCGTGGGACAGGTTACAGGACGGGGGCAAAGGGTTTGTGGGAAGCGGCGTTTTGGATCTATCACGGAGGAGACTTGCAAGGAATGTGGCGGAGATGATACCAGTCCAACAATACATGGAAGGAAAGCGCGGCAGAGGAGTTTCTTTTCTTTTTCGAGTCGTCTTTGACAAATATCATGCGTTAAGAGTACCAAGCTTTCTTTTTCTCCTCTCGCTTCGTTTTTGAGTATCGTAAAGGGATTCTCTCTCAGAGCCACGCCCGAGTCGTTGTGTTGCTCCTTTGAGCATCCTCTTCTCTCTTCTCCCCGCCATGACATGACACGATTGATCGAATAGCGATATGCGCTCTCTACCCACCCTTGCTTGCCCCTTTGCTTTTATCGCGATGACGGCCCCAGTCGTGCGTTATTCCCCCGACCTATATATAGTTTTTTTCCCGCACGACCCTCCCAGACTGCCAGCAAGACCAAAGGTAGCCAGCCACATAGCTACTGGACGCCGCTACACCTTCTCGGCCAAGAACTCGTCCACAACCGTCCACACGACATCCGGCCTCTCCACCCAAGTGAAATGCCCAGACGCGTCGACGACGACCAACCTCGACCGCCTCACCCCGGCGGCAATCCGTTCACTCACCTCCGGGCCCGTGACGCGGTCCTCGCGCCCCGTCACCACCAGCGTCGCGGCCGTCACGTTGCCCAACTCGTCGACCTGTCTCCACTTGGCGTTCCCGTCGCCGGGCGCGCCTTCGCCCGGTGCGGCTGCCGAGTCCGCCGAATAATACGCCCCATACGCCCACAGGGAAGGGTCGCGGGTCCAGAGCTTCCCGAGGGCTTCGGGGCCGCCGCGCTCCGGGTGCGCGAAATACAGCGGCATTATCTTCACCATGAAGGCGCGGAAGGTCGCGTCGGAGGTCGGCGGGTCGGCGGCGAAGTGGCCTAGCACGTCGTGGAAGAACGACACGTCCTTTCGAGGGTAGCCTAGGAGGTCCGAGTTCAGGAGGACGAGCCGTTCGACGCGCGTGGGGTGTGCGATCGCGTAGCCTAGGGCGACCGTCCCGCCGGCCGAATGGCCTATTAGGGCGGGGAATCGGTCGAGGCCAAGATGCTCGCGTAGGGCTTCGAGGTCGGCGACGATGTGGCGGGTCGACATCTCGGCGGGCGAGGCCGGGCAGTCAGAGTCGTCGTTCCCGCGTGGGGAGGGGATGATAACCGTGTATTTGGAGGAGAGGCGCGCGAAGGTGTTGATGTATAGTTCGGCGCCGACGCCCCATGGCGGTGGGTGCACCAGGATGGGTGGGAGGTCCGGGGAGTCGGCGAGGATGGTGTAGTGGATGGTGAGACCGTTTAAGATTGCTGTGTGCTTGCCAGCTGTCAGTGTAGAGGAAGACATGATCGCAGGGTGTAAGGCTGAAGCGAGGGTTTGGCTGGACTCTGTGGAGTGGGAGTGAAGAACAAAACGAGCAGCTGGTGAGAATTGCTTTTCAATTTGACGTTTGCATGATATTATCCCAAGTTACAGTACAAGGGGCCGTGGTGCGTCAGAGTAAATGGTCTGCGGTATGTGGTAGTATGCTTCATACCCACCCAGGCGAGCGCTCGGCGAGGTGCCCAGTAGTTGCGGATCCCGCAATGCAGCATCATGCCGTCTTTTGTCATCCGTCCAAGCAAAGATGCATGTAAGCCGCCAACCACGAAAGAGGCTATTCCCGCCCCCTGACTTCGTGGATTCCGCCAATGGGGTTTCATGCAATCGAAGGTCTGACCTTCCTTTCCGGTATGTGCGGGAAAAGAATGAGGCTGCTGGTTGCCTTATTGTTGCAAGAGCGTGCCAAAAAGGCAGAATTCGCCCGAAGCACTGCCACTTGAGGCGGTGCTTGTTCGGACGAAAGAATGGCGTCCCCAAAGGATTCGAGCTCTTCGAGGGGCAGCACAGCAGCGCTATTACGTGACATCGTGGATGTGAGGGTCTTGGCCGTAGATGCGCTCCATCGTAAAACTTCGTCGCCTGACACGAGCCGCACGGCTGTTGCGCTGAAAGTTAACAAACCAGAGGAGGGTGTTACAAGTCTTCTTTCAGATGACACGATTCGAGCACTCTCCTTACGCGTTGCCCGATCGATCGACAGGAGATGTTTTCATTCATTCGGTCGTCGAGCGAATTTTTGCGGAATCGGCTATGCTCTAGAGAGGTGGGAATCGAAAGATCATAGTAGTTCCTCGCAGGTCCAGTCCTCATACCTTATTCGAGTCAGCGACACTTCCAGCCATGTATGTGACAGGATAACTCACCATCCATCGGGCAAGTAGCGGCGGACAATCAAAGGCATCTTCTTTTGGTTCAGTTCCAGAATCGCCATAGCCAGAGGATCAGTCTCGTTTGACACGTCGACCATAGGAGGGGCATTCATGCTGTTTCGCAATCAGTCTTCTGCGGCCGCTAATACACGATTTCCTGCTCCTTACCTGAGCTGCAATGCCCTGGTCCCAAGTACTCTGGCGCGCTCGTACTTTGTCATGTAGGGAGTGGTGGTTCTCTTCTCATCGGGAATTTTCTTATCCGCATCGCTTGAAGGCTTCTGGCCAGTCTGGTTTGGGTCGCCAGATGTCACAACCGTTTTCTCAGCAGCCTCTTCACCCTGGTCTCTCGCCCTCTCCTCAAGAGCATCCTGATCAACGTCGACATCTGGAGGGAGTTCTTCGTCGAGGTCCTCTTCGGGCTCGTAGAAGGTATCATCCGGCTCGTCATTGCCATAGCTGAACGGAAGGAATGTGTCAGTAGCAAGCGAAGGACAAGGGAACGCAGAAAGGCTCTAAAAAAGAATGTAGCACCTACCCGCCTTCATCACCACCGTAGTCAGACATTGTGACGATTCAGTGAGAATGGAATCACACGACCTTAGAAGAGGGTGATTCTTTCGATTGGAGGAGTGCGTTGCGTTGCGTTGCGCATCTTAGTTTGCTCGCGGAAAACAAAAATTCCTAGGGCAGTCTCAGCCTTGTCTCACGTGACGCACGCTAGAACCCCAGCCTCGTCAAATTCATTAGAAAAATCCCCCGGCGCGACCCCACACTTTTCCCATTTGTTACCACCAATTGCACCCCTCGTATTACTGTCACGACAAGTTTATTCTGGACGGTTTGACGGTAGACAAGCTCGGCGCGGGTGCGCAACCGTCGTCAAGATGAGGGTCGTCGAGTCTGACGACGAGTTGGACAAGGACTATGACATGCTCGACTCTGACCTTGACGATGATGAACTGAAGAAATCTGCCCCCGACACTCCAGCCTCTACCGCTCCCTCCTCTCCCCCTCTCAACGCCTCGGACAAGCTCCCGCGCTGTCGTCAGAAAATCCACAGATGCCCGTTTGAGAACTGCGACAAGGTCTTTGACCGCAAAGCGAGGCTAGAGGATCACATTCGCTCCCACAACAATGAGCGCAACTTCAAGTGCCCGCATCCTCCTTGCACCAAATCCTTCCTCCGAGACAGCCACTTAAAGCACCATATTAAGAATCAGCATAGTCATGTCCGCGACTACAAATGCACATGGGAAGGATGCGAGGCAAGTTTTACAACAGGGACAAGACTGCGCCGGCATATCGCTACCCACGAAGCAAAGGAACAGTTCAGATGCCGCGGCTATGCCGGCTGTGACCAGACCTTTCGTAAACAAGACACTCTGGACCGACACGTTTTGACGGTTCACCAGGGGATCAAGCCTTTCCCTTGCAAGATATTGGACCACCTCACCGGTGCACCTTGTAACAAAGCCTATGACACGGCGGAGAATTTGCGCACTCATGTCCGCGCAAAGCATGACACCACCCGCTTCTCCTGCGAAGAGTGCAAAGCGTTGAACGCAGCAATACTTGCAAACTCGGAAGGTCAAGATGACCGGCAACCCCGCGAGGCTCACTTTGCGACATTTGCATTGTTTCAACGTCACAATGCTGAATATCACCCGCCAACGTGCCAATACTGTCCGACTTCATTCGTCACCAGCAAGGAATTGACCCGCCACTTGGAACTTCAGCACGGCATTCTGCCAGAGAAGAAGGCTGAAGCTGCCTCAGTCTTTCCATGCACTGTCGAAGGTTGTGGCAAGAAGTTCACCAAGAGAGGCAACCTGAACGTGCATGTCAAGACGGTCCATGAGAATAAGCGCGACTTTGTCTGTGGCAAGACTCCTGTCCCTCTCCCATCTGATATAACTGGTCGCGGAGATGTTGCTGTCTATGGCTGTGGCCGCAGTTTCACCAGCAAAGCTAGTCTGGAGGAGCACATCCGAACCGCGCATTTGGAGCTTGCCTCCAAGCGCTTCATTCGCGAGAACAAGCGCAAAGCCGTCGCGCCTACTTTCGAAGAAGACGGGCAGCTCAAGAAGAAGCAGCGCAAGCCTCGCTCCGACAAAGGCGTTCCTCGCGGCTCAGCCATGGCAGGTCTGACTGGATTGGGCGTGCCCACTCCCCCTGCTGTGCAAGAAGGCCCCTTCCCCTTCGGTTTCGGAGACGACCTCGTTGCGGACATGGATATCGACTCACGAACGCTGCATGAGCTTGACAATGCTACCGGCATAAGAGCAGGCAAAAGCAACGCCTTGGACAAGAGCGATAGTACCGTTCTATCTGCCTCGATGACTATCTGCGGTGACGAGATCTACTCCCAGGGGAATGCCTACCACTACCCCTCCGGCGAGTACCCGACCTTATTGTCTCGGGATCTTGAACGCACGACTGTCCATGACGATGTCCCCGGAGAAGATAGCATCTGCACCAGTCCTTCCAGCAACTTCGGCGTCACCGCCGTCGATGAGGACGAGGATGTCGATTTCTTCGGGCAGTTCGAGCAAGAAGAGCGGGAGCTCGAGTTGGCGAACGGATATCCTGGATCTGGGTATCCCGCCCTCTGAAGCCTATGGTCCATGCACATTGACACGAATGTACATACGTGATAGCGTGATATGCATAGCAAGCGTCGGCGTTGGGGAGCTGGCTTGGTCCGGAAAAGTCACAGCTCAAAGTGACCGGAAAAGTGAGCCTTCAGTGAGTCTCAAGCACGAAGGAAACGGAAAAGAAAAGAATTCATCATATTCACAATACCCTTTCTTGATAATCACTTGCCCTCCTCTTCCGACCTATCTCTGCACTGTAGCCCGAACACATCCCATGACGGTACAGAATTTCACACTGCTTCAGATCCATACTACCATGCGCACCAACAGCGGCATGACACTTCGCCTGGGGATCTCCTCCCAGACCGTGAACTCCAAACACAGTCTCGCGCCTAATTATTAGGTAAAGGCATATCCCCGTCACTCCCGGGGACTTTACAGTCGATAACCCTCATGCGTGGTCGTGGCGAAAACGGTTGGCTCCCGTGTGCATAGCGTCCTCGTAAAGGTGATTAGATCTAGTCGAAGAGGATAATATCGTTTGTGTGGTCCTTGTACGTTCGAACGTGACGAGTAGACTACTGGTTTGACGGAGTACGAGAACGATGCCAGCCTCTCTTAGGTCCACGGCAAGGCATATGGCATTTTCGGGACGTGGGTGTATCCACGCTTTAGTCAGAATGCTCGAGGTTCTGACTCTGCGTCATAACTAAGCGTGCGTAGATGTGGAAAACATACGAAGTGATGCTTCCAGCTGCTTCTGTGAGCTGACACTCCTAAAAGCCTTGATGACCGTAACAACAACCTCGTTCGCTTCAGTTAATGGCGAAGCCGGAGATGCTTGGTGCGATGGGATATTGCATGATTCGGAAAAGCAGGCGTGGTTCACCCGAAAGAAGATGCAAGAACCAAGGGCATAACCGTCTTGATTCCCGCTCGATGAAAGTTGCTGGTGTCCACACCCCGATTTGACTGCGATCTCTGTGCTCAGTATCAATGACTGTAGGTGGAGACAGAATACTCATGCCCGTTATATAAAAAGAGACTGGCTTGCACAACACCTCTCCCTACTGTTCCTTTACTGAAGCTCTCGATCTTCGCGACCAGCGTGCCTAGGCGTCTAGGCTACGACTATATTGATTCCTAGCCAGTTCATCAAAGGTTTGACTTGTGGACCACATCAGACAACGTGACCAATCCCTCAGTTCATCAAGCAACTTCATTACCCAAGCGTACTTAGCCGGTTCGGACTCAGGTAGCAGGTCCATTAGTAGCGCACACCACATAACGATCAACATTGGCCTCAACCGGTGATGTAGAACATCATTTGAATTGACCTTGCAGGAACACGATCGTGACGGAGTTGGAATTCCTCCTGGACAAAGCAAGCTCGAATGAAGGCTTCGCAGTATTGAACACAACAAATCCAGACGAAGCCCAAAGAGCTGTTCAACATCTTCTCGCCAGATTCAAGTCAGATTGATGCAAAAGCACGAGAACAGCACAAAGTCAGATATCGCCTGGTGATTTGAGTCTCCTGGATTCGGCTAAAGTTGCTGATGATGACCCGGATGTTGAGCTATTGTTCTGCGTAGAGTGCAACGGAAACAGTGTCTGCCGCTAGTATTTAACGCTGAAAGGGCTTTCAACATTGCTGCTTCTACCAGCCGTCTCAGTCTGCCAATCTGTCGGCTCTGTTAGTGCCGAAGCGTAGAATGATGCGCCGAAGCAACCACTGCCGGCCATGTTCCGTTATCAGATATTGGACACAACCTTCCGACATGGGTAGCGTCGTCATCATACAGGTACAAGCGCCCCGACCTGCCCTGGAAAGCAGGGTTCTGAGAGTTGCAGCTGCAAGCCACACTGTCGCAAACTCAAAAGCACATGCAGAGCACTCTGTCCATCTGCACCAGCACTGTGTTTGTGGCCGCCACTGTCCTCAAATACACAGAACAATGCAAGGACGAATTTGCGAGTCATGACAAGTGTCATTAACAGCCCGTTACAAGTCCACGCGTTTTCGGGTCTCTGGAGCCTTGGCAGCGGCACCTTCCTGGGCCCTGTGGATTCTCTGACTGGCCCACCGCCCCCAGAAACAGCGCCAGCCGCAATATCTTTGGCGAGCAGGTGGCGTAAGCGGCGCTCTTGGCGCCTCTTCAAACCTGAGTGCTGATTGGATTTGTGCAGAGCCCCACTCAGCCCACCTCACGGGGACCCACTGCAGCGGACAAGAATCCTGGCACTTGCATCTTTGATCGTCCCAATTTTATGGCAAAGATTGTCAATGGGTTGCATGGAATACTCCTTCAGCATTCGATCGCTACTTTGTTGGCCGCAAAAGTGAATGGCTTTTGAGAGGCTCAATTGTAATTACGGCAATTACCTGCCATCCTGAATATCTGCTAGCCACGGAGAGGAGGGAGCATCGTTGCAGCCCGCTCCTGCGCTTGACTTCTCGTATCTTTTGTGAGACGCCCTGGTCCTCGCCCCTCTGCATATGCAACAGCTTGCATGAGAGCCTCCCAAGGTTTCTTTCAGTGCAATCATATCTTTCCTCAACCCCCCTTCTTTACACGGCGTTACTACGCTGCCCATTAGCTGTCCTTATCTCTTGGCAACGGCTGAATTCTCAGCTTGAGCTCCGTTGCGTCTCTCGTCTTGGGAACAGACCTCATTGTCGTCACCTGCGGTCACTTACCCAGTCGCTACCGAAGCTCTTTTATTTTTTTTAATTTACAGAAACCACCATGGCGTCGGGCATTCCATATACTCCGAAGCCTGCGACTGATATCTTCACCCCATACCAAACCGACATCGACCGACGACAATGCAAGAGAATAGTGCCCATGCGGGTGCTTGCACTCGGGCTGGGAAGGACAGGTACAGCCTCGTTAAGAGCAGCGCTCAAAGAGCTGGGTTATACAGACACATACCACATGATGTCGGCTAGTGTTGAGAACCCGCCCGACTGTCTCTGCTGGATGGACGCTTTTGCGGCAAAGTACGAAGGCAAAGGCAAATTCGGGCGTGAAGAATGGGATGCCCTGTTTGGCCACTGTCAAGCGGTTTGCGACTGGCCGGCCGTTGCCTTTGCGAAAGAGCTGATTGAGGCGTATCCCGATGCCAAAGTCATCATCACGACGAGAGACGTCGATTCATGGCATAACTCGGTCATGAAGACGGTTAACTGGCGTGCGAACGACCCCGAGTTGAAAGCAGTCGCAAACTTTGATTGGGCCGCCGGCCTGTATCACCCTATGCTGCGCAAATTCTGGAAGTACTTCTTCTACGACGATTTCGAGAACCGAGGGAAGGAAAAGTTCCACGACTACTACAAGGAGATCCGAGAGCTTGTTCCGCCGGGGAAGCTGCTTGAATATCGTGTGAGTTCGGGCTGGCGACCTCTGTGCGAGTATCTCGGCGAACCGATACCCGACAAGCCGTTCCCAAGATCCAACGATGCAGAAAACTTTGTGCAGCGATGCAGGACACAGAACCGCAAGCAGATGATGAACGTGATCTTCCGGGCTCTCATTGTGGGAGTCCCCGTTGTTGCGACTGCGTTGTCGGCTACATTTGCCTACACATACTATCTCCCAAAGTTCGCTCAGAGTTCTCCTGTCTGGACTGGAGCATCGTGACGCCAGGGGCTGAGGTCGTGCTTTGGTATCCGAATGGCCGTTCACTTCTACACATAGCCTGGTGTTTGGGAATTTTGTTCAACTACTGGGTTGGATCGATGTTGACGGGAGACACGCAACTTGACTATCAATAATGGTTCGGGAAACGGTTGAATAAAATGTTTGGCAGTCTGCTCGATCGAGCTTGGGGATGCTAGATATTGTCGGGTCGGCAAGGTGCTTGATCATGTGTGCGACGAATGTCTATAGTTTGTACTTGCAATTTACACTCACGCCATCAAGCATGTTCCTCACCTTAAGATGCATCTGGAAAGCAGATAGATGAACTAGCGGGGTGGCGATCGCTATCGCAAGTCCTAGCCACGCGTCCAGCAGCACCAGGCACCGTGGTACGTACTGGTCACACTGTGCTTCTGCAAAGTGTGCTAAACCTTCGACCAGCGAACTGACTTCCTATCACTGGCAAGTACCATGCGGCCCACAGCTGCTACTGTGTCCTCCCACGCCACTATTCCGTCAGTATCTTGTTAGTCCCTTGGCACGGATGTCGGTCGGCATCGCCTCTCGTGGTCATTTCAAGCATTTAGACCGAAGTGGTGGAAGGCTGGGGGCCGGCGGAGGTGGGAGCGCATAAGAGCCGTAGGCGATACCCACAAGGCCGTGGCAAGCACACCCTTTCATATCTCTTTGATCTCTCGTGTCACTTTTCAGGCCCGACAGGCGCTGACATACTGCGCTGGGACTGGGCATAGACTCCTGCGACTGTGAAATAATCTTCAGCGAGACTCCGAGAGGAAGCCTCTAAACCGCCCGAGGTAAATTTCAGCCAGAAGAGCATCGCGTGCCTCCTTACGCATCTTGGCGGAAATCCCTCCGAAACCTTCTGGTCTGTCAAGAGTCTGCCGGGGTTCGGTGTTTCGGTCATGATACTCTGGGAAATCTCAGTGCATTTGACTTATTGATTCTGAAGAACCATCTCACTGTCTCCTTGGTTCTTAGTTGAACCGAGAACGGCAAAGGGAGGGTGATGCGATGAGGCTCTCACTCTCTTTGTACAGCTGGCTGGTATGTCTGTTTGCTTGGAGGATAGCCGCCGATAACAAGACTCAACCCATCTCCATCTTTCGATCGGTAAGCGCATACGTTCCCCCTATGTGACCTGATCCAGTTCATTGACAGCAGCTTGAACACAGAGACCGGACTTGTCCTCTCCCATTCTCAGCGTCTTCAGGTACCAACGAGAAAAGCTTGCACCAGGCTACTATTTCGTTGCGCCCTATCAATCCACAAATGAAGCCATTCACATCTACGACAATGACGCGGTAAGAATTACCCATGCCCGGTCAAGGATTCTTCTTTTTAGCTGACCTCGCCTCAGAACCTGGTCTATTCTGGCTTTGGCAGCGCTGGACCTGGCGTTTCCCATGCTCCCCAGACGTGTATGTACAAAGGCGAGGTCCATCTTTGCTTCTACCAGGGCGTCCAGATGCTCGGCTGGGGCCATGGTCATGGTCTCATAATGGATAAACATTACCGCATTGTCAAATCCGTCGAACCCGCCAGCTACCAAGCTTCCTCCGATATGCATGAGTTTAGACTCATCAACGATGGGAAACAGGCTCTGATGACACAGTACCTCCGCAGCGTGTACGACCTGTGCCCGTGGGACCTATGTGATGGCCTGGGGTACATTCAACAAGGAGCATTTCAGGAAGTCGACGTCGAGACAGGGAATGTCGTTTTCGAGTGGCATAGTCTCGAGCACGTTGACCCTCACGAGAGCTGGGTCCCGCCGGGCACCACTGAGATCAGCGGAAGTGGCCAGCACCCCGAAAGTCCATGGGACTACTTCCACATCAACTCTATCGACAAGAATCAGGACGGCGATTACCTCATCTCGGCCCGGCACACTTCTGCCGTATACAAGCTTTCCGGTATTGACGGGCATGTCATCTGGCGGCTCAACGGCGCTAAATCGGACTATGTCCTTGACGGCTTTCACTTTTCTTCTCAGCATGACGCCAGGTTCATCTCCGACAACGAAACGCATACAGTTCTGTCTCTGTTCGACAACGGTACCAATGGCTTCAACCAGACGCAGCCTCATTCAACTGGTCAGATCATTGTCGTCGACCACACGACAAAGGTCGCCACCGCCATCTTGAATCTGGACCCCCCCTTCGTCGATGGACACGCGCATATCTCGAAGTCTCAGGGCAATATGCAGATCCTGCCCAACGGAGGCATCGTAATGGGCTGGGGCAACGATGCATTCTGGACCGAGTACGCCCCGGAGACGTACGAAATCATCTTCTACGGAGCTCTGGCGTGGACAAACACGATGAACTACCGTGTATACAAGTTCGACAACTGGGTTGGCATGCCACTCACCAAACCAGCCATATGGGCATTCTCGAAGGAAGGTGAAGAAATGATGATGTACGTGTCCTGGAACGGGGCCACGGAGGTGAAATCGTGGCGGTTCTATGGCGGAGATTCGAAGCAGGGCCCGTGGGAGGCTCTCGGGCAAGTCCCCAAGAAGGGATTCGAATCCTTCTACAGACATCCGACGACTTACACCTACAACTATGCCGAAGCATTGGACAAGGACGGCCAAGTCATGGGGACGTCGGCCGTGGAGCAAATTTTTATTCCAAACGCCCAGTTGAAGGAGTTCTGCGACGACGTCGCCTGCCGGTTCATGCCCACTCCGCAGCAGAGGCAAAAGGAAAAAGAGGAGCACGAAAAAGAAGCGGAAGCCAAGTCGGAGCAAGAGGAGCAGGAAAGCCTCGAGGCTGACAGGCAGCACGCAGAGAAGATCAAGAACGCCGAAATCTACGGTGGCACGTTCGGCGGCTTGGTAGTCCTGATCATCCTGATCATTGTGCTGGCTACGAGGAATTTCGTGTCCCGCCCGGTGCATGCGTTGGCCTCCAATGTGTATAGGGCTGTGAGCAAACGGGGCTCCCGAGGAAGGGACGTCGGCATCGGTGCTGGATACAAGGCTCTGCCTTTGGAAGAGCAGGATGGAGCTAGGGCCCCCATGATCAGGGACCCATCGTAATATGAGTGACGTGCGTGCGATTTGGCACCGTTATATCAGCATGAGCATGAGCATGGAGTGTCGTGATGATTTTGTTTGAACAGCTGTATATCAGTACGCCAGTCTTTCCAGCCTTTTGGCACGGTTAATGAACGATGTGACGACCAATGTCTGTCCCTCGGCGACAGTAAGATGTAAGGTACCAAGTTCATATCGGTTCAATGATGCCGAACACCGAATATTGCGTGCCCCTGTACAGTACGACGGCATCCTTCCTTGGGAGGCCTTTGGGTAAGCCGGCTTACGGAGGACAGGCCTTGGGCCACTGCATCTAAATTTTGTCTTCAGGCTATGCTATGTAGTATGAGGGCGACCTACGGCAGCACAAGCGTTGCGTTCACAAGGCTCGGAGCTGTCTACGTAGTACCGTGTACGGAGTAATCAGGCTGGTTGTGAAGCGGGCGGTGCGGTTGTCGTTGATGACGGTGCCACGACTGAACCACAAGTGGAATGTACCGTGTGCCGGACCACGTACTTGTTTAGAGGCCAAGAGGATGATTACTCGTAGTAGTGGTGGTGGTATTCACTTTCCACATTCCAAGCGCCCATTACGAGTAGTGCTTTTGGATGAAGCCCGGGCCGCTTGGCTCTGTAAGAAAGACACTCGAGCCACGAAGCCCCGACACCGGAATAAATTCAAACCGTCATTACAAGACCTTCGCGTAAGAATCTTCAGATTCGGATAATGCTTACTCGAGGGATTGGCTTGCTCGAGCAGGGCATCCGGCCTGTGGGGGAACGAAAGTCCATGCCGCTTAGCCGGAGCCCGCCACTTTTGCTCGGTCCCAATGTGACTTGAGAAGTGACAGCTCGATAGGGCTGGCTCGGGGAGTCGCTCAGAATGAACACTTCAAGGAACGAGGCCACATGGCCGCCCACCCGTCGCACCCCCCTTCAAGGGTCGGTCCAAGATTCTGGATTGGATTGAATTGCCCGAGTGCTGCTAGTATCCGATAACAAGCGGCAGGGTATCAAAATTAGGGTGCCACAACCGAGATGCCGCCTGTCGCAAGGTCCCAGGACATAACGGTATTGATCCTTGAAAGGATTTGAGGCTCCTCAGAAGGAAGGTGTGTGCGTACATAGTACCCGGCTGTCACAGAAGGTGTGTTTGCAGAGCACAGACGGTATCGGGGGAGTGGCATTTGGCAGGAACATTGCGTGTGCACAGGTGGCACAGACGATGAGGTGATGAGCACGCACCCTCGACGCGTATGCTTTTCTGCAACGACGTCTGTAGGTATGGAGTACAGAGTACGTGTACCTACATACTCGCAGACGCAGCGGATCGTGTCGCCACGATGATCCTGGCACATGGATGTGGTGGGTGTTACAGGGACGAGGCTGGCTATGGAAAATGCTTGTCTTCAGCCTCTCATCAAAACGGGCTCTCTCCTGTATCACGGAAGAAATTGCCAGTGATGGGATGCGACAATAAAGGGGGATTTACATGGTCAGAGCTGTCCTGTGTACGAGTTACTCGTAACATGCAGTCTCTGGACAAGTGGTGACTGGTCGCCATCAGGATCTGATCCTGCCTTCAATCTCTCATAAGTGGCGAGCTATCGAATGAGGCATTGGGATCTCCAGGAGTGAAGGATGCTCTTCTGGCCAAAGTAGATTGCGCTTTCCTGTGTACGTCCAAGTACGAAGTGATATCCTGGCCGAGAGCTTTCAGAGCCTCTGGCAGCTTTTTCCTGTTTGTATCACTCGTACCCATACCGTCTCACTCATCTCAGCTCGACTCTTTTTGACTCGGCGCGAGCTTTTGAGCGATCATCGGAAGACTAAATTATCTTCGGCCGGGCAGCCCCATGCAAGCGCCTTGTCAAGCTGCGGCCGCTTCGCCCAGACGAGGATGGTGGCCATGCTGGCACGTCCTCCACAGTTCCCGACAACCGGGGGGCGTCCGACGGTCCAGCAAAAGACCTTTGATTCGGTGGGCCACCCCGATGCTACCTGGCTCTGCAAGTCCATGCCTGCTGGACTCGTAGCTTGACGTGTGTGTGCTTGATGCCCATCTCTGAAGGAGGAGCTCATGGGGCCCACGGATGACGCCCCAATTCCCGGCAAGTCTTATCAGATCTCCTCACTTCCTTGGTTCTTCACGCTCTGGGTGCGAAAAGACGACTTGATCTGTGCTTCCTATTCACCTCTCTGTATGAGCACTTGACTGTCGCTCGTATAGACCCAAAGCCTTCTCAAGACTATCACCGTCCCCTCACTGAAGCCTCCAGAGCTTTCCTCGACGACCAGCCTCACCGAGACCCGCCGACCCCACCTTTCGTCGAGCCGGATCGTTGATCGAGTCTACCATGAGCACATCCAAAGACACATACGAGGAATCAGCGCGGTGATTTTTGGTACATAATACACTCCATCTAATATACAATGGCTCGGCACGACGTCGAGACCAGGCCTGGGAGGCCACCTGCACCACCGTCATGGGCGTCGATACCGAACAAATTCCAACTTTTTATCATATGCTCGGTGCGGGTGGTCGACTTCTTCCAGCAAGCCGCACTGCAAGCATACATGTACTATCAACTGAAGTCGTTTTCTCCCTCGGCGCCGGATAGCCAAATATCGTTCCAGGCCGGTGTCCTACAGGGCGTCTTCACACTCGCTCAAGTTTTCACAGGCATTCTGTGGGGTCGGGTGGCAGACTCGCCCAGGTTCGGAAGGAAGGGAGTTCTTCTCCTATGCCTGACCGGGCAGGGCCTGAGTTGCGTAGGCGTGGCATTCTCGAGGAGTTTTACAGCTGCAGCGGTCTGGCGATGTCTGGGCGGCGCCGTCAATGCGACTGTCGGAGGGGCAAGAACGGCTCTGGCCGAGTGCACGGAAAAGAAATACCATTCCAGGACGTTCCTGTTGCTGCCCTTGGCATGGAATATCGCCAACATCTTTGGTCCCTTGTTTGGCGGTCTGCTCTCAGACCCAGTGCAAAATTATCCCGGCCTGTTCGGGGAGAATTCGACCTTCGGCGGGGCGCATGGCGTATCGTGGCTGAAAACGTTCCCTTACGCCGTACCGAATCTGTTCTGTGCACTCGTGCTGTTCGCAGACGCCCTGCTCGTTTGGATGGGCCTGCGGGAGACGTTGGCGGCGAAGAAATACGACCGCGATCGAGGAATCGAGTTCGCCGAGAACCTCACCTACCGAATCCGCAACATGATCTTCCGACGTTTCGGATACAGCCAGCTGGCGCAAGCTGACGCACCAGCCGGACCCGATACTCTGGACGATGAAAACATCCCCTCGAGTACACCGATGACCCCCCTGCCACCCAAGGAGGTGGACAATTCAAATCTTGCAGAAACATCCTCGAAGGTCCCTCCACGACCGTCAGACGCTCCCAAGGCTGCACCTCCGTTCTACCACGCCATCACGTCGAATGTTCTTCTTGTGTTGGCGACCGTTGCGGTCATGGATTTCCAGATGGGCGGCTTCGCTTCGCTCTGGACCATTTTCCTCTCGTCCGCTCGGGCTACGGACGAGCAGAAATCAACCATCCACCTACCTTTCGTGTTCACGGGTGGCCTGCAATTCAGCCTGCCAACCATCGGACTTGCCATGTCGATCCTCGGCTTCGTGGGTATCATCCTGCAGTTGACACTCTACCCCACTGTCAACGCACGATTCGGTCTCCTCCGCTCAACCAGGTGGTCTTTGTTTGTATTCCCTATCGCATATGCCCTGGCCCCATATCTCTCCCTCCTTATCACGCATCCTTTTATCCTCTGGGTCGGCATCGTCGTGGTGGTTATCCTTCAGGTCGCGGCCAGGACGTTCGCAATCCCAGGGTCGGTACTGCTCATCAACAACTCAAGTCCCAGCCCGGCCATGCTGGGTACCATTCACGGCATGGGCGCCGCCACCTCATCCGCGTTCAGGACTATTGGACCCATCGTCGCGGGACACTGGTATGGACAGGGTCTGGAGAAAGGCGTTGTAGGCTGGGCGTGGTGGTGGTTAGCCTTCGTGAGTCTGTTCGGCGTGGTGCCGAGCTTCTGGGCGAGGGACGGAAAGTGATGGACCTAGAAGTCCCGTGCATACGGGTCGCAGGGATCTTGGTGTTAATACGACATGTCATGACAGGTGGTGAGAGATAAAGGGGCAGACGACCCCCAAGCGGCGTGCCATCTTTGTACATACACAGGACATGCACAGATGTGTACAGATATATATAATCCAGCAGAGCTACAGAGGGCAGAATGGCGCCATCACGACTCACAAAATTGTTCAAGGCTTGGCTAAATGGCGTGCGTTACACCAGTGTCGGTGTGCTCGTGAACGAGCACGCCATCGAGCAATCTCAGCTTTGCTCGCGTAACCACCACCCAGGGATTAGCGCAACGGTGACTCGGGCCATACTGTGTAGAGTGTAGAGTATGGCACAGTACCGAACAGCCAGAGCCTGATGAACTCAAGCGACGCCGTAGCATACCAACCATATACTGTGTACTCTGGGGGATAAGGCCGTGTCCATGGGAAGGAAATTCGCGGCTGAAAATTAAAAACAAAGCGAGGGAGGAGGGATAGAGAGAGACAGGAGATTCAAGCCAGCTCAAGCGGCCAAGTAAAGTACATCTCTTGTTCAAGAGTTCCCCTATCACCAGTCTCACACGAAGGTAAGACCGCGGTGGTTCGGGAAAGCAGTCGAAGTATGAGTAGTCCTGTCCCTCAAAGATCGAGCTCCGTGGCTCCCCTGAAATGAGGCTCCGAAAAAGCTTTCTCAAGCAGTTACGTACTAAGGGGAGCAAGGAGTACGGAGTACAGAGGAGGTATTAGAGCACTTCGTAGATGGAGGCTTATGTAGCTCCTGTACGGAGTAACTTCTGCCCCCGAAGCTCAAGGTCAAGGTAAAGGCCAGGTGAGGCTCAGGGTGAAGCAGTCGCGGTCTCGGTTCCAAGTTGAGCGTTAAAAAGTAGTGAGATCGCTCATGTAGAAGTTTGACATCCTCGGCTGCGTTGGCCTGAGATCTACATATCATCTTACTCGGGCGCGGTAAGCATGAAACTTGGAACTAACGAAATATTCCTGGTACATTGTGTTTCTTGTCAAACGGTTGGGGAAGCTTATTGAAGCTTGAGCGGGGGAGGCGGAGGAGAACTGCAACTTGAAAGGATCAGACACGGATGCGGGAATTTTACCAGAGCCTCGACTTGTATGAAGTACCATGAACAGTAGTCGCTCCTCGACGCATCTGTGCTTTTACGCAGCTTCGCACCCGTACACTCCAAACGTTGGACAACGTCCATTCTGAATGCAGGAAAAACCGAGTGTGGAGATTTCCTCCGTCTTCGGTGCCACTGGTCGCGAAATGTGTGTTTCCCGAGATTTCAAAACCCGCCCTGTCTCAACGACACACAAGCGACCGCCACCATAACTGCACGATCGCACGTGGACATGACGTGCGACAACGACCTGCTTGGCGGTCCAGCATTCGGGATCCGGCAAGCAACTGCTTGTTTGGAAGTCTGGAGACTGGAGATCGATCGTCGAGTTAGCAGGCGACTGGTGAGCGAAGAGAAACACGGGAATGGAAAATAAGGGAGCGACAAGCAGAAGTTTGTTATAAAATATCGGGACCTGCTGCTGTCCTGGCGGTTGCTTTTGTCCTCCATCCCCAGCAAGCCCTCCCTCTCTTTCCAGTTCAACCTCGTTACTTGCATAGCTACAGCTGGTCTGTAGATTTCCGTTCTTTGACATTGTCTTACCTACGATACATTGATTCCAATCATCCTTCATTCGAGTTGCGTTCGCTTCTTCCACAATAACAGGACAAGCCTGCAACAATGCGTTTCTCCAGCACTACCGTTCTTTTCGCCCTCGTTGCTCTATCCGCGGCCGGTCCGATCGGGTTGAAGAAAAAGGCCGGCGTGCTCACGGCCAAACCGTACAGCGAATTCCAGGTCTCGGACGGCGTGGCTGGAAATGCCCTCGCCGAAGTCAATGCCAACTTCCCGGTACGCAGTGCCTTCATTGAACCTTGATACTTGTGACAGGTCTTACTTACATTCCTTCGGCAGATCGACACTTCCGACCTGGCCTCGGTCTCGGCGGATGATCTCCAGATCATCAAAGACGCACGCGAGACGGCCGAAGACGCCGAGACCGCGGCAGGCGGCTTCAACGACGAAATCGACGCCGCGTCGGGGGACACCACGGCGCTGGAGAACGGCAAGATCAAGAATAAAGTGCTGAAGCTGCAGTTGGAGGTGTTGGCTTTGCAGATCGAAGCCGCACAGGGAGACGCCGACCAGGCAAAGATCGACGAGGAGACGACCAAGCTGAATAAGAACGTCGCGCTGGATGAGGCCGCCGCGGGCGAGGACAGCGTCGGCGTCACGGATACCTTTAGCGGGTAATTGGGTGTCTTCTGTACATGGCCCTCCCGTTTTCGTTCCTCCGGTGTGTACTTGTGTCTCCTGTCTCTCCCTTAATTGGGGGGGCCGTCAACTAGTATCGCCGAATTGGGGACGTGGCATGAAAATGCCATGCCATTGTACATTTTGAAGCCCTGAATCCGATACCCTGCATTGGAACAGCATGAACCCGAATGATTACTTCACCGTGGTGCTCTCACTCCTGGAGACAGGGACGGTCAGATTTCCCTGCGCCACGACTGTACTCGGACTGATCACAATAGGATCCGTTAATAACCCAAGTTACACAGTCCTCCGTCCTCTGTGTTCGATTTTTCGATTTTTGTATCAACTTCCTCAGGCAGGCAGATCATCTGTTCTTCACCAGCGCTAGCATTGGCGTGGGTCTTTCCTCCAACAGTCACACCGTCATATCGTCATATTATATACGTAGTATTAGTACATGGACTTACGTCTCACCGCGTCAGGCGTGCGTGCAATCGACTCCGGCACCCTACTAACATGTACTAGCAACGTGAACTACCGAGTAGTCAGGTCCAAGTGTCAAGGTTAGCGTCGGCCAGGTCAGCGCTATTCACATTGTTGTGTCGTCCAGTTGGCAGCGCATCTCCCGGACAGGCAACTTGACGGCGCGAAATAGTATGGTATACGGGCTGTACGAACGAACAAGGGCGGGAGTGGACCGGATCAGCACGGATGTGGGTGTACACTACTCTACCCTCGACGCTGCCCGGTCCGACACCGTCCGCACTAGTTGCCCGACTCTGTCCTCAGCGCGAGTATCTGCATGATAGATGCTTAGCAAACATTCATGGGTTTCTGGAAGATTGGTCACGGCACGCAGGCACATCTGGCAGGGGAGTATCTTTTGTGGTATGAGCCATGGCGCTAGCAGGGTGGACGGTTGCATAATAGCTGGCGCTGCTAAATACACCACTGTTCAGTGAGCTGTGTATGTACTCGGTACATACGTCACGTATCGTAGTGCTGTGCGCTCCGTCGGAGTAAAACTGGCTGGTTGGCTGCCTGCCTGCCTGCCTGCCTCGCGGGATACTCGTACAGTAGACACATTTCAGTTTTGGGTTACGAAACGGGTTCAACACCATGCTACGGTGCGTCGGTTGCTTCTTGAGGTCGGACGGTCCCTCCAGGAGCGCTGTCATTCCGTGCGCTCAACCGATCATCCTCGTGTACTTCGTCCACGGCTCATCCTCTTGCAAGGCTGCAATGTCCTCTTCGAACAGACATGCCCCGAGATCCATATCCCCCTCCCTGTTCTTTGGCATCATATACGTCAAGTCTGGAACAATATCCATCTTTGCCCTCCTGACGAAATCCGGTCTTCCATCCTCGTCACCGCCACTCAGCAACGGACCGAACCCACAGGTCCTCGAGAGGTCCATCTGGGCCCACGAGGAGATGAAAATGTCCTTCCCCAGCTTCTTCTTCGCGCCGTAGAAGATTGTCGTTTTGTCCTCCGTGGTGTGGATCAGCGTGGCTAGACTCCGGATGTTGTGATCGTCGACCTTTTCTAGAGAGGCGCGAATGTCGCTGGCGACCTTTGATAACGGGGATTCCAGCACCGTGCTGGCGGTAGGCCACTCGGTGTACGCAAGTCCTACGAGGTGGCCTAGGTAGCCTTTCGGAACGGGAGGGTTGAGTCTTGCGCGGCCGTCCGCGGCGCGGAGACAGTGGATGGACTCCGTGCGAGAGAGGCGGCCAGCAGCAATGCGAATCGCAGTTAGACGCTGGGTATAAAACGCGGTGATTGCATCGTTGGTGGAGACCCGTGCAGTCCCAGTTTGCGAGGCGAGGTTCTTGAGCTCGGCGAGCTTGTCGCGGGAAAGGCGCCAGTAGATCCAACGCGCGTTGGATGCTTGTGATGCAGGAGCGGCGCCATTCACAGGTCTCAGGCTGGAGGGCATCCGCATTTCATCATGCCCCAGGGCGGTTTCCCCGTCCTCCAGCAGTGGAACAATGCTATCGGCGTCCTGATTCCCAACCGCCACGAGCTTCTGGTCAAGCGCCTCGCCTCGCAGGAGCGTGGCGAATTGCCGAATGAGCATGTCTTGACCATTCATGTCAAGAGCGTTGTGCATGCTCGCGAAACAAAGCAGTAGTCCTCCGAGGATGAAGTTGGCCTGAATAATGAAGACCGGAGTCTCGACTGCTTGGTCGTAAACATAGCCCATCCCTCTTACAGGACAAAGAACTTCGCCGTCAAGCATCGAGAAAGGCGCGCCAGCTCGGTCGATTTCATCGTACGACGGGCACAACTGAGTGCAGTCCTTTCGTCGAACAGGCGACTTACCATCCGAGTGCGGAAGATAAGGCACAATTTTGTAGGTACCGGAGCTCGTGCTTGAGCGTCCTTCATTAATAACCTGACCTTTGAGGAATGGATAGGCGGAAATCAGCTTGACGGCTGCTTGATCGAGCGCCTTGGTGATACTGTCCGCTGTTTGGCCGGCTGATGTGCGGAACCCAAGTACGACTACTGTGTAAGTATCCCAATTAAGTTGACCAAATATGCCTGGTTGTCGCATCTTGCCTTTCTGTATAGAGGTATACAAGAGAAAACACAAATCCAGAACAAATCCGGTTGAACATCAGCTGGCGACCAACGATATATATATCGATGTCTCTGATGAGATGACAATGGGCTGGGGCCGAGCTGAATAGAGTCAGGAGACCCTCCAACCCATCATGAAAAGCTTTGATTTTGTGACAACCTTCGTCGTAAGGTGACTACACGCGGCCGACCAACTCGTTGTATACTTCCGTAGGGTCATTGACTAACAACCTGCATATGCCGCATAGGTGGTGAGAAGCTGGTTTTTCAGAGCGGCTGCACCACTAGTGGATAAGGCAGGCAATCTGCGTGATGATCTCGACTCAGCAGGAGCCCTAAGGCGAGAGACGCGTTCCCATATCGAGGTACAGTATGGCTCGCCTGAAATTGCAGGTCTGGAGATGATTCACTTCCGAATCGGCGACAGGGCGAGATTTAGATTTCAGTGCGGACCTCCATTTTGGTGATTCCTTACCTGCCTATTTGCGAATGCAAAGCTCGACAGAGGCCCGCGAGATTGTGACGGGTTCAGGAGCCAGCATCAGTGCGCTGGCAATTCGTTGGGACAAAGCTCGGTGCCACGTCAGGAGGGGACCACGAATGCGTGCACGAAAGGGAATTCGCCAATACCAGCGCCCTCGTTCACATATTATGCTATTTTTCAATACCAGACCCTTCTGTGGAACAGCACTCCTTGACTCAGCATCGACTTGAGCAAGCTTCTGACAAGGCCCATCAAGCAATTTGTAGCCGCGAGCATCCAAGCAGCCCAGCTTCCGAACAAAAGCCTGGCGTGATGCAGAAGGAGAATAGAGATGAAGCAGCGTGCCTCACTTGGCGCGTCTGGAACTAGAAAACAGAATGTTCCCCCGTATTAAGCGAGTTTTTTGCGAGTGGTCTACCGTAACTTATCGATAACATCAAGCTAAAAATTATTTCCTTTGGCAACCCTCGATCGGCATCACCGCCATTCTGCGAGTTCGAAGGTGCCATCTTGTTTTGAGGAGGAGCTGCTGGCTGTGGTGAATCTCCTAAGATGTTGCGCAAAGTGTGAGAATGTCTCAAGCACGCCAAAATCCTATACTAAACGATATTTCTTAGAAAACCCCGAAATGCGCGGACGGCCCGCATCGTCAAGGCACGCGAGCCCCAACAGGTTGAGTCGAGAAAACGAGTAATGCTTCTACACGGGACAAAATGTCCTCTACCTGTTCAAACGTTGCTCAAGACAATACATACTCTTACCAAACCGGACTCGGTCATGCTCAACAAGAAGAATGAGAACATCCACCCTTTTGAGAATACCGAATCTTTGGAGTTTCTGGCGGGGAAAAATGAAAGCGGCGTAGTCGTCTTTGGCTCACACTCGAAGAAGAGACCGAACAATCTCACAGTGCTGCGGATATACGACGGAAAGGTGCTTGACATGGTGGAATTACTCCTCCTGGTGGCTGCGGATCAGTCGCAACCAGAGCCGAAACTAACCGTTGGAGTGGAAATGAAGCCTATGATTTTGTTCGCCGGCTCGCAATGGGATGATACATCGTCTTCGGACCAGGCTGCAATGTATCGAACTTTGAAGTCCATCATGCTGGATCTCTTCCAAGGCGAGGAAATTCCCTCCATTGACGTGACGGGCCTGCAGTATCTCCTCATGATTGCTGCGGGCGAGAGTTCTGGTACTTCCGCCGACCTCAATGACCCAACGAACAAGCCGGTCCTTCATCTCAGGTGGTACAAGATACGGACAATGAGATCAAACAGTCCAAAGATCCCTCGGGTTGAGCTTGACCCTATTGGTCCAAGCTTCGACCTTCGAGTTGGTCGTTTCCGGGAAGCTGACCCGAGCGTTATGAAGGACGCCTTGAAACATGGCCGCCGACCTAATGAAGCCCGGACGAAGAAGAATATTGAGACGGATCTGATCGGTGACAGGATTGGCCGTGTCCATCTTGGCAAGCAAGACCTCTCCACCCTGCAGACAAGAAAAATGAAAGGCTTAAAGAGAGTTCATGATGATATTGAGAATGACGGGGAAATGCCAGACCTTGACGGTGAAGAAGATCTTGTCAGCCAAGATGGAGACATGGAAAATGGAGGAATGGATGTCGGGGACATTTCAGACGACGGAGACGGCAGTGACTTTGGCAGTGGGGACGAGATCAGCATCGGCGACGACGATGATCAGGAGATGACGGACGCCAATGACGAGCAGAATGAGAAGCCCAAGAGACAAAGGACCTCGTGATACACATTCAAGGCAAAGAACCTGGACTATCCAACGGCAACTCCAAAGCCCCCAAATGAATCTATCACTTTGCACGGCCGCACTCAACTATTTGAGAAAGACACACTGGCAGCAACTTGATCGGTCTTACCACCACTCGGGTTCCAAGGCAACCAACTGTCCGGTCCAATACGTGCGGTGCTGGGTTCCAGCGAATGCATAGTGTAGGTCTAGCGGGTGGGTTGCTTGTCCCTACGAGCATCGACAAGGTGACTCGAGATGTGGAGCATAATCTTGAATCGGTCTCCAGAAACGACAAGGCTCAGCCACTTCCTTATGCAGTGAGGCCGCACCGTCCCTTCACTGTGCCCTCGTGGCTCGCAAGGCAGAAGAGCATAGCCGCCTAAGGAGACGGGCTAGCACGACGATGATGATGAGCGACGATTCTGTGATTGTCAAAGGAGCTGTACAGGCACGACAGGGTACATATGTATGCAGCATTCTGTGCAGCGCGAGAATTTGCCGTGCGAAGCGGTGCGGAACTGGCATCGCGGAGGCAAAAAGAACAGCCGAGGCAGATGACGGGCGTCGAGACTGATTTGTGGGGAAGCGAGGAATGACGCCCCAAGCGCCGGCTACTGTTCACATGCGCCGAAAACTGAAGGGAAGATGATGTCGCTGTAATTCCTCGTTCGCCGAGGGAACTCTTGTTCTTGCTTCTACGCATGGACCTTGCATACTGTTCGTTCAGCAATTGATCCTAGATGCGACACAATAACACATGCCGGCTATTCGCGATCACCACTTGCCCTTGATTTCCATGACGTGAGCCGCGACTTGCTCCTACACCTGAGCCTCTTCGGTGTTGTGTTTCCGCACGATCACACGAGACGTCTCTCGTCTCTGGCAGCAACACCGACGTCCCGATAGAAAAATGGACGGTCTCAAAGTCAGTCAATTAGCTCTACCGTAGTTGCCAGACCCAGCTAACATCCCTCAGGAAACAGTCGAATCCATCATCCTCAACCCGGACCTTGCCCCTCTCCTCGCAATCGTCAAAGCTGCCCGCAATGGCGCCGTCTACGGTGCCAAAGTTCGATTCCCGCACGCCCTCGTCATGGTTTTCATGTTCCGATCAGGCACATTAAGAGAAAAGCTGTGGCTAGTGTTCAAGGCGACCAGACAACATGCACGCAACCTGGCATTCTTTGCAACAGTATACAAGTCCTCAATGTTAATATTGAGGCTCCTCAACCCTTCTGCTCCGGGTAAAGAGGGTCCTTATGATACCTTTTTCGCCGGTCTAGCAGGAGGCTACCTTGTCTTTGGAAGAGGGAAGCATGCAAGGTGAGCGAAACAGCCTTCATCATCAGCCCAGTGGGAAGCTAAGGAGTCTGTCCAGGTCGAGCGTCAATCAACAAATCGTCATCTACGTGTTCGCCCGAGTCATGCTTGCTCTGGCAAAACTCAGCATCGAGCCACCGAGTGCCACAAGTACGACACCCACACCCACGTTGTTCACCCAGAGATTCTCCCCCGAGCTGAAAGCGAAGATCGAGAACAACGCGTGGCCGGTGTTCGCCAGTCTAAGCTGGGCGTTCGTCATGTACATCTTCAGGTGGCAGCCGGAGAGCATACAGTCCAGCTTGAGGAGCAGTATGAAGTACATGTATGCTTTTGTTTTTCCTGACATTTTTGGTGCCGATGCTGACGTGCTCTCAGATATGTGAATTCGGATTACTGGGATAACTTTAGGAATTTCCTCATTCACAACACTTAGAGAGAGACCTCACGACACATGCTATGCGCATTGGGCACGGCGTTCGGCATTCAAGACGACCAGGGGTAAATGTATACACGAATTGCATGCGGGCGCGAGAGGACGACGACTCTGCTCTGGTGGCATGGGGCTCGGTCATAGCGCGGCTTCCTGATTATTGAAGGGGCAGATCTGATACCTAAAAGGTATGATGTCGTATAAAAACAGGTCCGTTCTTCGTTTGTGATGTACGTCGATCGGTTTTTCCCATTTCTTGTTCGTTGAAGACAGGCTCGGCATCGCAGCACAGCAGGCCTCGGTGTCGCATGGAAGGCGATGTGTTTCCTAGCTAGGCCCAGAGAGAGAGGATTTGTCGCTTCTTGATGGGAGTGATGAACGCGTCAAGTTGTTACCACTGCTGGCGTCATCACTCATTTTTTTTCTACGTCCTTTCGGCCAACCCTCTATTTTCAGAGGTATCAATGGCTTGTTGTGTTGTATCAGACACGACTCAGCATTTGTCACTGCATTAGGCCAATCTCAGGTTGCGGTCTAGACAATGCAGACGCCAATTCGAAGTATTCGAAGTAAGTTGCTCCCCCAGCTTGGACAGCCTCTCTCCGCTCGACTTCCTGGGAGCGGCGTACCTTGCACTGGCGTCTTCATTGTCCACTGCACATTTGCTTGCCCTTTGATTTCTTCACACGCAACCTTGGATCTTTCGAATGTCTTTCTACCAATAAACCCTCATCGAGCCCTGGCTGGCGTTTGATCACAACAAGGAGCTAGTGTTTGCGCTCCTCCTCGAAAAGTGAATCCGGAAATGGGGCGAATCTCGCCATACCTGGTGTTTCGGGGTGGTGATCGAGCACCCATGGTGAAGGCCGTTGTCCAGAATGAAAATGTCTCAGTTGATTCTCATAGGATCTCCCAATCCCGAATCTTATGGGGGCCGTCGAAAATGGGAAAGACCCTGTCGAACTCGTTTCAAAGACTTGTGTTCGTTCAGCTGGGCATACTTGATTGCCTTTGGGGGGGAGGGAAGACAATGTTTTGAGGACCCAACGGCTCAGAGCCTCAAACCGGGCTTTTCTCGTGGCATGTGGCGCTCTGACTCGCGCTTTACCGTTTATTTTTTCGACCACAATCGACGCTTGTGAGAACGATAGTCCATGTCTGTTCATACATGTTGGTCAAGGCCGCATGTGCCACTCTTCTCGGTATAAGCTTACTTTATCATTTGCCCGTCCAGGCTTTTGGTGTCACATTCAACGTCGATGGAGACTCAGACGCTGTACCATTGTGTGTGTGTGTGTGTGTGTACGCGAACCTGCTTTCGATGACAGAGCCTTGTGGAGTGTTCTCGCCAGTCTGATCATCTGGTATCAGATACCAGGGCGTCGTCGGGAAAAACAAGATGGCAGGCTAAGCACGAGACTCGGGATAAAGGGTTCTTGGTCGAACCGTGCCTTCTCCGGGTGGTAGACGTTGTGATGTTGGGAAATCGGAAAGTCGAAGATGGGATGGGATTCTGATGACTCGTACGCCAACACCACGGAGGAAAGAGTAATTGGGGTGAACTTAATCTACATTATCCACCGGGCCAGCGCCTTCCTTAGAAGTGAAAGACAAAGGTAGTCGGGGTAAGAAAAGCAACCAAAGCAACCCCCCTGGAGCCGATCGTCAAGTCATACCCAACCCGAATGGCCACGCTCACTAACGTCAATCACCCAGAGACTGGTCCAATGTCAAAAGCACAAAGAAGCAAGACGAACATCTTGCCATGCCGCCATCTCGCCATCCCTTCTCGCTAGAGACACAATCTTCCATGGCCCGTACACTCATTGGAGCGTACTCCTTCTCTTGCTCTGCCTTGCCTCAACTTGATTGGATCAAACCCGGCAAAGGCAGGCAACAAAACCCTCCTGATAGAGAACACAATCCATAGATGACTCCTGGAGACTGATTGTATGGGTTTGGCGGTTCCGTGTTAGTCGATATGTATGGAAAGTATGGAAATTTGTTGAGAATGAGTGAGGCAACGTAGTCCCGCGTCGACGCAAGCCGGGTTCCTCGAACGGGAGCTGTGCAACTGGAACTTTTGAAAACTGTAAATAAAGTATAGTGGGCCTGCTTCACTGGCTTCCAGCTCGATAGTATACACCGAAATATGAAATCCGGGGCAAAAGGGATCGTGGTGGACAGGGTCAAGGTGAGCAGCTAGAAAGACCAGAGATCAGAGAGTTCCCGCACGGGATCGTCTTCCGCTCCATCGTTGGGCAGGTTCAGATAATCCACCCCAGCTCTGGCATGTGTATTAGGGAAAAGAGTTCTACCCCCAGCGTCGGCCGATGTTGCGTCGCCCGGTGAAAATGCCAGCGGAGGGTAGGACGATGGGAACGGCAATTTCCACAGAGGAAGATATTTTGGGCCCCGTACTCTTGCGACCATGGTGCCACTGCGTGGTAGTGGGGGTCGGACATGGCCATCGATGTAGGGTGAAGTCTCTTGCCTGGACCGCCCCAGTCGTCTTCGACCCACGGAGTCGCGGTGGCCATGTCAATCATATCACAGTCTGACATCGGAGGGCCAGGCATCGGTCGCGACCACGGTGAATACGGCGGTGGGCAGATCGAGGAGTGAGCTGTATTATCGTCCGCTTTAAATGAAGGTGCCGATGCTCCGGATCTAGTTGATGTTCCGGTTATTATGTTCGCTATGGCCGAAGCTGATGAGCCGTTCAAGGAGATTTGGTTGCTGGAAGCAGGCTGCGGGGCCAAGTACATGACAGGTAGCATAGGTGTTTGCACGGATTTGTAGAGATCCGGTGCGATGGCTGGTCGTATCGGTCTTTTGAGTGTCAGAGGGAATACTGATTCGGACTTGGTGATGGTGGAGGAGGCGTGAGGAACGGTGGCGGCATCGTTGTCTCGGTTGAGGACGCCTACGCGATCAAGGATGGTAGTTATGTTGGTGTAGATCTCGACGTCCTTAACGCTGTCTTCGAGTCCCCGGCCGGAGATGACGCGCTTGTACAGCTCCACAACGCTGGCCTTGTAGGACTCCTCGTCATGTAAGATCTGGTCTTGTTGTGTCTGCATTGCGCCCCCCGAACCGTGTCGCTTTCGCAGGCTGTATCTGCAGACTTCATTTTCGACGCGACACCTGGAACATGACACCTGGCCGTCGCATTTCGTTTCCTTGAAGCGACACCCCTCGCAGGCTCGAAGGACTTTCGCGCGCGTTTCTAGCGCATTCTCTCGGGATCATCTCATTATAGAGAAAGATGCTTCCTGTATGACTGGCATTAAGGAGAAGGAAAATGAAAGCTGCGGAAGACGTAGCATGGTTAAATAGGCAGCTAGCACCCTTGTGGCTCAAAGCAGGAACGCTGTTAGGTCTTTGGCAACCCGGCTCACGGTACAGCATTATTTATTCGACAGCCGGACTCAGTCACTCTCTTCCTCTTCCCACATCAGTATAGCACCTATACGGTACGTCAACAACGCTCCCAGCGGTTGAGTGCGGCCCAGGATATCTCATGGGTTAGTTTCGATCCACATCAGCGTATGATGTTGAGCCGGGTGACCACTCGATCACTCCGTCGGGAGATCATTTTCCACTCCTGTGAGAATGAAAATGCTTCGTTTTGATATCTGTCACGAACAGGGCAAGAAGCTCAGCGCCTTGCGATTAATTCACCGGACCTGAGCTGTGCATCAGAGAAGTGAGGCAAGTTGCATGTGCGTCCTTTCTGCGCACACTCGTCCCATTCATATCTCGCACGGGAACAGGGGCAGTGTGAATCAACCATAATCGCCTGGCTAGGGTAAGCAGGACAACAAACGGTTTATTGAGTCTAACCACAGTCGCGTTAGAGGTGGATGGCTGATGGCCGATCGAGCCTCACGCAGGCAACAACTAGAGAAACTCGTTGGACGGAGAAGAGGAGGAACAGCAGCAGCAGGCAATGGCGTGGAGCAATACGCGTTCTTTGCGGTTGGTTTGGCTCTCGCGCACAGCTATTTTCAGCCACGTCTGTACACTGCGCGGCACCATCGGTCATGCAACTGCTGTACGGTTATTGAAGGAGGAAAAAGTCATCCCTGATCATGGCGAAACAGAGGAATTGACAGGCAGCGGGTTGCGACCCGACGAAGCACGCATCACGCCGAGGGCGAGCTGTAGATGAAGGAGACACGAGGAATAATAAGAGGATGTTCTGAAGGCAATGTGAAGTTTAGCTCCTACTGTGTCCTAGTGTAGCCTGGTGTGGCCTTGGCCGATGCCCTCGAGTGTTTTCCGGCTTGCTGAGTAAACCTGCTTTATATGCTACTCCTTCTGACATGATTATTTACACGGAATACGCTTCGTTCGGTCCGTCAGACTTGACGAACAGATATGATAATGGGCTTGTTTTGTCTCCGCTCATGTAAACCAGAACGGCTCGCTGACTCACGGGCCATTTGTCTCGTTCAGGCTCGCGCAAAGCTACGTTACAGAGTACGCGATACGAGGTAGGTGGCCGTAGAGATCGACCTACATAGAACCTCACAGATAATCATCGATGAGACGACCCTCCCGAATCTCCCCGGCTGTGGCTACAGCACTGCTCTGACGTGACGTCTCCCTGCGCAGTTAATTAGCACATGACCGCCTCATCATGTCTCCCCCATCGTCTAACGTGCAGCATGTTCAAGTAGGGAAGGATGGATTGAGAGATGGCGTCGCTCTTCAGGGGTACGCTAGTGGCATACTCGGTTCACGTGGGTCGGTGAATGGATCGCGTTCGGAATCCCCTTTACAAGCACTCTGTGCTCCGTATCAGTATGCGATGATACTCCCGTCGGCATGGGACGGAAGCGCGGACTGGGGTGACTCGTACGAGTAGTCTCACCGCTGACTTGTGGCTTACGAAAGCAAGATCGTGATTATCGCGAGCACCCTAGCGAGTGTAGTCAGCCTCGGCCTTGCGAGGTAGGCCATAGAGGTAGTTTAGTTTACGAGGAGACAGTTCGGAGTAGAGTGTCTTGCTCAGCCTTGTCGTCCTGAGTGTCTGGTGCCATCAGATGGCCCCCGCCACTGCAAGACTTGGATCGCCACCTCGCCGTGCAGTTTTGTCGAGCACGGGGTTATCCCGGCGGTGAACGAGAACGAGAGTCTGCACCTGCAGTTGCGGGCTGAGCATTGAACCCAGATTTTCTGCTGTGGACGGTATCAACACACAAGGCTCGCCGCTCGAATGCGGACAGAGGCCTCAAGCACTGAAAAGTCGATCAATTCAAAATAGTTTCATAAATGAGCAGAAAAGGCCTGCTATATGGGGTATTCAAACCATCTCGCCCTTTCCATGCTAGTTCGTGTCGTGTCACGTTGGACGCTGCAGTGCATTCATACTCATACTCCAACTCCAGGCGCCGGTCCATGAATGGTGCTGCTTTTCAATCGCTAAGGGGCGTCGATAGTGTCCGAGTTCCTGCTCTTGTTCTTATCGTCCCTGGGGTTGGGCCTATGTCCCTCATACGCCCTCGAGCTTCAACTCCTTGGCTATCACATCCGCCCACTCGTCAATCTCGTTCCAGTCCCGATAGTCTCCAAACCTCCCGCCCACGCAAGTCCACAGACATTTCACGGGGCCCGACATTTCCGATCCGTCGTCCTTCCCGGCGAATAGATGGTGATCTCGGACCTTGGGCAACTTCCTCAGGATCGTGTCTCCAATGTCCTGAGATTCTCTTCTCACAGCTCGATCTCTCACCCACTTGGAGCCCTTGACCGCGCGGGCCATCCCGACACTGAACGTCCAGGTTGGCTTCATTTGTAGTCCCATGGCTTCGATGTCGAGGAACTTCTGCGCGTCTAAGAGCCATTTGTTCCCGTGCACGGCACTGCCCAGGATGACGGCGCTGTAGTTCTCGACGCTGAAAACGTGGTCGACGGGCCGGCAGTCGACGGCAAAGCCATCGCTGTGCAGGCGTGAAGCAATGCGATCGGCAATTTCGCGTGTTGACCCGTGCGATGTAGCGTAAGTGATGAGGATAGGCATTGCGAATGATGCTTTCACCGTGCTCGCTCCTTGGTTGTGCTGTCTACATGCGGTTCGTTGTCCTGTAGGTTCAGTGTCGCTGGGTGTTGGATTCAATACCTGAGCGGCTTGTTGGGCACTGACTCTGGCAAGGATGCTTATGCGGTGGGCAGGTAGGCGTGGGGAGATGACCTGGTATTTGAGGCAAAATGTTGTCGGCGTCGGTGTCGGCGTTGGAGGTTGAGAATGATAATGATAATTTCCGACGACTTTCATGTAGTTAGATTCGACCATGTGCCTCGGCGACGAAAAACACGCGAGCAAGCGAGTGTCGAAGTGTACCGTGCACTCTACTTATTCTGCCTTTCGCTCCACCCACCTTGCAAGCCTGGCTATCTCACGGATTCCTGACAACTGCTGCCAGTCGTGGATGGTCTCGAACGCCTTAACCCCGCCAATCGAGGCATCCTGCCATGCTAATGACGGGTAGGCCTGCTTCGTGTTCGCTACTTACTGCATCATTTGACGTGGGAGGGATAGGGAGACGGGTGAATAGAAGCCGCTGACAAGCACATACGATGTACGGTCTGGGTGATGAACGGTTCGGCACCCGACGTCTCCCAGAGATCCGCGCTTCCGTACGAAACAGTCCCGAGCCCCGAGGCTTTCTCTGACTGGATCAGCCGTGTGGTAATCCTATGCCATTGGTGGCAAGGCTGTACCCGAAATTTAATGCGCATGGTGATTAGTTGTGGGTTGTTGCACATCTAAGACTGCTGGCCTACCGGCCTTACATTACGGTCGGAAGCAGGCGGAATGATGTAGCAAATTCCCGCGTAGGGATAAAGCTTGTGAGGGGCCAATGCGATAGTCTGGGGCGGACTTGTAGTGTCATGTTCTTGAAGCTCGCCGTCTGTTGCTGTGCAAGGCATATCAACGACCACCGCACCTATCTTACGAAGTAGATGAAATGATGAGGAAAAAAGCTGCGAAGGCGAGGAGAGAGATTGCAGAGACCGGTCACGTGCAGCGGTACGGCGGATCATACGGAGCTTCGTCGGCACAAATGCGTTGTTTTCAGGTTTCCTCCGATTCCTGCGGCCGGAACAGTTCGTCGCGGCGGCTTTATTTCTCCCGTTCCGACTATTGGGCTAGAATCCTTTTAGCCGCGCCCGCTGACAGTGGGAATGAAGAGCTCCGAAACACCAAGTCTCTTGCGAAAACAAACAGGCTCGACAGTTGATGCTTGCTGACCGATCGGCCTGCTGACCACTTGACTACCTCCGTATGCAGAGACACCCACCGAGACAGCTCGGCGTACTGGGTTGGGCGCCTCATGCTCTTTGCCATTACTCACATAGCCCGTGTTTGAATTCTTTCGGACGTCAAATCCGAAGCAACTCGTCAGGCATGTGCAATGGGCGAGCTTGAACCCGGGTTGCAGTCGCAAGGCTGGATGCTCGCTTCAAAATTCCGACTTGATCAATCTCCCCTCATCATGTATGTACAGTACACGGGGTCCAGCAGCGCCTAATTGACCCTAATTCCCCAATGAGCTGACCCGCCCAGTTCCAATTCAACGCCTTTCAGTGTGGTCGTGATATCATACAACGAGAAAATCTCCCAAATCCGCGTCTTGGTCCTAAGTGAAGGAGATTGAGTCAGCAGCCGTGTCCTTGTCTGGAGCGAGCCACGTACTGAAATCTTTAAAAATCACACCTCTCGATCCAGGGGGTCGGCTGGAAGGGGCTTGGTGTCCGGTATGAGGAGATATTGCTTACCCAGCAATATACCAGGAATGCCGCCTGCGAAGACAATGCTCCAAGTGCTACATAACTGGTCACATCTCGAACCGCTTCGGGAACCTGTGTCCATCTCTGGCTCGCTGCCGATGCTTTGGACAGGATCCTCTGCGAGGGACCGTGATGCAGGATGTGTCGGTGAAGGTAGAGCTGTTGCTGTCTTGGCCCTAACGTGCCAGGTGCTACCGACGAAAAGCCCCTGACTGCTTGGCTAAGTCGACTTATGGGAAGCCGCATTGGAGGCATGCTGTTGTCGTGGTATGGAAAAGTGTGCGCAAACTGCTGATGAGAGGCTTAAAGTGTTGTGATGAGGGCTCTGAGGTGAAGATTTGCTGGCTTTGAGGGTGATGTTGCCAGTACAAGAGTATAGTCGAATGTGTTCAGTATCGCGTGAGTCTTTATTTTGTATCGCTTGTAGTGATTCTGGGCAGGTAGACTTGCCACCGACTCCAATGGGAGAGGTTATATGTGCACGACCTCCATCCCACCCTGTCGAGAGAATGACATTCTCTCCCGGAGCCTTGCATGCCCAGCACGGTCACGCTGTCAATGGCATCTAAGCTGCATGCTCACCTGATTGTGGGACTGTCATAGCAGGAGACACCCCCGCATGCGCTATTCGGGTAGCTTTGGCAAGACTCGGCTTGGCCATACTGGACAGATTCGGCGCGTTACGAGTACCCAACCCTCTCTTTTGGTGAGCAATGAGTATTATTGGCACTGCAAAGGGTGATATGAGTTATTGAAGGGGTCAATTACCCTTCACGTGTCTTTTCTTGCGTCCTATCTGTGGTCAACGATGGGTGTTTTGACAAAGTCGCTTCCAAGTTGCGCATTTTTCTGTACGGGTGCAGGAGCCTGACGAGCCCTGAAAGCCCCGAGCCCAAAGTGGCGTGAGCGACGCCGAGGCGGTCTCCGGGCGTTTGTAGCCTCATCTAGCGAAGTTATTTGGCGAACTGGGGGTGCCGAGAACTTCTCGGGCTTACTCGTAGTACCGAGTTCTGGACAACTCCACAGCCGCGCAGATCGTGGTGTGACGGCTTCCCATCATCTGCTCTGTTGGTCCCTCTTGAGGACGTTTCGCGCCTCATCCTCCATAATCGGACCACGCGAACGTGTTCAGCCTCATCCAATAACAAACTACTCGTCGTCCCTTGGGGCTTCCACTCGCGGCGATGGGGACGCTTTGTCACCAATGGCTATGACTCGGGTGTCTCCGTGCAGCCTTGCCGAGCCCTGAGGCTTTACACAACCAAGACGGTAAGAGTGCCTTGTTGGGATTGTGGCACAGTACCACCTCCTACACCGGGGAGTATATGTAACGCTGAAGTTCCTCTCACTATCTATCCCCTTCCCTCCAAATCACACAAGACATACTGAAACACCAACACCACACCATTGACAAGAGCATCTCTCACACAACCTTACCATTACCATCGAAAAGGGGAAAGGTTCATGCAAAACAGCAACACAACATCCATGAAGCCACAAAACTCGACCAGCAGCTCAATTTCAGAAAGTCAAACTGCACAGATGCACGGCTACGGCAACAGCTGGTTCACCAACCTCAACGAACTGGGGACCGAGTACGCTAAACTCCACGCCGAAGAACGGAACGCCAGTTCCAAGACACAGGCACCATCGTCCACGCATTGCTATGGAGATTCGTGGTTCGAGAATCTCAACGCCCAGAGGCTAGAATACGAACAGCAGCACAAGACCCGGGAAGAAGCCCCCAGGCCGCACAACTATGGGGACGCCTGGTTTGAGAATCTCAACAACCAGCGCGTCGAATTCGAACGGACACATCACCCGCACAACTACGGCGACGCCTGGTTCGAAAACCTCAACGGCCAAAGACTACAGTACGAACAGGCCCACCAGCCGCACAACTACGGGGACGCCTGGTTTGAGAACCTCAACAACCAAAGAATGCAGTTTGAGCAGGCCCATCAGCCGCACAATTACGGCGCGGCGTGGTTTGACGAGTACGAGCGCTTGTGGGAACAGTGGCAGAATTCCAAGACGTGCAGACAAGCATAGACGAACGGGTGGATTGGGATTCGATCCGCGAACTACCGCTCGTGAGCCGAGTGATGCAGACTAAAGCATACCCGGCTCTTTTGTTCCATCAGAGCGACCGGAGTACAGGTTCAGTTAACCAGGAGTTGGCTGGGGCTCGACCCATTGCATTGGTATTGGCAATGGCATGGACGGGCAGGACGGGCAACATATTACGGGACAATTAATGTGGAGGCAATAATTAATGATGACACGAACGAAATTCATCAATGATACAAGTAACCCTTCTTCGCATCGGGATGTGCCTGCGCCACTGGTAGTACTCGTATAATGACAGTATAATAGGATACTAGGATTGCCCCAGCTTGTCACTGGAGAGTCTCTTAGGTATTATTGGACAGGTGAGTAAGTGGGACGAGTGGCAAGAGTTCATTATATCCCTGCCATAGAAGCAAGAGGGTGCATTATATCGTTACCATTAAAGCAAGCGCGTCGGTTATATCGTTACTATCAAAGCAAGTGTGCGGATTTATAGACGTTGGACATAACCATTTTGCAAAGATTCATTGAGCAGCCACCGCAGCGACTGATCGATTACTGTACCAGATCCCCAGAGACCACCACACACATGACGCCGAGGGGCATGCATGTAAGCATAATGAACCATTAAAACTGCCAAATCTGATATTGCTTCCATTGGCTATTCGTGTATCTTTTCGTTGCTACTTCAGTTCAGTTCACTCCATCGTTCCATTCCATTTTCTTTCATTTCGTCGTTATCAGCTATCGAAGAAGAGGGCCGCGCTGAGCATTTGCTCCAGCGCGGTTTTCCTGGGCCGTCTATCTTTCTGCGCGACCTCCATGTATTCATTGGCCGGCGCCGGCTGGAAGTTGTCGTGGCTTCGTACTCTCTTGCGTCCAGACTCTCCGGACGGTGTCCTGGTGTGGTCGACCTTGGCCGGCATAGAGGGACTTCTAGGGAACTCGTCCTTGAATGCCGACACGACGACTGTTGAGTCGGAGCTTTGACCTGAGCCGATACAGGAGTTCGAGCCTCCTGTCTGTTCTGAAGAGATCTCTAGTGACCGATTCGGGTCCGGCACGGCTGTTTGTTCGGGTCTAGTGGTAGGTGGATGTAGTGGCTCGGGGAAGTGGGTCGATTTTTGAGTTGATAGGTGGTCTTTGTTCTCGTTCTGGTGCCAGAGCTGTTCTCGAATGCGGCGCATAGCATGCATGTGTCTGCGGAATCCGGTCTCAATGCCGTCCAGGTTCAATATCTCCGTAGGACGATTGAGGTTCGTATGATGAGGCGAGGTCTGATGACTGGGCCATGAAGGCGACTGGAGACCTCCTGAGCTGGTGCTGGGGAAAATGCTCCCAACAGGGGAGACCATGTTTTCTTTGAGATTGTCGTTGATGATGCTGACTTGCTTGATCGCTCCCGCAGGACCTTGCACCGTGCTAACCGTGCTTCCTTGATCCCATTTCTGGAGAACAGTTCTTGTGACTTCTGAGAGGACCCGATATTCCTCCGTCTCCGTAGCAGCTCTCGCTCGAGCGAGCTCGGCGTGTGTCAGGGACGAGAGGAACACGTTGAGGCTTTCCACGAGCATTGAGAGCTTTCGCCGAAAGTCTTGGACAGTGACGCCGTCGTAGTTCACCTCTTGATTGGTGAGCCACTGCTTCACCACCGCGCGGTCCCTCGCTGGCGTCGAAAGATAGAGTTTCACGAGGTTGTATAGTGGTCGGAGAGCAGCATTCAGCGAACTTAGGATCTTCGAAAACGTCAACGCCCAGCGTTTGTGGTCTGGTTGTCGATCGATGAGTAGTGAGGTGCTCCCGACGCTGTGTAGTGAATCAAGGCTGATGGCTACTGTCCAGACCTCAAATCGCAGGTTCTCGAAATCTTCCGAGGCCTTTTGCATACCGTAGAACGTGTGCCAGGCTATTTTGCAGGCATTTGCCAAGGCGTCATGGTTTTGCGGCTCGTTGGATCCAATAGTGGGCGACATGAGTAATGCTTCTCGGGGGAAAGGAAAAGGATAATCAGTTTACAAACCGTTACGGAGTAGTGACAGCAAGCAGCTTTTGAAGGGCCGGGCAAATGTCGATGACAGGTATGACTGCACTCAAAGTTCGCTCTTTGCGTCTCGTTAAGTCCAGCACTTCAGTGGCCTTAGCCACGTCCGCCTCCCCGCAATGCACATGTCGTGTGTAAATGAAGACAGGAGACACATTGCCCACGTCCTGGAGCCCAGTCGTCGTGTTACCTGTGCTTGAAGGAAGGCCTTAACACGCTCGGACTCGTCGTGCCACTGCGTGGCCTGACCAAGCGGCATTAATACGCTCAACGCTCCATTCGGCAAGGGCGAAAGACTTTCCTCGATCGGATGCACTACCCGTGACAACATTGACGTGCAGAGCATGACGGTCCTGCGAGATCCTAGTGTACGGTTAGCGGCGCGCTGGTAATCCCCTTGAAATGGTATTTCTCGCTGGCATCATGGGAACCGCCAGGACGGGCTCGACTGCCATCGATCCCTTTGCCTCGCTGGAAGGATACTAGCGGCAGGCACGATAATATGATCTGCGACAAATCAGTCCCACAGTTGATTCCAGATCGGTGGCTCATTGTGACGGCAAACAAAACTCAGCATCTCAATAGACTTTGAGTAGTAGCAAGACCGATGAGGAGTTGAAATTGACGCCTGAATGTCAGGTGCCGATGCTCCCAAAACCCACAAGGCGATCGCCAAGAACTTCGACTTCGGGCAGATGAGACCTGGACCGCGCCTAAGACCTGCCCGCCAAGGCCGTCTAGGCTCGCCTGTGGAGGACCACAGGCTGCCCGCGACATCTCCGGTTACCTGCCCACCTGCCGTATCAACAAAATAAGCTCGCGGAGCTGCTCCGTATAGGCGGGGAGGCCAGACACTTGCTGGAGTGGCCATTGCCCATCCTGTCAACATTTTGACGCACTCGGTAAAGCGAAGCATCATGAGCAGCCCGACAATGCAAAGGCCATTTATGTAAACTGCTTCTTTCCCCCAGTCCATCGTCTTGAACCTCAACCATCCCACAACGAACACTTCTCGGGTCGAGTCTCACCTCAGACCGATCGAGTCCGTTCTCGAGAGAAGCAATGCCTCACCTTTGAATAGTGCACAAACTGCGCACCGCGCACTCTCCCCCCTCAAAACAACAGACTTGCTAGTGAAATAGTAGGGTATGATAGTTTCCCTCGACGAGGCACGCTTCAGGTTCTGACAACAAAGTGTCTGAAGGATATGGACTTCCAAGCGCGGTCGCATCGACCTCACAAGCAACAGGAGTGAATCGATCAGCCTCCGCCCATTCGGTCTGTCCCCGAGGCTTCGCAGGCAGAGGCTCACTCAGGTCCGGGCCTCATATCGAATACCACAGCACTGCGAACGATATGCTGCTCGAATACCACAGCACTGCGAACGATATGCTGCTCGAATCATGAAGGGCCCAGTACGTCCAATTGGGCCTGGTACATGCCCACAACTCGATAAGCACCGATATCTCCACCAATCGCCCGCAGGTGTCCGCAGTACCACAATGCAATTGTATCACACCACCTGCGCTGTCACGCCACGGCTCCCTCCACAGCAGCCACCAGTCGTAATACTACAGGCACATCGAACCAAGTTAGTCCCAATTTGCCCAGGCTTCAATGTGCTTTTCGCAGTATAACCCAAGATTGATGGATCAGTCACCTGAGTCGCGCTCCAGTGAGTGGCTCGATAGACCAACGTGCGAGGCATCAATGTGGATCGCTGCCCAGTCGGATTCGCCTGGAACCTAGTCCTCGTCGAAGTTCTTCAACCAGCTATCCGCCATGTTCACTTGATATCATACTTCACACGGGCTCAGTGCTAATCTACTCGTAGAAGCAGTCACAGCCAGGCTTCGAGATGGACTCCCAGAATCCTCCAACTCAGTGGCAATGTGTCGGCAAGGCATCTTCCACTCCTGGAAGCACTACTTCGATACGACCCTCCTTTTCAATTATTCAGAGCCGGTCCCTGGCATACGAGCTCGGCTCTATCTCCAGGCGAAAGATCGAGAAGGAAGCGTCCAAAACGTCTCCTCGACTCAACAAACTTGTCGGTCATGCTTCGATATTTGACAGTGCGGCGAGATACATCATAGACCATATTGATGACGCTGATGATGGGCCCGACTTACCGGAGCCAGTGGCAGTTGAGCAGATAGTGGACCGGGAAGAGCTTGGGTGTGGCGACATCGCTCATCTTGAGTATCACGAGATGAATGAGTTTGGAACATCACAATCTTCTTTCGAGATTGCGAATCACGCACCGTTCGGATACGCACACCTGAGAGCAAAAGAGGACTGCACTATTGATTCCATTAAGGCTCTACCCGACGAAGACGACAACGCGTTTGGGGACACAGAAGATGAGTCTAGCACTGACTCTAGTGACGACTATGACTGCTTCGACCGAGAGATCTGGTGGGACCTGCCCTCCGACAGCGACTGGCGCAGGCTGCAGTCGGACTGGGACTTCTGGGAATCCCGCTCGAAGCAGGTTGTCATGTCGACTGTGGCTCATGATCCCCACGACGATGATCTCCTTCTCTGGGCTCAGCAACCGCGAGTTCTGTCCGAAAAGCAAGCTGAGAATCTGTTTGTCGATGCGTTCGGCTGATTATCGACTGACGTGTACATTGCACTCTTGAGCTTGACAATAGACTAGAATCCTGTCAACTATTTCCTGCATGAAGCTTCTACTCCGATCAGATTCGGGCCTGCTATATCAGCTCGCGATGGTCCTGACCCGCCTCAGGGACTTGCCGACCCGCGATTGCACGCCCAATCCGCAACCAAACCTCGGAGAAGCCGCGGAGGAGAAGCAGCAAGGCTAGTAACGAAAGGGGTTCATCATCAGCAATTGGCAAGTGAGCGCAGGCAGGACATTCCTGATTGCACCCACGGAGAATACGGACGCAGGACCATTTCAACGACTCAAGTGGCGTCCATGTACGTGAATTTTTGATCCCTCTGTAGCCCAGAGAAGCGCGCCATTGGGGTATAAACCACAAACACAGCCGTTCGCTAAGCCGTCCATCGATTCCGACCTCTGCTCCTACCCGACACACTGGCTGCGCTACCCTCCCAGTACTTTACACAGATTGTTCAACGCGGTCACTGGTGGTTCTCGAATCTGGTGACGGGTGGGTCTTGTCGTGCTTACAACAAGCACAGTGCTGGCTCCGCCCGCGTTTCTCGAATCTGTCCATTAACGGAAGACTTCTCCAGCTCATGGCATAATCGAGCTCGATCAGGCGTAGGCAGAAGGAGATGACTGCCGAAGCGAGAAAAGAGATTCTGTCCGAAGGATTAGCACAGACTGCTTATTAGGAGCGGCCCGGCAAGCGTTGGATTGCTCACAGATTGACGATCATAAACGCAAACATGGCCTTGACCAACTTGCAATCCGTCGAGAAATATGCCTTTTGAGGTTGCTCGCCAAAATACCTCCTCTGAAACGAACGACATGATGCTGTTCCATCATGATCCCAAAGTCCAATCAAGGTCGCCCAAGCAGCCAGGAACAAAGTGTTCAGAATTGCCGAGACCGTGAAGAATCGAACACCGCCGAAGAAAATGGGGAAGATCGAGAGACCGGCGTAAACGGTGCATATACAAGCTATCACTATCGCAGCTGTTGCTTTCCGTGGAACATCAGCATCTGCGTTTGACAGGCCACCGATGACGGCTGCGATGAAGCCGATTATGCAGATTGACCAGATGGCCTCGACGATGCAAAGGCCAATGAGGCCAAGGCGGAGGAATGTCTCGTCGATAGCTCTTCCGAGGTCGAGTTCTCTGGTTCTGAATCTCATTGATTAAATTTTTCGAAGTTGTATTGATTTGGGGAAGCCCTTGTCGTTGAACAAGCCCAGCCCAAGGGTGGCTCGGCACTATCTGGTATATATCGTCAGGAGGTCCATCAATTCCCTCGTCGATTCAGCCTTTGCACGTCGCGTGCCGCTCTTAATTCAGATCAAAGACCGAGCCACGAGCAAAAGCCGGTGTTATCCGTACTAGCTATTCTCATTGAATCGAAATGGCGTGAGGTGCATATCAGGTGAGGTGCTCCAACCCGATTGGCAGACGAGTTTGAAGCTCCCGTGGTACCAGCCGGGGCAACAAGCATGACTACACGGTAGGACCAAAGTACCTCGCAGGTAGGACATGACTATCCACCCGCGAGGATGCATGGGTAATATACGCGACGCTACCACTGCACGTCTTCTCGAGTGCCCGGAATTCAAAGTCCGGCAACTAGGGTTCCAACTCGAGCCAAAGTCCTGGGCTAGATGAAGGCACAGTAACTTCGACGTATGGCCTCAGACCTCATGCCCCGAAGGTGTGTCTACCAGAAGGGAACGCCAATCAGCACTTGATACTGTATAGAGGCCAGATGCCAGGCCGAATGCCAGTGCTATCCCTGATATCAGTGCGGGTACTGCATATTCCGCTCTTGGGAGCCCTGGGCCGTGTCCGCTACCGTACTGTGTACCGACGATTGTCAAGGGGAACTGGAGGACATCGTTTTGTACTGGAGAGAAGGGCGACCCTACGCTTGACAGTCCGGCAGGAAATGAAGCGCCATCCAGCACGTTCTGGCAGCGTCTCGGTGCGCACAGCAAGCATCACGAGCGGTGACGCCGAAGCACGGAAGGTGGACGTAGAAAGAAAGCCTAACACACGGGTAGGGGGAGGCTCCGGAGGATTTGGACCCGATAAGCGACACGCACTTCCCCGGGGATCTCTTGGCAGGACAGGGTGGAAAATTGCTCATGGCTTAAATCTCGCCGCAGTTCGGGCATGTCTTAGGTAATCGATGGGGACAAGTTGCTTTCCAGAACCTGCGAGTTAAGACTTTACAGGAGGGTAACGCTCACCCGGTCCAGCGGGAGGCAGTCCAGCCAAGGCCATGCTGGCCCGACGCCGACGCAAGTGCACTATGCACTTGCATTAATCCGAAAATGTCCACGTGCAAGACGATCGAAGGCCCCCAGCGGCGAGATCCGCCTTGTCGTCTGTGTGCGTGGTATGATGGCAGCCGGCTTGTGGGCTGTGGGAACGGCTGCTCGCACTGGCACCAGATCGTCCCCCTTTAGGTGGTGTCCCCGATACTTTTGCGCTGTCCGGCTAAGCGAGGCGCACAATACACGCGGCAGATGTCGGCAGGAGTTCAGTGTGTCGGTCAGTTGCTTTCCTCCTGTGACGGCCAACTTCCACGAAGTCACTTAGCCTCAGCCTGGTTGGACAACGATTCCGGGTACAAGTAAGGGCGGCCCACCAGCACCGAAGACAATTAGCATACGATCATGTCTTCAAGTCAAACCACTATCAAACAACTGTACGCCACCCAGCACACTAACGATCCGCCTATACACACAAACCTACACACACACTGAGCTCGGAAACCATGTCATACTCGCAGTCTCAATCATCACAGTCACCATCTTACCCGTCATACCAATCGACCTCATACGACGACAGCAATCAAACAGTATCGGTATGTCCTGTGTCCCTCTGCCTGAGCTTTGCTCCTGATTTCCCTTTGCTGAAAGCTTCATCCAGCAGCCTGGCTGGACCAGTGTCGGCGACCTTGGCCCATCATCATCCGCAGCGGCAGCACCCTTTGAGAACTACCCCCAATTTCCGCGCGATCCAGGGGGTTACAACGATGCCAATCTCCTGCCCCCGATAGAGCAGATCGCTCAATCGCCAAACTACTCGCAGTACCTGAACTTCGACTCCGTGGACGCCGGCCCAGCTGCTGCTGCTGCAGGACCCGGCTCGACCGTCTTGTCACAGCCGTTGTTCGGCACCCCTTCGGTCGCGACAGGCAACCCCCAGCAATATGGCAACTTTACAATCAAAACCGAACAACCCGAGTCCGAACAACTACAACAGCAAGGGGCAAATATGTCCATGCCTACCTACTCACCGAACATGAGCTTGAACCTAAGCCAACGAGATAACAACAGTACCCTCCCTCCAACCTGCAGCGCCGCCCCCGCGTGCCTACACATGATCGAAAGCCCCGAGCTGGAGATGGAAGACCTCAATCTCGGCGAATGGTACCCCCCCTCGACGATCTCACCGCTCGAACGCGACCACCGGCTCCCCGGACGACAATCCTCGCAAACAACTTTGAGGGTCGACGACCCCGGCCGGCAACCTGGCGCCGACACTAGCACCCGAAGCAACAGCAGTGCAGCCACCACTGCCACCACCAAGAAACCGCGCAAACGCGGCCGAAAGCCCTCGGCCGACAACGACGAAGAGGCCCAAGCCCGCGCCAAACAAGCCCACTCTATAGTCGAGCGCCGGTACCGCGATAACCTCAACGGCAAGATCGCGCAGCTGCAGCGCACCCTCAGCTCCATCGCCAGCAATTCAAACAGGGCCACGGACCCTTACTTCGAAGGGGATGAGATCTCGCAGCAGAAGCAGCACCAAGACCAACGCTCAGGCGGAGGCACACGCATCCGCAAGTCGGACGTCATGACCGATGCCGTGAACTACGTACATCAAAGTGAGGTGCAGATGCGGCATATGGAGAATGAGATCTCGCGGCTGACTGAACGGGTGAGGACGCTGGAGAAACTGGTCCGATGCGAGGACTGCGTGGTGTTGAAAGAGATGGTGAGGCGGTCATTGCAGGCTCAGGCTCAGGCCCAGGCTCAAGCGCAGGGCCAGGGCCAGGGACTCAGGCATCGTCAGTAGGAATATCAAAGGCAGGGGACAGGGCAGGGACATCGAGCTGGTCTTTCCATCGATCAATCGGTTCACGCAATGACTGGTTTCTGAATTGGACTCGGGCCTCAGGCCTTTGAGTTGGGTTGGGAGGGCCTCATAATGCGCACGGAGAAGAGGGTTGAGCAAGCAAGCAAGCAATCGACTGGGCAATAGGCCTCGATGAAAGGCCACTCACACATGGATATGGATATGGATATGGACAAGGAGTATGGATCTGGCCACGGGTACGGGTATCGAATGTTCTTTCTGTTCAGCTCCGTTCAGCGTCAAACCCAAGGAGAGAAATGGTCTTAGCAACGGAATGGAATGGAATGGATGTCACATGTCACGACTTCAACACAGCGTCACAGCCAACAATATATCACATGCTACGCTATTATGATATGGTATAGAACAGCAAGAGAAAGAGAGGGATACACGCACGCACGCACGCAGTTATCTTCATCACTGACACAAAGTGATCTTTCTAAAGGGCAGTTGGATGGATAGAGGGGATAGATGGATATCAGTTCACGACGACACGACGACAAACCAAACCCCAAGGACAACATTTGGTTATTTTAATTTTTTTTATATATCTTCCGGAGTTTTGACTCGCACTCGCACTCGCTCTTTGATCGAGCTTGAGCTTGAGCTTGAGTCCAAGGCTGGCGTTTCAACGGGTTATGGAGTCTACACGCACACACGCACACACACACGCATGCATGCATGCACGCACCGTTGCTGCGATGAGGGAGCTGATCTGATCTGATCTGGTGATCTTAATTCATGAGACATGACCAATATTAAAGTTTACAACTCTCTGACTTTTGGGACTTCAGACTTTCATCTATTCTCTCCGTACCGAGTACTCGGACAGGACTTCGGAGATGCATGCGGTGGAGATGATGAACTACACGCACGAGCTGTCGGCGTCGGATTTGAATGGTCTTTTTGTCAAGACTCTCGAGCTGCATTGTCACCAACCACTTTTGGCAGCCTTTCGAAAATATTAGTGGTGAGGCTGGAGAGAGGTATTACTCGTCTTTGTAGGCGCCATTATAGGGTCGCTGCCGCGGTTTGACCAGGTGAAATAATATAAATATACGAGGTAGTTAGTGTAGTAGTGATGGTGGACTTTTGTGATCTCGATGATTTCACAATGCCTCTTTGGGGTATCATCTAGTCGTCCTTTTATTTACTTCGTAGCCCGAATATTCTTCTCCTCTCTTGGTCTTATTTAAAGTCCTGATTGTCGTTCGACTTGGTGGCTGGATGGCGCGCTTATAAAGTCACTTGCTTCGGACTACGTCTTTCCAAAAGGGGGGGTGTATGATCACCTGCTGCTTGAACGAGACGCCCGTCGCAAAACATGCTCGCGCAGTTGAAGATGGTTCGGTGCATGCATGACTCAGGAGCGTGTTGCTGAAGGACCCATTCATTGCTCAAGGCGCTGCGCGTGCTGCATGGGCATATTGAGATGGCTGGCTGGGCCGTGGAGAGTACCGCGAGGAACACCGTGCCAAGTCGCTGCAGTAGCTAGACGGACACCCTTCTTGACGTGTGTGGGTGCTTTTCGCACGTCGTCCTCCGTGTAAGGACGGCATTGGGAACGATGCGAAAGGAACAAATAAGGAAGTCCCCAAAACTTGAAGGCGTGGGAAGAGGAAGAGTGTTGGGACGCGCAATGTAATTATGCGTTTTGGCGCGCGTCGGTAACCGGGGGTTCTGACTTGGCGCGGCGTTAAACCTGTACATGTTCTCACCGTGGCTGAGAGCACAAAGCTGGGCGCGGTACGGAGTCGTACTCCATGACACGCTGATCTAGTCATCCAGCGATCATTCAGCACGAAAGGAACGGCGAGGTACGATATTGTCTCGGCGGCTTGCAGCAATTACAGTACTCCGGATGAGGATGTCCGAGTGCCTGGGATCTCCAAACTTCCCCAACTTTCCAACCGTCCAAACCTGGGCACTTGGAAACCAGTGAACTGAACGGCGCGGAAGGTGGCCCCGCTGATTGCGAAGCATACAGTACGTGGGCCGCGGGAATAGGTTCGCGGCGCCGTGCCACTCACTTCCTGGAGCCTTGTCCAGTGTAGAACCGATATACTCCGCATTCTGAATCAGCCTCGGGCAACACACAGGGTGAATGGAGTGGAGCACGTGTGTAGGAACCTCTACCCCTCAAAACCCCAGGATGAGCGGTTGCTCCCATTGTTGGCTGGCTCGGCAAATCGGCCACACAGATGTTGGGGTCGAAAGATGAGAAAGTTGGAGATCTGATGTTGGGGGGGGGCCGGATACTTGTCGAGTGCGCGTTGTTTCAATGGATGATGGGACGACTGACCATTTGGACTACAAGGCAAGGTCAAGGAAGGTCTTAAGAAAGGGCCCAAGGAATCAAAACCAGTATGTCGTCGAAAATGAAGGGTAAAATCTGCATCGTGACAGGAGGTGGACATGGATTCGGCGAGGCCATGGCCAAGCGTTTTGTTGAAGAAGGCGCCCGAGTGGTAATTGCCGATATCAATCCTAAAGCTGGCCAAAGAGTCGAACAAGAAATAAATGCCACGCATGGCCCCAAGACAGCCTTGTTCCAGGAGGCAAATGTGACGAGTAAAGCCTCGTGGGAGAAACTGCTGGAGGTCACGCTGAAGGAGTTTGGCGGCGTCGACGTCCTGGTCAATAATGCAGGAACCACCTATCCGAAGAAGGCCTCGCATGAGGTGACCGAAGAGGAATATGACAAGGTCATCACGGTCAACCAGAAGTCCATCTTTCTCAGCGTCGCCGTGGTTGTGCCTTATTTTATGGAGAAGAAGGCCGGCACGATCCTCAATGTTAGCTCTGTGGGAGGCATTCGGGTCAAGAATGGGTTGGTATGCTATCGTGATCTCACTCAACGTGAGGCCTGCCTGATGGTTGACATTTGTAGGTATGGTATGGTGCGACCAAGGCGTTTGTGAACAAGGTAAGGAAATGACCCCCGAACCGCCCTGGAGGAGGCAATTTAGTGGCTGACGTTTTCTAGATCACAGAGGGCCTCGCATCTGAATATGGCCACTCCGGAATAAAAGTCAACGCAGTTTGTCCAATTCTGGGATATACCGACCTGTGAGCCCGACTGGTGATATCACGGGAGTTGCGACCCAACGACGGCTAATTTATATCGTAGGGCACAATCCTTCATGGGTGTCGACGATACACCGGAGAACAGGGCGAAATTCGAGGCTTCTTTCCCACGAGGTGAAGCCTTGAAACTGAACACCTCCGTCGGATATGTCGCCAATGCTGCCGTATATCTCTGCTCGGATGATGCTGCATTCGTGTCAGGCATATGCTTGCCTGTGGACGGAGCGGCCACCGTGTTCGCGGCTGGAGGTATGTTAAGAAGGTTGACCGTTGAATGAGAAAGCTGACGAGTATCCTAGTGGGCAAGTAATTTGGAGATTGTGAGCCTCAACACAGCTGAGGCGGGTGTCGCCTTTGGCCGTCCAAGCCACCGACAAAGGTGTGCAAGGTATAAACCTGGAAAACTGTCTTGGAGCAGATGGTGGATCGTGTCTGAGGGCCAGTGCAGGACTTGCTCGATGAGAGGTTGCTGGTTTGGACAAGCCAAGTACATACCACTTCTGGTCGTATCCAAGTAATTCGCGATTGGTAGGCACCGTCACAAGTCACCCTGTCGCCTTCTTGCCTGTTTAGTGTTTTAACCAGCCGCTCCTTCGTGCTGCCGTTAGCCCGTACCTTACGACTGCTTCTGCTTCACCGAGCGCCATTCGATCAGGAGACTTCCCACAATCGTCGTGCAAGCCAAGGCGACAGCAAGGTACCAAGTATGAGTCAAGCTCCGATCGATACCGCCCAAGACCTCATCCCACCGCTCCATGGGGACCCCGTTCTTGATATCGCCAAGTCCGTGCTCTTCAATGTACGCCGGCGTCAAACCCGGTACAACATCTTGCAAGCTTGACGACAACTGATTCGTGAATATCACCTGTGCAATGGCGATAAACACCGCAGGACCTATACTCTGTCCGAACAAGATGACCCCGATGCCTAGATTGACATCTGCGGCACTCAACGTCGTCTGAACCGCCGCTTGGGAGCCTTGGAAGCCGATGCCTCCACTGAAGCCTGCAAATCCGGAATAGAGGATGATCTGGGCCAGGGACGTGTGGAGATCGTACGTTGTCATCAAGCCCGCAGCAATCGGCATGCATATGGAGGCGAAAATCATAAAGGGGGCGTAGTAGCCAAAAGTGGTGGTGCCGAGGCCCTGAAGAAAGAGCCCGAGCATCATTCCAACGAGGATGGGGATCATTAGGTAGCCGCTCTCGCTGGGAGTCTGCCAGGCAGGACACAGCATTGTCAGTACATGTTTTCTTGTAGTCGCGAACTGGACGCACGGAGTCTTACCCGGGATCGAACGACTTGATAGTATGTTGGTAGATACCACTCCAGGACGTTCGTCATCGAGTTAGTGCACGTCGTGAAGATGAAGCCCGCGATGACACTGCGGCTTCTGATGACGCGGAACGGAAGTGCTGCGGAGTCTCCGCGGCGGCGCTGATTGAAGACGAAGGCGGCGAGCAGCACAGCAAATACAACGAACAATCCAATCACTTTCCCATCTGACCAGGGATACTTTGTCCCCGTCCAGGATAGCGCGACGAAGAGCGCCGTGAGAGACGGGATGAACAAGCAGTTGCTGACGAGGTCGAGCTCTCTGATCTTCTGAGTCACTGTGAGCTCGTCTTCTTGGCGGGTCCTTGGGTCTGAGAAGAGGAAAAACATGGTTGCCAGCGATACAGCACCAATCGGAAGGTTGATCCTACGAACAAGTCAAGGGTCAAGCTACGTTGATCGTGCCTGCGACGGAGAAGAGCATACCAGAAACACCATCTCCACCCCAAAGACTGTGTCAACGCACCACCGACTATAGGCGCCGCAATGATCGCAAGCGATTCCACACACGCCATCGACCCCGCAAACACTGGCCGGCGGTTGAGCGGCAGGATGTGCACCACGACGGCAAAACACCCAGCCAACTCACCCGCAAAGCCCAGGCCCGTCACTGCTCTCCCTATGATGAACATGGTCGAAGAAGCAGCCGTGGCACAGAGCAAAGAGCCGACGAGAAAGATGATATTGCTCAAAATAAAGATGGCCTTAATTGAGAAGAGCGTATACAGTTTCGCGAATCCGAACTGGAACGCGCAAGTGCACAGTCGAAACGCAGACGAGTACCATCCTACGTCGGCGACGGTGTGGAAGTGGTTAGTGATGCTCGGCACGGCGGTAGCAACGATGTTGGCATCGAGTCCTCCGAGGATAAGGATCACACATAGTGCGATGATGGTGAACCAAAATTTCGAGCCAGTTGGGTATTTGGGCTCTGCGCCTGACGTGGACTCGATGTTAAGAGGCTCGACTGTTCGTACCGAGCCTGCCGTAGGTGGTGGTTGAGTTTGCTGTTGTAGGTTTTGTTGGTGCGGCTGCAAACCGGGCAAGACCGTGATCGCTTCGTCCTCGAGAGGAAGAATCTCACTTGTCATTGTAGTCGTCATTGTGCGCGACTCTCGAGAAAGTAATCACGAGAATGAGACGAGTACTGTTTATTGTGTAGAAGGGGACGGGTCGGCGTTGTTATCGTAGAGGATGTGCGGGGCGGTCAGTAATTTTTGATTCATTGGCACCCTGCTCCCTGTAAGTAGACAACATATACATGATTTGACCATGTCTACACACGCGAGACTAGGCACTCTTTGGCCAGGGAGAAGGCCCAAGTACTGTACCATAAAAGAGAGCAAAGACACCTGCTGAGAGCAGTCTCCACGCGTACTGAGTGGGATACGAACACGATACGACTTCGATGTATTAGCAAAGTTGACATGCGGACTATTCCGCTCCGAGAGATGCGACTCAGAAAATTGCCCTGGCGCGTGCAACTTGATTAATGACTTTATCACGAATGGAATGCGACTCAAGCTCGAGCCACCTCATTTGTCCTAGGCGCAGAGTGAACTAGAGAACAAGTTTCTGTAAGAAGATTTATTATGCACTTTTTCACTTATGCTTATGCCAAAACCAGGGTATCTTCAACCACCAGCCAGATATGCTGAAATGAAAAGGAAAGTTTTTGCGGACGTTGCTTAAGGAAAGGCCATGCATCGGTCCGCTGTTTGCATATCCTGTACCACGTTGCCCGGTATTGTTCCACCTGAATACAGCCACATGGAGACCCAATCCCAATGGTAGGTGACACGATGGTCGCACTTTTTGTTCTGGCTCCCTTGCCCGGTCTCCCCAAGTTGCTGTGTGTTGCAAGGTCATGAACTGTCGTCCCAAATACCGTCCAGAAGATCCAGTCTGGAACCCGACAGGTCGGACCGGCGACCGCCTTCCCCCCATCATCTGCCCATCTCACGAATGAAGCCCTTTATGCGGTGGGAGGATATTGCATTGGTGGCAGGCCGTAGGAGTAGGCGGTGTAGATGCCAATTGGGCATTCATCCTGGTCTTGGAAGAACCAGAAGTTGGTGTCATTGGTGCTGGTCATGCCAGCAACGCAGGTGCCGGCGCCGACGAAGCAAGGGCCGACATCGATGGTATAGGCGTTACCTGGTTCCATGTGGATGGGTGGGAATGGCGGGAAGGGGCCTGGGGCTGGCTGGTTGTTCCATGTCGTCTCTGGTCCGGGGCAGCTTCCTGGGTTGTAACCGGTGAAGAAGAACGACCCACCGCCCTCGTAGTCGAAGTTGGAAGTCTTCAGTTGAGATTTGGCCGGGAAGATGAACTCCAACGTGCAGTTTGCGTCTGCTCTCTCTGCGGGCACGTCGAAGCTGAAGATGGAGGCAATGTCGTTAGGTGTGAAGACGCCGTTGTACTGCGGCCCAAATGCCTTGTCTGGTTGAGACTTTGAGATTTGGGTGATGTAGTGAGGGAACTCGAATTGACCGGCCTCGAGTTCCGCAGGGCAGCCTTCACGCGGCGCAAGGGCGCGTTTGCGCAGGACTTCACCTGGGTATGCGGCGGCGAGGCCGGCAAAGGCGGCAACGATGGCGAATGACTTCATCTTCCTGTCTTGATGTGTGGTTGGCGAGTGATATTAGGAGTACAGAGTAAGAATTGCGCAACAATATGTGCAAGCCGCGGGTGTTCAAGCGAGTGACGGTAGCGAGTGACAGACGGTAGAGGAGAGGAAGAGTTGGTCTTGAGTCAAAACAGCCTGCCCATATCAACAGCAGATATAGAAGGAGTGGGTACGTCTATGGGAGGGAGATTGCGCTTGAAGTCCAGCAGCCGAATGGGCCATGCTCGAGGTGCGGTAGCGGGTCAGGCAATGGCAAGCTGTCGCAGCGCTCCAAAGCTTCTTCGTCCATTGACCTTGAGGGTGTGGGGGACGCTGGACCACAAGACGGGCATCGAAGCTTGAGCAACTCTATGAATGCACGTCACCTTACCCGGTAGTGAGACAAGCCTCCCGTCAAACTGCCTGATTTGCCTGGTTTTGAGACGGCTTGGTCACCTGCCGCGAAACGGGTGTGGTGTCAGTGGACGGTACGAGATTTGAGTCTTCCCCTAGCACGGGGTCAGAGCGGAGCTTAGGTGGCTTGGACAGAGCTTGGATAGAGCTTAAGGTTTGGCGCTCGTCTCCAGAGGGCAGCATAGCTTCCTCTGACTGGATGTCACCCAAGGCCATGATCCGATCCGAATTTCTGGCGTGATTCTCATTCGCAGACAGCCGGATATCTTAGCCTTTGCGTCTGCGCGAGTACGAGGTACATACAGTACATACGAGGTAGCTTCGCTAGCCGAGAGTGCTCGTGAATGCGCTCTTTTCATTAAGGTTAAGCGACTTGTTGTGACCTGGACCGAGCCCCCGAGTGTTACCTTGAAAACAAAAACAAACACTCCGAGGCGAAGGGCGACTGTGCGACAGCATTTTCCGGGCGCATTTGATCTGTCTGATTGTTGAGACTTCGTACTCTCTGAAGCAGAAATTTGAGGGGGATGGAGGTTGGAAGTTTGTCACAGAGCTGTTGCCCGTTTGTTGGAACGGCAAATTGCAGGTCCAGGGGTATGCGCACGGAGCTACTCCAAGTGGCATGGGTTGCTTTCTGGCCTCGAGCCAAGCTCCACAAGAGATCTTCATGGCGTGATTGGGTTCTGACGAACACGCCCTGGGTTGCGCCACGACTGGGAACAAGCACTGGCTGAGGATTGCTAAAAAAAGAAGCCTAACATGGAAAACCGGCAAGTTACAAGCAGATGGAGCAAACGCCCCCGGAAATGCTTCCTGATAACGAGTGTGTAAGTAACAGTGTCAATTGGAGTTGTTCATGCATAATTGTCTGTGTGGTTCAGATGAAGGCCTGGCAGCTTTCTCTGCCAATACGGCCGCACACGTGACTGACCTCGTGACGAACCACGTGAACAGCACCAACGTGAAACACCTATCGTCCCTATTCCTTGTGCGACGAGCGGCTCGCCGCTTTACTCACCCTCGGCTGACCCGCCGCCTCCTACGAGTACCTCTTCACGCCTCTCTACGAGTAGGCACTCCTTGAGTTCTACCTACAAGTAAGCCTGAAGCCCTTGAACGTCGGGCTGCAACTCAACGCCCCAGCTTTCGGAATGCCTCCGCGGTTGCAGCTGCAGGGATGGCGGGGTAGCCGAGGGCCCAAAGCCACCCAATACTTTACAGAGTACTGAGTATTTATCATTCGAAAGTTCCCATCCGCGCCCGTCTTCGTCGTCCGTGTCAGGCACCCAAATGAATCTAATCGAAAAGAAAATGCAGATTGGGAGACGAGATGCCCCCCGTCCGCAACACACGGCACCGGGCGCAACTTGTCTGCACCCAGTGCCATGATCGTAAAGTCAGTCTTATAACTCTCATTGCATTTGTACCGACTTGGCCTCATGACTGGTAGGTAAAGTGTGATCTCGAAGATCAAACGGATAGAGTATGCCAAAATTGTCTGAGAAGAGGGCAAATCTGCCAGTAGGTTTCTTGCCCTTGTCGCTCAATCCAACTCAGCTTCAGCAGGCCTCGAGAACAAAACATCGCCGTGACTAGGCCCGGGGGACCAAGCGAGGAGGTTCCTGGCTCACCGGTCTCCAGGACTGCTGAGGCGCTTGATCGGGGCACGGCAGCGCAAATCCAACCTAGAGAAGCCAGCTCAATCCCACTCATGGCAGAGGAGAGCCCCGCGCAGAGAAGGATTGTCACCAACCCCAGGCTCCTTGGTTATGTTGGGGAAGACTCGTACATGTCGTGTCCTTCACCGCCTCTAGGCTACAGCGCCAGACGACTCGGTGTCATCATGGACAGATTTAACCAAGAGCTGCTGTCCGCCACAGGGGCAACGGTACTCCCCTCCACAGTGGTAATCAAAGCGTCCATCGATGCCTACTTCAAACATCTCTTCCATGTCTCTCCAGTGCTTGACCGGCGAGACTTTAGTACTGATTCACCCCCCATCTTACTGCTCCAAGCTCTCTGCTTGGTGAGGAGCATGCTTCGCCATTTAAAACCATCGGGTTCTATGGGAGACAGCGAACACATGTACATCAAAGTGAGAACCTTACTCAATGTCGGCTATGAGAAGGACAACTTGGTCAAGTTGAAAGCACTTTGTCTGGTTGCCCATTGGCATCTTACCTCACCCCTCGACTGTGGTTTTGATTGTACCTGGCAGTGGACTGGGATCGCCCTTCGTCTTCTATTCCAATTGGGACTGCACAGAGAGTCCACTTATACCAAAATTCCAGACCCAGGCATCTTTCGCCGGATCGCCTGGTACCTATTTGTGAGTGTCTATGTGCCGCCTCACTCGAATTTGCCAACTGACCTTGACCGCAGGCTCAAGACAAGCTACAGGCGGCATGCTACGGAAGACCGGTCTGTGTCGCGACCAAGGACTTCGACTTACGGCCTCTGGAACTAGCCGACTACGAGGACGCCAATGAACAGGCCGACCTATCTCTGGCATCCATACAACTGGCAATGATAGTGGGCAGAATGCTGGACATGCGAGGTCAAGACATCTTCAGTTCTCCCCAAGAGGTATGGCCATCCCTTCACATATCAACTCCAAAGGTTGAATCAGTTATGTACGCTAACCCGAAAACACCGGCGCAGGCTTTCTCCATCTTTGACTCCCTAGTAGCTTGGATCGACAACCTGCCGAGCTCAGTGCGCTTGTATTGTTCGGGCGCTGAAAGACGTTACATTCCAGGAGTTCACGAACTTCACATCCAGTACTTTGTCAGCATAATTCTCTTCTTCCGCCTCTGTGGGCGTTTCATCTGGTGTCCCTCGGCCGGATTGACTTCCCTAGTCGCATCGTCTTGCATCGCTCGACTGTACGAGGAAATCGACCAGCGGGATGATACCAACTACCTCATGGCGGCCAACAACTGGTATCTCGTCGTCGGCAGCATACCTCAGATCAACTACGAGACAAGTTCGTACGATGTGCACGGTCTCTGCACGGAAGAGTTGCAGATCCTGACATCAATCCTGAGAGAGCGGCAGCTCAAATGGCCTCAGACCGCTGTTCTCCTTTGCACCCTTGATCAATTGCGAGCGACTAAGAAATCAGGAACCCGGAGCCCTCAATCATCACTAGCCCCAAATGGGTTTTTGGACGACAGATATCTGTCCATTGCCCTTTTACACAAGCTATTTCCCTTCCCCGACTCCATGTGCCCTAGAATGGGACTGTTCGACGAGGCCATGATCGAAAGAGACCCCCATGACACGCCAATACTTCCCTTAATGGGTGACGATTTTGATTGGATGTATACTGAGTGTCAACAGCTATCGTGGGGACCAAGATTCTAAAAGGACTAAATTCTACCACCCGCAATATTGTATTTGCTCGATGCTCAACCCGGATTTCTTTCTACAAATGGCTCGTGGTTGCGCCATGATGTTTCAGTGGAATCGACAACAGCCCCAAAACCTTGTGCAATGATCTCAGATCGTCGCCCTGCTGACGAATTGGCCGAAGATCCCCTTGCAGGACATCATACAGCTCCTTCTTTGCCACTCTCAGGTTTAGATTCGGTGGGTCGTCGAAGGGGTGACGCTGGGCTTTGCGGCGATTCGTGAGCGCGCCGTTACTCAGCGTGAGCCTCCAATGACTTGCGTCATCGGTGATCTCGAAATCTATCACAACCTTCTCATTCGCAGCGGCAAGGCCATCCAGCTGGACGGAGAGGCAATCGAACCATTGTTCGATGGACAAGGCAGGGTTGATGGCGGGGACATGCGACATGATGCCTCCAGCATCTCTCTTGGCGCCTCGAAGGTCTTGTGCTCGTGTCAAGTAGAAATTTCTCCAGGTGGCATTTTCCGCGCCATGCCCGAGCTTCTCGAAGACTCGGGCCAGAGAAGCGTGGACATGCGGTGTCGGTTCGGCAAACAGGGCATGGTCGAGCAGCGTCGCTGCGAAACGCAGATCTCCCTCGTTTTCGAACTCTTGCGCCTTGCGGACCAGCGCCTCTGCGCCTCCAAAGCATCTGAGATATCTCTTGCCTTCCTCCTCCGGGGGGTGTTGCCACAAGTGAGCCGGATTTCCGTCGAACCATGTCAAATACCGTTGATAGATGGCCTTGACATTGTGGCTGACTGAGCCGTAGAAGCCTTGAATATGCCACGCCTGTTGCAAAGATGGAGGCAGTTTGATTCTCTCGGCGATCTGGATGCCCGTAAGCCCCGTATTCATCATCCTGACGGTTTGATCGTGGAGGTAGGCATATAGGTCTCGTTGCTGCGAGACCATGGTCACTATGTTCTCACGACCCCATGTCGGCCAGTGATGTCCGGCGAAGAGGACGTCGGAGCGTTCACAGAAGATCGAGATTGTTTCGTCAAGGTACTTGGACCACGCCTTCGCGTCTCGAACGAGGGCGCCTCGTAGAGTAATGATGTTGTGCATGACGTGAGTGGCACATTCCGAGATACAGACAGCTTTGTGGTCGGGGAAGTAGAAGTTGATCTCTGCCGGGGCTTCGGTCTCCGGGACAAGCTGGAAGACGATTCTGATTCCATCGACGACGTGCTCCTCTCCAGTCTCCCGTATCAGGACGGTAGGCGGTATCATGACGCTCAACCCACTCGAATTGGTCATACCGAGACCAGTGCCAATTTGCGCGTCGGGGCCTTTCACCAGGTGGGAGCCGAACATGTACCCAGCCCGCCTGCGCATTGCGGGACCAGCAAAAATATTTTCTGACATGGCTTCCTCCACGAATCCCACTGGAGCAATGATTGGGATTGTGGATGACTTGTCCTCGGGGAGCACGCCTTTTGCCCCGCCAAAGTGGTCCATGTGAGAATGAGAGTAGATCATGCCCTTGACCTGCCGGTTGCCCCGATGCTTGCGGTATAGAGCGAGGGCTGCAGCCGCACATTCGACAGAGACAAGAGGATCGATGACGACGACGCCGGTCTCCCCCTCCAGCAAGGTCATATTGGAGATGTCGAAACCTCTGACCTGGTATATCCCCTCTGTGACTTTGTACAGGCCCTGTTTGGAGCAGAGCTGTCCCTGTCGCCAGAGCTTCGGATTGGCCGTCGAGGGACATTCTCCTTGTAGGAAATCGTACTGGTCATTGTTCCACACGACGCGACCCTCGCTATTCTTGATTATGCACGGATGCAATTTGCCAATGAAGCCGCGGTCGGCGTTTTCGAAGTCGGTCCTGTCGTCGAAGGAGGGAGAGACGTTTCCTGTCGCCATGCGTGGTTGGAGGATGGAAGATACTGCTCTTGTATAGCGTATAGATGCCAGCGGTTTATCAATGACAAAGTGGGATTACAGAGTCTTGACGACAGTTTCTCTAGCGCTTTATACAAAGTCGGATCACAAACCAGCGCCTCAATTGGTAGTTGGAGAAAGTAAATGCTTGAGGCTCCCTTGAACCTCGGGATCTCTTGCGTCCCTGTCTGGGAAGCTTGAGCTGCATGCTGGGACAACCTGAGGATCGTGACTCGGGTAGAAAACCTCCTCGGGTCATTCCCCTGAAGAGCATTGATTGATGGAGACAGGCTCGGTATGTCTGCCAGCTCTGCCCAGAGACACAGAGATGCTCGACCCACTCGCCGAACTGATGGTTCGGCAAGGCCAAAGTGTGGAGACGGTTCTCAGAGTGGATCCGAAATACGAAGTCAACCTGATCGACCCCCTCCCCCCCCCACCCCCGGCCCCCTTGGCGGCGTACCCCAACGTCCGGGGTAGTAGCGACCTCGCCAACTAGTCCCCGTGCAATTCTTCACAGCGAAGGGCCACATCTTCTAAACTGATGCACAGAACTGCAGCATCTTGAGCAAGCTTCACCCGGGTCCCGAGCGACTATGCAAACCGAGCCTAGCCTCGCTCTCCCAGCTGTTCGTCATGACGAAGTCCTGCCGAGTGTCTTCTTCAGCCACTGGTCTGGATCCCCTGGCCCTCCCAATCAATCATATCTTGTTACGAACTTTGCATCTTACAGAACGAGAGCATATTGTTCACGTCGTCCCAACGGCGGCTGACCGCTGTCCCACTCATAGCAGGCTCTTTCCGCAGCCTTTGGCTTTAACCCGCGGATTCTAGACACGCACAAGGTGTTAGTCCAAAGTCGTCCAATATACTTGTCCATTTTAGTTTGTGTGACGAGGAAGAAATTCCGCAATGGTCAAGATACTTGCCTCCTCTCTTTGTGACGGTGGATGAGAGCAAGCCGAAATCTACAATAATCTGGATACCCGCCTATGCTGAAAGACAAAGGCTCTTCGGTGCAATCCTCCCAGATATCCTCCTGCTCCGACCACTACCTTGGCAAAGTCCTCACAACACCATGGCAAGCACGATCATGGACCTGGGGATGGAGATGGCCTCCTCAAAATCGGACTTGAAAGATGAGCTTGTTGAGGCCGTGGAAAACAAAAGCTGCGGAGAGTCCCAACACGAGCACAACGCCGAGGTGTTCTCACCCAAAGAACAGAGGAAGATCATCCGAAAAGTCGACAAGCGACTCATTTTCCCGCTGGGCCTGCTGCTCGGCGTCAGTTTGATGGACAGGGCGAACATGGGAAATGCTGCCATTGCAGGGTACGTCTAAACCGTCTGCCCCTCTGCTCCCAGCTCTGGGCTTCTATAGTATGTGAGCAGCAACTGACATATCTTTCTCTTGTTTAGCATGACTGCCGATTTGGAACTCGAAGTTGGTGCCCGCTATGTAGGTATTCTTCATGTTTCCGTCAAGGTACGAGAGGTTCCCCTCTAATCTGTGAACCTGAACAGAATGTCATCCTCTTGGTTTTCTTCGCGCCCTACGTTATTTTCCAGCTCCCATGTGCCATCATTGTACGGAAATGTGGCCCGCGGCAGTACCTTCCGGCAATCACGTTTTTCTGGGGAGTCCTCATGCTGGTAAGTTACCTGGTCAATATGGCCCGACTGACCCCTTTATCCCGTCGGATCGCTCACTAATACCGCGTCAGTGCTTCGGATTTGTTCATGATTGGAAGGTCATGATTCCACTGCGGATGCTGCTGGGAGCCTTCGAAGCAGGATTATTCCCGGGCGCGATCTACCTGCTCTCGCTGTGGTACACCCGCTTTGAAGTCCACAAGAGATACTCCTCATTCTACGTGATCAGCCTCATCGGGTCCGGGTTCTCCGGCGTCCTCGCTTACGTCTTCTCCCTGATGAACGGACTCGGCAATCTGGATGCTTGGCGATGGATCTTCATCATGGAGGGCCTGATCACCGTGATCGCTGCCTTCATTGCCTACGCCATGATGGTCGGCACTCCCCAGCAAGCGCACAAGGCCTGGAGGTTCCTCACGCCCGACGAATCAGCGTACGTGATGCGCACCCTCAACCGAGATCGTCAAGACGCGGAGGAAGAGGAAGAGTTTCAGTGGGCCAGATTCCTTCGGCCGGCTCGAGAATTGAAGGTCTGGGTCTTTGGATTCTTGTTCTTCTTCTCGACCGTCGTGGCATATGCCATCTCCTATTTCCTGCCGATCATCCTCATGAAACAACTCAGGTTTCAGCTCGGCGTTGCTCAGCTCCTAAGCACTCCGCCATACGCTTGGGCTTGCTTGGTCATGCTATTCGAAGCGTGGCTCGGCGACCGGATTCACGTTCGTGGTCCCATCGTCATCTTCAATGCAGTGCAGGCCATTGTTGGACTGTGCCTCCTTGCGTGGACCACTCTCCCGGGGGTGCAATACTTCGGCGTGTTCCTCGTTGCCGGAGGATGCCACTCCAACCTGCCTGCCGTCATCGCGTGGCAGGCGAACAACATCCGAGGCCAGTGGAAGCGCTCGTTCTGCAGTGCCTCCATGATCAGCCTGGGTGGCACCGGTGGCGTTGTGGGCTCGCTCGTTTACCGTGCGCAAGATGCTCCAAGATATCTACCGGGCATTTATGCCAGCATTGTGTAAGTGAAGCAAGTCTTTCCCATTCGGCAGTCTGCTCGTCCGAGCTAACCGCGCCACATCACAGATGCTACGCCCTCACCTGTATCGTGAGTCTTGGATTGATGGCCTATTTCCATCGGGCCAACACAAGGGCCGACCGAGGGGAGATTCTGATCGAGGACTTGGAAGGCTTTAGATACACTCTTTGATCAGGAAGGTGGACACGAGCGAGCGCCATCTGTTCCCAACTGGCAATGAAGTTTGCCGTGACTTGTGCTTGGCTCGGTGTTTGAGGCGGCCTTAATGTACATACTGACTGTGTGTCGATAGCAGAACAGAGTTCAATGCCTCCCAAAGAAAAAGATTTCAACCCCTTGAGAAACAGGTGCAGGGGAAAAGTTCTCTTCATCCACGATACTTTCATGACAGCGCCATTGGCACGTTATCTAATTTTTCCCTTGCGCTGCGTATATAATATTTCGCACCCTGCGACGCGGATGAAACGTCTGGGTCGACCATATATCGAGGCTTTCGGTAGGTCTTTACCGGATAGAATGTCAGGGTTACCGGAAGCAAGCTGGTTTGCTTGTTCTCCCAAGGGTTTCGCATGTTTTCTACCACCACCACTTCACGGGTGTGCCACTTCAACGAGGCATTAAAACACAGTTAGAAATTCAGTGTGTTTGTAAAGGGATTCGCTCCGCCCGTTATTGTTTCCAGGAAATACTGCAACTCAAGACAAGCTATCCAACCAGTATCACTAACACTTCGGCTGGTATTCTTCCCAGTTTGACCATTTCCAACTGATGTGATGTAATTTATTAGATCTTGGCTGACAATTCCCTTGTCGACCACCACCTCGCTTTGATCATGTCGGCCGCTTTTTCACCGATTCCGTAGGCGGGCATCTGGGTGTGACCACCGGGCAAAGTGGGCATGATGCTGCAGTCGACTACCCTGAGCCCCTGAACACCTCTTACACGGAGCTGCGAGTCCACGACAGCCATAGGGTCGGACACCAGTCCCATCTTGCAAGTTCCTGCAGCGTGATAACACGTAGTGGCGTGTTCTTTGACGAAAGGCACCCACTGTTCGCGAGTGGTGTAGGAGTGATGGGTTAGATCTGACCAACAGAATCAATCAGTCGGGTGCCTCACGGGCGAAAAACGGGTCGAGGCGAGAGCGAGGAAGGAATGGCGCTTACTCGGAGGCCACGAGCCCTTGACGATATCTTTGGTTCCATCGCCATTCATAATGATCTCGTTGCCCAGTCTGCATCCTTCGGCAAGGACAAGCAAATCCAGTGGGTCTGCGAGGTAGTTGCAGTCCACATCGGGGTTTTCAAGAGGGTCCGTGGACTTCAGAGTCACACAACCTCGAGACCTAGGTCCGAATAGTTCTGTGATCATGGCAAACGCGTGTTTCTTGTCTGTGAGAAGTGTGTTAGTGTCGTGGTAAATGGTCAAGTGTACAGTACTGGTTTCAAACACAATTACCTATTGGGAACTGGTCATATTGTAGAGGTCCACCGTAAAGCGGTTTAATGTCAGCCAAAAGCCATGGAGAAAATCAGCGGAGGGGGCAGCTTACTTCGGTTGTGAAAAACTCAATGTTGGGCTGCTTGGGAGTCAATCCCATAGGGTCTCTTCCAGGGTCGGTAGCAGCATTCCTCCAGAGTGGATCGTCTCTCAAGCGTTCATCTAACCTGGCAAACGCAAAAGCACCAAAGGGGAACGTCGACAGTACGCCCGTCTTCTTCTCCTTGTACTGCATATATGAGGCTTCGGCAGCGTTTCCGTGGTAGCTATGGAAGATGTCTATTAGCCTCGCTCGCCTTCTCTGGAATGGACAAGAGTAAGACGTACACGAGGTGGTCATTGGTCAACCCCTCTTTTTCTGTTTCGTAGAACGCGAAAACGATCTCTTAAAGTCAGTATATGGTGCTCGACAGAAGAGCAAGTAGAACGGGAACACACCAAATGATCCATCAGGTTCTTGCCTACTCCAGCCGAGTCCACAAGACACTTGATGTCCAGCTCATTCAGCTCTTTTTTGGGACCGATACCTGAGCGAAGAAGGATAGCGGGGGAACAGTAGGCGCCTAAGAGTGGTCGACACTTTAGTAACGTTGGCAGAATAGCAGAAGGACACATACCTCCGGAAATAATGACCTCCTTCATCGCTCTGATCTCACGAGCGACACCGTTTCGGTCCATTAATCTTATGCTTGCTGCTCGTAACAGCGAGCCCTCTTTTTGGAAAATGACCTTGTCGACTATTGTCTCGACCACGATATCAATGTTGGCTTTCTGGTAGTCGTTGGTCAAAAAGTCGGCGGCAGTTGTTCTAACGCCCTTATGGACTATTAAGATCCATCAGTCTCAGGTCATTCAGACTGCATCAAAGGTTCTCGGTTACCTGTCCGGGGCACATGACCGCAGCCATGTGGAGTGTCTCCAGTACTGAACATATCATGGACAAGTGGGAGGCCTTTGGACTGCATCGATTCCAGGATAAGATCGGTGATTGGTGCTGTGTCATGTGGCTCAGTGTGCAAAGGGCCGTTGAATCCGTGAGCACTTTCATCAGCTTGAAACCATGGTTTCCCATGGAACGCCTCAGACTGTAGATGCTTAGCCGGAGTGTTGCGAGACGTCACGGAGCCGTCAGGATGAATACCTTTCGCATATACCTGAAGAAATCGTCTCCTGACCAGCCCGGTACACTGAGAGAGTTAGAGGACTTCGGTATACTCTTTCGGTGATGAACAACTTACCCCCAGTCATCGTAGTCTCGCTTAGCACCGCGAATGCACAGAGTCCCATTGACCCCAGACGAGCCCCCTAGAAATCTTCCGCGGCTTAGCTTGACTTTACGATTATTGACCCCTTCCATCGGTGTGGTGATAAGGTTCCAGTCAGTCTCGCTGTCGAAGTTTTTGGACCAACCGCCAATCATGTGGACGTTTTCGAGATCTTTGTTATGGGGGCCTGCTTCCACCAAGAGAATCTTCAAGCTGCTATCCTGTTCTGCGAGGCGCCCTGCTACAACACAACCAGAAGTGCCGCCACCGCTGGTGCGCTTGTCAGAGGTCGATGGCAAGTTCAACGCTAGGTTGCTTACCAAACAATGAAATCGTATTCTTCACGCATTTTGAGGCGTTCTGAATGCGACACAGTATTGAATTGGCCAAAGGTTGAAGGATCTTGCGTGTACTCCAGAGATAGTAGCCTTCACAATTCTGTACCTCTCAAGAGAATTCTCGACCTACACTTAAAAAGCTATTGCATCGATAAACAAGGGGACTTGACTTCATCATCTTTTGCCAAACTCTCTTGGTTCCGCTCGACAACGGGAAATCGAATAGTCCCTCAGGCGATAATTCCGCCGTACTCCATGCTTTTGCCAGGGATCTCGCCTACGGAACCGACAAGGCTGCATGAGATAGGGTAGGATCCAATACTAGGAGGGGCTGGAGAGATGCGGAGGAGATCCGCCGCGAGATAATATCATCAGTCGGTTCTAAGTCGAGGGCCTGCCCCATTGATTCAGCATGCTAGTATTGGTGGACTAGGATGGTTAGTGTCTTCCATTGTCCTTTTCTTCGGTTGGTATTCTCGTGGAGGGGTGGATGGAATAGGTACCACTTGCCATTCCCCACCGAGATTTTGACAATGAAGATTACCGAGACCCCTGCCGAGTCCTGCCGAGTCTATTGTCGAGTTCCACTTGCCGAACCGGCTCTCAAGCATCAACCAATCCTGTATCTCATCACCAAAAAGAACCGTGACTGGGAGAACTGTGGGCTAGCAGTGATCTGGGACTCGGTGGTTGTGTTGGGAGAAGTCGCCAATTCAGGGCCGGCGACGAGGGAACCAACTGGGACAGTCTGACCAGGAGAAATCCGGTAAGAACCACGCGTGAGTGTTGAAGCCAGAAAGCCAAATCGCCATCGAGACGATTTGATGAGGAAGTCGCTATTGCCCACTCAAGTCGAGTGTTCACGAAAGTCTGATATCTTTATTGTGAGCGCCCCTGCCACCGTCTTCTAGCATGATTATCTTGGTCCTCATTACTCCTAACAGCATGTCGACCAAGCGAACATGCCAACTAATAGTTCCTTTCTTCATGCGCCGGCAGTGCGATTTTCTAGTTTGCACATTAGTTTCTCGCTCAAAACAACAACACGCAACAATTGGAAACCAAGGTCTGACCCGCACGCAACTCAGTCGTGTGTGCCTTTCTGTCCGTCAGGCCTGCACTGATACCTGGACAGGTTGCTTTTGGCGTTCAGCCAGCGCCAGCAGGTCCACATCACACTGCACACCCCAGCGATCTGCAAATCCCTCGCACACCTCTTGACATGTCCGTGCCGCCTGCCGAGTGCGACACCGTCGATCCCAGTCGCCAGCTTGTATTAGAAGTATACTGTTCTCCACTAGTTCTTCTTCCAGTGCCATGTCATCGACCATATCGCGAACGGACTTGAGCTTTCTTGTCGCGGCAGAAGAGACTAGGCGAGACTCCTGGAGCAAGTCTGTGAGAGAGCGAAGGGTATGCGTGAGCTCATCGGTCTGAGACGCGAGGATTTGGAGCGATAACAGCGGATTCTGAGGTCGCAGGAAGGGCAAGGCTGAGGCCAGGTTGTTGATATCGTCGAGGAGTAAGTCAATTAGTTCTTCCGGTAGTTGCCACAGAGAGCCCCCGTACATGAGGGAATGCGACTGCGTGAAAAGGTCCCGTGTCTTGTGTGTTCGGTGCGTGGCCATTGAGGTGTACGCCGTGCTCAAGCGAGTGACGCCGTACTCTATATTCGCCTGCGGCCCAAGATCCTTCAAGCCTGTTATCACACGGCGGACGGTTCCTCCGCCCTCGCTGACTGCGTCTTCGGGATTGACGCACATGCGCGTCAGGTTCTCAATGTCGCGGAGTCGTTTTCGGAGCAATGGCGACATTGTTTCATCTTCCTGTTCGGCCTCGGATTCCGGACCGTAATCTGAGCCGTCGTAGACAGACTCGTGTCTCTGATGTCCCGGCTTTTGGGGCTCTTGCGGTTGCGAATCCCTGCGGTTCGACGGCACACCTGATGTCGGCGATAGTCCATTAAATTGGTCTCGCGGGCTCTGCAAGCCCATTCCAAAACCGAGATCATGCATCGGACTCTGGAGGTCGCGCATCATAGACGAGTCTTGCTCCACATCGCCCTCTCTGAGTCCCTCGAGCAAGATGGACTGCCCGTCTTCTTCTTCGTCCCCCTCGTCGTCCCACGCTTGTCCTAGCTCATCGGCTAAATTCCCCAAGCCGTTGTCGCGCAACTGTTCTATGCTTCTATTGCTGTTTATGCTATTTCGACTCGGCCTGCGTGGCTGTGAGAAGGAGGGTGGTCTAGACGACTTCGATGACAGTGGGCGCGGTGTCACCGGCGATCGTGGCTGGTACGAGGTCTGCGACGTCCGCGACGACCTTCTGGAGTAGCTGGTGCCATTTGTCGTACCGCTGGTATATGGGCTCGGCGAAGTGAAGTCTTGCGACGCGTCCACGTTCGACAGTCTAAGTGACCTGCGCTTACGTGACGGTGTTACTGGGGAGGTTGGTGGAGAGAGACCTGTCATTGTCCCAGCGCAGGCGGTGTTGAACCGAGAGGGAGGATGATGTTGTTATTAACTAGGAATTCCGCTATTATGAAGGTGGAAGCATGTCTGTCGACGCCATTGTCTATTTGTAAACGAGGTGTTGGACAGTAGGAGTCCAAGTTCTGCCGTTGCTGTTCTGGCTCGCTCGGCGGTTTGCGCAACGGCGCGTTTCGTCGGAGTCGCAGGTGCCTCGTTTCCTCCCCCCCACAATAAAACTTGACTCCATCCGCTTCATGCTTATTTCGCTCGAGTTTCGACCCTTGACCTCTGCTCTCAGTCAACTATTCATACTGGGGAAGATGAGGCGCGATGCCAACCATAAGACGAGTCCAGCCATCGGACTTGTTTCATCTGAACCTATGCAACTTGGATCCGTACACGGAAAATTATGACCTAAATTTCTATCTGACCTATCTGATGAGATGGCCTTCTCTGTTCCAGTGTATTGAAGAACATGGCCAAATTGTGGGCTACATCATTGGCAAAGTCGAAGAGTCGCCTGCCCATTTACTGTAAGTATCCAGCCAGCCTTGTGCTTGTAAATGTGGAGCGAACAATCCTGAATGAAAGGAAATCTCTTGTAGGAATACGGAGCATTATTTGCCATGGCATGGCCATGTCACGGCCTTGTCAATAGCACCACAATACCGTCGACTAGGATATGGCAAGCTGCTGACGGAATCTTTGGAGACGGCTTGTAACCAACAAAACGCCTGGTTTGTGGACCTCTTTGTCAGAAAGAGCAACAAGAACGCCATCAAGATGTATGAGAGTATGGGATACTCGACCTTCAGGACGGTGGTTAAGTACTACTCCGATGATCCGACTGGGATCTCAAAGAATGGAGAGGATGCGCTGGATATGAGAAAGCCACTAGATCGGGATGTCGACCGGAACCATGTTAGGGAGAATGGGGAAGATTTCAAAGTTGATCCGGAGGATGTCTTCTAACCTGTCGAACAAGAAGAGACGTAGGGATTTAGCTCCGTGTCAAGTGCCAATCCTCATGACAGAGACTCTCGCTCAAGTTGGAGGACCGATGGAGATCCGATGGAGGGTGGAAGAGGTTGGTGCCCTTGCTCACTTGATGGCACGTAATGGGTGCACTCGATGTGGGAGCATAACGCAACAAGTGATGGCTGGGATCGCTTTGGGCCAACCTCAGGTTCGCATGCGACGTCGTTGGATATCAACGAGACCTCATATGCCAAAGTGCTCACAATATAAAGCACTGCAGCGAACACAACTCAAACAGGACCTTATCAAAAATTTAAGCTCTGATCGCTTGTCCAAGGGACCCATGTCTACAGAGTACCAACATCATCTATGGAGCCAGCACTGACTATCTTGCACTCTCCGTGCTCACAGCGTCTGATCCATCCCCGGCACCGAGCCCGGATTCCTTTCCATATCATTCGGCCCGAAGGACATTGGCAACAATTCCCCTATCGTCATCTTTACCGGCTCCCCATCCAGCCCTTCCTTGCCATACATGTAAATCGGCAACTCCCTTGAAGTCGCAAACTCATTGATAAATTGCCGACACATACCACACGGACTTGCTGGCGGGCTAATGTCTGTGGCCACAGCAATGGCACGAATGACGGGCATTTCGGGCCGAGAAACACTCGCAATTATGGGTGCGATGGCGCATCGTTCCGCGCAGATGCCGACGGGTGTCGCGGCGACTTCGACGTTGGCGCCGGTGTGGTATGTCCCATCTGTGATGAGAACACAAGCACCGACCCGGAAGTTGGAGTACGGACCTGTATTTAAAAAGGGATTATCAGCAGAGAATATCACAGGGCCTGAACCGGGAGATGAGCTTGAGAACAAAGGTTAGCGGCTGGAATTGCAAATGTGATTGAACCCCGTACTCGTGGTTTGCACGCAATGTGTTTTTCTCTTTTCCGCCGGGGTAAAGCTCGCTAGAGCCTCCGCATGTCATTGAACTCTTTGACAGAACGTACAATATGCTTGTGATTTGGACTTTATGGCCAGCGTGGCAAGTTTGGTCAGTTCATTATCTGATAAGGGCGCCAGCGTGTTGATTGCCATTCTGAGAAGTTCAATGGTTCCGCGACTTTGTATTCGGTCAAGACTTAGGCCAAGGATGCTAGAATTGGTGTTTTACATGAATTGTACATAGGAGGAAGATGGCAAGTGTAGAGGTTCCGTGAATGAGATCCACAGCCTTGCCAAGAAACCCACAGCCTGGTGGGACGGGAAGTCGCCCCCCAGCACCACCCCAGCACCACCCTGCAGTGCTTCGTATTAATGTTTGCATTGCGTCTTCGACTTCGATTTGCGGGCGCTAACCGGCTGAAGCCTACAGAGAAGCGCGAAATGCGGCGTCTGTCAAGTTCTGGTCCTTGCGGGCTCGATTAGTGGGAGCAAATCTGTTGTCGGCATGAAGATGATGTCGCTCATACATTCCCTGATATACACGAAACTGCTCCAAGGATTCTCCCACGTGTCAACAACGTATGTCGGAAGGTCTAGGGAAGTCCAACCAACAAGTCCACGCAACCGGGCCTGCAATGCTAGTGTCGTCTTGCCGAATCTATTGGGATCGGAGCCGTCCATTCTGTACTTGGTGACGAGGAGGTCAAGGAGCATCTTCTTCTCGTCTTCTCTTGGTTTGTATACCATCCCGCCGGCTTCAAAGGCCTTGCGGGGGGCGTCAGTGGGAGCATCGACTCCAGGGGCTACCACAGCGGTCACGAGATTGTACTCGGAAACCAAGCGACCCATGGCCCTTTGTACTCGATAGTCCTGGTCCGGAGTTGTTGTCCCGTTTGTGTCGGCTCCAAATACGTCTCCACCAGTGTCCACAATAATCACCGTCTCGATGGGCCGTTCAGCCTGACGAAGTACAGCGCCGAATTGTTCTGTGAGATCCGCTTGGTCATGCTGAGATATCTGCGCCTTCGACTCGCCTTGGTCCAGCACCATGAAAATTTGACGGTGAAATGGCAGAGGGATGGCTTCGAGGTCGCGTCCTTCTGCGGTAGTGAATTCTCTGACTCGGAATGTACCGGCTACGGGCCGCCCTTGGGCCTCAACCGTGCCACCATGGTTGTAGACCTCGCGCTTGATTCCCAGCTTCGAGCCCTTCTTTCCCTGCGAGCCCGTGGTCCATGTCCGCGTAGAGATCAGCAGGTTCATTTCCTTGTGTTGGCCTCGCAGCAGGTGACCTATCAAACTGGCACTGATAATGTCTGACCCTCCACCACCACCGACTCCAGCATATTCATGGCTCCTCGACTGCTCCCCAGGGAGAACATCGGCAAGAGAATGCAGCCGTGGAAGGTTGTCAAATGTCATGGGTGGAAGGCGATGCCACCTCGCTGTCAGCAGGGAGGTATCCTTCGAGGTTGCTTCCAGGACGATCTGATCATTAACGGCGTCCTCGAGGTGCCGGATCTGATCAGCTAGCACACGAAGGTCGACACATGGATTACGCCGAAAGCCGTCATGATCGATTTCGCCTCTGCGTCCTGCTGCAAGTGCTCGACATAAAGTTGCGTGACACTCATCATATACTCGGGCCAACGTGAAAAGAGCAATAGTAGCTGACAATAACCCTAACATCTTCAAGAGTTGCTCTTCTCCCAAGAGCTCGCAGAGAGGATGATCTGGGCTAGGATGGATGGTGTTGACATATTGTCGCCGCAAGACTGTGCGCACATTTCGATGACCAGTCCGATACGCTCGCTCGACCTCTTCCACCTGATGCCGGAGACGGGCACTGAGGCTGTTTATCAGGGCATCGTCGACATTGTCGGCATCTTGGAGCATGGCCGCTCATTTGACCAATCCGAGAACAGTTGACTCCAAAACCGGTGGGTTAGAGAAGGACTTCGGATGCTGGTGGCTTCGTCAACGTAATGTGTGGTTTTAGTATGGGGACGACAGGAAGAGAGGATCAATCCCGCTCAAAACGCGATGCCTGAAGGTGACAGCGATCTACTGTGCTAAGCCTCAACCGAGCGAGATGACTCTCCACGCGTTTGACAAAAAAGATCACTACACCCCGAACAGGATAGATCAGGCTGTCGGAATGTCGCCGTGATTCGCTACGTGACTCAAATCACACAAGTCCCTCGCAGGGCCCTTTGGTCGAGCCGGTGATTCGGGTCTGACCAGGCAGCGGTTAGCCTCCCACAAAGGCTTCACCCCAGGCACCCCAAGCCAAGCGGCAGCTCAAGGTGAATTCAAGTGGATAAGAAGTGGGTGAAAGTGGCCCTTCTACCGACAATTAAACCTCACAGTGCATTTCACTAAGCCGACGCTGCCGTCGTCTGATGGGCCAAAGGATGATATTGCTGCCGGGTACAGAAATATCGTCAATACTTTCGCGTCAGACACGCGGCATTTCCTCGCCAAGAGCACAAGACGCGCTTGCCCCGACAGGGAATCGGGGGCTTGGCGCTCTAGGCTTCTCGTCGCCCGCAGAAGGAACTTTTGTCTTCTCTACGTTTGGTCAGCCTCAGTCCGACCTCACGTCTTCCAAGTCAACGCCCACGATCAGGGGAACTTTGGTCCTCGACATCATAGAGCCGCATTTACCCATTGTAATTTAGTCTCCAGTCACTCCGCCTTCAACTTGTTCGCCTCCTCGACACTTGTGACTGCTGCTACTGTAATGCGTTAATCAAGAGCAACTCGCAAAAGCCATGGATACAGCGAACAGTCCTTTATTCCGCCCTCGGTCTGACAGCGACTGGGAGGTATGGCGGCCGCTTTTCACTCGGTTGTACAAGGAGGAGAATAGACCCCTTCCAGAAGTAATGCGGATTCTAAAGGATCAGCATAGCTTTTGGGCATCGGAGAAGATGTTTAAGAACAAAATCAAGGCCTGGAAGCTTCGAAAGTACCTCAAAGAAGATGAGGCCAAAATGATCGTCGAAGGCGAAGTCCCCGCCGCCAACGGGGCTGCTCCGGAGGACATCAGAGAGCGCGCTGAGCGATCTCTCAAACGAAAGCGGGCTCGACAGCGGGCCCAGACCCAACTGTCACCACTGCCTTCCGCAGCGTCGCCCTTTCCATTGTTGCCGCCTTCGCCTACTACGAGTGCAGTAGTGCCCTGGACGTCACCGCGGCCCTCCATCCCATCCATTGTCCTTCCACCACTCGACCGGTTCAATATTACCGACACCAGAGAGCGATTTCTCTTGGACCTTCGAAGGTGGACACATTCCGCGTTCATTCATGGGTCCTGGGATTCGGCATTGTCCTCGCAGCACAACGATGGACGGCAAGCGTCACGGCTTCTGTCTTCGAGTCTAACCGCTGGCATCAATCTCTTTGAAAATGGCAAGCATGATCTGGCTTTCAAAGAATGGAACCGAGCTCTGGCAAGCTTCAAGAACCCTCGTCTCTTCGAGTCCTGGTACTACGAAATTCCGATGTCGTTGCTCCATGAAGTTGGTCGGGTGGCCCATTCTGGTCATGCTCCCATTGCCAGTCTTGTGTTAAGGAACGTTAAGGATTGGGCGCACAAGTACCTTGACCCGCAAGACGCGAGGCATGCTCTATTCAGCGACTTTGGCGACTTGGATGTGAGTCAACTTCGTGAACTATACAAACAAGCAGCACGTTCGATGTTTGACGGCCTTGAAAGCCGAATTGACAAGCAGAACAAGCTGCTTTTTGAGGTCCGCCTGAACCGCGCTTTGGACCTCCTGTGGTATGATCCCATGGCAGATTTGACTGAGTGGTTGCCGTCGATTGAGGAAGTTGACAAGGCGATTGGGCCGAATTCGGCTCTGTCGGTATACTTTCTCCTCCTCCAGGCGTACAGAAGCGTTGCGCAGGATCAACACGGAGATGCGGAGGAACTTTGCACACAAGTTCAGGGTCGATTAGAAGAACTGCAAAAGGTTCCTGGCAGTATTGACCTTTGGCGGGTTGGCCTGGCCTACCGGCGCCTTGGGCGCATGCAGTATTCCAAAGAGCGATATCCGGAAGCACGTCGAAGTTTCAACACCGCCCTCAGATACGTCTCGAGCGACAGCAAGCTCTCCAGGTCTGTGCTGATTGAGATTTGTCAACGTCAACAAGCCATGTCTGCGGCGATGAATGATGCTGGGGATGTTTTCCTTTGGACCAAGATGCTTGAAAGACTAGAACAGCAAACACAAGCACAGGTGGAAGAAGTTGAGGATGACGATGAAGATTTCCGGCCTCCTATCAAGAAGGAACGCTTATCGCCAAGCCGCACTGCCAGTCCCGCTCCTCAACGCCGAGGAACATGGTCGTGACAGCAGCAAATTTCCCCGTTACCAGGACATTCTAATCCAGGATTGACGAGATATGATGATATGATTGACGTTGCGATGACCTTTGATTTATTGCTTTTTTACTCGAATGCTGCCAAAAGCAAGCGCTGGACAAAGCGAGCCTAATTCAAACACATGAAAAGGGGCTTGAGTGGCAGGGCCTTGAACGAAATCTGAGCCTTTCCGTCTCGATGGGATGCTGGGGCAGGATGTCTCTTTGAAAACAAATTGCATATACAATGATCTTTGTACGACTTTATGATTCTAATAGGAGGATAAGTCTCGAAATGAGTTGAGCGGACCTGTATAGTCATCTATCCTTGGTATAATAGGGACAGAAATTCATCTTCATCTGCACCTTTCTTCTCCTGCAATTCCTTGTCGAGATGCGTACATCTGCTGCGTCCGATTTTCCTTTAACATGTGAGGGCGTCCTGGTCGGTCCCGCCTTGAACGGAAAAAGCAGCGTACTTGTCGGGGGCTTTCCTTCTCCTCTCCGTCTCTTATTGTTGAGGAGGGATTCTCCGTCAATATGTTGAGATAGGATTCTGCATCTCCATCTTTATCACCGTCCCCGGATGTGTTCCCCGCCACCTGAGACAGAGAGCCCATCGAATAAATGGTGGTACAAGGCGACCCCACGCGAACGCGAGCTTCCCGCATCCAGCACAGTCCCCCGTATTGTACAGAAGTCCGCAGCGCTGATTCCGGACAAGAACAGCTCCCCTTGGAGGGGTTTGTCTCAGGCAGCACGCAGGGGTGATCTCTTCACTGAAATGTGCCGTTCATGTTGCCTCCTTCTCCTTGTCGCCCTCCTCGGGCTTCTTCTTCCTGCTCGCGAGGATCTCATCCACCACGCCCAGCTCGAGCGCCTCCTCGGCACTCAGGAAGTAATCCCTCTCCATCATCTTCTCGATGTCGTCGACCGTCATCTTCTTGTCCTTGTTCTTGGGCGTCAGATGGCGCTCGTAGATCCGGTTGAGCTGCGTGCGCACGCGCAGGATCTCCTTGGCGTGGATCGCAATGTCGGCGGCCGTGCCGTAGTGGCCGCCCGACGGCTGGTGGAGCATCACGGACGAGTGAGGCAGGCAGTAGCGCTTGCCCGGCGCGCCGCCCGCCAGGAGGAGCGAGCCCATCGAGGCGGCCTGGCCGAGCACCAGCGTCGACACCTCCGGCACAATGTACTGCATGCAGTCGTAGATGCTGAGGCCCGCCGTGACGCTCCCGCCGGGCGAGTTGATGTACATGCTGATCGGGCGGTCGCTCTCCGATTCGAGGAAGAGGAGTGAGGCCGTGACGGTGGCGCTGGGCGCTGTTAGAATCGCGTAACTCCGGAGACGACTGAAGAATGGGATGAAGTCGCGAGGGGAGGGACGGAGTGCTGGAGACGGAAATCCATAGAACCTCGTGTTTAGATAGATAGGCTCGGGTACTCACGCCATACGGTCGTCCACCTCCCCGTAGAGGGCGACGATCCTCTCTTTGAGCAGTCGGGAGAACAGGTCCGTTGTGTGTGTCTGCGAAGATGCGTTAGTCCAGCAGAACGAAAACCACAACGACGGCGCAGTTGTGAAGGGGTCCGCAGGATTTACCATTCCGGCTAACGTTTCGGTCACGAAGGGAACAGGAAGCCAACTCGTCGTTGTAGGCGGCCGCGGCGGGGGCGCAGAGCCGGAGTACGAGTATGTCCGTCTTGAGGGCTCATTGTGATGTGTGACGCCGCATGTCGCTGCCCGGGCGGCGGTCGGATGGCGTGCCGTGAACTGGAGTTGAGCAGCGGCTCGCAGAAGAGGGCGCATCTTGAGATACTGTATGGACGGCGAGAGGGCAAAGGTCGCGTCAAGAGAGGACAATAGGGTCATGTTCGTCTGCGGGCTTTTGGAGACTGCGGCAAGGCTGAGAATGTGGAGACGAGGCTGAGGCACCTGGCGTCATTGTATGTATGAGGGACGTACTCCGTGCAAACAGACCGCAGAGTTGTAACAATCTAGACGATGGATTCAAACCCCTCTCCACGTCGCGCATGCTTCGAGCTCTACTTCCAAGAAGGCCGCGGCATGATGCGGTTGCCAGACTCTATCCGAGGAAAGTCAAGTCACCAGTCTTGAACAAGGGTTCAAACTTGCTATACGGATTGGAAGGAAAAGAAGGAAAGCGAACCATGAGAGCGCGTTCATAACATAATGACCCGGACTTGGGGATTTGACTCTCCTTCTAGGGTCAGGCCAGCTAGATTTGTGGTTTAACCTCCCCTTGCCCTCCGAGCGGCCAGATTAGCCAAGAATGTAGCAAGGGGGGTACGAGCCGCAGGGCTTTCACTCGCAGCTGGGGATGACGTTGGCGGCGGCCTGCGCATTAGAACCCGGAGTTGTCTCATGTCCAGCAGTATCACCTCGTCGTCTTGTCCACCTGGATCACTCCGCTTCTGATGAGCTGGTTCCTGCTCTCCCAACCTGTCTGGTAGCAAGCTCTGCATTTCAATTCCCTCGTCTGTCTCGGTTGCTTCATCTTGAGCACGCGACCTTAGTTGACCGGCCTCTTCTGACTCTAGATCCTGTGGTTGCGGCGTTTCCAGCGGCTGCGTCTCTCCCGAGGCTTTCTGTTTCTCGTGGCCCACCACTAGCATAACCAACTGTAGTGCAAAGACGAGGATGTCCAACAGCAAGAGCCTAGTCGTTGATGGCGCCAGCTCGCCCACAAAATCAATGAGAATTCCTCCATACAAGCGCTTGTCTCTCGACCGGCTCTGCAGCAGATGTGTCACGACGCAGGCAACGCTGACGAGGATTGTAGGAGGTAGTTGACAACTCGGGGCTCGTACATGCACGATTTGGTTCGAAAGCCGTAATATGAGGAGAAGTGAGAGGTTGTCGCACAGGTAGAGAGCCGCGAAATAGAGATATATCAGCCCATCCAGGGCGTGGAGGAGAGGATCAAGGTGCTGCTCTTTCTTCTCCGGAAGTCCGAGCTTGCGCTCATGATTGAATGAGAGGACAAAAGGGCTGTCATTTTCGGCGGTCGCCGTATTGTTCATTAGAAAAGAACCTGCGAAGTAGAACCAGGGAGACGCCAAAGTATCATATTGCTCAGATACTTGTGTGCAGTATCCTAGATGAGCCCCTGGGTATGAAGCCGAAATGAATATACAGAGTGCCCGTTGTTTGAAAGCCCAAAACTGTGAAGTCCGTCCTGCTGCTCCAGGCCACGGAGAACGTGCTATGACGTCGAATTTCGCTGGTCTGACAGCTCCGAGCCCGCCAATTTCAATTTGAAAAGTCCTGAAAAGTCGTCAATCTCGCTCGTCAGGCATCTAAAGACGTCGTCTTTTGAAACATTGCCCGAAACCAAGTTCACTTCTGCCCACCTCCATCATTCATGATTCATCATCTTCCTCAGCACCAGCATCAGCACCAGTGTCAGTAGCGTTGCTCTCGTTATCTTGATCTTCGTCGGTTTGAGCATCTTCATCGTCTTTGACGACTTTTCTACGCCAAGTCGGGTCTGAGACGTATTCGACCGTCGTCCTCCCGACTTTCTTGTTACCGATCTTTGCGGACGCCTCTAACACACCCTTGATGCTTGACACCACAATCTCAATGATTATCTTGAATGCGAGGGCTTTTGGAGGCTCGCCAGTGTCTTTAATGTGCCTAGTACGCTCCGCTCGAGCCTGCGCAGTAAAGTCGACTTTCAGGTTTGCTATGGGGAAGACACCTGTGCCCACGTTAGACCTGCTACCGCACATGGCTGGTTAAACTTACAGTTCTCATCCAGATGAGTAGGAGCATCCTTCAATGGACATTTATATACGATTTGCTCAATTCGAGCTTCGTCGATCTTCTCCTGGGCGTTTTCCACCACAGCATAAAGCTCAAGCTTCTTTTTCATGTTTTCGGACAACTTCTCTCCCTACATATCGGTTAGCATGACCGTGAGTGCCGGATATGTATAATGACTTGCCCTCTTCAATGTCCACTTCATCTGATTTGCCGCTCTTAGCCCTCGAATAGGACATACGAACTGGTCTTCTGCCTTGTGTATTGCCGAGTTGAACTTGGTGTGTACACAGCAACCAATCCAGTCTCGGGCTCTTCTGAACATAACTGGACTCTTCTCGAGCGCTGATATTACCGCGCCTCTTGCGACGGCAGACCAAGGCTCAAGCGGACTAACAAGCTCGATTTTCCCCTCACCAAAGTCTTTGTCAAGAAAGACTTTGAATCGATCGAAAACATAGGGAGAACAGCTAAGTCCACCGCATAAGGCTACCGTCTGTATCGAGTCAGTACCGCGTTTACCATTCACACTAGGGAACCATGAATATTACGCGGATGGTGGGACTGCCAGCCTTCTTCACCCTACCGGCCTGTCTTCGGACCAGATCGAAGCTCGTCTGAAGAAGTGGCTCGAACATAGCCTCGACGTCATCGCTGGGTTGGGGTCAGCCGTGTCTCGATAGCTCTCCCGAGAGAGGGGGAAATCAGGTTGTATACCTTGTTAACTTGACCTCGTCCTCAAGTGAGTCATAGTATTCACGAACAACCTCACTGTCCTCGTCCAGCTTGTTCATCTTCAGAGACAGTCGTAAGAACTTTTTGCTCTTATCCTTTCCCTTGAAGTTACGCTTAACTTCTTCAAAGCTTTTTAGGAAGTTGCTTCCGGCGCCCGTCTTCTCGCTCGGGAGGTTCATGAACGCAGCGTCGAAGCGCCTGTACATTAGCTCATGGAGAGCACGATCAATCGCTGTACCACCCATCTTTGCGCCTGTAGCTGAAGTCAGCAGGCGTATGCTCCTGAAGTGGAGATTTTTTACCTTGACCAACACATGCTTCTTCCAGCTCGAGCGGCTGCAGTTTGATGATACGGTAAGTAACCAAGTCTACTGTGCCTCCACCTATATCCACCACCGTCACACATGAGTTCTCCTATAATATAACACATTAATTCGGATCCTAGGATGTCACTCTCGGGGTACGCACCTGGAAGGGAGTGGTCACAAAAGCGTCCTGTGTCGATTTGATAGTCCACAAGAGGGCTGCTTCAGGTTCTTCCGTGAAAAATATCTCATCACCCTCTCTGCTGGCGAACCCAGCATCTCTAGCCGCGAGCAATGTCGATTCGCGGGCTTGGAGAGACCACACGGCCGGCAAGGTGAACTGGAAGCGGAAGGTCGTCTGCGCCGTAGCAGTCTTGCCGATGGCTTTCTCCATCTGCGACATGATATAATCATGTAGAAGGCGAAGAAAGTCGGTCGTCACCTCTTTGGCATCCTTCCCAGGTTTGATCCGCATCAATCCCTTTCCGACAACATGTTCGAGCAGCGGATCGTCGAATTCTGTCTTCTGAATGTTCTCATCAAGCAGTAGTTTGAACCAAGAACAGCTGAGGAGTCCACCGTCGACGTCGTAACCCCACCGATCTTCGTCGCCAATATCGTCGTTCTCTTCGGCATACGCAATCAAGCTTGGGACCTTTTGAGCAATGTTGTTCAGACCACCGGGCCATTTCTGGATGACTTCGACGTCTTGGAAACTTTTTGTGCTTGTCACGAACGCCACACCTGAGTATGTAGTGCCGAAGTCGACCCCAACGATGATTCGTGCGGCCGCTCTTTCTTTAGCAGCGTCTCGATAGGCCTTTGCCTTCTTCCGCCGCTCCACCGCTTCCGGCGTAAGTTCAGTTTTTGGACGTTTCCGCTTCGCCAAGGCGGTGCTCTTACTCCCTACCTCTAACTTGGAGGCACGCTTCTTCGGGGCGGCTAATGTGTTGGCGACAGTCAGCTTCACCGGCACATCAATGACACCGAGAGCTGTGCCTTTCATCGCCATTATTGTACGTCGAAGCTTGGTAAGGAGGATACGATATCTCGATGGCGTTGTGGTGATGACGAGACTCTGCTTGAGCGAGTCGGGAAGGCAGCTGTATGAAGGTATGAGTAAGAAGAAGATAGGTAGAAGCTGGATGAAGGTATAAGGAAGAAGAAGAAGAGGATGAGTACATTAAGAAGGTGAAATAAAGGCGAGGCGACTTTAAGTAGGGGAGAGTCGATACTACGATCGATCACATGCTTTTATATCCTTGCACTGAGATAATGCTGAGTGGAAGTCGACGGTAGGGTCAATAGCATTGCGACTTCATGCGGCAGGCCCTTTCCCCTCCGCCCCGTTTGAGCCTGACTACATGGGAGTCGGCACAGACGTCCTCTTGATTGAATGCTCTTATTCACTGGCTCAGGCCTATCTCTTTCCATTCTCCATTTCCGATCAGGAAAATCACACCCCTCTGAACATTGTCTCGCAGTTCAGTCAACACTTCTACCTCAACTGGACATCTGCAAAACCACTATGGACTCCAGAAAAAGCGACAATGGCTTGGAAATCACAGATTCGAGAGCTATATCAGTCGAAGTACCAAGACAGAACATGGTGGCAGCAGAGGGCGACTCGGATGTGTCGAGTGCTAATCCTGGAGCGACTAAAGGTGACTTCAAGATGAAGTTAAGACGGTCGGACAGCGGAAATGGTAAAACAAGCTCTTGTTCAAACGAGACTGCTCCAGCCGAAGATTCAGAAGTCTCAGAAATGGCGAAGTTCAATGGCCAACAGTCAGATGATGACAGCGAATATGATCCTTCCCTGACCAAGGAGAAATCAGCAAAGCAACAAGCCTCCAAGGAAACAAGCTCACCTGGCCCTAAGAGGGGGAAACCGAAAGGCAAGGCTGGTAGGACCAGCGATCCGGGGAGGCGGAGACGCCGACCGGCCCTTAACCTGGAACAATCACAAACCAAAATTCTTGAACAGGAGCACACCATCGAAAGCTACAAAAAAGCCAAGGTCAAGCATTTGGAACGAATAAAGGCACTGAAGCAAATCGAGAGCGCTCTGAAAGAAGACAATTCCCAGCTCCAACAAGCTGTTCGAGATTTGAAGGGTCAGATCTCGGAGCACGAGACCATCATTCAAGGATATCATGATGATGCGCTTCAACTTCTCGGTCAAGATAAAGCAGAGGCACTGCCAGATGATGAGGTCATCAGAGCGCTGACCGCGCTTTTCAAGGAAACCAAAGAATGGGCCAATACCTGGTCAATTAAGACGTGGAATGATGTTCTCAAGGCCAAAGTACGAGATAAACTCATCCTGCGCCAAGAGAATGAGAGCAACCCGTTTGCGACAGAGTGGCTGGCTAAGGCGGTTGACATGGCGGTCGGCAACAAGCAAACTCCAGTGCAAATAGTCTTGAACGCACTCCTTAACTGGTTCCTCTGTAATGAGACATTTCGAAAACCGTTTGCACTTTTCGGCAGGAGGCTTCAGGGCACGGCAAACAACAGTTTTGAAGACTGCATGAACTGGATCCTGGAAGCCGCACACGAAAGTATGCGACTTTGTTTAGATTGAGGCTAGAGTTGTGCTGACAGAAAACAGAGTCTCCCGAAGATTATCACCAGCTCAGAGCCCGCATTTGTGCCCTAGTCGATAAGCCTGCTCTCGATGGAAGCAAGGAAGTTAAATTATCATCTCGTCAAATGGACATGCAGCGTCGACGCCAAGCTCATTGCGAGGAGATAGCGGATGTTTGTCTGTCGATGTTCAGCGTGGGCTTACAAGAAGTTAGCGACCGTGATGCAGAAAAGCGCCATGGCGAAATGCTGGAGATAGTGGAGGCAGCCTTACGTCTATCTGCCAGACTATCGGCTGAAAACCCCAAGGTGGAAATTTTGTTTCTTAATGACATGGGAAAGACCAAGTTCAACCTCAAGGCCAATTGGTTCAAGCCACATCGAGCCCTGAAGCTGGACGACGAAGAACATAACGACGGGCCACGGAACGCTGAAGCAACAGCTTTAGTTGGTCGTTCCTTCGACATGGTCGTGGAGCCTTGCATTGCCAGATATGGTGATGCGAAGGGTCAAGAGTATGGCAAGCATCGGGTGCTGTACCCTGCCGTTGTATGGATGGTGAAGGGCATGGAAATTTCTGCAGAAGAGTCTTCGGAAGACGAGGCAGGCTGCACATATCAATCCTTTACGCAGATGATGTCGACTGCAGGGACAAGCCACGACTGTGCAAAAGGAAAATCAGCACCCTCAAACTCGTATCTTGAGAGTGGCGCGCAAGGCGAATCGAATGAATCTGCACGTCCGGCCCATCGACGGGCAGTCAGCAAACTTCGTCGTGACACAAAGCCACCTCGGAGATACGATTTTGGGGAGAACGACGGGAATGCTGTTGGCAATAAAGAGGACACCAACCGCAATATGAGTTCTCCGGGGATTTCTGGGGGGCAGGCCCCTTCGATCAGCTCTCGCCACTCCCAGAAGATCGCTGACCTATCCATGGTTGAGTCCAGACGCGACCCTCTGGATAAAAATACATCCAATGATGAAAACGGCTCGACATCAGAAGCAGAGCATGAAGCAGAGGGTTGCCGAGCGAGTCTGGCAGAGTCAGAAACATCAACGCCGAAGACTGAGGCCAGCAAGACCCGGGAGGGCCGCTTGAAGACACCCGGCAAGAGAGCAAGGAAGGATCGAGGTAGGCAGGCATCTGGTCGGGAAGAAGATGACTCGGACAACAATGCAGACCCACAGATGAAGGAGAAAACGTTGAAAGGCGGTACTATCGCCGTCAGAGCTACCCAGAGACACAAGGAGGAGGCACCCCTAGGACCCGGATCGGGATCTCGCTCTACGCTCTCCAAGAAACGCAAGAACTCCGACATTCATACCGCAGAGCAAGTGATGGAACGGGATCATATCGAAGGCGAACGTCCGGACAAGAGAGTCGTAAGTAGCCCCGGACAACCTTTCTTCCCAGTAACCCTAACAACTGTGCAGAAAACTGACGTGGCAATAGAGAGCAGCCACAGCGAAAGCGCCAATGACGGCGAGAAATATATCTCCATTGTTTAACCTACAGCCGCCGAACGCCGTGAAGCCTCTTCGTCAGAAGACCAATCAAATTCTTCAGAGCAACAAGAAATCGCGACCGAACTTGCCAAAGGGCCCTCAATCGTGTCGGTCAGAGTCGCTCGCGAGTTTATCACCAGCTCCGAGGAAACCCAGTCCCGCATCGTCGAACAACAACAGGCTACAGTCGGAGGACTCGAGGAACCAGAGCCAGCTACAGAAGCCGAATGCGAATCAAATGCGGTGTCCGAACCCCCAGGTACGACTGGACAGCAAGACTACGGATCCAGTGGGGAGGAAGGCCAGTTGCGCTACACAGGCGAACCAGGCTACGAAAGTAGCATTTGAGAAGGGACTGGCCAGCCAGAGGAAGCCAGTTCAAACGAACAAGACAGCACCGTATCAGTCACAATTCATGGAGATTGTCCGCTCGATTGAGGACGGGCCCTCACGACTGTGATGACCTCTCACCATCACTTCTGCTTTTAAAAGCCCCGTCATTATCCAACTAGCAAAAAAGGCTGGACAATTAACAGAGAACTTCCCAGTGTCTCAGAACACCAACTCACCTCTTCCTTCATCACTGGCCACAACGGAACATCGACAGCAACCTTTAGCAATTCCCACTTTCTCTGGATGTTTCCTAATCTCGAGAGCTCCGCTCCCATACTTTCAACGGGACATATACTCCGGTTTCAATCTCTCACGGGAGACAAGAGCTCTCAGCTTTTGACGCTCAGTCGGCCTTCGAGGTCAGAGTGAGCCATCGCGAAGGAGAAGTCAAAGCGACGAAGGCAACGACGAGTCTTCATGCGTGGTCCACGTGCCCACCGGATTTGTAGCTGGTCGAACTTGTTTCCACGACTGAGGACTGGATCTCCATAGCTTGCTCTTGCGCGCGACGACGCTTCTTGGAGGATCACGTCGATACATATGTAGTACCCTTGAATCTGCAATCCCCACGAGCTTTCGTTCAGGGTCGAGCGGAGCCAAGGGCCCACTTAATGGTCTCGTATGCTACCTGTGCAAACAAGGCCATCGTGCGTAAGAACTTTTACTATGCCCTGAGCATCCTTCGGGAGAGAAATCGTGGAAGTCACTCTGATTCCTCGTCCCACGCCTACTACACAACGCACTAGTACATACAGCGACCAAGGCTTTGGTACTGCATTCCTAAAGAGCAGGAGAGCACAGGCGGATCATGGCACGTTGTGTTCATCACTTTTATTTTACGTCTATTCATTACGTTTTGAGCAACACTGCCGGCCCAGTCGCCGAGGCACCCGCAAACGCCTCGCTTGTGCAGCATATCAAACATATTCGTCCATCTCTGTGTCCCCTTTCCGCACCCTCTTGAGGTCCTGTACAAGACCGTCCAGTGGGTCTAGCCCAGCACGCCCAGGCCGTCAGGCAGCCAAGACGCCAGCGAGCTGACAACTCATATCCAGCAAGGCGAGCTGCTCATCCACCCCGTCAATCAACCTCTTATCGAACTCGGAGAATGTCTGGGTCAAGGCCGCCTTCTTCCGCAAAGCGGCCGCTACATCACCTTTCTTGGCCGCCACGATGTCTCCCTCATCCCCGGCAATGATCTTTGCATAAAGGGCGGAGAGCACCTCGTTCGCGGCGTATCCCGACGCGACGATGTTCGTGATTTCGTTGGCAATGTTGTTGTAGTTCCTCGTATTGCCTTTCTGGAGCACTTTAATCAGGTTGTCGGTCAAGGCTGGGGGGAATGTTCCTGCGATCTCTTCGATGTCCGATATTTGGATGACGTTGCCGGACTGTCCCTTTGGTTTGGCACTGCTGTCCACGTCTTCCATCTCGTCATCGCTATCTTCGGGTATCACATTCTTTTTGCTGGTGATGGTGGTGGTGGTTGCGTTCGGTTTCTCGCTTGGAGCCGAAGCCCCCACAAGCCGGGCGGCAGATTGCAGCAGATTAATGGCTCTCCGCAAATCGCCGTCCGAGACTTTCAATGTCCTTTCAATGACGCCGTCGGCATAGTTGACGTTCTCGGCTTTGAGGATCTCTGCGACCCGAGAGGCCGCTTGTTCGCCGCCAATGGCCTTGAATCTGAACTTCGAGCACCGGGAGGCTATGGGGTCGATGATTCGGGAGACATAGTTGCAGCAGAGAGCGAAGCGGGTGGAAGTGCTGTAGATTTCCATTACTGTGAGAGTTGCCAGAACATGTCAGTCAGGGGTTGTCTGGTATTTGTGGAAGGTTGGAGAGTAGAGCCTACCTCTCCTCAGTGCGCCTTGGGCGTCTTGTGTCAGCTGGTCCGCCTCCTACGTGCTGTTAGCATACTACATCCTTCTATCGAGGGCAGCGGAGCTTAGAGGCTCTGGCTCTGACTCTGGCACCCGCTGGTACAGTACGGAATCGTGAGGTAAGAAGGTAAACTCACGTCCAGGATCACAATCTTAAAGTTCGGACACGGATATTTCTGCGTATACTCCTTGCTGCCCGGGTTTGTCAAGTGTAGCGCTGCAAACTGCTTGACTCGTTCCCTTATCACCGACAGCCCGCGCTCGTCTGAAGCATTCAGTTCGAGAACTCGTGTCTTCATCAACTCCGGCCCGAACAATTCCCTGCACAGCGCCAGTATTGTACTCGTCTTGCCGTTCCCGGGAGGGCCATAACATAAGAGATGTGGCAGGTTTGAGGCGTTCACCATCCGCCGTAGTGTCTCGGTCGCGTGTTCTTGACTCTTGACTTCCTCGAGCTGCAAATACCGTATTCATTAGCCTATGTCCACCATACGTCGATGAAGCGATGGTCATGGTTTCATGGTCTTTCGCAGAGAAAGAGAACCCACAGATTTTGGCCGGTACTTTTCTACCCATGGAACGGCTCTTTCTGCGGTTTCGATGGGTTTGGAGGTGTTAGGGTTCTTCGAGGACGAGGCGGCGGCGGCGGCGGCGCGGGCTTTGTTGCTGAAGAAATCGGCCATCGTGTACGTGTATGCGGTGAGGTAAAATTGTAACGGCGAGGTTCAGGCGATGATGAGTCTAAGTCAAGTGTGTCTGAAATGCGGAGAGAAGACGCGACCAGACGCGTTGAGTGTCTCTTGGCAAAAGCGAACAATCTACGTCATTGTAATGCCCTAGGATGCAAGGCTGAGGGATCAGGAGCCTGAGTCCTCGGGTCTCTTCATTCGAGAACCACCAGATACTGTATGAGGGTAACGAAAGGGGCTCAAGAAGACTTGATCCATTATGCATTCATTTCGTCCTGGTATCAAGTCATAGCTCATCTCGAACAGGTTCAACATCCACCTCCATCATCCGCTTCTTCGGATTTCGGGGCTGTTCTTCTCGCTGCCGTCGCTCCTCCTCTGATATGTCATCGATGATTATTCCTCCCGGCTGATTTTCCATCATCCGTCCAATCTTATCAATCATGCTGTCCTCGACCTCCTGCTGTGGTATCTGTGGTGGAGGGCCTCCCCCACCTCCTCCCTTCGCCGGTAGATGCATGCTTTTGAAGAATACCTGTGAACCGCCCATGTTAGTCGGCATGCCTCCCACACTACCACCAGGCCTTGACAAAGACAGCGTCGGTACAGGCGCGGACAGAGCCGTAACATCAGATCTGCCTCCCAATCCTACCACTCCAAAACTCTTGATCGACACCCACCACATCATCCGCAACGGCCAAATAATGAACAACATCATGGGCCCGTAAAGTATCCGCCTGTAAAACAACCACGCTATCGTCGCCGCGAGAAGATAGAAACTCGTCTTCAAGAACCACGTATCTGACTTATTACTTCTCACCAACTGCCCCACGAAACTCCTACTGTCCTTCAACAAATCCGTTGTGCCCGCATAACTGGTCGTCAGCGTCTCTAGAGCTTGTTGACTTTCTTCCAAAGTCTGCTGCGCAAACTGCGAGACCGACAATTCTCCTTCGAGCTGATTATGTACGCGCCGCAGCGCTATTGTGACATCTTCCGCAGCGCGTAGCGCGAGTTCGTCTTGCGTCAGTTTCTCATGCGTAGCTCGTCCCCGGCGTTGCGCCTGGCCGTCTTGCTTTCTATCGGCGAAGAGTTGTTCGCGCTCTTTGCGCTTTTCTGCGTCGGCAGCGCGCTTGGCCTGCAGTTGGGCCTTGCGAAAATTGGCTCGTGCGGTCTTTAGATCCTCAGTCAAGAGCAGTAGCAAGTCCGCATTTCGATCGCGTTCGGACTCTCGCGGGGAAGGATCTCGGAGGTGACCGGCGATGGTATCGTCTTCAAGCTCTTGTCTTAGGATTTCTAGAGTGTCTTCTTGCTCTTTCAGGCTGTCATGGATATTTGTTGCGAGTTCAACTCGGCGCTCGTCTGCGTCGCCCGACGTATAATTTGCGGGATTGAACTTGCGGAGTTCTTGAATTTGGTTAGAAACATCTTTGTATGAATCAGCGAGGGCTTGGAGTCTTTGAGAAAGCGAAAGAGACATTATCGGGGCGTATGTGCTGGTAGGAACAAGGACTGGGATTCAACTGTCCTCTGTGACGGAGGCAGCCGGAAATGCAAACAGTGCAAACTCGGCGCAGACTCACGCGACTTTTCTCCGCAACTCAACTGGAAGAGTCCCCTACACATGGAGGTACGAGTAGATTACAGTCGAGATCTTTCTTCATTTACACGATCAACTTGTTTCAAGCTGCACAACAACCTCACGGATATCAGCCGATCTATTCAAGCCACCTGAAGTAACACAGTTCCGCATTTTGCAACCGCAGCTCGAACAATACCTACGACCATCTCCCCCAAAATGATAACGACCTACCTAACCACACTAAAAGCTACCTTCAATCCTTTCTCACCCTCGTCCAAGGTTCCGCGCCTCTTTCTAACCCTCCTCCCGGCCAACGCACACAAAACATTACAGATAAAGTCGCAAGCACTACCGCGACACTCTCTAGAACCGTCGACATTAGAACTAGGTTTCAAGGATGGAAAGATTGTAAAGTATTCGTGGGGCGGAAAGGCAGCGGAGGCCGATCAAACCAGTGCGTCGGTGACGGCTAAAAAGGGAACGGGTGAGAAGGTTTCGCTACAGGATATTGTCGAAGAGGTGAATAGGCATGCGAGAGGGTTGGCGAGGAAGGAGGAGTTGAGTGGGTAGTCGTGGACGGGGACCGGCTTGGAAGAGAATCTCAGGTCTACAACATCATTCAGGACGAGATCGCAGCGACCCAGAGGACGTCTGGCTCGATCGAAGCACGAAGAAATCCGAATTGAAGCACCCAGGAGCTTCGAATTTGCTTTGCAGGGCATCAACATCAACAGCTACGAGCGGGCAACATATGCATACCGTGCGCTCTGCCGAGACAACACTCCAGTGGTGGTGGAATTCGGTGGGACGTTAATGCTGGAGTAATTTAGTATATTGGACAAAAGGGAAGCTGAGATCGAGCATACCATATCGCAAGTATCAAGGATCTCCAGGATTCTCTGGCGGAAGCCGTCGCTGAGTCGTCTCAGGTCCTCGAGCACGGGCCTTATTCGCAACACGAGCCCCGAGCCCAATATCTCCATTTGAGACAACGACGGCATCTCGAAATGCGCATGCGGCGAGAAGAGTAGTGCTCTTATGTTGATCAGTCTGATTGTTGCTGTCGCTTCCCGCATTCAAGCTGTCACTGCTGCAAAACCTTGACCAATTCCTTCGAACCCAGCATTTTCAGCAGCGATCTCAGCTTTCTGCTTCTTACTCCGCTCTTGGTTATGGTCGCCATCCTGCCCGAAAGCACGCTTCTTCTCCTGCTTCTTGCATTGGTTCTCTCGGGTCTGCTGCTTATTTTGCCGCTTGATGTCTGCCTTTGTCACAAGTGGCACGTCTAATTTGAGAATGTGATCGATCCCTTTTGCTTTTTCGATGGTGCTCGGATCAGTTATGTCTAGCAACGAAATCACCTCAGCATAGCTTCGTGACTTTTGGACTTGCTGATATGCCGCATCTTTCCCAGGCATGAGCTGTGAAAGCAGAAATTTCGTGTTGCCGAACTTGTTTTCCACGCTCATAGCCAGCTGTATGTAATCTTTGACCACTTCTTGCCATGGCAACAGGCCGCCTTGCTCCTTGGTACGGAAGACAGACGAGTTGGCTTCGGCAGCCGTTGCAATCATAGCTCCATCAATGCCATATTCCCTAGCAAGGGCTAGACCTTGCTCGCGAGAAGTGACGTCTCCGTTCATGAGACATGCAACGCCGTGGCTTCTGCATATGTCGCCAATCATCCGCAGTTGGTCTCGAATAGCCCGCTCTCTTGGTCTCATAGGAGTAGTTCTGCAGTGGATAGTGAGACCTGTAATGCCCGTTTTACAAAGCTTGTTGACAAGTTCAGAGGTCAATTCGGGGGTCTCCAGCAGCCTGATCTTCACCGAAATACCTATTTCGTGCTTCGCCCCGACGTTTGTAACGAGTGCCGTCAAGATGTTGCACAGCAGTTCGGGTGTTCGAAGGAGCGCTGCACCCATGCCGCCTGAGGTGGAGAACGGTTTGGGGCAACCGGCATTCACGTCAATACCACGAACGTAAGGAGCCACGAGACTGGCAGCTTGCACCGCATAGTCAGGTGAAGCAGTGCCGATCTGGTATATCAACTTCTCCGATTCTCTTGCTGGGTCGATGCGATATATGACGTTGGTTTGGTTATTGTTGTTGGTGCGAGACCACTCTATGCAGCCTGTGCGAGGGTTTGTCTCTTGCGTGGTTCCGATCATAGATCTATCAACTGTTTCCGGGCCCCATACCAAATCCGCTCCGTACTTGAGAGCCAGCAAGCGCGATGGCAGTTCTCCTGACCGCACCATTGGCGCCAGAACCACCTTCTGCCTATAATCGACACCGCGCTTTGGGATAGGAACGTGAGGAGCGTCTTGGAACGGGCGAGGAGAAGCCATCTTTGTTGTGGAAGGTCGCGATGGCAAAAGAGACTTTACGAGGGATACAGCGCGTCGTAACAGAGACTGTGGCCCAACGGCATGGCCGACAGTCATATGGGGAGGTCCAAGCGGGAATCGAAACTGAGGGTCGAAGTGAGTGGGAAACGATTTGTCGGATGTGACTTTCGATTCCCAAAAACGCAAGTCGCCGCAGTAGCCGCAGAGGCCAGAGGGAAACCTGTTGTTTCTTATCGTCACGTGAAGATAGCTAAAAACTCGGGATAACGCCTCTTGGAAGAGCTCCGATCACCCATTGAGAAATGCATCAAACCTTGTTCAGGTCATTTTCGATACCGAGGTGGAAATAGCATCGTTCAGTCAGATCAAGACTAGAAGGCTTGAAAGGCAACAAGTTTAAAGTCTATAAGCAGCTTTGCAACCCGTCTCATCCACGCATATGCACATGTTTCAATCCGCGTCCGTATTGAGTCGAAACCAATCTTCGCGAACCTGCAGAAGCGTCGGCCGCATCTCGTCCATTCAGAGCAAATCGTCATTTCACCGCCAGTTCCCAACACGCCGCTGCCAGACCCTCGCACCCCGCGCTGCTCCTGCCTCCAAGACATTTTATCATAGTTCTCTCACATTTCGATTCGCCCTGGCTTCCACCAAACCGACAGAAAATTCTGTCTTTTCTCCCCTTCGTCATTCCACTCCTACCACCATAGCTTCCCAACGTACTGAAGCTCTTGTTCGACACCTCTCTACAGCCTCCTCGTCGCCTCCCGCGTCCTCCCGCACCATGTCGTACTCCAAGCAGCCCTCTGAGTTCCAGCCTAGGAAAATCGGTGCATTGCACACGACCGAATTCCGCTGCTATATTGAGAAAGATGGCACACCTGTCTCTCCCTTCCATGACATCCCTCTCTATGCCAACGAGCAGCAAACCATCCTGAACATGATTGTCGAGATTCCAAGGTGGTCCAACGCAAAACTTGAGGTCCGTCAATGTGTGCCATTTAAGAAATAAGATGTTGACTCTCGGTCAGATCTCCAAGGACGAGTTCTTGAACCCCATCAAGCAGGACATCAAGAAAGGCAAGCTTCGATTCGTTCGAAACTGCTTCCCTCATAAAGGTTACCTCTGGAACTACGGTGCTTTCCCCAGAGTAAGTGGCAACAAAGAGCGTGGCTGCACAAACGACTGACTTGTCCACAGACCTGGGAAGACCCAAATGTCGTTCATCCCGAAACCAAGGCCAAGGGTGACAACGACCCGTTAGATGTCTGCGAGATCGGCGAATTGGTTGGCTATACTGGTCAGGTCAAGCAAGTCAAGGTCCTTGGTGTGATGGCATTGCTTGACGAGGAAGAGACCGACTGGAAGATTATTGTCATTGATGTGAGTGTTACAATGTATTCCCGTAGGCTCATTCCGCTGACTCGATTTAGGTCAACGACCCTCTTGCGCCCAAGCTGAATGACATTGAAGATGTCGAGCGTCATCTTCCAGGCCTTCTCCGGGCGACGAACGAATGGTTCCGTATCTACAAGATCCCAGATGGCAAGCCGGAGAATCAGTTCGCCTTCAGCGGTGAATGCAAGAACAAGAAGTACGCCGAGGAGATCATCCGCGAATGCAGTGACGCCTGGGAGCGTCTGGTCACTGGCAAGCAACAACGTGGCGATATCAACTTGGCAAATGTCACGAACCAGAACTCACCAGACCGTGTCGACCAATCTCAACTCACCAAGATTCCTCCAGGACAGAATCTTGCACCTGCGCCTATCGACGGCACCGTTGACAAGTGGTTCTTCATCTCCGGTGCGGCCGTCTAAATCCATCCATAGCACCAAGGCTGTTAAGCTGATCATTCTTCAGGAGCTGGTGCCACTTCCGAGGACTACATCAAGAAATGAAGTCCTCGCGATGAGCAAACACCATGCAAGATTGCACAGGACTGAATCAGATAGAAGAAAGAAGAACACCTCATCGGTCGTGTAGCACTTTGTACACAGTTAATGAATGCCCGAATTTTTGAGCCAGATGCCATCAAGTTAGAGGGGAAACGGTGGGCAATAAGATACGTCATTCTTTCAACGAAACGCGTCGGTAATTTCAAGTATGTGACACGCGACTCCGATAACCAAGACCAAGACCAAGATAACACACCCCTTTTACGCCAGCCATGGCACGCATGAGCATACCAGCAACGAGTGTCATCGTTGGTGAGGTCTCAAATGCGCTTGCATGTCGATCGATGGCGGCCATTCCACGAAAAGCACGACCTGGATATTGATCACTTTCTCTCAGCATCGTCGGCTTTCGTCTGCAACTAGCAATGGAGAAGACCTCAGCATGGAGTGGTACACCCTCGATAAGAGGCTCAACCGAGGCCGTCCGCATGTGCCTTCTAACGGCCTCTCTCATTGGCATTCAGTAGGCTCATTTCTTGAAGCTGTGAGAGGAATCATGCTGATTGACTGTGCTATCCAGATTGTGAGTCGCTGTCAACCGGGCCATTTCCAACGAGGGCTAACAGCGATCCAGTTGCTGGGGCCTCGAGATGACATACGGTACCCCCTACCTCCTTCAACTGGGCCTCACGAAGTCCAAGACGTCCTTGGTATGGGTTGCAGGACCATTGTCAGGCTTAATCATGCAACCCGTCGTCGGAGCATATGCGGACAAATCCACCTCAAGATTCGGCAGACGGAGACCGTTCATGGTGTACGGAGCTATTGTCACAGGCGCAGGATTACTGCTATTGGGATGGACATCTGAGGCCGTTGGGCTGTTCTTGCCCGAGGGAGACACGAAAAAGAATGTCACAATCTTGGTCGCCGTCCTGTGCATATATGCACTGGACTTCTCAATCAATGCTGTCCAGGCATGCTGTCGCAGCTTGATAGTCGACACACTCCCGATTTCGCAGCAACAGGCTGGATCGGCCTGGGCCTCGAGACTCGTTGCAGCAGGGCATTTGGCCAGCTATTTCATCGGCACCTTTGACTTGGTCAAGATGTTCCCCGCTTGGATCGGTGGTGACACCCAGTTCAAAAAGATGACTGTCATTGCAACGTTGGCTCTGTGGGCCACCGTCGGCATCTCTTGTTGGGCTGTCACAGAGAGAGTGCGGTTACCTAACGACGAAGACAATACCACGGTGGAACAGGTACTCTCCAGCCTGTGGCGGAGGACGATCAATCTACCTCCAAGGATCCGAGCTATATGCTGGGTGCAATTCTGGAACTGGGTGGGATGGTAAGTCAGGTCCCAGGCATACGGTGAGCGAATGCTCACAGCAATCGTATAGGTTCCCGTTCCTGTTCTATTCGAGCACATTCGTCGGCGAGATCTACTATCGCTACGAACATCCGGCTCCTGGGCCTGGCGAGAAGGACGAGCACGACGCCCTGGGGAATATAGGTCGACTTGGCAGCCTGGCCTTGGTGTTCTTCTCCTTGATCACATTTTGCTCCTCCGTCATTTTGCCTTACGCTATCAAATCACCAGAAGCAGCCGAGTCAAGATTTACTCCTAGACCACCTACCTCAATCGCCAGGCCGCTGCAGGTGCTTCTAATCAAGGCATACGAGGTACAACCTGATCTCACTTCGGCGTGGAGTTTGTCGAACCTGGTTTTTGCGATCATCACTATATTTGCCCCCTTCATTCGGACGCTGTCTTCGGCAACAAAGCTCGTGGCTTCGTGTGGCTTGCCTTGGGCAGTATCATGTTGGGCGCCTTTTGCATTGCTAGGAATCGAAATCAACAAAATGTCCTCTATTCCACATGCCAACGTCAACGGCTCGACTGTTCCTGGCTACACTACTATCCGAGGCAGCATTGACGAGGATTATGGTGTTGAACTGGATGTTGAACAAGACCATCGCAGAGCTCTTTCTGATGGAGTGCTACATCCTAACCGCAACGATGATGATGGCGCTCATTCTCCGACTGGAGAGCTTGCGGGTGTCTATTTGGGCGTTCTCAATGTATACACCACATTGCCTCAATTTGTCGGGACGTTCGTCAGTTGGGTTGTGTTCTCGCTCCTGGAGCCTGGTTTACACGATCACGATGCCGAGACAGATCCTGATCACCACCGCTGGCTGAATGTCAAGAATCATGCACCAAATGCCATTGCTGTGTGCATGTTCATTGGAGCATTGTGCTCTCTGGTGTCGGCAGAAGCTGCCAGACGGTTAAAGCGGCTTGAATGATGCTGTTACGAGATGTTTGAGTTTGGATAGAGGCGGGATGGCCATGCGGCCTTTACCGCGTCCTGATGACGAATGATATGGTACGACCTCTACTATCTGCCGTATCAACGAGGCCTACCTCAGAGCCAACCTTCCACTGTCAATTCAGGACGTACAGGTTCTTCGAGAAAGAGCGCCACGGAGAGACTTCGCCCCAAGAGGGCGTTTTCTTAGGCGACGTTAGGATGCGGCTGAGGATGCGGCTCTCCATCATTGGACCGAGATACCCCATGAACCATGTGGCCGACGAGCCCAGCCCACTTCGCTTCCCATTTCGGGCAAACCCTGCAGTCAAGTTTCCAATTTCCATCACGTTCACTCTCAATTATGTCTGGAACGGATTGGTGCTGTCATAGCCTCAATCGTGGCCCAACTGGGCTGAATGTCCGTGAAGCGGAAAGGCTCATTGTTAAAGGCGCGAAGACAAACGGCGTCTCTTCATTGGTTGGGAGGCTGAGTAGGAAACCAGAACTCTCTCTTTATCTACACCTTTAAACGGAGATACTCTGTATACCTCGGAGCAATCCGCAAGGAGTGTCTCCAGTCTCTGGGTGCGGTGGTCGCAGTATTGGATTGCTTGAAGGATAGAAGACTGAGGCTATTGTGCTAACATACTGCCCCTCAAACGATCGTCAAATCCTGCCTCCCAGGCTTCAAGTTTCCCTACCACAACCGAGAAAGTGCAGGTCTCGTCAACTCATACGAAGGCTGGCCAAATCCCTCAGCAGCCATACCCGTCCTCGCCAATTAACGTATCTCGGGCTCTGGAGGTATCTGTCCTTTGCACTTATATCCCCTTCCTGTATTGGGGATAGGACACTTCGCGATGCACACCACAACATGGGCATGCATACAGGTGGCATAGCCCCCACCGTGAGCCTCGCCTCCTTCCATCTTCCATGCTCCATTTTGACACGATTTGGACTGTATATATGGCCCTGGGGATCATCATCTCCAGCCTGATGCTCACCGCTCGAACAAGCTTCTTGCCTGCCTACTGAGTATCTGTTACGACTTTTGCTTGCAAATCTGTCGATCACAACAACAACACCAAAGCCATACCAAGAGCTCAACGTTCCCAGCCTGATCTACTCCTAACCTCAGAATGAGTGACCTCAATTGTATGCCCCGGGGCCTCGTGGACCGAGCTGGGTTGACGAACTGTCCTACCACTCACAAGCTTCTCACGTCGCTTGCCATATTTAATGCCGAAGTGGCCCTTCTCTCCCTGATATTCGGTAAGCCTATAGAGCCTCTCGAGCGAACCTGGGCGCCAGGGCCGTTCTAACGCTTGTAGGTCATGAGCGAGTCCGCAAACAAGTCTCCAAGCTTTCTTGCTTTCCAAGTACCCGCTGGACGCCTTTCGCTGCCATCGTCACCACAATCATTAGCATCATCGCCATGCTCGCGGCGACATATCTTTTGCGTAACAACGGTTTCCGTCCAAACCCGTTCATGCTCTTCGGGTTCTGGACCATGCGTCCTCGAGCTACGAGCTTCACGCTTATCTTCTTCATTATTGCCCGCGTGTGCTTCGGACAAAAGGGCAGCCATAACTCATACCTGTGGAGCATGAAGGATCATGTCGTGGAAGATACACTCCTCAACGTCTTTTCCTTGCCTTTTGCGCTATGGTATATACTCAATCGCCCCGACAGCCTTGCGGCAGGGTCATGCTCAGACGACTCGTCATACCTCCGGTTCTGGGATTCGTTCTACGCCATCGCTGGCGCAGGTGGCATTGCCGCTTTGTTGCTCGTGGTTATGCTCGGCCACGCTTGCTCGAGCGATCGCAAAAAGATTGCCTACGACCCAGTGGCCTTCGCATCTCGTTATTCGGGTACAACGAGTGAGCCATTGCCCAAGTTCTGGAAGTTTGTCTTCGTCATTGGCGGGATCAACATGGTTGCGGTGCTCGCTACAAGTTGGGTTATCTGGAGCAGTGAGTCGCTTTCTCCCCCCTTGCTGTGGTGATTTGGCTGGGTAGTTGACTGACTTGACGGTCTAGCATTCGTTATCAACGCAGGGACAGACTTCTGTCCCGGAAGTGTTGTTGGCGAAGGGATCGCTTGGGGTGTTGCATTGTTCCTCAATGCTTTGGTGAGACCTATCTTAGGGGGTCCGAATTCCTCATGAGCATTGCACGGCACGATTTCGGATTTCGTCGGACTATCTGTGGGCGGACATATTTCAAGGTCGGGTTCTAGCTGTGCATATGGGATAGATTGGAGACGATCCTCTCAGATTTCCTTGTCAGCCTTGATATTAATAGTGATCACACACCTCGGTCGCGAATTCGTCATCTACTCTTTCGCGGCCGCAGGTATGCATATGCTGATGGTTCTCGTTTGGGGAAAAAACCATTCATTCCGTAACGCGCCTTGACGGGAGGATCAAAATGACGCATCCAGCGAGCATGTTGGGTGATGGGCATGTGCACTGAGCTTTATAGCACTGATGTCGGCGGAGATGGGACTGAGCAAGAAACCAGAGTCATGCATACTTGAACCGGAGCATGTTACGTCTGGAAGTTTTGATTTTTCATTGATGCACGCATTGAAATCTTGGCAGCCTCAGATTGTGTGTGCAAGTTCAGCGCCTCGTCCTCTCAATCAATTGTCCTGCAGCGAGTCTTGGACTGTAGCATTTGTCCTGTTGGGAGAGAGGAGGTTTCGAGGGTGCGAGGCTTCGGCGGCAGGGAAATGAGACATCGTTGCCCACTCCCCTCGTTCGTAAGCCCGATCAAGAAACCTCCCTTGTCGTTCCCCCGATCGCCCTCGAAAGCTCTTCAGCGACGTTCCGAACAACCATTCACTCCCCTCCCTGCGCTCGTCTCTCTCCCATGTGAACGATCTTTTCGCACGTTCTCCATCACCGCAGCAATCTCGAGTCGGTCCGCGCCCCACACGCTCGGTCTGAAATCATATTGAACTGGGATAAAGCATGATCCTCACACTGGCGCCGAAAGTCTTGGGAGGAAGGTTATGTCTGAACTTTGCGCGCACGATGCCGCTGTTGCCGTGTGGTCGGGTGACTTTGCCCCAGATGACACGGATCTTGCTGCCTTGGCGTTCTTTACTGGCCCGGTAGACGTAGGCAACGCGCTTGCCAAGGTAGAATCTGAAAGTAGAAGAGGGAGTGTTAGTATCTTGTCAAACGGAGGGAGGGTCGGTTGTCGGTAAGAGTTCGCAGGGCGGAAATTGCCAGCAGATGTTCGTGCGCGATGAACATGCGACACATCTCAGGCGACTCTGTCGCGAATGTCCCACTCTAATTGCTGGCTCGCTTTCTCCTCCTCTTCCGGTTCGATTTGTCTGGTAGCGATATACAAGGGAATATCCGGGGGACATTCGATATATGGCAGGGATACGTACTTTGCGGCGTTGGTGTCATCAACTCCTTCGATCTGGAGTAATGAGGTGTTTGGGTTGGTGTTACGCTTGCCTCGTTGGTAGGAGAGGTGCTTGCCCTTGACGTATACTATATCAGATCGAAAATGTCAGTCTTGTGCAGCTCAGAATGTCGCCCCTCAGGCGTTGTCGATGATAGGGCCTTGAGAAGATCCTTTTCAGAACAATCGTTCTGCAAGAGATGCGTGGGATGGTCGGGAAAAGCCAGGGAGGTTGTACGCACATCTGTGACCGCCGCCGGAGACGCCCATTTTGACGGAGTTGAATCGACGACTTTGGAGAGGGAGACTGGGACCGTGTCGTCGTGGTGGATTGTTGTTCAAAGCCTTGACGGTCGTCAAAGTTGCAGTCCGCAGTTCACTCTCCTGCGATTTTTGGGATTTGTGTGACTAGACCTAATCTGGAAAGAGCTGCCAAGATTTTAACGCTTGAGTACAAGTCGCATTCCGTAGTCACCGGCCAGAATTACCGGGTTGGGTATGAGGCACAGACGGGGTCCTTCCATAGTACTATCAGTACTGGCGGTCTATCATCTTTGTTGAACACGACATGGAGATAGAAGCAATCTCGTAGCACACAACAAGCGTCATGCGCCGTCGATTACAGCGCGCTCAGGCTCATGTAGCCAAGTTGCAGCCAGCACCGTGCTGGACCGAGGGACGACATATCAGACCGCCTGCTATGCTCATCCATGATCCTTTTCCGAAGGATGGCTGCTGGGTGCTCAAGATTGTTTTCCCCCTCTGAGGTAAGAATAGGCTAATTCCCACAAACACCTTTGCAGAACTCGGTGCGTCTACCGTTCGGGGAATCCATTTTCGAGCCTAGACCTATCCACTATCTCCGGGCTGTCGGTGAGCAGCTCAGAAACGCACGATGAGACGTTGAATTTCTGTCACAGGAGCTTGAGTGAAGCTGATGGCAGACATTCAAAGCAAACCAATCCCAAGTTCTCAAAGGCCTTCCAGAAATTGTCCAGAGTTAGCAATCCGCAGCATCGGGATGATGACTAACCCTGCGCGAGTGACGAAGCAATTGTCTATGAATTCAGTAAACAATAAGGGACTCCAGGGGCACGGAGGAGCTTGCGGATAGCCGACCATCCCGCTTGTTTAAGCACGCACAAGGGCCCTGTAAACAGAAGCTGTGCTCACGATAGGCTAGAGAACGATCAAGAAGCGAAGGATGCTCCAGTCATGGATGTTATCCCACCGTCTTCCGCATGCTGACTGATTAGTGACGAAGGTTGAGCACAGGTAGATATATCGTTACTGATCGACTGTCGCGGTCAGGCTGGCTGCTTCTTTCTTCTGTTCTGCACCTACGAGTAGCAAGCATCATCTTGTAGACTTTGCGAAACGAATCGTCCCCTCGAAACCCCGGCAGCTTCGCAATCAGCGACACGAAAGGGAGTTCGAGTGTCAGGGTCACGCGGGGCACCCAAAAAATTATCTGGAGGGGAGCTGTGCTGCTGCGGAAAGGGTCCTGCTTTCCTGCTCCTTGCTTCTTGTGCTTGCCCCACCACCGGACCGCTATCTCCATTGCTACTCCCATCAACGACCGCGGTCGAATTGACGGCAATTCCACCCCCGGAGCGCCGCAATAATCACCAAAGCAATAGTCAAATATTATTTCCGGGCACCAGCACGGCTTTGTCATTGACGGCCGCCGCCAATCCCACCGCATATTAACAACAGCATCTGAATAAATATTCGTCCACGAGTTTGGCTCTGACTTCTCTCTTCCCTCTCCATCTCATTACCTCATCTCTCTCGCACCCACATCTGTCACCATGGCCGACACAATCATTCATGCAGAGGATCCTGAGAATGCAGGGTGAGTTTATCCAGAAGCGTGCCAGAGCCACCGGATGCCGCTCTTCCCCCACCCCGAAATTTGTTGAATTCGCTTCTGCTAACAAGTTGGCGTACGAAACAGCACCATCGAGCTCAAGGAGAACACCGTCATTGTTGTCCTAGGCGCCTCGGGCGATCTTGCAAAGAAGAAGACATTCCCTGCGCTGTTTGGTTTGGTGCGTTTGACCTCGGCCTCTATCCGACAATGTTCCATTGAGTGACCAAGGCTGACAAACTCCATCACTGCAGTACCGCAACAAGTTCCTCCCAAAAGACATAAAGATCATTGGATATGCTCGGACTAAGATGGACCACAATGAATACCTCCGAAGAGTCAAGTCGTACATCAAGACCCCGACGAAAGAGGTGGAGGAACAACTAGAACAGTTTTGCTCCATCTGCACATACCTCTCCGGGCAATACGATCAAGATGCGCCTTTCCAAGAGCTTGACAAGCATATCGCGGAGATCGAGAAGACCCGCAAGGAAGGGCACAGAGTCTTTTACATGGCATTGCCGCCCAGTGTCTTCATTACTGTCTCTGAGCATCTGAAACGGAATTGCTACCCCAAGAATGGAATCGCGAGAATCATCATCGAGAAGCCCTTTGGCAAGGATTTGGCAAGCTCACGGCAGTTGCAAAAGGCGTGAGTACCTTCGCCCTCTGTCTGATTCTTTGGCTAACTCCCGGAATGATAGCCTCGAGCCTGATTGGAAAGAAGAGGAGATCTTCCGTATCGACCACTATCTCGGAAAGGAGATGGTGAAGAACTTGCTCATTCTCAGATTCGGCAACGAGTTCCTCGGAGCCACTTGGAACCGCAACCATATCGACAGCGTCCAGATCACATTCAAGGAACCATTCGGAACCGAAGGACGAGGCGGCTACTTCGACGAGTTCGGCATCATCCGCGATGTCATGCAGAACCACCTGCTCCAAGTCCTGACTCTCCTTGCCATGGAGCGACCCATCTCATTCTCCTCAGAAGACATCCGTGACGAGAAGGTCAGAGTGCTTAGAGCGATCCCAGCCATCGAGCCCAAGAACGTCATCATTGGGCAATATGGCAAGTCTTTGGACGGCACCAAGCCCGCGTATAAGGAAGATGATACCGTTCCCAAAGACTCGCGGTGTCCTACCTTTTGCGCACTTGCCACCTTCATTAAGAATGAGCGATGGGACGGTGTGCCCTTCATCCTTAAGGCAGGCAAGGCTCTTAATGAGCAGAAGACTGAAATTCGAATTCAATTCAAGGATGTGACCTCTGGTATATTCAAGGACATCCCGAGAAACGAACTCGTCATCCGAATTCAGCCAAATGAGTCTGTCTACCTCAAGATGAACTCGAAGTTGCCCGGTCTGTCTATGCAGACCGTCGTCACCGAGCTCGACCTCACCTACCGACGTCGATTCTCCGATCTGAAGATCCCCGAGGCCTACGAGAGTCTTATCCTGGACGCCATGAAGGGAGATCACTCAAACTTTGTGCGTGATGATGAGTTGGATGCCAGCTGGAGAATCTTCTCGCCGCTGTTGCACTACCTCGACGACAAGAAGGACATCGTCCCTATGGAGTATCCTTACGGTAAGTCTTTATTCCACCTCGTTGGCAATGACAGGAGTCGCTGTTCGTTAGGTAAACTATCTCGCTGACGCAATCACCCTAGGCTCCCGGGGACCTGCCGTTCTCGACGACTTCACCGCCTCGTATGGCTACAAGTTCAGCGATGCTGCGGGTTACCAGTGGAACACCCAAAGCACCCCTAACAAGCTATGAAGGCCTAGGATACAATACGACTGGGAATGGTGTAGTTACCGTGAAAACAACCAGTCCCGGTCCCTTGAAGGCGAAGAGATGGCTCCAGAAGTATCTAGCAAGACAGAGTGCCGCATAGTCATCTGGAGCAGGAGAACAACTCTGCTTTGAAGAGGCATGTCAGCTAGAGGACGCTGCAAGGACTCCAGCACTTCATTGGGTGATACAAGCTAGACGGTACTCGGCGCCTCTGTTGGGTCAGAGGAGGAAATCAAGTAGACGGTGCCAGGGTAATCCGACGAATCAATGGACGAAATAGAAAAGCTCTGCAGCCCGGCTCGAATGTTTGTTACTGTATCCCGCGCCTTTGATAGCAAGCTCGCTCTTTAAAATCAATATCTTGCCATTGCTTCGGTGTTGCGTCTGCGCCTGTGCCAATCCATACAAATGCTCCACAAAGGTTTCACTTGTGCAGCCCCGAGCAGGTATTCCGCCTTCATCAAGGCCTTGTATGCTAGCGGGAGTATTGCATTGACGCGCGAAATGAATGTCTGGAAAACTGACGAGATCGACCCGCCGTCATGAGAACTCTGCCGGAACTCAAATCATGCCAACGACCCATTCCTGGCTTCCTCTTCTCGTCAATACGAATATACTCACACTCTACTATCACCGACAAGAATTGTCCCTTCCCAACCGTCTTTCAACGCGAAGAAAAACCCGAATTCAAGGGCATTTCTCTCATTGGATCTGCTAGGTCGTGATACCACCCCGGACAACCGCGCGGGTGCCACACGGAAGAAGGTAGTGGTGCAAGATTCCCGCTTAAGATAGAAGAGCATATGACAAGGCTGAGAAATTCTTCGAGTAGGTATGCGCTGGTCCGTCGGGTAATACATGTTTCACGCGCGGCTGTGCGTGAGTGCCGGGAAAAGGAAGTGTTGGGGACCGATTACCCATAGTGTGGTTGTGGGTTTTGGGTTGACATACTGTGTTAGACAAAGGTTGCGGGCATTCCAGGGAGGTGGATGATCAGCTCGATGGCGAGGGCTGGATTGACCGTACCTATCTATTCGGAAATGCGGTGAGGCAGTTCCAAATGGATATCTCCAGGGTGCAATTCGAAGGGACGCTCTAGGTCCATGCTCATCTGGTTGGAAATGCCGTGAAGGGGTTCTATGTAAAAGCAGGATTATTGATATCTCTGGGGTGCCGTTTGGAGAGGCGGTCAGGGTCGCACTGCTCATCTGCGTTCGTCCGGGGACAACTCCTAAGCATGCCACGGGTGTGCCCATCCGGATGTGCAATTGCGTCGACAGGAGCGATGTTTTCTGATGCCGGGCTTGTTTCGTGCCTGTGGGCCGGTTCGGCGTTTGACGAAGTTCCGCCCTGTTTTCCGGCAGCCTGAGCTCCAGGATCAATGGATTGTTGATATGGTCGCAGCTTGTTGCGAGTAAATCGCGTTCCTCGTATCTCTTTCTTGCCGCTGGTCCCCTCTTTGTACGAGATGGTTCATTTCCGCTCAAACACAGCCATACTGATGAGGGGACAAGATTCAGCTTAAAAGGCCAAAAGCCGGTCAGAACGATCGAACAACCTAGGGACGGTGCGGACTCTGGCTTCACATCCTGCTCCGTTGACTATAACCTATCGTGGTTCGAAGACGCGAGTTACTCATGAGCAAGTCCTTTGACCCTGAATACAGGGTCGTCCTGTCGAGCTCCTATCTCGTCCGTTAGACGTCAATAGATCTCACCTTCGACTGGTCCGACAAGAGGCCCATCAGACTCTCGGATAAGGTGAGGAGCTGTGCTTTGCAAATAGCCGAAACCAAACTGGCCACATCGAGAAGTGCATGCCATACGCACAGCGACGAGTAGTAGGCTCTTTCCTCAAGGCACAGCTACTTCCTCCTGCAAAGGTTGACGCTCTGTTTGTGGATGTGAATCGTGGTGTAAAGAGGAAAGGATTGAATCCGTTGTTGGATCGGCGGAGCAAAACTTGGAAACAAATCCGTTCAGGGCAAATACATCAACCTTTGCTGAGAAGATCTGATTCTGATAAAGCAAAGAGACGCTTTTGGGCTCCCTCCCGCCGTCTGACAGGTGCGTGGAAAACCGTACTTGCAAGATTAGAGCGTACGTTGCAGCCTTGCGTGGGAAGAACGGCAGCCTCGCCTCACATCGGACACATGGTGCCAGCCACTCGAGTCCTCCACGATGGACCATTCAAGTCCTCGATGGTTGGTGCAAACGCTAGGTGCATGGTATGCGTCCGAGATATCCTGCTTCATCCGACAGGGAATATCAAATGTTCTCATTGTCCTCATTGTCAGGGACATGATCGAAAATCAGCATCGTTCAGGAGTGTGATCCTTATAGCTATATCTTCCTTTCAGGGCCCTTTCGGGTGCCAGGAGCAGACTCGGCGGTACTTAGAATTAGGCTCGAAAGCCCGTCCGGCGTTTCGCGACGTTGTGGCTGGGGAAGCGCAATTGGCAATGTCGAAGCAATATGACATGCATGCCTGGTTTCAGCCACGGCAGATCAAACTCTGACCGACTGACAGCCACAGGTAGATCGACAGGATAGCTGTACTTGCAGCATGTCTAACAGCAGCAGTGCGCGTGCAAATTTTCTTTATCTGGCTGTCCCCAGGCACGGTGTGGTTCGACGGACCCATCATTTTTGAGGTGTGGTAGAGAGTGGATCCAGGTACGAGTAGTCTCGACGGGGACGAGAATGCACGAGATGTCGATAACGATGATCAGAGCACAAGAAGCCTGTGGCTGGTGATGATAATCTTCTAGAAGACCCCGCTACCAACATGGAAGCTTTGGAGCGTCTCTCTGTTTGAATATCTCGTGATTTCAGGGACCGTCAATCGTGCGAGAAGGACAAAACACCGAGTTACTGGGTATTTGGTACCTGGAATCCTCGGTGTCCACCCGCCGTGTTGTAAAGGTTGTCAATAAGTTATGCATTGTGGGAGCCTGTGCAGCATAAGCATTCGGTTCGGAAGCCGTGGTTGCACGAACACGAGCTACCGTACCCTGGTGCCGCGTCGTGGCTGTCACATCCGTCGTGATTCTAGTAACCGAGACCTTTGCAGTCAGCTAGGAAGAAAATGGCGAAGTCTGAATAAGAGCTTTTGCCTCTTCTTCAACAAGGATTAGGTTGGACGGATCTGCTACAGAGGTTGCAGAATGTCTCAGAAGTCATGATGCAAAAGCCGCTTTGATATAGCGGGTCGGCTGCATGATAAGCTGGAAAACCCATGCGACTGTACGTATACGAACAGGAGAATTTGTACTGGAATGGTTGGGTGGGCCGCAAGGTCTCTGGTTCCTGGAAGTGTAAGAGGAGGCGGCGCAGTGGATAACGACGGGTCCTTTGAACTCTCGACGGTGCAGGGCAGCTCGAGTTTAGGCCTTCGCTGCGTCCGCCATGTCTTGTCGGCCGCGCGTCCTTCTCCAAAGGCGTTGACATGCGAAACAAGTGAGACGGACAACAGGTTGCATATGGCACTTGACGAAGACGGCAGCGATCATGTTTTGGGAAGATCGAGAGGCATACTGCGTCACACCCATGCGGATCATGTCAGAAGGATGTGGACTCAACCCGTTTGCAGACTTGGCTGCTCGACGACGGGATGCCTCCACTGCATACGTCTGCGGCAGTTGGAACCCTAATCGGCCGGTTCGTGCGACCGCCACCGTATGATTGGCGATGATTTGCGCACCAGGTATCAGTTACGGATTTTTTCTCAACGCCTGGCTTCCCCTACACGCCAATGAGGCCACGACGATAGAGCATATGGAGTGAGGTGTCCTCCGGCGTCCAAAGAATCCTTTCCTGCATATATCGCTTACCGCTTCGAAGTGCAGGGCCGCTTCAATTAGTGCAACAGCAGAAAGCAGGTTGAAAGTTGGAAGAGGTCACCACTGCTGTAGGTTGGGGGTGGCTTGGTGCCCGAATGGCCAATCGATAGAGCTGTGGGTAGCCTTCTGCAGAGGGGTGGGCCACGGACAGCCGAGCAGGGGCAGGCCTCCTTAGCCCCATTCAACAGAGGGCCTTTACCCAGGCCAGTATCGCGCCATCGGGCTTATGAGTTGTGTTGGGCCGGTCGTTCCAGTGGGCATGCAGTAACTGTGTGCGTGTCTATGGAATGGAAATCCGCATAACATTTTGATATAGAAACATGGGTGAGCTGTGTTCCGTCGCGGTTATGGCGGGTTCTCTCCTTCCTTTCACTTGAGTCTGTCCCTTCTGCAAGCTTGGCCCGGGCTCGGTCTTTTATCAATTGCTCCGTACATGCACAGTAACCGCGGAGCTGTCCAACTGCTCGTCTCTTCCCACACTCCTTCCTCCCAGCTCTGATCCATTCACCACGTCCGCTGTGAGAAGACCGAAGCTGTGTACGTTCAGGAGACCAACAAGACTACGACAATCGCTACATCATAAGAAGATCTGAGGCACGTCTCACCTCTTGGTCTTTGCTTTTGTGGTTCCTGGGCCCCTCTGTCCTGAAACAAATCCTCAACCGCGCCACAATCCCTGTCACTGATCTCTCCGCCAGCCACCCGAGCGACCATACCAGTCAAGCAAACAGGCAAGGGAGTCAGTCACGTTGTGCAGTCCCCTCGCGCTCGAGGTATTTTCCGGATGCCGCAGGGTGTCGCTGCATGAACAAAATCATCCCACTCACTGCCATACTCCTCCGACCGGTATACCTCGCTCTTTCCGTCTTCTACACCACTTCCACCTCATCTATCGCGGTTGCTCAACGTTACGTCGAAACACCCGCCAACCTCTCGCTTAGGGAATCCTACGACCGCTTCTGCCCTGTTGTTGGCATCAGCAGTTCCAACTTTTCCATTCTTCCCGCCATCTAACTTTAGTCTATCAATCTCCGTTATCGATTTGTTATCGTCGGCACCATGACAACCATGTCCCCTCCAATCTCTCCGCAGCCCTCCGAGACCCGCCCGAGGGCTGCAACCGCCATGAGCTATTCATCTCAAAGATCCCGCCGCAGCAACTCTTCCGCCAACAAGCTCGAGTTGACCGAGAGTTCAAAGGACAAGAAGAGGTTGAATACAAAGGCAGATCCTTCGAGAGCCATCACCGAGGCCACGCCAGGTCAGTTCGCGTCCGCTCTACCTTGACTGACAAGCGTACTGATTTTGGGTTGAAGTGGAACAGGCTCAAGAGGAATCGACAGTCGACGATCTGCGGAAGATGATGCACAAGGACAATGATGGCAATATTATCAGTATGCCACACCGCCTCTCTCTATTGTTGAACCCGTACACTGACTGGCACTATAGCCGATCCTGATCGCTCCAATCCTACCCGCCATCGCATGGAGCGCCCATTAGACACCATCCGTGCATTTCACGCAGCTGCAGAGGGTACAACGACGCGCCGCTCCTACAGCAGCAGACCAGGTACGTTTGGACGGCAAGATGACAACACATCATTGTATTGACTTGTCCAGGTTCTCAGATTGGCTGGAACGGTGATATGAACCGCAGGGCAAGCTATTACTCACAGAATGGATACTCCCCACAACGACCTCGCATGTCACCTGGTGGTGGATACTACCGCAATTCTTCCTATGGTTTCGGCCCTCAAAGCGCTGTGGAAGAATCCCCCGGAGCTTCTCACATGTACGCGCGACCACCTATGCGTCAACAGACGTATCCCCATGCTGGCCATCCGACTGGATACCACAATGGTTATCAACAAGGCCACAGCAATGGGGAGAGTCCCATGTCCTTGCATTCACAGCACCAGTCCTATGACGCGATGACCAGTGGCTCCGAAGAGTACGGCAAATCGACGAATCCTAGTTCACAGAACAGCTCTTTTGATCAGCTCCACCAACTTCGGACCAAGCCAGAAGACTTTCCCCAGGAGAACCCGTACGCCAAAGAGATACAATTCAATCAGACCCCTCCGACACAGCCATTCTTACCCTACGGTATGCGTGAGGGTGGTCATGGTCAGCATGTCCAATCTCCGTCAAACCTGTCCACGCCGCCTCCTGCAAACGATCCTCGACAACCAATCAAGCTGAATGGTATGTCGACTACTGCTGAGATCACTCCTCCCGCTTCACCCAAGAAGCAGAGCTGGATCAAGCGGAGATTCAGCAAGCGAGCCTCCTAGGCGAAGAAAAGTGAGATTTTGTGATTAGAATGATTTGATATTTTCGGCGCCTTGAGGCATTCCAATGGACATCACTGGTTCTCTAGGTGCATGGAACTCCGGATATGCATAGCTGGCCCAACACTACAGAAGGGCATTCCCTTCATGACTTAATGTTTGATGTAATTACTGCATGATTGGTTGGGAAATGAGTCAATGTGGCCGTGACGCTGGTGATGACTGAATGTCTATGCTGATCTGGGTGCTTGGAAAGTCGCGCCAGAGAAGTCGGGGTCGGTGGTGAAAGGAGACTGTTCTTCAGCACTATACGTGTGCAGGCCACACACGAATCTTCACAGGGCCTTGAGGCACAATAGGTTGACTGCCATCCGTTTTTCAAAAGCAACGAAGAGCTTGCAAAAGTAATACTGTCGTCCGCATACCCTGTACGTGACGTGCTATTGAGCCTTCTTCCGTTTCTCTTCGGCCTCGATCTTGTCGGTTTGATCTTCTCGCATAGCCACGATGACGTACGCGAACAGAACCACGTTCGCCATGATCGCGGCAAATGCGCCAGAATATGTGGCATTACCTGACAGTAACTTAGCCACCAAACGCTTGCACGAACAGCAACTCTCGTAATTAGGACAGCGTTTGACTTACCCGCAAAGACTGTATTGACTGAGAGAAAATACGACCCAATGGGGACAACGACCATAGCAACCGTGAAGCCCAGAAGCTTATAGATGACAGACCTGTCCCCGCGAATCAGCCTCGAAAAAAAAGCGATCTCATTATCTTCGCGAGTCCACAAGAAGAACTCACGCCGGAACAGCTGGTGCCGTATCTGATACCTGGCTGGAAGTCGACGGACCGCCTTGCGCTTCTGAGATGGTCTTCTCGGGCACGTTCCTCCTGGTCGCCATTGTCGCCTATTGTGCCTCCTGTCGTCCGATAGAATTGGGGGTTTCTCTTGAAGCTCTGGCGTTCCCAGAAGCTCACTCCTGGCAAGTCTCACGACGGAGGAAGGAAACGAATGACTAGAAGGACCTGTCCGCGAAGTGGAGAGCTCTCACCGCGAGGCAGCCTTGCTTTTTGCTTTGAGGTATCCTAACTGTAAGTGAGTCGGACGGGAGAGGCCGTTTGAAAGCGGGCGGCTTGGGTAGGTTGCGCACGTAGGGGTAAGTGAGCAAAGTTATGTCTGCTGGGTTATTTGTTCTCGAGAGACTGTCAAGTGTGTTTTCGTCGTTTCGTTATTGGACACGCACACACGTTACTCGTAGTCGTCAAGGGTGAAAGATGTTCGACTCCGGAAATGGAGAGCGATGATTGGCTGGTTGGCATGGTGCAGTGATTGGTTGAAAGCATTTATGCTCTTCCACTGCGATGTGGAATACATGGTACTTCGTGCGACTGCTGCTATTGGCATTGGGCCCTAGATATATGCAAGAAGCTCGTTGACCTTGAGGCGGTCTGTCAGAGTTGGCAGGTTCGCACCTACTCGGCCACTCGGTGATGGAGCTCATCGCGGGTCCGCCTGACAATTTTATAGATCAAAAACACGATCATCATAATGGGGATCTCGACGTAGCAACTAAGAGACGAGGTCAACGCCGGAGAAACTGGGAGTGAAACAAGACCAGCCTTGTACGAGTACCAAGACAGTGTCGAGGTTCACTGAGATGTCATGCCTCGTCAGACTCGAACTGGGAATAGATTCAACCCAACAATCACGACAAGCACGACCAAGGTGACCGCCTAGCCTGGGAAGTCGTCCATTTAAAACAGCAGAATCAGTTGCGCGGCAAGATATCGGAGGCAGTGGAAACGAGGTCGTCGAGCAATTACTTCCAGTGAGAGCGAACCCGAGGCCATCGTCCACGAAGCAGTCAGTGTAGGTACAAAACGAACCCGCCACAGGTACAAATGCTGCCATCTCACCCAAGTAGGGCATTGTCACGAAAAACACTGGCACCGGCCATGGTATAGGAGATCAACATCCAAGTGGGGCCACCGGTCGCCAGCGACTTGCCAGTTCCCAGAAACAGGCGGGTGCCGATGGTCCCTCTTAAGGGCAATCATCTGGACATGCCGAGCTGAAAGTCTGCGTGCTAAGACATCTGCTGGGAGGTGAACTCTTCTGTCATCGACCTGCTCATCCTGCGAGCCGGGACGGGCTGCGCTTTTTCGGTTTCGACGTCCTTGTCCGACATGGCCAGCTCTGGGAGGGTCCAAACGCTAGCTATTAGTGTCGAGAGTGGGAAATATGCAATGGGCTGCCAGCAGAGGAAGGAGGCCCAGATGCGTGAACAGAAGCTCAAGGCTTACCAGCCTTTTTACAGTTTAGCAATGCTCATGGCTCACCTGCATAATATACATCTCTGACAATGATCAGCCCTGAAGAAAAATGAGCAAAAGAGCGTAAAACCGCCCAGATCTGTAGTGCCAGGCTCTGGTATACACCAGAACTGCCGAGGTAGTCTTTCTTTTGTAAAGCTTTCTGAAAAGCTTGAATGGCGGCAGTAGGTTGGCCATTCAATGAAAAGATGTGTTGTTGGGTACGTCGCCCTCCCCGGATGATTGTACTGTGTAAGGGGATAGTTGCAAGTCGGGCGCACCGGTGTCGTCGAACAGTGCAGCTCGATAAGGTTCAACCACTAGAGTCTAGATTCAGGACGTTGACGGCGCTGCTCATCACCCTAGACCGTGTTAGGCACGAATATGATACTCGTTGAATTGCTGTGTCGTGAAGAGTCGGGGCGCATGGTGCAGTACCTAGTCGTACAGAGAGGTCAGGAATCGTTACGCCTACCCTCGGGCTCCGCCTGCCAAGCTCGACCACAATTGGCGACGCGGGTTTCTTTGCTCCGCATGGTAACAGTCCAGGCATAACACCTTTCTCCAATCCTCGCAGCCTTTGATATACCTGTCGCACACCTCGATCTTTGCGAAATGGACGACTCGCCATGGGATGGTAGGCAGAGAGCCATCACACCTCGGCCGTTGATGTTGCGCTGACCCGGAGCTATAGATGTCCCGTCCCAATTGCAAACAGATGCCCCCGCCGACGCTCCCAAAGGCAATGGGCCTGCCGGTATGCCAGATCCTTAGACCACGGTGTTTATTTACTCACATCTATCTCAGACACTGCAACTGCGAAACCTGCATCTTCCAGCGGCCCCCGACCTTCCTCGTCCCGAAAGATCCCCGCCCGCAAGATTGAAGTCCAGCCGACGAAGTTAGAAGCTGTCGATGATTCTCTAGACCCTCTCGGGCCTTTAGGAGGCGGCGATTCTGCCCCCGCAGCACCGTCTATATCTGTCGATCAAGCACCGACGCCACCGAGGAAAGAACTCGGTGCAAGAGTCAATCGGCAGCCATCTGGCGCAACCCCCGGCCTGTCCGGCGCAGAATATGAAGATACCGCGCTCCCACTTGGCAGACCGAAGGGTCCGCCTCCGGTTCAACCTCAGGTAGCGGGGGCGGCTCCTGTACGGCAGACCCCGTCCAGCGTGAGCATTGAACAAGCCGCCAAACCTACCTTCGATATCCTCGTAGGCGACCCGCACAAGGTTGGAGATCTGACTAGCAGTCACATTGTTTATCAAGTCCGAACAAAGGTGCGTGGTACTCAGTTGGGGGATCTTCCAGCTATTAACGCTTTACAGACAACCTCGAAAGCATATAAGCAGCCCGAATTCGCCGTCTCAAGGAGGTATCGAGATTTCCTGTGGCTATATAACTCACTACACAACAACAACCCCGGCGTGGTTGTCCCTCCACCCCCCGAGAAGCAAGCCGTTGGTCGTTTTGACACAGAGTTTGTTGAATCGCGGCGGCAGGCATTGGAACGAATGCTGAACAAGACTGCCGCTCATCCGATACTGCAACACGATGGCGACCTCAAAATCTTCCTTGAAAGCGATGCCTTCAATGTCGACGTCAAGAACAAGGAAAACCGAGAACCAGACTTGGGTCAGAACAAGGGTATGCTGAGTGCCATTGGGATCAACGTGGGCAGTTCCAGCGGTAAATTTGTCGAGCACGACGACTGGTTTCATGACCGGAAGATCTACCTCGACGCCTTGGAAAATCAGCTCAAGGCGCTCTTGAAAGCCGTTGACACCGTCGTCGAGCAGAGAAAGGGCCTCGCGGCTGCAGCAGGAGAGTTTTCAGTATCTCTCAACAGCTTGGCACAGGTCGACCTTTCACCAGTGTTCTCCGGTCCCCTACAGAGTCTGTCAGATGTGCAGATGCGTATAAAGGAGCTCTACGAGAGACAGGCCCAGCAAGACGTTTTAACGCTGGGGATCACAGTTGATGAGTACATTCGGCTCATTGGCAGTGTGAAGCATGCTTTTACCCAAAGGCAAAAGGCGTTTCATGCATGGCATGCTGCGGAAAGCGAACTCGCGAAACGTCGAAGCGCCCACGAGAAGCTTTTACGGCAAGGGAAGAGCCAGCAAGATAAGTTGAATGAAGTGGGTGCCAGCGTGAGTGATGCAGAAAAAAGAGCACATCAAGCTCGGTTGCTATTTGAAGACATGGGCCGGTTGATGAGGGGAGAGCTGGAGAGATTTGAGCGCGAGAAAGTGGAAGACTTCAAGAGCGGTGTTGAAACATTCTTGGAGGGCGCCGTTGAGGCACAGAAAGAGGTAAGTTGTCGCGCAACCACAATGACGATTCCGCTCACTCAGGGGACAGCTTATCGAGTTATGGGAGACGTTCTTACTGCAGATGGACGCAGAAGAGGAAGCTCCCCTCAAAGGTCAGCCAGCATTGGATCAACCTGCAGCGGCCGAGCACGCACAATCGGAGGGACAGCTTGGTGAAGGCGAAAATCAAGAGGCTGCCGCACCTGCTACAGCAACCGACGTGGCCCTCGAACAGGATGCTTAGTAGACATCGTCTGAGCAAGGATCATCGATCGAGAACAGCAGACAATAAACTGGTACAAAGGGGCGGCGCCTGTTCGATCAACAGACATTATCGCACGGGTCCTCGATGCTGAAGTGTGGGTGCATCTATTCTTCCTCCACGTTGTCTCTAGATACCCATCTCATGCCCTCAATCCATCTGCTCGGCCAATTCGGGTCCTGCAACGTTTCGCTTCTCACCATCATCTTCTGCTGCCATTGAGTTCCGTGAGTTACATTGTGTGCTGGATACCAACCGTCCCAACACCTGTCAACCTCATTCTCACAGGCCACAAACAATTTGTCAGGGCTCACCTGAACCTCACCGCATCTTCCAACAAGACAGTAATCCTTCGATTTCCCTCCAGTGCCGAAATCTTCATGCAGAATGCGACAGAACTGAGAGCGCCAAACAGCTGGCGGGCGGTATACCTCACCGTCGCGAGCCTTCGTCAGCTACTCCCCTCCGACCCGTGCCTGCTCTGCGAGAGCGACTCCACACCATCGTCCGGAAGTCACAATGGCAACGCCAACAGAAGGCGGTTTTCCCTCCATCCCGAGCGATGCTTCTTTTTCCCCTGCCACTCACCTGTCGGATGCGCCCGAGGCCGAGTCAGGTGTTGGACCCAGACCCGTCAAGATCCTCACAGAGATAATGGACCACACAATCATCTTTCAGACCATCACTGTGGACGACTCATCTGTCCCACCGGCAGCGATAGGCACGTCTTCGATCCTCGACTCGTTCGTCTCCGGCCCGAACTCCAGCTCAGCTGCAGGTCAAATTTCAAGCTCAGCCTATTCATCTGCCATACCAACAAACTCTGCCACGCTGTCCATGGCCCCTCTACCAACGGACCTCACATTCAACCCCTCTCCACTTGCCGCCACTAGTACTATCAGCACCTTCATAATCTCATCATCTTCAACACTCTCTGAACTCACGAGCGCGTCGACTCTCAGTTCCATCTCTCCACCACTAGCCTCTGTCTATACCACCGGCATCTACATTGCTCTTGGGCTGTTCTTGTTCTTTGGAGTTCTGTGTGCTTTAGTCACCAGTCCCGCTGTCAAAGCATTCTTCAGAAGGCGAACACGACAGCCGGAGCAATGAATGATCTGAAGAGGAGGAACGATCAACTTTGATGAAGGTGGGCCTCTTGGATTCTGGGGCGCCGAACAAACACAAAGGGCGAATACAGCGAGTGGTCAAGCAAGAGTATTCGTGGTGCAGCGATATCGAGCTTTGAGGTGATTGTTCAAAAATGAAAAGGGGGTTTTGCGAGACAGCTCCAGGGCGTAAGGCGTTTGTTCTGAGTGGTTTGTGGGGAGCGCCGTGTGAGGGATGTTTCGATTCACAATGGAAGACGTCCTGATAGATGCGAAAGCACGTTCTCCTTCACTTGAACAGTCTTGCAAGCCGTCTTATGGAGTGAAAATGCAGGCTTTTGAATTTGATGCTACTAATCGGGTCAGTCCCCCGGCCTGTCTCACTGTCCACCGTATCCGAGGCAACCTCAGGGCGAGCCCTACTGATGAGGTTGCGATATCGTGCCTTGTCTTATCAACGCAGCTTCTTTTTCCTTGACCAACGCTACCTCCTTGGTCCAGACGCAGTGATTCTACCTTACTTCATCAAATTCCCGAGATATCAGCGGATCGAACCCCCATGCTCTCTTGCGCCGGAAGCGAAATGCGGAGTGGTGATCTTACCCCCCACACAATTCCGTGCCCATGCAGGACGATCTCCATCCATACACAACATCTCACTGGGGACATCGTCAACACATCAACCTTGCCAGCGGCGCCAAATGCAAGGCGCCAATGCCACCAAATGAGCAGGTTCGATCTTCTTGATTAGTATTGATGACATTCGAGGCTTGTGAGGAAGACACCTATCATACATCGTTCACGACGAATACTTGTATCCTCATTGCTCGTCTCTCGCTAGATCCCGACGGCTTTCGCCCACAAAGATCAGGTTTTCTCAACACAAGTCTAATACAACATACAACTCACTGTCCAGCAAGTCCACAATCGCGACAACTCAGTCACCGGAATAGACTCAACCTACCACGCCTCATTGTTGCTTTTACAAGAACGAAATAACAGAGATGCCCTTCTACGAGGTACGCTCAGTATCTATACCTTCACACGTCGCTGGAGTTTGCGTTTCGTTATGGCCCACTGCTGTGCTTCCTGCTTGCCCTCAGCTTCGCCCAGTATTGGCATCCTTAAAGCGTGTCCAACTAGCTGTCGGGCTGTGTGGTCTCCCCTTGATTTCAACCGACTGTGTCTATCCATAGTGACTTACTCTATAATTCATCCTACCCTGAGAGTGAAGCCACCACTACCTCTCTTCACATGGCTCCCTGGCCAGCACTGGACTTCTTGGCTTCATACCTCCCACTTTTCCCCCTACGCCCAGCCCTTGCCACTATCTAAAGCTTCCTGTAGGTCCAACACACCTACCCTCTCACCCTCTCCCAAAAGCATGCTTTTGCAAAGGCAATCACGGAGCTGCATAGTGCCACCTTCCTCACGCCCTCTCTATTCGTCAACGTCAGTTTTCACCTCCTAAAGCCCCGCGACGAGGAAAACACGTATTTCCTCGCCGGCGAGCCCGTGGCTCACAACAACGCGGGGCCAAACCGAGTCCTGGCAATGGTGAGGACAAGTCCAAAGCGGACGAAGGCGATCTGGGATGACCTGGCGGCGAAATTGGAGGAGAGATGGTACGAGATCGTTAACGATGAAAAGCAGTAAGTCACGTCCGTCCATTCCCTCCGGGTCACCTCCACACTTGTGGGCGTGAACGTACCTGAGGTTGCGCTGACGAGTTCTCCAATCTCGTAGAAACGGCCATCAAACCGGCGATGCGAAGACAGACAAAGCGGCAAAGAAGATGCATCTCATCACGTTTTACCCCATGCTTGCGGCGCGGGAGAACGGGGTTACGATTCCGGACGTAAGTGTGTGTCTATGTCAGGCCCAAGTGTTACTTTTGCCTTTTTTCTACGCACCTTCCCCTTTTCCTCTTACTTTGGATTCTCTCGTCTTCGACCCCCTCATTCGAGGTTATGTGATGGGTTGAAAAGGCTGACGCTAAGCGCGGCACAGGCGGGCAGCGAATCCTCCTGGCTGAGCGAAAACATGCCCTTCTTCAAGTCTCAGGCTTACGAGCACGGGGACGAGGACTTCCGCAAGATGATCGACGAGATCCACGCGCGGGAGGACCTGAAGGCGATGTTGAATGCTTAAGTGGAGACAGAAGACACGGACCCAGAGAAGCAGCCCGGTCGAGAGACGTTGGTACCGAAATGCATGCATCATGCATGATACAAATCGAACCATTACCATACCATGCATGCATGCATGCCCTTTGTTTCCTTCCTCCTTTCTCTCTCTCTCTCTCAATATCCTCCTCCTCCAATTGTTTACAACGGGGCATAACCCGCTTACACGCCGAGCTACAGTGATGCACTTGCGGAAGTCCTCGCACCAATAGGATAGCGTGATGTGATGAGACGTGATGGGATGGGCCAAATGTCAAGCAACCTGAGCAAACCGAAACTCAGCCTCCCAACATCCTGGTCGCGAACCCTTCCTTCCACGCCCCGTCTTTGCGAGTCTGCCTGAATGGATGGAGAAGCTTCCCATAAGCCCGCTCCAATGTGGCCTGAGTAAACTCTGATTTCGGTCCAGCTGGAGCTGGTCGGTCTTTGTTCTTGTGCTCGTGGCCTACTTACTTCGTTCTAACCTCAGACCTTCCCCGCGTCAAGAAGAGTCGAGACCGCAGCTGGGTTCGCCTCGAAATCGACCGTGTTGTCGGTCCGTAGCACCGCTGGGATCATACAAACAGCCGGCTATTGCTCAGCTCATTCTCCACGCAGCTACACAGGTCGTCGTAGAACTGCACGCCCTTGAAGCCGTGGTTCTCCTTCCGAACATGCCACCCCTGCCGCCTCAACCTGTCTATCCTCTCTTTCTTCGCTTTGGCTTTCTCGTCTTCTTCGTCTCGCGCTTCAACGTCTTGGCCGGGTTCGCTGTCATCGTGCTCGACCCCGTCACCATCGTCCATCGGACCCTTCCGCCGTTTCGGACATGGCGACTTCGCCGCCTCGAAGGACCAGAAACTTGCGTATCGCTGCTTGGAGCCCAGCATTCTGGCCGCCTGTCTCTCAGTCTGCATCTTCTGCACCCTCGCGAGCTCCCCGTCGACGTAGGCGATGTGGTTTCTCAACTGGGCGCGAAAATCCGCCAGCTTGGTGTTATATCTCGTCAGTTGCGCCGAGGCAGCGGACGCCAGGTATGCTTCGAGGTGCTCATTGTGCGGGTCGGGGGAGAAGGCGTCGCGGATCATGCGGAATCGAGGGGTAGCTACGTCGGGTGTTGTTGGCATTGAGTGGGAGGCGGTGAGAGGCGTCGATGGAGGTAGAGGGAGGATGCCTTCATAGCGGGCGATGAGAGTCTGCACAGCTGTCTTGCGGAGGAGTGGGTCTTGGGTTATGCGCGTGCCGACCATTTTGAAGGAGAGGGGGTTGTGGTTGAATGGCAGAGGAGGTAGGGGACGAGGAATTTTGTTGCCACTGGTTGGCTGGGGAAGGCGAGCATGTTTCGCATTGCGGCTGAAGAGAGGGGAAGGGACGAGATCTTGCTGTAGCGCTTGTGGTGAGCTGAGGATACGGCTGAGGCGGGTTCCGTGCGTTGTTGCAGTTTCCGGGATGCCCAGCTGGTTGTCTTTTGGAGTGTCTGGTTCTGTACCCGTAAGGAATGTGGTGGAAGGTCCTCGCTGTTTTGTTGGCGACTGGTCGTTATGATTCGAGATTGGTTCCGGTTCTGAGGGGCTCGCTGTTGAATAGATGCTGCCAGGGGATCGAAAAGGCAAAGTCTCTCTGATATGCGGAGTTTGGGGAGATATGACATGGCTAGCTTGGACCACCCTGTTAGGAGGAGGTAGGGAGAACTTGAAGTCCTGGGTGAACGGAGAGTTCTCGAGCTGGTCATATGTCCCTTCCTCCGTAGAAACATAGGGCAGTGGAAGAGACTTCACAGCCAAGCCAAAACTTTCTCTGGCCGCGTCCAAGAATAGAAGTTTCTTCTGCGAGAAATTGTGGGCGACAAGCCCAATGGCTTCGTAACAGATGGCGTGATAGAACCAGAGAAAAGCACGATGGAGGCCATGGAGCTAGGGACAACAGTCAGTATCCAATGCCTAGAAGGTCTCTCACACGGCGCAACTGTTACGTACCTCAGACCGTTGGAGTTGCTCACAGAGAGCGATACACTGCTTGTACCGCCGTTCGTAGAAAAGCGTCTGGATATTGACAAAGTCGTCCTTGTAGGAAGTGATTCTCATGTCTGCACCACGGACGCATCTGGCATGGGCTGGAGTTTGTTCCATCTTGAGGGCCGGATCTCCCTCGCATGTTTCTGAGAAACATAACAGAGACAGTCGGCCGTGGTGATAAGTTGTCCGAGTGAATTGTGCCGCACCCTGCCCACTTCAGATGCGGTGACATAGCCTAATCTCTGTTTTTCGAAGGTCTGCACGTTACTGGAAATTGCACCGATCTATGCCTTCGTCGTGTGCGTACTGGGGATGTGATCTCAGGTCATCATGGGCCTCCCTGACGTATGTGTATACCCACGGCCTGGCCTCGACATTGAGGTGGTGCTGCTAGTTGCAGAGTCTGTGCGCAAGACAGACCAGCGCAGATGAGGTCAGCTCAAGATGTTGTTGCTTCGAGTACCAATTGCTCCCTCCCTATTTCCGAGCGTAAGACATGTGTTCATATGAAGCATAGCCAGTCTTTCACATCACTTAATCGAGCGAGGTCGAGAACCCTGTCGTCAGGATTGATCGCCGGCTTCTCGCCTGACTCCGCTACCCATCTGAGCGATTGAAGAAAGGGGTGCAATGAGTCCGTCGTCTACCATATCCTCAAGCTGAACTCTGATCCACTCCTCCCCCTGCCCTTCACTATTGTGAGCAATGTTTGCAATGGCGTCGGTGCTGTCCTGCAAAGCTTGAGCCACTGCCGCGCGAAGTTGCGCTATCGCTTTCTGGTCGCCGTCTTGATATAGTTTGCTGGCATTGCGATAGAAAGTTTCCGCATTCTTCAGAAGTTGTTTGCTATTTGACACTGCTGAAGAGTAAGACACTGGGGGTTGTCCCAGCCGATGCTGCAGAAGCGAGCAGTTCCCACGGATGAAGTGTGTGTCAGCAATATCATCAGGAAGAGGATCCGACAGCTTAGCTGCTATGGCCATGTTTGCTATTGCCGCCGACAGCGCGCTCCATCTTGAGGCTGCATGGGAGATGGCGTTGGAAGGACTACCTTCTGCAAGTGCATTGTTGAACGAGACTAGACTGTTCGCGTTGGCCGTTAGAGCCGCAAAATTCCTTTCCAGGCCCAGCTCAGGCGCACGGAATGCTTCGTCTCGTTCTCGCCTATATGTCTCGGGATCGATCGAATCCAGGGTGTAGCCGGCTTTCAACAATTCTGACACAAAGTTCGCACGCGCAAGTGCGACTTCTTGCAAGCGTTCAGTATCTGCATCCTGAAGGAGTATTGGCAACTTTGTCTTGATCAGCTTGGAAGAATATTCTTCGATCCAGGCGAGGCTGACGCTGGGAACAGAAGGTTCTGAAGAACTCAGTATGCTGCATAGCGTGGTCAGAGTGGCCAGTTGCGCAAGGACGGTGTCAACAAGTGTGTCCTTGGTGACTGGTTCTATGACCGAAAACCATTTGTCTTCCGAGTTATTGGTAGTCTGGTCAGCATCTTCGTCGTCATCGTCGCTCTGGTCATTACCGGATGAAGGGCCTGGCTCAGACGGCGCCTCCAATGCAATCCGAGCTGCTTCGTTTTGCTGTTGGATGTATTCTTCAAGCTTCAGTTCTTGAATGCTCAAACAGCGGTCTTGAAGGTTCAAAGCTTCCTCAAGTGGCTGCAGAGCATCTCGATCAGCATGGTCATCATCTCTGGCATATGCCTCGGCAATAGCTGTTAGCACCTGAGCCGCGTTGAACAAAGTGTCCGGATTATCCTGGTCTAGATGGAGAGCATAGCGATGGGCGTCCAATGCTTGTTGCAAAACTTCTAGAAGTGGTCGGGGCAAATGTGGCACAAGTAGAGGATGCGTTGCAATCTCCAACAGGATTCTTGCTCTGGGATGAGGTTAGCCTCATTGAAGGGGCCAGATACCAGTGGCAGGACAGACTTATTGTATGCAAGGTCAAGGCTGGCTGGGAACTTTTGCAGTCCCTGATCATATACCTCAATCGCTCGGCCGAAGAAACGCATAGACTTGACACCATCGCCGGCTCTCCATTTCCCTGCAGCCTCCTCGAAGTCCACACCAGCTGCCAGCGCGTGAGCAATTGCACAGAGATGGGGAAAGGGTCATGGGACGCTTACCCGCCTGAAAGTCATCGGCTGTATCCAACGCCTAACTCAGTTATCAATATCTCTGTCGTGGCATTCACCTATTCTGCATGTACGGTCTTACGTACCTGTCCTGCTTTCTTTTTCGACTTCGACTGCTTGAGGAAGGCCTTGGGCTTAGACATCGTGACTATGACACCAACGCGGGGGCCGTGCAGGCCTGAACCTGGTCCGGGAAGCCTGGCTCCGGATGCAGCCCTGTAATCGTGGTCAGCTGGCTCGGGACGATGGCAGGGTCAGAGTAAGTAGATGGGAGGTGTGCCGTGCGAGACAGCCATATTCGGCGGTCGTCAAGCTCTTGGGACACTCTACGGTGAATAACCAATCATCGTAGAGACGAAGGCTAGACTTGGCGACTTTGGGGCTGTGGGTACCTACGAATACGCTGAAGATTCAGCCTGATTGAAAATTCTGATTCGGTGGACCAAGGTGTTGGTGGTGGTGGTCTGAGGTTGATGGCGCACTTCGACAAAATCTAGACTGTCGACGAAAACCAAGCTATCTCGTACCCACAGAGGCCGTGTGGGTGCATACAAGGACGCAAAGTTGACCAGCGAGAGCCCGTCTTCTCAGGCCGCTTGTCAGCATCCCGATTTGCCAGCTGCCGGTGATGGAATCTATCAAAGACCAACGACAGAAGGAGATGTGCGAGCATCCTCATACTGCGCACCCTTGATGGGCTAATTCGCCGGACCCTCCCGGAGAACCTTTCATCCCGCTGAGAGTTCTGCAGGTGCAAACTCCACTGCCCCGCTCGTCTGTTTCGTGCCTGCTCTGGCGCGAAGCATGCCTGGACAATGCCCGAGCCTCTTCTATTTTCGTTTGCTGTGGTACTGCAGTGCAATTAGGTACTTTGCAAGCAGGACACTACGAGTACAGTAAGGAGAGAGCGTCGCCGTCTCTCGTGTGCAGTAAGACAGAGTGGTTATTGTGCTTTTTTGGTATCAGACCCCATTCCGATCCCTCAAGGAGGAAGTCTCTGTGACCTAACTCGTAATTCCTCTTACTGGATCAACCCGCGCCTCAGAACGGAGCTGGCCAGTAGGCGGCTTGCCTTCGGGCGGACTCGAGCCTCAGTGATGTTCATCCACTGAACACCTCGATGTTCGTTTACACCGGGCATGACTTGCACGATCGACGTGGCCGATGTCATCTCCGCACAGCCACCTACCACAATCTCGAGTTCCCATTTACTGGTACGAGTACACTGACCACAGCATGACGAGCTGCGTGGATGTGCAGCCGAATCCAGCTCGTTCCATACCCACGCTGCAGCCCCAGCCAGTGACCGAGTCAGCGGGACAACCTGGTCGCCCCGCCCACGCCATCGCCGGGCTACTGCACGGTCACTGCGAGAAGATTGCGAGAAGACCACCCACGCCAGCCCCGAAACGCACAACCCCGCCGGGTTACCTCCCAAGAACCTCGAAAGCCTACTCTTACCATCACCTGCAGACACTTTCCGAGGCCGTCGCCGACTTCGAATTTTGCCATTTTCATTCGACGTCAGTTGTACCTCTCCTTCCATTCGTTCACCTCCGAGGTCGCATCAACGTCAACGCAGCAACCAATTGATCAATTGGTATATTGCATTCACCCAGCCCGAGCTCACCGGGCTCCCCGTCTATCACCGACTCCAGGATGAAACTCCTCTGAGCGTCGTGTCTACCCTCAATCGCCTTCCGCAGCCCACCTGCGGGCTTGACCTTCGACATTGCGCGCCTTGATGATGACTCAACAAGAGCGCGACCAGCATGCTGTATGGGCTCAGGAAATGCAAGACGATGGCATGGTCCCCGGGGTGGGGGATGACGATTTTACAAAGTTCCTCGACCTGGACAATGACTTCCAACACTACACCAACTTGAACAATGGCCACTCCGGCCTTGATACGCCCATGGGTCAACTGGGCTTTGGGAACGGTAATGCCGACCTGACATACTCGGGGGCCGAGCAGATGAACATGCACGTCAGTGCGACGAATGAACCCGTCGCCTATCGCAGTCATATACCGAGTCAACCGTATGGGCAATACTCACAGTATCAGCAAATGCAGATGGCGCCGCAATACCATGTACCTCCTACGCCCGTGAGCTCTGAGATTCACCCGGGAAAGTATGCGCAGATGGGAAACAACGGGCAGTTGCTATTTGACCATCAGGCGGTACGTGGACGACCGAAACTCTGGACGCCGATGTACTGACGGTCTGTAGGTCTCATTCACACCTCTCGTGTCTCCTGCGCAAACGCCTATGGATCATGCGTACTCCATGTCCGACTACGGCTTGGCCGATGAGTTTTTCAGTCCGTTGACGTCGCCCGCGATTGAAGCACAAGCCGCGTTTAGCTCAACTGGAACAACCGCATCGCCGGTTGATCTCAATGAGCTACCGACCGCAGGGAAGCCCGCTGCAGCGGGCACTAAGCGTGCTCGAGGAAAAGGGGCGAATGCCGCTCGTGTGCCGGCCCGCAGCGTAAAACAGTCTCCGGCGATGAAGCCTCAGCCGCGCCGTCGACATCCTTCTCTTACTTCTTTGCCAATGGAGAAGATACAAGACATGCTCCCACAGCCTGCGTCCGGGTCTACTCTGCACCCATCAGCCCCTCATGGCGCCGTGTTTCAGGGCAGTGATGATTCGGTTTCCCCGGAGGCCTTGTCGGAAACCGCCATGAGACCACCTCCAGTGCCTCAAGCTGGCAGGTCGCCGCAACCGACCGTCACTCCTCAAAATACGCAAGGCAACAATCCAGTCACGCCCGCGACTTTGATGCGTATGCCGAGCAATCAAGCGATGCCTACGAAGATAGACCAGACCAACATCTCTCAAAATGAAGACGAGCCCATGGAGGATATCATGTTGCCTGATGCTGCCGCTCCTGCTACAAGCCAGACAGGAATTCCATCCATAGATAATGGTCGAAGCTCGGTCTCGAGCGAAAACACACCAACCCTGTCGGCAAAGTCCGCTAAAATAAATGCAGCAAGCACCCCTCGAAGTGTGTTGCCTAGAGCTACATCACAAGAAAATTTCGCGAAGCCGGGAAAAGTCGAGAACCGAGGCGGAGGACGTGCCAGCAAAAAGCGGCAGGGCACGTCGTCCGCCACGATATCACCTGCACTGCGACCAAAGATCTCGCCTAGTATCAGTCCATTAGCACCTGCAGCCGGTAAGCGTCTCTTCGCGAGCGATGAGGGCCATAAACTAATCGTACTAGGTCCCGGGATGTCACATCTCTCAGCGGAAACGAGCGCCTTATATCTGGCATCGAAGTCCAACTACCAGAACATCCTTGAAGGCACGCATTTGCCAGGAGTATCGTACCCGGAGACACTGGCTGAGAACCTTACTTCGAAACGTACATCACACAAGATTGCCGAGCAAGGCCGCCGAAATCGAATCAATCTGGCATTGAAAGAAATCGAGACACTTCTTCCACCAGCTATCCTTATTGCGAATGCCAAGAAGGAGAAATCGCCAAAAGACGAGATGGACGACGGGGAACCCCAAACTTCTAAGAATTCAGCCCCCGGCCAAGGGACGAGTAAAGCGAGCACCGTGGAAATGGCAATTGTCTACATTAAGAGCCTTCAGAACGAATTGAAAGAGACAAAGGAAAAGCTTGAACTCGCCGAGAAGAAAGTCGCCGAGGCAAACGTGAGTGAGAGCAGCACAGGGAGTCAGACGACATCTGAAACATAGGAGCTAAGAAAGGGACTCAAGCTGGTTGGATTTATGGCTTAATCTGGCGTGACGGGTTTATGAGTCTCGGATCGCAATGAAGAAGAAAAAGACACCAGCAGGCTACCAGGAGTTCATTGATTTAAGATGAGCGTACGAGGGTACGGATTTGCTAATCTTCTGATATATTGTTCAGAGTCGATAGAGAGCTGTGATTTCAGCACAATCATCTTGCGTATCATGTGCAGCATGGTCTTGCCATGAGTGGTGGGTGGGAGGCTTTTTGTGTACATTTTCCCGTGCCACCGTACAGTCTTGGAGCACGTTGTGAAAAGCAATATGAATATCAATCAAGTTTGTCGCTCGAAAGCGAAGTGTCCGTGCTGCATTGTGTGTCTGATTTCCTCGGTTCGCCATGCAAGGCTGTCGCCGACTATTTGCCAGAAAGATCGTTCTAGATACCACTGGTAAAGGCTAGTCGGACAGCCCCCGCGTTGTGGGTTGCCGTGCAGCAAGGCAACCTAAGCTAGAATTGAGCCGTCAGACAGAGGATTTTAGAAATCCCTGTGAGGCTGCACCACCTACGCCTGACCTGGGGGGTCACCTAAAGAACATGACGCCGGTATTGCCCGTGTGTTTGGGAGAAGGGTTTTGATGAATGGGACTTGCGGTAGCAGAGCTCATGGATTACCATCTTTGCACGGGATGTAGAACTCGCAGGTAAACTGCGCTTCACGTCACGGAGTCCTAATCAATTCATATTGAAGAAGAAGAAGCGATCTCGTCAGACGCGGGCAATAGACATTGACTAAGCTTAAGCCCTGGAGCCTTGGCGAGAGAAAGACCCACAGTGAGCTGGCGGACCATTCAGGTGGCCGCCTGGGGGGCAGGACTCAATCGAAGGCCGTAGAATCATGAATAGATTTTCTGTCCTATATAGCCGTTGCTGAAGCCTTTCCTCCTTCTCACCAACTCATCACGGATAAACTTTCATTTCCCTGCTTCGACGACAGTTCACTCACCTGTCTCTATCCCGAACCTACTCTTAAACTGTAAGTCTCACTCCTTGTGACACTTCTCCATGCCCTGTGGCAGTTGCCTGATCGATCCGGCCTCCCCAATTGCGACGAGGACGAGATGAGCAGGCGGCACTGTCGGGCGCACAAACTCCATTGAGTTCAACTTCACATTTAACTCCACTCGTACTGACTACTTGTTCTCCCTCAGACCTAATATTCTCCCAACACCGCAGCCATGGCTTCGGAAAGCTTCGAGTTTCAGGCTGAGATCTCTCAACTGCTCTCCCTCATCATCAACACCGTCTACTCAAACAAAGAGATCTTCCTGCGGGAACTGATTTCCAATGCCTCCGATGCCCTTGACAAGATTCGATATGAGGCTCTGTCAGACCCCAGCAAGCTGGACTCTGGCAAAGACCTCAGAATCGACATTATCCCCGACAAAGAGTCCAAGACTCTCACCATCCGCGATACCGGTATTGGCATGACCAAAGCTGTAAGTCAACATTTGTAACCTCGTCTGTAGCGGCGCGTGCGACTAACGTCCTCTCTAGGATCTCGTCAACAATCTCGGTACGATCGCCCGATCAGGTACCAAGCAGTTCATGGAAGCCTTGACTGCAGGTGCCGATATTTCTATGATCGGTCAATTCGGTGTCGGTTTCTATTCTGCCTACTTGGTCGCCGACAAGGTCACCGTTATCTCCAAGAACAACGATGACGAGCAATACATCTGGGAATCTAGCGCAGGCGGCACCTTCACCATCACTCAGGACGAGAGTGGTGAGCAGCTGGGCCGTGGCACCAAGATCATTCTCCACCTCAAAGATGAACAGACCGATTACCTGAATGAGTCGAAGATCAAGGAAGTCGTCAAGAAGCACTCCGAGTTCATCTCATACCCCATCTACCTCCACGTACTCAAGGAGACTGAGAAGGAAGTCCCCGATGAGGAAGCTGAGGAGGTTGAGGAAGACGGCGAGAAAAAGGCCAAGATCGAGGAAGTCGACGACGATGAGGAAGACAAGGAGAAGAAGCCCAAGACCAAGAAGGTCAAGGAGTCCAAGATCGAAGAGGAAGAACTCAACAAGACCAAGCCCATCTGGACCCGCAATCCCTCCGATATCACGCAGGAAGAATATGCTTCCTTCTACAAGTCGCTGTCAAACGACTGGGAGGATCACCTTGCCGTCAAGCACTTCTCCGTTGAGGGACAGCTTGAATTCCGCGCCATCCTGTTCGTCCCGAAGCGTGCTCCGTTCGACCTCTTCGAGACGAAGAAGACCAAGAACAACATCAAGCTCTACGTCCGCCGCGTCTTCATCACCGACGACGCGACCGACCTGATCCCTGAGTGGCTCGGCTTCATCAAGGGTGTCGTCGATTCTGAGGATCTTCCCCTCAACTTGTCGCGCGAGACTCTCCAGCAGAACAAGATCATGAAGGTCATCAAGAAGAACATTGTCAAGAAGACCCTCGAGCTCTTCAATGAAATCGCCGAGGACCGCGAGCAGTTTGACAAGTTCTACTCGGCATTCAGCAAGAACATCAAGCTCGGTATCCACGAAGACTCCCAGAACCGCCAGTCTCTTGCCAAGCTCCTGCGGTTCAACTCGACCAAGTCTGGTGAGGAGACTACCTCTCTGTCCGACTACGTCACGCGCATGCAAGAACACCAGAAGCAGATCTACTACATCACTGGAGAATCTATCAAGGCTGTTCAGAAGTCTCCATTCCTTGACTCATTGAAGGAGAAGAACTTCGAGGTCCTGTTCTTGGTTGACCCCATCGACGAGTATGCCATGACTCAGCTGAAGGAGTTCGATGGCAAGAAGCTCGTCGACATCACCAAGGACTTCGAGATGGAAGAGACCGACGAGGAGAAGAAGGAACGTGAGAAGGAAGAAAAGGAGTATGAGAGCCTGGCGAAGAGCCTCAAGAACATCCTCGGCGACAAGGTCGAGAAAGTCGTCGTCTCTCACAAGCTCGTCGGTTCTCCTTGCGCCATCCGCACCGGTCAATTCGGCTGGTCTGCCAACATGGAGCGCATCATGAAGGCGCAAGCTCTCCGTGACACCTCCATGTCCTCGTACATGTCGTCCAAGAAGACGTTCGAAATCTCCCCCAAGTCGCCCATCATCAAGGAGCTCAAGAAGAAGGTTGAAGCTGATGGCGAGAACGACCGCACTGTCAAGTCAATCACTCAACTTCTCTTCGAGACTTCTCTGCTCGTTTCTGGCTTCACCATTGAGGAACCCGCCAGCTTCGCCGAGCGTATCCACAAGCTTGTCTCTCTCGGCTTGAACGTTGACGAGGAGGCTGAGACGGCCGAGGAGAAGGAGGCCGAGGAGGCTCCTTCCGCTGAGGCTGTCGGCGAGAGCGCCATGGAGGAGGTTGACTAGACGATTGCTACGACGACATAGATGTTGCACTGACGAGATCTCACGCTTGAGCGATTGTCACTGTGTCATCCATACTGGCGTTCGGTGTCGGTCAGACTCGGGGTTCCTCTTGCCATGTTTTCCCCTTTAGCGATATCCCGGCAACGAGTGGAAATGGTTTGAAAGAAATGGTGGTATGCAGACCAAAAAGTGGACAGGAAATGGATGGAACGAGAACAGGATCGAGCATCAAGCGTCCCTTCGTGGTTGAGGTTTAGAGCTTCCTGTAATCCATAGTCAATTGATTGCATGATTGAACCAGACTGCTGATTTTCGTGTCTCCTCAACTCTGACGTGCCGTAGAGAACAAAAACAAAACTATACTCGTACCCCAAAATCCATCGAGCGACGAGCAACTGCAGATCTAGATCCCTGCCAGAAAATCTCCGGATGGGGAAATTTTGGAATACGAGGCGCGTTGGAGAAGATCTGTCCCCTTCAGCTTCACGTTGTGTGTGCGCGCATAGTCACTTTCGGCCTCGACACTTCCCTCCGAAACAAACATGTCGATATCCGTTCCCATGAAGCTTCTTGATCGGTGACATTGCATTGCGCCCCATTGAGATTCACCTCGGCGCCTTGCTGTCCCGTTTCGTCCCTTCCCGTCGCTTCACCAGCGGCGCTGGGCTTGCGCTGTCACTCCACACCCTCCTTTGCTTACCTGCACTGTGTCTAAGCTTCCGAAATCCTCTCCCTCAACTTCACGGCGAGAATACTCTTTTGCGTGATCGAGAAAGAAGACTGAAATAATATCACGTCATGGCCACGAGGTCACGGTTCCACAAGCTGGACGCCTTCACGAAGACGGTCGAAGATGCTCGCGTGCGGACGACGTCTGGCGGGATTGTCACGATCACCTCAATCCTCATTATATTATACTTGGTGTGGGGAGAATGGGCCGAGTACCGGAAAATACTGGTCATGCCGGAGTTGATTGTGGACAAGGGGCGAGGTAAGAGAGCGACTCTCGGGACACCGACAGCCATTGCTGAGTCCAGAAGGACACATGAACTCATGCTAACACATCTGGGTCTTCCTTTCTGTAACAGGCGAGAAGATGGAAATCCACCTCAACATAACCTTCCCGCGGATCCCCTGCGAACTGCTCACCCTCGACGTCATGGACGTGTCTGGCGAACAGCAGACGGGCGTCGTCCACGGAGTGAACAAAGTGCGCCTCTCCTCCCGGGGCGAGGGATCTCAAGTCATCGACACGACTGCCATGATGTTGCATGACCAGCAAGACAACGCCGCGCACCTAGACCCGGATTACTGCGGCAACTGCTACAGCGCGCCGGCGCCCCCGAACGCCAAGAAGCCCGGCTGCTGCAACACGTGCGACGAGGTGCGCGAGGCGTACGCGGCCAACAGCTGGGCGTTCGGGCGGGGGGAGGGCGTCGAACAGTGCGAAAGAGAAGGCTACGGCGAGAGACTCGACGCCCAGCGCCAGGAAGGGTGCCGCATCGAGGGCGTCATCCGCGTGAACAAGGTGGTGGGCAATTTCCACATCGCCCCAGGCCGCTCCTTCTCCAACGGCAACATGCACGTCCACGACCTGAACAATTACTTCGACACGCCCGTGGAAGGAGGCCACACTTTTACGCATGAGATCCACAGCCTCAGGTTCGGGCCGCAGCTCGACGGCCAGGAAGGCTCCAAGTGGAGTGACCATCACCATTCGAACCCGCTGGACGGCGTGAAGCAGGAGACCGACGAGGCCGGGTTCAACTTCATGTACTTCATCAAGGTGGTGAGCACGTCGTACCTGCCGCTCGGGTGGGACGAGGACCGCTCGCAGAAACAGCATTCCAGAATGGCGGACTTGATCCCCTTGGGCATGCAGGGCAAGGGTGCCGGGTCGCAGGGGAGCATCGAGACGCATCAGTACAGCGTGACGAGCCACAAGAGGAGCCTGGCGGGCGGGAACGATGCCGCCGAGGGGCATAAGGAGAGGCTGCACGCCCATGGTGGCATTCCCGGCGTATTCTTTAGCTACGATATCTCGCCGATGAAGGTCATCAACAGGGAAGCCCGACCCAAGACGTTCGCCAACTTCCTGACGGGAGTATGTGCCGTGGTTGGGGGGACGCTGACTGTGGCGGCCGCAATTGATAGAGGGCTGTATGAGGGGAGTACGAGGTTGAAGAAGGTGCATCAGGGCTGACGCGGGATGGGGAGTTGAGTCAAATATTGACAATGGTTACGCATAAGCATGGGAGTTGTAGGGTACGAGTCATGGGCAATCGTCACGGTCATCTGCGGTAGAAATGTAGTAGCTATGGATGAAAAATGTGAAGCACGATCGAGGTAAAAAGGCAGACTCCTCGAGCAACCATCGGATACATACCAACTCCCAACACCCGAGCATAGCAACGATAAAAGTGAACGAGGTCGCTAGATCCCCGTCCACTGCGAACTTGGAGTGACAGCGGCGATTCCGAGCCTCCAGACCTTCAAAATTCATGACAATAATCGAACGGGAGCATACGCCGTGAACCAGCATTTGCCCCTCTCTGTCGCGGTGTTCTTTCGCCTCTTTTCCCATCGGAGGTATCAGTGTAGAACCGAGCCAAGTATCGACTTACTGTCCACCTTCCCTAGAACTTTCGGACAAAAGTCAGTGAAAACATTCCCCACAGCAATTTCTCGATCGGACAGTGCACGACTTGAACGAATATTTCAGAAGAACCAAAGTTCTAAGCACCGACGCCGGGGCCGAGGGTCGGCGCATTTGACGATGCGCTTTGCCTCCAATCCATGTTTGTTGGACGAGGATTGTTGCTCTCCCAGCATGCCTTTTCCGGCTCTTCCTATGCCATGAGGTTTCTTGTGTTCATCATTGAGGTGGGAAAACAGGTGTGATGGGAGCGAACGGAGATGGAGATGGAGCTTACTTTGAGTTGCTGGGAGAGTGCCTAAGAGAGGACCGAAATCTCGCTCAATAGATTAAGACTCGAACATGCATTGGGAGTCGAGTGCGCGTGGCGCCGGCGCCAGCTCCAGTCAGAACACAGAATGCCTTGTACTAGAATGTCGCGCGTTGATCACGGCTTTGCGGTGACAAGGTTGTGGACGAGGATGAGAATGTCTGAAGACAAAGATTGAAGATGGAGAAATCTCTTGGCTGCGCGTTTCCTCTTCTAGACAGACTGCGGATCTCACCATTTAGGTAGTCAGACCGAAGGAGCTAATTCACGTGGTTTATGGTGATCTTCCCAATGTGCAACAGAATACAAAGAATCGTCCGTGCTGATGATACCGGAGCTGTCGAATCACACATCTTACAGTTGTGCCAAATTCTCTAGGTCTCATGTTTCTGCGTCATTGGCCATGTTGGGCCTCAGGCTGGAGAGCCATGTCTAAAAGGTCTCTAATGCTCACAAGATTCTGCTGGTCGGCCAATTTTGCACTTTGGTCACATCATTCTGAGGGAGAGTTGAAAGTTCCTTCAAAGTTACCACTAACCAGACTTCCTTGTAATAGTCCCCAGGCAAGTCCTCCCCTCCTAGTCCTTGGAGCCTTCAAGGTATGCTCACCAATCCAATTGCACCGTGGCTGGGCGCAACATGCAAAGAGCAGGAAACGGAAGCGCGGGCGTGACCGGTGAGGCGCAGCCCACTGAACACCAACTCCAAACTACAGCGAGCAGCAATTCATCCCAACATCATCTCGCACCACCATACTTCCACTGAGTCCATGTCTCTGAGCATGAGCCATTTGCCTTCAATTTAGCCTTGATTCGCTAGAAGGACTGTTTTCTCGCTGGTTTCACTACAGTCGAGATCAAAGACGCCATTTCCACCACGCATCGCTTCACCATGCGGCTACTCCACACCAAAGACCTCCAACTACACAATTTCGCCTCAGGCAAAGCTCCCAGAAAGTACGCCATCCTTTCTCATACGTGGGAAGAGGAAGAAGTTACCCTCCAAGATATGGAAAGAGGGCTCGCACCAACGATGAAGGGCTATCTGAAGCTCAGGAATAGCTGCCAAAGAGCAACCAATGACGGATACGAGTGGATCTGGATCGACGCCTGCTGTATCGACAAAACGAGTTCGGCGGAATTAAGCGAAGCCATCAATTCGATGTTCGAGTACTACAGCCATTCCAGCGTTTGCTACGCATATCTAGCCGACATTCAGAGCCTCGAAGGCTTGGAAAAGAGCAGATGGTTCACACGAGGCTGGACGCTGCAGGAGCTTCTGGCGCCTCGAGTTGTCATCCTTTTCGATAGCCATTGGCGGAAGCTTGGAACAAAGCAATCTTGTTCCCAACAGATATCCTCCGTGACTGGGATTCCAAAAGTCGTTGTACTAGAAGGATCCATCCAGACTTGCAATGTAGCTCAACGGATGTCATGGGCCTCGCAAAGACAAACTACGAGAGATGAAGACATCGCTTACTGTCTATTGGGCCTCTTCGACGTCCACATGTCTCCCATCTATGGCGAAGGCGCTGAAAATGCGTTTCTTCGCCTTCAAGAAGAGATCCTTCGTCAGAGTGCAGATCACACATTATTCTTCTGGACGCCAAAACATGACCCTTACAACCAAGGCCTACTGGCTAGTTCGCCTAGGGCATTTTGCACCCATCCCGAGTGTTTTCACTGGATGGGTGAGTTCCGGGAAAAGGAAAGTCCCTTTGATCCTTATGCACGCCTGAAGAGAATATCCACCGGGGCATGGAATCTATTAATGAGCGGGAAGGGCCCGACTCGCCTCACTCGACATATCCCAGTGGAAGACCAGGATCATCCGGCTCCGGCATCTTTATCTCTCGGCCAGTCAGGCTTACAGATATCGCTATATTCCCTCAACAGGGAGGAACTGGGAGACTCGCGACATCCGAGTGCTAATGAAAAGATTCTCCTTTTCAATATTTTTCTCAAAAACACCAATGCTCCAGCCTTCGTCTACCTTGTATTAGTTCGCGAAAAGGAAGTAGACTTAGTTACCGGCTTCGTACCTAATCGACTAGGTGCGTGGAGGCGCCATGTTTACTTCGAAGAGGCCGCAGGATATTCCAAAGGGTTTCGGGAGATGTCATTTGAACGAGTGTCAATCACCATCTCTCAAATGAAGACTCCCGTAATCTACTCCGGGCCACCCCTTACTTTCGCATTTCGTGGGAAGCAAAGTGAGGCCCTCGTTTCATATGTGCTATTCGCAGAGCCGGAGGGCATTTTGAGGGGCAACTCCAGACCAGGGGAGTCTTTTCAATGTCGTGGGGGTATTGTCGTTCTCCAGCACTCTTGTGCACAATGCGACCCCCGACAGAAGATTGCACTTTGCTTCGGAGGCCATGGCACAATCTATCAGCCCTGGTGCTCTCTCGGCCGTGCCCCTATGCTGGGAGAAGATGGATCTCCAAGGGGAGCCACATATCAATTTCACGAGGCGCTAAAATCTTTAAGTGCTAGATTCGGTTCTAGAACGGGTACTCTTCTGCCATGTGGGATGGTAGTAAGTGGGCAGGTCGATATTGATGGAGATGGGGATTGCTATTTCATTGTGTTGCGCGCAGAGCATTGGGATACGTACGCTCAACAGTTTCCTAAGGATTGGTTGAAATAATGAAGCACAGTCTACTTTAGCGGTATATTACTTGCCGTTTCCAATCTTCAAAGCGCCTCATCCTCCAGAGTGGCTGTTTCCCTGGTCCTTGCTGCAGACGAGCGTGGTGACTCGATGTATCTCATCACCTCGAATCCGAGTGCTCTCAAACTTGAAGAAGTCGAAACACGTCGACTTCCCTACGGAGTAGACGAGCTCGGTATCCATTCTACGCATATCTCACCACCTGTTAGCGATATGTGGTATGTTATCCACCTCGTCATGGTACGTCAAAGCTTGTCTTAACCGTCGGCCGATTACTCTTCGGGGAGAGGAAAAATCATATTCTACAACATCACCTCGCTCGGTCTCATCTTTTTGTGAACCCCAAGGTCAGAACTTGGCCTTGACATGAAAGGGCCAGGAGTTGCTCTCCATGCCGCACTGATATGCCAACGCCCCGCTTAAGAGTCTGCTCAGGTCTGGCCGGGTTGCTGTCTCTCTCTAATGGCTCAACTATTTGGTTGAGAACACAGGGTCGTGCGCCCCGCCACTGGAGCTGGGGGCTTTCAAGACGCATCTTGCGCCATGAACGCCTCTAAGGTGTTGCGCGAGTCCGAGATGTCAGGAAGATGCAACGATGAAGACACAGCATCCGCTGCCTATTCGGCACAACAGTGTATTGGTAAGGCCAAATACTCGACCCCTCGAGAGGGTCACAGCTGCGACAAGCGCACCTGAGGAGATACCGATGTGAGGTCGCCTATGACGCTGCATCTGGTGCGGTCTACTCGAAACAAACCGAGCCGCAAAAGTAGTCTGGCCTGATGCTGTTCAGGCTGCCCGTCTATGGATGCCTCGTCACCGATGGTTGGAGTGCTGACGGGTCTGGCGGAGGTGAGAATGCGTTCATCGTGATGCTGGCCAATTGGACGCGGTGACCTCTTGTAGAAAAGAGGATAGCACCATTCCATGTCGGAGCTGTTTCTGCGTCGCTGGTCGAAGAACAAACAAATGCATCTAGTGTGTTGGAGAGCAGTGGGAGGCTAGCAACGACCCCGCCTTTCCGTCCTGACTCGACACCAGATTGCCTAGGCACAACCGAACAGCCGTTGAAGGTCTGGAATTGCCAATGGCAGAAGCGAGGTACTCCTTTAAGCCAATGACGCGATCTGGCGTCGAGATATACCAGCAAGTGGTCCTGGGCAATATCCGTTTTCAGCTATTCTTGTTGCCAGGGCGGCTATCTCGTGGACAACCGAGGGACCACCTTTGTACACCATATATGTAAGTCGGGATAGAGAGTCTCCTCTTTTCTCCTGTCAAGTACGTACCAGTTGTTTGCATTCAGGCCCGGCAGTATTGAACAAGACATAAGTCGGCACGCAAAGACAGAAGAGGCCCGTTGCACCACAGCCACGTTTCCAAAATGCCCGAACACCTCGATGCGTCGGCCTTGAAGGACAGGTCAGCAATTATCACAGGTACAGTCGACATGCTTATCCAGTTGGCGGACCATCTGACCAGTACAAGGTGCTGCATCTGGCATCGGACTAGCGACAGCGATACGTTTCGCTGAAGGTGGCGCATATGTGACCATCGCGGACGTTCAGGACGCTGCAGGGAAGAAAGCCGCCGCTGAACTGAGCGCCAAAGGCTATCACGTCTCCTTCGTCCACTGCGACACGACCAGTTGGGAGTCGAGTGTAGCGGCATTCAAGCACGCTGCTTCTTTTGGTCCCCGAGAAACGCTAGACGTCGCTGTATTGAATGCCGGTATCGAAGGTGACAAGGGCAGCATTACCGACCAAGTCCTCGCAGCGCCCGAGCCCTCGTTAGATTCTGATGTCGTGCCGGTACGTCCGGCACGGAAAGGAACTGCGGTGAACTTCCTGGGCGTGTACGACAACTGCTGGTTGGCCTTGCATTACATGCGTCTGCCTGCGAAAGTCGGGCCGCCCAAGGCGTCCAAGTCGTTGATCATGACTGGGTCTCTGGCGTCCTATGCTGACATGCCCACCAACACCGACTATAACGCTGCGAAATGTAAGTATTTTTTTTTATTTCGTTGACCATGGGCGCACGCTGATATGAACAATTAGTTGCCGTTCGTGGCATCTTCCGCGGCCTCCGGCATACGACAGCCACCATGAATGTCCGGGTCAACTTGATTGCGCCCTACTGGATCAACACCCCTCTGGTCCAGTCAGTTCTTCCTCAGCTGGAGGAATCTGGTGCCAAACTGTCGTGGACTAGCATAGACTTCGTTGTCGACGCCATGGTCCGATCCGCCACGGATGAGAGTGCTGGTGGTAAAGCATGGGGGATTTGGCCCGAAGGTTACTCTGATTTCCAAGACGACGAGGCCGGAGGCTGGGGCGGCGATCACTTGAGAGAGCATTTCAAGATCCGGCGGGCTAAGGGAGACAGGCTGATCTGATCTGATAATAAATACCCTGGGTCCCAAAGCTGCATACCGTAGCCCCCTCAGAACCACCGGCAATATTATTGCACGCTTGTTTGAATCGGTGGCCATATTTCGGTCGCGCAGGTTATCCTTAGGTGATTTCGCTCTGGCTCCTTCTTTCGAGGCCGGCCCACAGTCTTTGTAAACAGAATGTGCGCGCAGTAAGACGTGGGAACTTACCATGTTTGCTCCTGAAAACCGCAGCGCCAGATCAAGATTCTCATGGAGACCTCGAGGTGAGGCAGCAAAAGATCGCGTCCTGTTAGAATCCCGCCAAGCCTGCCAACAGTTTTCGGTGCCGAACAGGGCATTTGCTACCGCGGCATTCGCGTGCTACGATCCAAGACGGCTAGAGAGCCTCTTCTGCATTCGAGCACTTGTACGGAGTACACAGTCCGGAGCACATAGGCTCGCGTGGTCTGGATAGACGCCCCAGCCGTAGGAAGAGATAGCGGTATCCGAGGCGCACCCAGGCGCACGACAATGGGGTCACTCAAAACTTCGGACAGTCTCAGCCTCGAAGGGAAGCAAGGAAAGGTCGGTCCTTACGGAGAAAAGTGGGAATGGAGAGAGAGCGAGCTCAAACATCATTTTAGAGCGAACATTGTCCAAGCGGCGGCGCTTGCGCGAATGGCTGTATGTTGATGCTCTGGATGAAGCCGGATCATCTACTGCCAGAGGCCTCGTTGTTTCCCCGAGAGAGATCATGGAAAGCATTCCTGAAGATGCATCTCTCCAGTTGATATTTTCTTGTCGACATTGCCCTCCCTCGCAAGTGGTCTTGAAATAGTCATGGAGGAGACACTTACTAGGTGGTTTCTGCAGTGATCGATCAACAGCTGAGGGCCCGGCTGAAAGGAATGCTTATTCCATCAGTTCCAAATCGCATTGATTTCTTTATCGTTAACAGGTTCGGTCGGTGTAGAATTAGTCAAGGGAGAAATGGTTTAGGGAAGGCATGCTCCGGGACTGAGAGGGAGTGGTTGGCTTCACAATTGCTGTCCGGCGCTGACGGACCACGTTGAGGCATTGAGATATGGTGTCATTTTGTTTGCTTTCTCGACGGATCGCATGTAAGACGTCTCATTGATGCTCTTGAGACGGACGGCGCTTTTGTTCAGACTGCTTGAATCACAAGCCGTGATTGTCAGACCCGCCAACGCGAGTCCAGTCGGCGTTAGTAGAGCCCGGGTCGAGGCGCTAACCCCTTTGAGTTGGGAACCTCCAACTGGCGAGATCCGGGGGGAGCATTGGGGGAACACTTTGTTCGTACGCAAAGTACTCGTGGTGATGTCTTCTGATACAAGGGCACCGTGTCTCGGCAACAACAATAGGACTTGCCTTGAATCAGTCTCCGAGGAAATGCGTATCACGTCCCAACAATCAAACGATCTGCGGTGTCTCAGTTCTCACTCATCTAGTTCAGATGCCTGTCAATGGCATACAAACGGAAGTGGACTTACTAGATTCAGGTAAGGCGATCGTGGTAGACAACGCTGACATTCTGCTGATAAGTAAAGACGACTATGACCCCATAGCACACCTCGATCAGATATTCTCGCATCCTTCCACTCTCTCGTCCGTTACCCAGACATCCCAGATCCTCCAAGCTTACCAAGATGACCTCGAAAACGAAATCGAGGCCCTTGAGGACGAGCAGATCCAATCGAATGCAGAATGTCTCCAACGTATGGAGTTATCGAAAGCCGAGCTGGCCGAGCTCTTCGAGCGGATCGAGAGCGTCCGCGAGCGAGCATTGCGGACGGAACGGAACATCACCGAGATGACGGCCGACATCAAACAGTTGGATAACACGAAGAAGAATTTGACGTTGTCAATGACGGCTCTGAAGCGGCTACAGATGCTGACAACCGCCTACGAACAGCTGCGAGCCATGAGTAAAACGAGACAATACCGGGAATGTGCACAGCTGCTGCAAGCGGTGATCCAGCTGATGGCGCATTTCAAGTCCTATCGCTCGATCGATCAGATCGCAACATTAAGCAGAAACGTGGCGGATCTGCAAAGGGAGCTGCTGGAACAAGTTTGCGAGGACTTTGAGATTACATTTACCAAGGAAGAGGTTGCACAGAAGCGAGGCCTCCTTCACGAGTCGTGTCTTGTCGTAGATGCTCTGGGCGATTCCGCCCGCTCCAGGTTGACCACCTGGTACTGCAATACCCAACTCCGCCAGTACCGGCATATCTTCAAAGGCGATCAAGAGGCCGGGTCACTGGACAATATCGATCGGAGATACTCCTGGTTCAAGAAGACGTTGAAGATCTACGACGAGGAGCATGCCGCAATATTCCCGTCGCATTGGAGAGTCAATGAGATCCTCGCAAACGTCTTTGCCGAAGGCACGCGGGACGACTACAAGGGCATTCTGTCACGCTCCACTCGCAATGGACAGACGATCGATGTCAAGCTATTACTGTCGTGTTTGCAGCAAACACTCGACTTCGAGCATAGCCTCGAGAAGAGGTTCAACCAGAGCTCAAGGGCATCCATCGACACTATGGCTTCGGCGAGCGACACTCCAATCTTTGGCCAGCCGATCTCTGACGCCTTTGAACCATATCTGAGCCTGTGGGTCGAAGCACAAGACAAAGAACTGGCTGCATTGATGCCGCAGTACAAGCAGCGACCTACCAGAAGTTCAGAAGAAGATTTCTCCTCTCAGCAGGTCATTACCTCATCGACCGAACTCTTCAACTTCTACCGGCTGTCACTCGCACAATGTGCGAAGCTCTCTACCGGGCAGCCTTTGCTGGAGTTGACGAAGGTGTTCGGGCGATATCTCGATCAGTATGCGCAGCAAGTGCTGCTGTTCTACATCTCAGAGAAGCCATCGGGCGGGACTCCGTCCAGGATACCTACCGTTGAAGATGTTATCTTGGTGCTCAATACCGCCGATTACTGTTTCAACACATCCAATTCTCTGGAGGAGAAGATTAAAAGTCGCATAGATGAGCCACTGAAAGAGAAGGTCGATCTTCAAAACCAAGCGGACGCTTTCATGGGCATTGCGAGTGCAGCAGTCCGAGGTCTAGTCCGTAGGGTTGAGGTCGATCTAGAGCCCAGCTGGCGAGAGATGCGGAACACGGCTTGGTCAAAGATCGAGATTGGCGAGAACCAAAGCACCTACATTGCCGGCCTGCAAAATCGCATCAAAGACCGGTCGAGCGAGATATTAGGGATGCTCCACAAGCAACAGTACGCTCGTGCTTTCGCCGACAACTTAGTTGAGCTTCTCGCGTCGACGTACCTTGCGAACATTGTCCAATGTAAGCCCATCTCAGAGGGCGGCGCTGAGCAGATGTTGCTCGACACTCACGAGATACGAAACATACTGAGCCACCTACTCCCCGGAACCCCGCCACCGCTGTTCCTCAAACGTGTGACTGCTGCGTTTGCGAAGATTGAACCACTGTTGAAGACTCTGCAAGTACGACCTTCACCCCCGGAAGCGCTCGTTCAGGCATACTTGATCCACATCGCAGACCTGTCAGAAGTCAACTTCCGCAAGGTTCTCGAACTCAAAGGGATTCGCACAAAGCCGGAACAAAATCAGCTGATTGAGCTATATCAAATGCACAAATTCAGTCCACGGTATAAAGACTCACTCGTGGAGAAGTCACCTCTCCTTACACCTCTGACACTAGGACCGTCAACGTCGGGTCCTGGCGCAGCGGTGACTCCTGCAGCTGCCCTCCACAACCTCTCGGCTCTGGGGAATTCCGCGGCTGCATCGTTGAGCACAGCAAACCTGCCGGCGAACATGAAGTTTGACGCATCGGGGCTAGGCAGCGCGATCATCGACCGTTTCAGCAGCCCTGGTCTTGGGACACCACGGGATGGAGCCACGAGCCCAACATTTGGATCTGGCGCAGCAGGCGGGAATGTGGCAGGAGACGGTGTCTTCTCTGGCGCAGAGGCTGGAGCGAAGTTAAATGAGAACTTGAAGAACATAGGCAAATTCTTCAAACGGGACTTGGGCGGGTTTGGAGGCATCGGTCGTTTTGGTAGTAGTAAGACGACCAGCCCGGCTCCGCCCGAAGATCGGGCAAACGGTCGATAGAGTATGACACGTAGATTGAAGAAACATGAACATGTCCAGCAGGTACTACTACAGCATGCTGGCGACGCCGCATGAAGCCGCCATAGATCACGGACCAATCACGGCACCAGCCGACAAAGAGGCGCGGCCGAAAGCGGACTAGCCTTTGAAAGTTCCGCATCGAGGCTAGTGCCGGTCACGTGGTGCTGCCTGACAGGGTCTTTTGAGTCGAGTTCCGCCTACGACGACAAAGTTCTTTTTGTTCCTGACAAGTTCAATGTTCATCTTCACTTTGTCACACAATCTATTCTCAGACACGGCCATTGTGACCTCGCCGATCTCCAAGTCTCATCCTCCCACCGGCCGCAGGATCTCCCTGCGGCAGTTCGCGATTTCTACTGCTGTGACTACCTTCGACACACCCTCGTCACACGTCCGCCACATACGAAATCTTGGAGACCACAGTCACGACCACATTCACAAACCCGAGTACATCATTCACATCATCCACAATACTTATATCAACAACGTTTGCCAGACGAGTGACAACTGTATGGTCACACCTTAGGGTTGAGAGAACGTAGTCGTACAAACAATATCTCCGTTTCTTGGCACCTTGGAAGGCTCTGGGACAAGTCTCGAGCCCACCGAACACACGACATTTACACCATATCACGCCAACGTTAGCAAATCCAGGGATATTTGGTTTTAAATTTTCAGGTCGGGGCATCTACGATGGCATTCGGGAAGGGCGGCTACCGCGGAGGAGGCCAATATGGAGGAGGACGTGGCCGAGGCGGCGGTCGGGGAGAAGGACAGCATTCTGGCAATTCCACGATAGAGCTGGTCGTCAAGGGATGGACAAACTCGACAATACCGGCACGGGATCAGAAATCTGCGGTCCTAACGTTTCTCAAAAGCAAATCAGGTTGCCAAATCTTATCAGACAGAGTGGTCAAAGTGCATATCCTCTTCATCGAAATCTGGGAACGGGACCAAAATCGATTCTACCAGTTGGATGGCAGCAGTTGGAGCGGAACTACGATTAAGATCGAAGAATCACGGCAGCGAAGCGACATTGGTCACAAAATCCCCCCGAGCGGCCCTCGCGCCGATGGAAACAATCAATACAGGCAACACAACAACGTTGGCTTCGGGTCGCAGAGCAACGGCATTAACGACGATCTGTTCACGGTTGGGGTGGCGGACAAGATAGCCGCCGTCATTCGCAGCTGCTACACAGAGGCCGACAAACACCTCAACCTAACCAACCTGGCCAACCACGCCGGGATCCAACAAATTCCCGACATACAGAACGCCACAGATGGCGCCAAGGTCTGGGAAGCGATCTTCACTGTTTGCAAGACGAAAGTCTGGCCGAGCAATCATCAACGAAACATAAGTGTGCACCTGATCAGTCTCAGACAAAACGAGATCACCAACGTTACAATAATCGAGGCCTTGTCGCGGTTCTTCCCCCGCATACAGGGCCTCGACTTGGGTGACAATAAACTTGACAACATGAACAGTTTGATCGCCTTCAGTGACAAGTTTCGAGAACTACAGCACATAATACTCGATGGCAACCCCGTCTGTTACCTGCCTGACACAGTACAGATATTACGACAGTGGTATCCCAAACTCAAACAGGTCAATAACACCGCCGTCGAGAGTATTCAAGGTGCGATACCATTTCCCGCGGTGCAGCCAGCACCAGCACCAGGAATACCGATAGGGATAGGGGTAGGACAGACACCCTTTCGACCCGATGATCGATATAAGGACGTGCCCACGGCACAGATCCCAGTGGATCCTAGTCGGCCATGGCATCCTGAGATACCTGTGGACTCTCTTTTTGCAGTCAAGACACCGGACAAACCTCAGGACGTCTGGGAACGCGAAGTGCTGGGACTCAGATTCAGTATTCAGACGAGGCTGAACATGGCTTCGACGGAAGAATGCCTGAAAGCAAATCATTGGGATTACGACAAGGCATTAGCCAATTTCACCGAAATCAATTCAAAAAACCAGATCCCTAGTGACCGGTTTTTGCCACTGTAAAGCAGCTTGACGGCCACCAGGGAGGAGGGAGTGCCGACGGACAGAAGGACTGTTGAACTGTATTAGTATGCAAGAATGGGCATTTTTCAGCGTGGCGCTCCCCTGATTAGCATGACTATGATAGCGACTCGGCCTCGTAAGGCATTACTTGGCTCAAGGGAGCCCTGGCTATGAGACAGCAAATCCAGGTGGCATTGTTATCTGCACGGCCCTACACTCGCTTGTTGATGTGTTTCTGACGAGCATGTGAAAGAATGCCACCGGGCTGACAGGGACACAGCGGACAGGGGTGTGGACGGCTTGTCACCCGTGCGCGAGGCACGTACCCGAGTGCTCGTACTCGTAGACTCCAATGATGATAGAGAACGTGTTACATATCACTCCTTTCCAAACCGCAGCTGTGGGCCCAAGATTGCTCTCTGTCCATATGTGTACTCCCACAGCTGGGACTCGAGGCGAGAATTTCACATGTGAAGGCGATGGACGTCATGGTGGACGTGGCCTGGTTGGCGAGCCTGACTATCTCACCCTTCCGGAGACGGTCCCATGTCAACCCGCCAGGAACCCGACGCGTACCTGCGTCCTTCGTCCTTTCAGCCCAACAGATATTTTCAGACTCGTGTTCCCAGCTGCTACTTGCTTCCCCTGTGCTGTCGATGATCCTTCGACATCCTTCATGGAGCACGACGTAAAGCCACTACGCGCTTTACCCCTCACACCGCCTCCCAGTACTGACGCCTCCATTGCTTTGCACTATGCTTTGGAGTTCAAATAAAGGGAACTCGCCTGCCTCTGAAGATGAGAAAACCGATGGGGAGTCCGGCGATGATGTTCCAAGGGAAATTGTGCTGGCGCAGCCGCAGCAGGGACGGACTCTGCTGCCTGCGCCTGCCGCGGCGATCATAAGCGGAGTCACCGGCCTCACTTCCTTCTACGTGCGTGGTGCTACCAAAGTCGGAGGATGGGGTCTCTACGCTGGCAGGGAAGCCACTCTCAAGACCTTGTCCGTCAGTCGGAGCGCGCTGGAATCTATCCTCATTGCCGCGGGAAGAGACGTCTCCGCCCGAAGCAATGGCGAGCTGGGACGTGCTGAGGCCGAGAACTTGTTGGAGAGGAGTGTACGTTCGAACACCCACGGAGGTGAGAATATTGAGCTGACTGACACCGAGACAGATCTCTGCCTTGCACTCGACCATTTCAACAACTTCCTTCGTCGCCTCAACAGGATTTTACCTGACAGAAGCCTTTATGAACTCGATATCCGGCCTCTCCATCCAAGGTCTGGCCACACTCAATGCCATTCTCGGCTCCACCGAATCCTCCCGCGCCGTTGCCGCCATCATCACCCTGATCCGAGACGAGCTTAACAAGCCTGAAGTGGGTGGCACTGGGGAGGTGGTTACATACTTGGATCTCATCATTGGAACCATTGGATTTGTCCTGCTGCAGAGATGGGGCAGGCGCAAGACAGAACTCGACTTTCGAGATGCCGGCGGCGAAGAGACAATATGGGATGCTGTCATCGATGACAAGGGTTTCAGAGCCGACGTGGTGGGCACCAGGCGGAAGGGCATGATCAGCCTCAACACCAACGTAGGCGGGCCGGCCATGACGTTCGCCTCTCCCGATGATGAAGACGAATTTGAAGCCCTGGAAAGGGGTACACTGTACGATGCTCAGACGGTCGCCCTGTCCACAGACGACCAGACGAGTCTGTCCGACGAGGAAATTCGAGAAAGGATCATGAGCCAGTTGCCCACTGGAGCTCGCGCCATCGTCACATCGGAGACCATAACAGCGAAGACAATCAAGGTCGATATCTACGATGGTCACACAGCTCACATTGATCCCCCGCCTGGTACTGTCATGGTGGCCGAAAGGTTGAACCATGAAGGCTCTGGTAACGGCATACAGGGCGGGCCTCATCAAACCGTCATCTTTCGCACAGCTTTGAAGAGATCAAGCAGCGTAGAGATGCCTTCGTCGACTAATCAATTGCGACTGACAGCCAGTCATGGATCACCACCTGATCACCTCGATGTCGACGACATGCTCGTCATGAGGAGCGCACCAAAACGGATTTCAATCGTCGATGAACCCGTCCAGATTGAACCAGCAGTCTTCTCCGGCTCCGAGCGAGATGATGAAGCCCTTGAGTCGTCCTCGCCGCCAACGTCGTCACCTCCAAAGTCCAATGGACCCATCGCGAATCAGAAGAAGAGCCGTCGGCCTGTCCTCCCCTCAAGCAAATCCTCGTCCGGCACGACCGCTACCAGCCGGATACCCCTGATGAAAGGTAAGAAAGACAAGACTTCGCTCGCAGCCAAGAGCGAGAAAGGTGGTGTGCTGAAGAAAGCACTGAAAACACTCAGCCCAAGTCAATCTTCGGCGGCAGTCAAGGATATGCAAAGAGCCCCCTCGAAGCCGCAGAAGCCATTACCCTCCGTACCAGCCCAGGCGCCCAGGTCTCGAGCGCCATCGACTAATCGTGGAGACTCTACACCTCACCGAGCTTTCGCTTCATCAGGCCACACGCCTTTGCCGAGTCCAAGTCTACATCGTGCGGCAGAGTCATCAACGAATTACTTTGCTGTACAGCACAGAAGAAGAGACTCGATTGTATCCCAGACCACCGAGACATATTCCGTACACTCACACGACAGCCGGCCAGGCTCACCCACATTCACTCGGACTCGGACCCGAGTTGTGAATGGCCTGACGCCAACACGATCGGAGCTGGGTTTGGCTTTGGACGAAACAGAGTCGAGGCTCGACCCGGCAACTGGTACTGTCCATCACCGGCGGTCTCGATCTTTCGTGCCTAGTCTCTATTCGATGGCTACCAAGGATTCGAAGGAGGCTATCCTACTGGCGCCGAAGACTCCTCTACCGCGTAAATCCATCTATGAAGACCACAGCATATTGGCTTCCCTGATCAACGAGGGTAAGGTGCCTGGGATATTCCCTGACCGCCATCTGGTAAAAACAGTTCGACGATTTGCAAGGTTTGCATCAGCCTCGTATGGGTCGAACTTCCTGAGGGTAATGGGCCTGACGACATCTGAAGACGATCTCAGCAAATCCACTGAATTGATGACTTTGAATGTGCATCATGAGCACAACTCGTTCTCGAGCCATACTGGTTTGCCCCCGGACACGATCCTATTGTCCTCTTTCTACGACCCCAAAGGCGTTACTGGCAATACCGACTGGTCACCGTCGGCCATATCTCCGCTGATTCATTTTATCTCGATCGACGACGATTCGAAAGCAGTTGTCTTAACGTGTCGTGGAACCTTGGGCTTCGAGGATGTCCTTACGGACATGACATGCGACTATGACGATCTCCTCTGGCAAGGCCAGCGTTACAAAGTACACAAAGGCATCCATGCGTCAGCACGGCGCCTTCTAGGCGGCAGTGGAAGCCGCATCATTGCCACCATCCGGGCAACATTAGAACAATATCCCGATTACGGCCTCGTCCTCTGCGGGCACTCCCTAGGTGGCGCAGTTGCCGCTATTCTCGCCATTCTAATCGCCGAGCCATCCTGCGACGGCTCCAAAACGTCCTTCATCACGGGCAACAAACCGAAACTGCTCACCCATCAACCCACCGACGCGCCCTACTCATCCTACATCCCGCCTATCACCCTCCCTGCTGGCCGTCCCATCCACGTCTACGCCTTCGGTACACCGGCGTGCATGTCCGAACTCCTCCGCTCCGCCACCTGTGGTCTAATAACCACCATCGTCAACCACGCAGACATCGTGCCCTGTCTCTCCTTGGGCATCCTTCACGACTTCAGGACAGTAGCACTGCACCTCAAGCACGATACATCCGATGCACTCGGCGCTCTCAGGACACGTGTGTGGAACCGTCTCACCAGCGCCGTCAAGTCTGCGTTCTACAATAATCCCAAGGGACCACCGCCGCCGGAGAACATGGCAGGTGACGGGCTCGGAGAGGATACGTGGGCGTGGGCTGCGCTGAAGACTCTGCGTGCCGCGATGATCAACGACAAACTCGTGCCGCCGGGAGAGATCTTTGTGGTTGAGACTACACGCGTCTTCGACCGTCTTGATCCCGACGTTGCAAGGGAGGCTGTGTTCGGACCAGATGATTCGAGGGATGATCGCACGGAGAAACTTTACCGCGCTCTGGGACGGCCTGCCACAAGAGTGCGGATGACATGGGTAAGGGATGTAGAGAAGAGGTTTGGAGAACTTAGGTTTGGGAGGGATATGTTTGGGGATCATAGTCCGGGCAGGTATGAGGCTGCCCTGGCGGCTTTGGAAAAGGGGATCTGTGAAGACTGAGGTACAAGAACACTGGCCTGAATCGGGGCCGAAGGTCAAAGAATGACCTGACGATGAAACGACACATGGATGCATAGCGATCACTATGAGCTGGGGCATGAGAGTGCTGGTCTGGACATACAGTTATATATTGTAATATTCTTGTGTTTTATCCAGAGGTATCTACCTTTTCTCCGGGCTTTCTTGTGAACATGCATGGCAGAGCTCGGAGTTGAGACAAAACAATATGTATTGTAGTCTGTATTAGCTCGAACCTCGACTTACCGCAGCAGGGGGAAGCATTTTTCACAAATAGTACGTCCAACCCACGTGCTGCTTTCCCCCATATTAACTGAGCCTTGCTGAGTGGTGTTGTGATGCCCTTGTCACTCAGAACCGCAGATGCTCGAAGCTGAGCACGGGTACCTTGCAGTTACTGTGCAACAACCATGGCATTGTCACCCTGGGGCTCTTCACAAGATCAACTCACGAGACCAGCTCGCAGTGAACATCGATCCTGCTGCCTCTGCAGGATGTGAATGGTGACTTTCTGCGCGTATAAATATACTCCTGGATTCATACCCTTCAAGCTAGCTTTCTTTTCCCATCGACAAAACGACGACAAAACTTGCTTGCTCACTCAACGCTTTCGCCCGAGCCACTATAGCATATCGTTAGCTGTATAGCTAGAGCACCACATACAAGGAGCTCGCTCAGGGCGAGCGGCAACACTTTAATTCCAGAAATCCTGCAACAATTAAGTAAGAAAGGCTGAAAATGAAGATGGGGCATTGGTACTGACAGGGTGCAGATCGACGTCTGTCCTCCAGATCGACACGTCAGCAAAGATGCGTACCTCTTCAGTCATCAGCTTGTTCGCGGCCACAGTCATGTTTTATGGTTTCTTCAAGGCCACAGACGCGTACGGCACCGCCAACGTCTGGCAGTGGTGCAAAGACTTCGACGTCTACTGTGGTGTTGTCGAGGGATGCGCTCCCGGAACGCCTCCGGGCCAGTGTAAAGGAGTTCATTGGGACAAGTTAGAGCCGAGCCATAACATCACGGTCAAGTTCGAGGATCACCCATCAGGCACCGGCATGACCATCATGTAACTCCACCTTCTCCCCTAATTGCCGACCTTGGGACGAGCTAACAGAAAAGTTCGCAGGTGCACCAGAGATCCAAACGCGTCTCCGATCCTGGTGACCCAGCTGGAGTGGACATGGGAGCAGGGCCAAGGGAAGGTCTCCTTCGACGTCAGCAACGTCGCCGGGGCTCCGTTCGCCGGCGAGGGCTTCATGCTGCGTTCCGTCGACGCCAAAGATCCCGGCAAGACCTCGAACCGCTGCCTCGACGCTTGGTGCGACAAGAACGACGTCTCCTGCAACCAGGCATACCAGGTCTGGAACGACGACGAGCAGGCCATGAGGGCTTGCTATGACGACGCAGTCCTTGATTTGCAGCTGTGTCTGTGAAAGCTAGGCCGCGGCGAGGGTCTCATAAGCAGAGCTTCTGCTTTGTCAAGCGGATGTTCTGGAGTAGAGAGGATTCGATAAGTTCGGGCAGAACCTGGACAATAGAAGCATGGGTGCGCCGTCGTAGGGACGGGGGTATCGTGCCAGCTTGTATAATTTTCCGCGCAATCTGGAAATAAAACACATGACATCAACATCGTGAAAGACGCCCACTAGGTGCTCGCCCACCCGCTACCCGCACAAGCGTCTAAGAAGGAGTCATAGTGGTGAAGCAGGCATGAGTTGCTCGTTTTTAGCAGAGCACAAATGTAGTAAGTGGAAGGAGAGGCAGAGCGATGACTCTTCAGTTTCTGAGTGGCGGCGGACGAACGAGGCATTGTCGTCATTGATTGGATCGAGGGGCTGAGGTGGGATTGCCACAAAAAGTCGCCTGCACAGTTCACACCAGACTGTCTGGGGGATGGGCCCATGCAGAATGATTCACACACCCTGTCTTGCGCTTTCGTCAACGCCTGGGGAACGCCGCTCACAGGGACAAAATATAAGAGCTTGGAAGATCCACGACTGGACTGCCTCTTGAAGGTCACCGCCCTCGTTGTTGTACCGCACACGCCACGCAAATAATCAATCAGTGACATTCACACCCCGCTTCGCTCCCAGCACTCATCCTCGCTCGCGCTCCTTTCACCAGCCAAACCGCACAACACAAATCGTCGTAGCAGAACCATTGAGTCGGCCGGGCAACCATGGCAGTCAGAGCACAGGTACGCGCGCGAATCACTTGCTTCTTCTGGGCGTCAAGACCGGACGAGGACAGGACAGAACAGAACGCTGACGTGCATGGATAATGTAGTTTGAAAACTCCAACGAGGTGGGCGTCTTTGCCAATCTCACAAACTCATACTGCCTCGTCGCCATCGGCGCCTCCGAGAATTTCTACTCCATCTTCGAATCCGAACTCGCAGACCTGATCCCTATCGCAAGATGTACCATTTCCGGCACCCGGATCGTCGGCCGCTTAACATCTGGGAACAAGAACGGTTTGCTGGTCCCTACCTCAACGACCGACCAAGAGTTACAACACCTAAGAAACACACTGCCGGACAAAGTAAAGGTGGAGAGAATTGAGGAGCGGTTGTCGGCACTAGGGAATGTGGTTTGTTGCAGTATGTGCACACCCTTCCCTCATTTCTTTCGCACGGGGACAAAAAACTTCACTTTGTAGACGCGGGACTAACTGACGATCTGCGCAGACGACCACGTTGCCCTAGTTCACCCGGATCTCGAGCGCGAAACCGAAGAAATCATCGCAGACACCCTGGGCGTCGAAGTCTTCCGCCAGACCATCGCCGGCAACGTCCTCACTGGCTCATACATGTCTCTCTCAAACCAAGGCGGCATCGTGCACCCAAAGACCTCCATCCAAGACCAAGACGAATTGTCCTCTCTGTTACAAGTCCCACTTGTGGCCGGCAGCGTCAATCGCGGAAGTCCCGTCGTCGGTGCGGGCATGGTGGTGAATGACTGGCTTGCAGTGACGGGCATGGACACCACGGCGACCGAGTTGAGCGTCATTGAGAGTGTCTTTAGGCTTGGGGAGGGCGGACCAGGTGGCCTGGACGCTAGGATGAATGCCAACAAGGAGAGCATCGTCGAGAGCTTCTACTGAGCAATCGGACATGGCTTTTCATCCAGGCACTCCTGCTCGACGAAAAACATCATTGATCCACGAATTGGCACGACGATCCCGTTCCGGAAGGCACCGCGACTTCTCTCCCGACGACAGATGCCGCTTCTCTTACTGTCTTTTCACCCCCATAGCGTCTCCCAAGTCTTCTCCACCGAGTTCCGCGCCCGGGGATGAGCTGGATGATCTGACAAAAGTTTGTTTCGACAAGCGCCGCAAGTGGTATGACGGGGATGCGGTCGGGGCTGGGAAGAAGGAATTGCCAGAAGGAGCAGTGATGGTGTAAGCACAGACGGGATTCAGCCATGTTCAGAATCCTCCCAGCGGAGGCACCGCTCGATATCGACCTCGGAAAACCCTGTCTCTTGTCTTTCATCACCAGTGTCGTGTCTGAAGAGTGTCCAAGGAAGGCTCCGGGTCGTAGGGCAAGCCTGCATAATGACGAGAGCGATCCCCGAGGCGACTTTCCCTGCACCTTTCAGACCTTTCCAAACCCGAGGGGTGGGTGCAAAGCTTCGGCATTCGATTGTGAAAGCTCGATCTCCAAATTTCCTGTTTCATGCCCTGCGCCCGCAGCTCTGCCCTTTTTTTTCGTCCTGATCTGACTTCCTAAGCTCGTCACGAATCCAGCGGATCCTGATACAGTAGCTCCTGCGTATCGATACAACGAACTAAATGCCAATAGCTGGACTTTATGCAAGCGCCGATCCAAGGCTCCGCTCCCGAGCCCAAACGCTCCCATCTCCCTGTCGAGCGCTTCTGGGCCTCATCGTAGCATCTGCAGGCGCCGGCGATACGAGTACTCGTACTCCCGAGGAACAGGTCCAGATCCGAGACGCTCCCATCAAGTCCAGCTCCAGCTTGCTCTCGCCGAGCTTCACAACCCTTCCACTGGTCCCCTGATCTACCCAAAATGGTCAAGATATCGGTCCAAAACTTCTCCGGCTTCCCAGGGTTGGCTAGCAGATTGGCAGCGCGAAGCCCTAGATGCATCGCACTGCTTGTGTCATTGATCGCTCCTGGTCTGGTCGACAGGCTGATCCTCCACCATCGGGTTTCTCGTCTCGCCTCCTGTCTCCAGCACATTACCGTTCTTCATCACCACGTCGCCAACATCGTCTGCTGCCTCGTCATCTTCGGCCTGCGCTTGAGCCAAAACATCTGCCATACTCTTTCCCTTAAAATTCGTATCGGCGTAGATATCGGTCTCCATGTCGACGTCTCCACTCTCACGTGGTGTACTCGCTGGCGGAGTTTCAACTGGCGGTGCAGGTGGTGGCGGTGGGGGAGGGGGGGTGTCGAGCTCCATGTTCAGGCGCTTGCCTGGTGAGCCTGTAGGCTCTCGCTCACCGTCGTCGGCCGCGGAGGCGAGATCTTCTTGGGCAGCGCGTTTCCGCTTCAGCGTGCCGGTGCCGTTGGCCTCGGATGGCGAATTGACACTGGGCGTGTCGTCAAGTTCATTGTCCGACATCTTGATGTCTTCATCCTCGTCTGCTGCGGGGGGCGAGGTAGCCGCTGTCTCACTATCCAGCTTCGGCTTTTTTCCCTTCTCCCTCGTGGCTTTTTCTGCCTCGTGTTTCTTGTGTTTCTGGTATGCCTTCTCGAAAAACTGCTTGCAGAACTCCTTAACCTTCTTCACCTGCCGGTCCTCGATCTTCGTGGGGTCTTTCACCCGACCGGCCTTGTAGTCCGACGCGACAAGTTTCTTGGCTATTTCTTTTGCGAAACGCTTCAGGTCCTCTCGAGGTATCTTGTGCTTGTACTTGTTCATGACATGCGATATGTGAGGGAAGAGCTAGAGCGTGTTAGTTGCAATTACCATTATGTCTAAAGGACGAGGCATTGCTTACCGTGTTCTCATACAGCTTCTTCTGCTTTTCCTCGTCATAGGATTTCCACTTCTCTTCCTTCTTTACCTTGCTAGGCTCCGGCGTGTCGGGTGTGGAGTTCTTGGTATCTTTGCCGCGAGATGTGACAATGTTATCGATGATGCTTTTGAGCACATCTTGTTCCGATGGCTGCTTAGGTGGCGGAAGGGGGTCATCTGCTGGTTTTGAAGGTCTGGTCCACGTCGTCTGTCCCGATGCAGAATAGAAATATGTTCTGCCTTTGTCTTGGGCGGCAAACCAGCCTCGGGGTAGCGGTGGGGGCCCACGATGAAAGGGCATAGGAGGACGCGGAAAAAAATTTGCTCCAGGTCTCTGCAGAGAGCGAGGACCGGCCGGCGGATGGAGTGAGGCTGGGCCTCTTGGAGGAGACTTTGATCGAGACCTTGAGCGTTTCCTTTGCTGAGCAGATTCGCGTCGCTCAAAGGGTGTTGGCTCGGTCTTTACAGACGCTGCCACATCTTCCTTCTTCTTCCGCGGTATTCGGTACGCCAGCTCGAGCTGTGACCAGGCATCAAATAATGATGACGATTGAGTTGCCACCCTGTCGTCTTCATGGTTGATCAAAGACTGCAGCGTCTTATCTATCTTTGCATCGACAATCTTGTTTCTCGTCAACCGCGGCAACCGGTCAAGGATGTCAAGGATCTGGAGGATGATATTCTCATCGTCACGCCATGCTGACAATTGCGAGTTGAGGATCTGGTAGCCGTGAAACCTGACAACCCGATGCCATGCTTGGTCGTCATTACAGCGTTGTATACGCTGCAAGAGTTTGACAGCGATCCATTTCTCTTTACACTGCATGAGTGCGGCCATGACCTTGGTCACGCCCTCAGCATCAAGAGATTTGGCTTCAAGACTGTCGACGTAATCCTCATCATCTTCGGCAGTCTTCTTCTTCTTCGGCCGTTTGGCGACAACGGTATCCCAGGCTTCATCTTCGTCGATACCCAAGGCCTCCATCGTCGCCGCGGACAGCTTGGTGGCCCGTTCGGTCTGCGTCTTGCCTCCAATGAAGCCTGTACAGTTTGATTCGCCACAGTAGCATGGCTGTGGGTTGGCGCCATACCGGTCAACATTATAATTGAAGACGAGTTCCTCGCCAGCTTTGATATAACGCTCCGCAAAAATGCCCATGCGAAGCTTGTCGCCCACCACCCACTTGTCGACATAGCAATTGGGGTTGCAAGAGTGATTGCAGAAGCGACCAAGGTTTCCTTTCTTGGTGGCGTCGATGAACTCACCCTTGCTCAGGGACATGAAGTAGAAATGCTTGATTCCTTCATCATCATACTGTCTCATCCGTTTGCGAAAAGTGGCTTCCGGGATGGTCTCGCCGACGTATTCGAAGATGAAATCATGCGGCCGCAGGTCGACATTGACACGTAGACCGTAGCCTTTCTTTTCAGTTTTGATGACTGATACATCAGCGTACAAGCGTCGAAGAAATCGTTGATTCTGGCACGAGGTTCCGCAGCTACAGTCATTGGCACATTCCATTTTACAAGCTCGATTGATGCAGTCGGAGTCGTCGCCGCAGGCGAGATTCTGCTGGGTGGTAGTATCTAGACATGACGGTCAGCGCAGGGGATCGTGCGCGGTCAGACAGTGCAAACTCACCCCATTCTTCGCTGCAGTCGCAGTCGAGAGCATGTTCGCTGAAGCCGAGGTATTTATTTTGGTAAGTGCAAGCATCAATGACTGTAAATGTAGAGGTGGCTTCGCTTGTCGCATCCGGGAGATGGTCAAAGATAGGAGCAACACGGGGTGGGAGCTTAGAGGCGGCGCGGGAGCTTTTGGCGGGCTTTGAGGGTGCTTTGGGTTCCGGCTTGATGGGCGAGGTGGAGGTCGAGAGGTGACCGTTTGCCTCGTTAGGCTCTTTCTTGGCAGTCGACGTGTCCCTATCCGCATCGAGAGGTCGATTTGAGGGTGTTGATGCAGAAGATGAGCGCGACGATTTTAATCGGGTGGGTTTGAGAGAAGGTGAGGCCGAGGGGCTGATCGACTCCTCATGCTTGATGGCGGCTACGCGGGCGGTGCTGAGCTCGTGGGCAAGCTCACCGTCCACCGACTCTTCGAGCTTGACCTCCGCCCCATCATTTGCAGATGGCGCCGTGGACGAGTCTCTGCTTTTCTGGCCCATGTCCACGATGATTCAGACGATTTGAAAGGCCCGGGAGATGTTTTGACTCTAGAATGAGGGCAGGGTTGAGAGTGTGCAGAGATTTCACCAACTTCGGGTGCATCTGACGAAGACGTGGCAGTCAACCATCAAGCTCAAGCGGAGTGACACTCGGGCAGAATTTCCTCAGAAAAGGTGTTCGAAGTGTGCGGGCAGCGTTTTGATGGCGCTTGGGTGATTATCGAGATTTTGGTTGACTGGAAAGTGAGTTTGGATCGATCAACGACGCAGCTGGACGGCTACCGACGACCAACGAGGGGCACTTATATCAGCCGCCACAAGATTCCAAGAGGCGGAGAGTTTAAAGTAGTGAATGGCAGCAGATGAATCTGCAGCGGCCGAGAGCGATGTGTCGAGGCAAGAGTGACCGGGCAGCGGTGAATGATGGACCTTCGAAATAGCGAGACACACTGGCGGCGCCGTGCCTTCATGTCCGCGCGCAGAGGCACGAGATGTGGCCAATAAACGTATTCCAGGACCGACCACTCCTGCGCACGGCCTAAGAGCCAAATCGGATCCGACGATGCAAATAAATGAAAAGCGCAAATCAAGATGGAGGAGGCGTGAAGCGACCTCAAGATGAGGATGTGACCTGATATGAAGGGAAGGGATAGAAAAGGCTGAAGATGATTCCTGAAGCCCTGCAGCTTATCCGGCCCATGCCAAGCCCCAAACCCTCCGACATCCGCTCTTCCAAAGACAATGGCCGCTCGCCCAGGTGCCATCGCCGTCACACTCCCAGTCATCATTGTCATGTGTCGGTTCCCTCGATTACTCCAAATGGTCGCTTGGTGAGCTGTCCGACTGCTGGACATCGGTCCTAAGAATTTGACTCCTTCTGCACCCGTAAAGCCTGCGATCCCGCCTGTCTAGCCATATATCCAACGCTGCCTAAATCTATAAATCCAGCTGTCCATGGAGTCCGTGACTGAAACAGGCCATCATCGAAGACAAAATGCTCAAGGCAAGACCGTCATCCCGCTCGTGGTTGGGCGGCGCAGGTAGGGTGGCATAACGGCTGATGAAACGAAGTTCCATGACCTGCAGATTTTATAGGCGCGACCATCGCTGCCTATCTCTGGTGCCGGTTGCAATCGCAGCTAAATATACTGTACCGTCGAAGCCAAGGGAAGCCCAACTTTCCCCGCAATCCAGACGCTTTGCAAGAAGTGCGCGTTGCAACCCACGGCATCATCTCCAGAATCAGCTCGCTTCATCTTTCGATCGTGTCCGACTTTTGCTCTTCACCATGTCCACAAGGCCCATCAAAGAGGATCGCGCTTGTCGTCCAGCATCTACTGCCTTACCTTTCCACATGGCGGAGTGCCTGCTGGGCGATTGTGGACTACCAGTCGGGGGCTCTTCTACGTCGCTCCCAGCTCCCGGCGTTGGAGTTGACACAGAGGTGGTTGGCTTGGAGGCCTCCTCCTCTTTTGCTCTGGCCCTTTCTGCTTTTTCGGCTGCAATCCATTCCCGATGTTCTTGTCTTCTTCGTTCGTACTCCTCTCTGGCGGCTTGTCGAAGTGCGCGGCTGACCTCGGTTACTCGTGCTTTTCGGGCAGAAAACTGAGTATAATCCTTGAGTTGATTTTTGGCTTCTTCGCCCTTAGCCGCCCATTTGCCTGCCAACCCACTGATCGCCACTAACTTGGCATCTACACGTCTTGTCAAGTAAACATTTGGTTCCTTCTGCTCTTCTTTCGCCCGAGCCATTATCCGCTCGATTTCGTCTCGGTAGGCGGTCTCGTAGATGTCCACGTCTGCCGCCCCCGGGCTTTCGCTGACAATTGGCACATCGTCACCAGAAGAGACAAATGTGCTGTCGTCGTCTCTCACACTGCTGGTGCCAGAAAACGTCGATGGGCCTATGTAGAGGTACAACTTGTCTTCTAGTGGATCGTGGGCATGGCCCTTGTGGCCTCCTGCCTCGTCAGTGGTATGAGCGTGGGGCTTGAGTGATCGGAAAGGCGGTAGTTTATCTGGGTCCAGCTGCTCAATCTCGGCGATGGTCTCCATCCTTGACATTGCCTCATCTGTGGCAGTACTCGTGTGGCTCAGGAAAACGTTCCCTGGTCCGACTTCGTTGAGCTCTTCGGCCTTCGTGGTATCGTCTATGCTTAGAGTAGGTATGGGGCGTACTTTTAATTTGTTGACGTCTTCGGTTACCTTGTCGATGATCGGTGACTCTTCTAAATGCTGCTGGCCAAACACATTGAAACTGTGCGACTTCAGGGGGAGGGATGCGCCTTCTTTCGGCATGTTTGTGGGAGGTTGAGAAAAGCGTGCACCTCCTTGCTCGCCCAGGATTGAGGTTATTGCACGGGACTTATCTTTTCCAATCAGAGCCTTGAATTTGTTGACGGCTTTCACCTACAGACCATTCAGTAAACCAAGTTCCGGATCTGGGGCATGGGACGTACGACCGTCATGAGATTTCTCATGTTGTCAGTGATTGCTGCATTCATCTCAGCTTCCGTGGGGGGTTCAACAAGATCAGAAGTATTCTCTTCTTCGGAGAGTAGCATGTCCTCGCCCTTCTTCGTAACCCAGGGGTGTTGCTGAAAACGGTCAGTATTTGCCAGAATCCCAGTGGACAAGCGTTACCCTCAACTCCCGCATCTTTATACGTTTCTGAGGGTCTTTTTCGAGGATCCGTTTCATCAAATCTCGGAAATCCTCATCTGCTTCTTCGCCTAAATCGGGATCTTCTGTCTTTATTGCTTCGTAGAGCTCGAAAATTTGGGTCTTCTCAAATGGAATCCGGCCGTATTTTAAACAGTACAACGTCACACCCATCGACCAGATGTCCGCCGCACGTCCTGAGACGTCACCGTGACGGGCAACGCAAAGCTCGGGTGGGAGAAATGCTGGACTCCCTGCAGATTTGGCAGTAAGCATTTCCGAGTCCTTGGAGAACATTTCGGAAACACCAAAGTCGACCACTTTGAGCACATCGTCTTCGGTGACCAAGCAGTTGTCGGGCTTTATATCACGATGTACCACACCTTGGGCATGCAAATACTCGATTCCCAGGATGAGGTCTCGAAACCAGTATCTGCAAACATGGTCAGGGTATGGATCCGCTCTTTCTTCCAGGCCGACCTTCATAACGACGCCCTTCTTGCACATCTCCAAAACCATGTACAGTGAATCTTCCGAAGGGTCATCCAATACTTCGATGAGCGACACCAGGTTCGGGTGATTCAGTTTTTTCATGATAGCGATCTCTTCCTTGATGAGGTCTATGGGACTTGATTTTGAGTCTCCGTCGTTGCCAAACCCCCGGTGTAGCGGAGAGTTGAAACCCTGTAGGGCCCCACGGCGTCGCTGGGAGAGCGGCTTCCTGAGGATATGTGACTGGGCTCGCTTGCGTAGCCGGGCTTTGGAGAACTCTTTGACGGCCTATTGGAAGAAGATTAGCTGGATTTCCGAGAACCGTGCCCAGCCTTCGTACGTATTCTTTGCCATACTGATCGATAGCCAAATGGACTGCCCCGAACGACCCGCGGCCTATCTCTTGCTTGATGACATATTGATTGATGCGATGCTCCGCAACACCGTCGTCTTTGCTGGTGACATATTCGGATCGTGCATTGAGGGATTCCTGCAAAGGCTTGATAAGACACTGTGCGGAAAGGTCTTCGAATGTGATCTACCTTGACCTGCCTTGCAGAGGACGGGGTTCGCCGGTGGTGGCGTGATGGCGTACTATATTCAGGGTTGGACCTGCAAAGCCGTCAGAGAGATAGGCGGTCGTCACCTTTCATGATTGAGGATCTTACAAGTGTTTGACTGCTGGGGGCTTGGTTGGAGGGGACGTGTTGGTGCTTTCGCCGACGGGATCCCCATGTGATTGCAACAAATCGCGGGGCGGAGTGTTGCTCATGGGAAAGCGGACAGCTTCCTCCGCCGACGTGGACGTAGGCGACGCAACGATATCCATGAGGCACTCGACATTGAGCTGAAGCCTCTGCCGTAGTCACTGAACAGATAAATATCGAGCTCGGGTGAGCCCAGCTCTGGCTGCTATCGCTGCACCGATTGACGTCGGGCCGTGAAGGGATCGAGGATGGCGCAAGTCAGACTCGAGCTCCCCGCCGCACCTGCCATTCCTGACCCCTCCGGCGTAGGACGCATCTCGCGGCTCATACCAAAACTTGTTGCTCTAAGTCATGATAGAAATAGCTAGAGGTCAAGAAACTTGACATAGGAAGGCAGTCAAGACATCATCATCCCCCTTTGTTATCGAGGACATAGTCGACTTCCAGATGCGAGTCTCTTGACCCGTTGATTCTTCGACAAAACAGGCTCAAGCCAGCGGTATGGTGGTCTATTCTTTCTACATATTCGATCGTCACGGTAAGGGTTTCGCGCTTGCTCCTTGCTCGTTACTCATGTCTCGCCCGGTTCTGATCAATGCAGCCGAATGTATCTACAAGAGACGATGGCTACCTCCGTCCATCTCGACTACCGGCAAAACCTCAAGGCCGTCTTCACAGGCATACGTCAACGGCGGATCTCAACCACGTGCTCCATTGAGTGCCGAGGATGATGCAAAGCTCATCTTTGGGACAGTCTTCTCTCTGCGGAACATGGTGCGGAAACTGGGAGGCGAAGATGACAGGTCAGTTGGCCAGTTGTAGCGTTGACGCTGTTGCTGACTGGATACTTCAGCTTCCTCTCCTACCGAACATCTCAATACAAGCTTCACTACTACGAGACGCCTACAAATACCAAGTTCGTCATGCTCACAGACACCAAATCCGGATCCATGCGGATAGCGTTGCAGCAAATCTATGTCAACTGCTATGTCGAATACGTGGTCAAGAATCCGTTGTCGCCAGTGGAGCATCCAGGCGGTGTTGGCGTCAATAACGAGCTGTTCGAAGCCAGTCTGGAACAATTTGTGGTATGCTCGCTTCCAGTAGACGCTAAAGCGCTATGCTGACATGACAAACAGGATCGAGTGCTGAACGCTCCCTGACCTATTCAGAGCCAAGAGATTGCTCTAGGTCCCGAGTAAATCCGAGTCACTATTTTCAGCCCTTACGGAGCGCGAAAGATCCGCTGTCTAGGCTCCCTCTGACCTGCTGACCATCCTTCATCTCCTGGAATGGTGCGGTCCGAAGACCAGCATATAGGACGGTCCGAAGCGAGACCGTCGAGCTCTTGGAACGCCGCCAAACATGGTGCAGCAAACATGTATGGACGATGGAATGCCGGTCACAAGGAATCACTATCAGATGATGTATCAGTTTTAGCCCCAGGCAAAAGTCACGAGGACGATCCGGACGTCCTTGTCCGCAAGGCTGGCTCTCCTCGACTAATCCAAGCGAAAGTGGATGTCGCCTTTGTGCCATGCTGTACCGCTTTATTGCGTTCTCGAATCCTGGGACAGCTGGTAGTGCATGGCGCCAGGCAAGTCGCCTGGGATCTCCGGGACCCCTAGGCCCAGTTATGCGACGGTTCCGGATACTCGGCGGCCCATGGCCAGCGCGTAAAGAATGTTGGGCTCACATGAGTCTGAGGGATAATTTGGCCACCAGAGGGTAAAGAACCAATGTGAAGACAAAGTCAAGGCTCCGGTTGTTGATTGGACATCCGTGCATGATCCTTAGTGTCGAGCTAGAATCAACGCTACAGGATATTCTGGCGAATCACATAATTCGGATCGAGAAATCACTCGAAAGTCCAGAAAATCGTCTCGACGAAAAGCGAGGCCGTTTTCCCGCTTTCATGCTCGTAAGAGATGCTCAGGTCTTACAGGGACATTTTCAAGAGTACGAGTACGTAGAGTATTCCCCATGATCCGCACGTCGCGGTGTCTCCCTAAGTTCCGTGCCGATCCTGGCGGTCCCCGGAAGTAAAGGCCTGGAGCTGGCCTAGACCTACGGTGGCCACAAGGCGATCGAGTGAATGCGGTGTCCTTGTCAAAAGTCGGGATTTGTAAACTCGATGATCCAATCTTTGTGCGACGGTTGCAGCCCTCAAATCTGGAGCGATCGGAGCCGGCGGGCTCGCTGCTGGTGGACGACTGATTAACCATTATCAAAAAAGTGGCGAACTTGGTTGCATGCGGCATGGTACTGTAGTAGTCAACGCACTCGAGAAGTCGACGTACATGAAATTGCCACTAGCAGGCCCGTTGCTCAACGACAATGATCAACAAGCGGGCGAAAGTGATACACCAGTGACACCTCGTATGCCCTCGAAGGAGGTACAAACAAGCGAGACCGGTCTCTCGACACTGATTCATCAAGCTCAATCCCTCTCACTCCTCGGAGTCTTTATGTTAGAATACTCTTCGTCAATGGTAGATCGGTATTGCGGCTAGTAGGCCTAGCTCAGTGGTTCAGCAACAATCGCCGCTGGGTGAAGTATCGGTGAGGCCGCCCGCAGCGGTGGCGCGGACCTGTCAGTCACAGTGGCCGCAGCGTGGTCCTCGTGACAAAATGCAGATCATCGTTTTCCTGCGTGCCATTGCGGCCAGCAGGCGATCTTTATGTACTGTGCACGAAGTACGAGTACAGCTCAACGGTCTTCAAGGCCCGAAGAAGAGGCGAAGGAGAGCATTTTGAGCCAGTGAGGACAGTTCCAAGCGCCCTTGGTGATCAAGAATTCGTCACCTGTTGTTCTTCACAAGAGGCTTCTCCATAGCATCGGCTGTGCTGCGACCTGCAGCTCGTTCTGAGATGCGCAACTTGTCCTTTTTGAATTTCGACACGCACTGACTTCGGCAGCAGCCGCCTTGGCTGGCCCGTGAGCGATGATTGTTCAGGTTCTATTTGGGGGTCATCGAGTCGGTCAGATACGCTCGAGGCAGGCTTGCTTGAATCTCATGCCTTTGCCCAGCTTTCCCAATCATCATCTGACCCACGCACCTCCGAGTCTAAGTAGATTTCTCCCAACGTCGAGACAGCAGCACACCATCTCAGCGCGCCATCTGAAATCACTCGAATTCAGAGGCTGCTTGAGGCTTGGTAATCCCAGTCTTGCGGCTTCTCAAACTTGCATCCTTGACGGATCGGGGGACTTTCGCTTGCTTCCTGCATCTCGCTCAACTGTCACAACAATAATATTTCCGTCTGACAAAAACCCATGCCCGGCGCAGAATTGGCGGCCCCTGGCGTCCACTTTCAGGGGCAGCTTGCACATTCGAGCTCGCCATCCTTGGGTCCACTCGAAAAAAGCATCCTGGACCGTTTGCGCTTCCTGGATCTTCTAGCCTGATTAGCGTCTCTTCAGAGAAACGACCCCTGTCTAGCATCTGCTTCCGTACGAGTACCCTGGTTGAAAGTGTGAGGCATCCAAACGCGTCGACCCAAGGTCGCATTTTCACAGCCAATCCAACACTGTGGTTGGGTTTTGTCATGTTCAATTTACTCCCGCTTTGCCATGCTTCTCACCCATGCCACGCTGCTGGTACACCAGGCCAAATCCATTGCCGGCTCATTCGCTGCGTTCATCCTTGCCGGTTGAGGTTCCATGTCTGCAATTCCATCCATGCCCGCCATTGGCAAAGCACATGGCGAGAAGGACGTGGTGGGAATTATCCAATCGCGCCACTCCGCAGGTGAGGCTCATACTAGCTTTTGCTCGCGCTCCATCTGTTGTTTTGCTCTGGCCTCCTGCCTCTCTGGGCTCCAGATCTTGGACCAGCGATTGGGCTGACGGCGCTTGCCATGGGTTTTGCCCTGTGCCAGTCGTTCAAAATGGCTGCGGCGTGCCTGAGCGCGATCTCCACCATTGTGCCGACTGTGGGTTCCATCCACTGCCGAGACCGATGAAATACTCGTACTTCCTCCCCCGTCAAATGGAGTGCTACGACGCTGGTACCTTGCTTGGCTCCAACAGACCAACAAGCCGAACAATTCCACAGTCAGCTGCAGGTCCCAAGTCGCTCAGGAACCTGTACTACCACTCAACAGGTCTCACTTGACCGGGCTGCCATCGACTTTTCCCAATCCTGACAAGTCCTCCACCCCGCCGAATCCTCGTCGTAATCCTGAACATGGGGCAGCCCTGATACACACGATTTCTTCAAAAACCAAAGGCGACCACGTTCGCGCGTCTCAACCCCGGCTCCACGACCTTTCCCTTCTCCCCCCTCACTCTTTTCGTTTAGCACCGGGAGATATCTAACCAGCAGTAATTGTTCTCTTCATATTCACCTCAGTGTCACCCAACCCTCCATTACACCTCTTCCCGCACCTGCCTTCTCCCTACCGGCTATATCACACCACGCGAATTGGACTGACAACACTCCCACTCGAGAACACCAATTCGAGCGAGTCGAGCCGCTGTCATGAGAATATAGAATTTGACCCATCTGGCTTGACGGCTTCGCGAACGATTCGAAATGTCCTCAACTTCAAGCCTTGGGGGTTCGTGCCCTGCACCGTTCCTTCAGGAGCTCCTTTTTCCAAAGGATGGCGGATGTACGTATCCGCCAGCTTCGAGTATCCACAGCCTTTACTGACGAATCTCAGTTGTTGCGGGACGGTTTTGCATGCCGTTGTCAACACTTCAACCAAATTTGACGTGCTGTTTACCCTGTCCATTGACTGACTGGACGTACTCGGATGGTAAGTCGGTTTACAAGATCGCGCTCGAGATGTTTAGCTGAGATTGGGCAGGGTTTGAAAGTCGCACCGAGATCGCCAACTGGGTCAATGTCGCAGCCTTTGTGCTATCCGTGTACCTACTTCTTTCCTTCGCTGTTCTTCCAGTGAAGTACACACACAGACACTATCTTAGTGTCTGCCTGACGCTGGGAGTGGTGTTTGTCGAGGTCAGTCGAGACCTGTTCTTGATCTCCGGTGATTGGTGGCTCACATTTGCGGTGGCAGCTTGCTTTCATTATTCCGCTGGGTACCAAGCCAGCACAGTGTTTCAACGAAATCACCCCCAGTGACATGAAGTCCAGCGGCTCTTGCGCCATCAGCGGAGCCTTCTTGTTGTTTGGCGGATGGGCCATCGTCATATGGGTCTTTTGCAGAGCCCTCGCCCTCCATCTCCAGATCTGTTGGGAGGTGGCTCTCGGCAATCGATCTTTCTATATGATGCTAGCCTTTGGATGGCTGATTCCAATTATCGGCCTGGCATTGACGCTGAGTTTGACCGGTGTTTCATTCCGCTTCGGCAACGTCTGCCACATCAACCACAAAGATGCTTTGCAGGATTATTGGGGTCCATTGCTGGCCTTTGCGGCTTTAGCTCTGGTCCTTCAGTTCATCACGATTGGCTATTGCGTGCAGGTCTACATCAAGAGTCTTTTCGACGATAAACAGACGACAAATACCAGCTCTCAGCCACCGACTTATACTGGCAGCATGAAGACAGCGACTGCCAGGCAGACTTACCGCCGAGTCAAGAGGGTCGTTGAACTTCAATGGCGTGGTGCCAGCATTGTTCTTGTCATCATTGCGGAGGTTGTGTTTTTTTCCGTGGTCTTTGTATCCATGGACAACAGTACCCAGGTCAACGCTGGCCTTCTGGCAAAGGCGGAGCCTTGGTTGGCCTGCTTGGCGCAAACCAATGGCGACAAGAATAAGTGCCTGCCCCTGGCGAGTGGCTTGGTCAAGTCAGAAGGCGTTGTCCTAGCTGTGCTTATTGTCCTTGGGGTAAGCTTTGTTCCTCGAGTCTTAAATTCAAGGGCCGTGCTAATTATTACCGCAGCTGAGTGGGTTCTGGTGCTTGATGTTTATGGGCAGGTGGTCCATGACCCATGGCTGGGCAGAAATCTTCCGAAGGAAGCTGTTCCGGAAGAACGAGTTCGTCTCGGCTGATGCCAGACGATTGTCGAACGATCCTCGTACGTACGAAATGCTCAGCGCAGCGACGCCCCAGCTGAACATCCAAACTCCAGATCGAGTTTTGACCAGTCCGAGGATGAAGGAGTTCGAACTTGGGGATGCGAAGCAGGACCAGTACGCCTCGACCCGAAATTATGTCACTCCGGTCTCGAGCTTCTCGCGACCAAGGGCCCCTAGCCAACACAAAGACTGGGATCCAAGGGCAACACATGCGCAGCCCATGACGACCAAAGAGTTCGATCTGAAGATATCCCAACTACCGGACTGAACACAAGATTCGAGAATTTCTTATCATCTCAAGATATCTGCCCGCAATTTCAGCGTGTGGCGTTTAAGAGCCTTTCCGGAACCGAGCAGGGATTTCATTCCCTCACCTACAAATGGCGGTCAATTGTTTGAGCATCTACTGCGAGCTTCAATGTTTCAACAGCATCCCAGGGGGTTATGAGTTTACGCGATTTTCCATTTAGCGACAGGGAGGACATTGAAGATGAGGAAACATACCTGTACAGCACAACAATGTACAAATGGAGACGGAAGCATTCCACAACCGGAACAGTGCGCGACACCGAGTGGGCTTTCCCTTCCCGGAGGGACATCATCATCACCAGCAGCAATCATTCTTTTGCGCGAATACTTCCACATTGACAAAGTTTTCAATACACCAGGCGGTCGCTTCGCAGCGAAAGAAAAGCAAGCATGTCAAGGAGAGTTGTACGAATTGAAAGTGAGGCAGGAGTCAAGGACGGAGGGGGGAGAAGGTTCCTCCATTTCACTTGTCATACCGCGAAGGAGATATACCCTGTTGACGTTTTAATATGCGGCGGAGGGGCCGGGGTCCTTTCAAGCCTGCATTTTATTTTGCTTCAAAAAGAGCAAGCGGTTGTGGATGATGGAGAGGAACATGTCGAGCCACTCGAAGATGCAGCGTCGAGAGAAGACGGCTTCTAGAGACGAGGACAGACGAGGAGTCAGGTGAGAGAAGATAGGAAGGCGAGCATACGAGAGTTGGTGGTTCGGAATCAAGACTTGTACAGATTCAGATCTGACGCTGTGCGCGACGTTCATTCTACAACATGCCATCATCATCCCACCGTCCTTGTTGCCTCCATCATTCGGCTTCTCGAATCTGAGCATTCCACCGTTCCCGGAACTCTCTCCTTCTCACATTCTCATGATCGCTCATTGCGCCAGAGAAGCGAATCTCATTCGTATTCACCCCTCCACCCCCTTATCGCGCCCTTCCCCAGCTTTATCTCCCTCGCTACAGTAGGTACTCCGTACAGTAGGGTGAACTTTCGCATCACCTCGCCTCGTGCAAGCTCGAGACCTTCAGCCTCCTGTGCCGGGCCCATGCGTTCATCAAATTAGTGCTGGGCGTTCCTTAGCGTGTCGTCAATTTTGTTAATTTTCCCGACGTTTCGGGGGCAAGCGGCAGAACGGTGGCCTGCAGGGCGAGCCTGGCGAGCCTGGGCGCCGGGCCATTCCTGTTGGAGGTATATACTCCGTGACAAGGACGGTGCAGATAAACTCTCAACGGGCAGGCATCCCCACCCCTGGCGTGGTTTATGTACGTTCGTTCTTCGTTCTCCTTTCCTCACGTCTTGCTCTCGCCGAGTTCGGGTCGGGACTCGAGAGATCCAGATCCCTGTCCACGTGCAAGTTGTGCTCCATACTGCCTCCCATACGGAGGACATCCAGGAACGGTATCATCACTCGAAGTTACGCTCTGGCGCTGTTTGCTCGGGGCCACCTCACCCGACCTGCAGCGCTGCTCTCCGTAATCTACTGGAGAGGGGCAGGACGGAGTCTACTGGTACCTACAGTACCTGGGACGGCGACGGCGACGCCTTGGTGCACGCTCATTCAGATCCAGACACGAAAGAGGACTCCGTACTGCAACGCTGAGTTATCTCCTCCCCACAATGCAACCGAACTCGCTTTTGCATGTTGGGCACGCATCCTGCATCCTGCATTCTGCATCCTACGCACGGAGCCCTGGATGCGTAGTCCGTACTGACTTTAGAACATCCTTGCGGACACGCGAACCTCGGCTCGCGTCTGGAGGGTGCAGGAGTTAGATTGAACTGTTTCGATGGTACTCCGTAATGGCGTGTGCGCTTTCCTACTTACCTGCTGCAAGTACAAGTAACTTTTAAGCGACCGAACAACCCGAGCCCTCGCCAGAGGTCATACGTACATAGTTGGTTGGCCCTGTCAAACGCCATCAAACATCAGGTCGCCAGTCAGACACCGGGGCCTTTTTTTTTTAATGCGATTCCGACGCGTTCGAGTGGTAATTGCGGTTTGAATCGGATCGCCAAAGTTTGACATCAAACTCTCATTTCGGACAATAAACGTGGCTTCAAGCCACTCGTTCATTCACAGAGTACAGCACTACGACTACATGCCCCTCCCACATCGGACAATGGTGGGAAACGATGAGTGCATAGTCCTCGTATTTCGAAGGCGTGCCATGGCCCCCCGTACTCTTACTCCACATCGGACAATTTTGCAGGTAGGAGTCAATCGGAGAAGTCGGGAGTCGTCACTCGTCGGGCGTCAGGCCATCCGAGACAAGTGAGATCAGATGGCGCTTTTTGCATGACGATGTGAAAGGCTTGGGCGATGGTGTGGGCGTGAATACGAGAACGTCGTCAAAAGCGACAAGGGGTCGTAGACTCTCAACCGCAAACAAATGCGATAGCAAATTTGCCGTGTGCGTGCCAGCCAGCCAGCCAGCCAGCCTCGTTGTCTTGTCCCCTTCGAACACTCTTGTGGAAAGCAAACATCGGCGTACAAGATGTACCGTGTCTGTGCACCGCGTCCGGGGGACGATTAGAGTTCAGGTTCCAGATTCCTTCCCCATTGTCACCAAGTACGAAGTACAACGAGGTACATGCCTGGTTGTTGCATTAGTAGCAATTCCATATGCGCTTATGTACTTGTGCTGCATGGGTGAGCAAACAGCTCGCATTCATTCGCATTCACATCCGCATGGAGCCAACCCACTTTGCTTGCTGCCACCATGCCATGTCAACCGACTGCGGAAAGCAGAACGTCTTCCACGACCACAAGCACAAGCACACGAACGCGGACACGAACTCTAGCCAGCCAGCCAGCACATCCTCAATAAGCAAACCACCATGCTCACTGCTCCTTCGGGCCAAACATGGTCCAGCTCCGTATGGATGAAGTAGAAGCGCAAGTACTTAGTACCGTCGCATTATTGCTTGCTGAGTTTCGATGACACGCACGGCCACGCGAAGTTTCCACGTGGGCATTACTGGGGTTTTCTACTTCCTTAGTTGCTGAACTTAGAAGGGACTTGGGGGCGACAATTAGGTGCGGGCATGCATGGAACGGAATCAAAGCCCAGTAAGCTTTGAGGGTCAACTGTTATACCATCAGGGCCAGATAGGTCGTCCCGGGCCTCCGTACTCGTCCCAGTTCTGGCCCCGGTTCATAACGCAACCTCCAGCGTCAAGTCGAGTCATGTCAAGTCAAGTCGGCCACAACGCCATGCTAGCAAACGCATCGATCCCGTCATACGAGATATCATTCAGACCATGACACTTGGTTCATACGGGGCACAGTGGACAGGACGAGTAAGTATGCTCTATTCAAGCAAGAAGCCCTGAATGGGTGAGAGAAAGACCGGCCCCGACACGCTTGCTGACCCTAGACCCTAATATGCTACTTGTCTATACACTACTCCTATACTGCTATGCTGCCATACGGCTACGCTGCTATGTATGCTGGCCCCGGCCATGGTACATGCATGCATCACCCTTCGTTCAGAATTGTCCTGCTGTGTGTGGTCTCGGGCACTCGGCGGCCCAATCTTACTCTCATTCACACCCCAACTCTCCTCTCACCCTCCTCTCGCTCTCAATCTGACACGCAGACCTGATATCCTGTCAGGGGCATGCATGGCAATCCCGGTCGCAGACATGAGTTCGAGTCTACCTCTTCCGTACTGTAGCTCGAAGCTGCAATCGAGATGGAATTCAACGCAACGGAACGGAAGCATGTCCAGGGAACCTCAACGTGGCGAGCTCCCCGAGCTTGCCTCTACGTACCTCGTGCTGTTCAGTGTCGAATCAAAGCACGAACGACGGAGTACGTCGTAAGGTGGTTGGCCTATGTTTCAGGTTGCAACTGCGAGCGTGTTCGTGCCTAGGGAGACCATTCTCCCAATGCCTCATCGAATTATCGCTCCCATGTCCCACCGAAGACTCAGGGAGGCCCGGTTTCCAGGGATGCGAAACACTCGTTCGGTACTCTGTATGAATACCTACTAAGTACTCCTATCGTGGAGGTGGGACCGCGACGTTGCAGGTATAGAGTACACAGTCAAGAGAAGGTGGTCCCCCTCCCGTCAGACTGACCTGAATAATGTGTAGGTCGATCAGAAAGATGGACCTTATGGGGATTCAATGAATATTCTGCCACAGTGGTTCACACTCGGAAACACACGGCTCCAACGCTAATATGTCCGACACCACGAGCGACGCAACGTTGCATTCGGAGATCAGCAGGCTTGGACGCACTACTTGGGTTCCACTCACAAGATCTTCATCATGCAGCCTTCTCGACGACATCCCCTTCATGTCGACGTCGACGACAGATCAACTGCTTGTTTCGGTTCCAAAACGTCGTTCCAACTTCTCAAACCCAACATGGAGCCTCCTGACGGCTAAGATGATCCTGATGATGTTGTGTGTGCATGCCACTACGGAATACTTGCATGCTCGGCTCAGTTCGAGAGCAACATCTTTCATACTCCCAGGCTATCCTCTTACTTCCCTTTCTGAGTTGTGCTCCTCTAGCTATCCAGGCCAGTATCGTACGGAGCCGGCCGAGGCTGGCCGTGCATACTGACACCGTCGATCGATGCCCCACTCCTGACGACTCATCTTTGGTGTCTGACTTGATTCGGTGTAGCCTGTGCCGGTCAGGCATCTCAGGGGGAAATCAACAGCATCTTTGTGGTGAAGCCGTCGCAACGCAGACTGCCTCTTCCTATGTACGAGATGATTCGATGGCAGCGGGGCAAAAGCTAAAAGCATGAGCTCCTTTGATGTGATCTTTCGCGAAGACATCAAGTTAGCAGGTCGAGTCATGGAAACACAATGCGTAAGGTCGGAGATACTGATGCTGAGAGTATGACTTTGGCTCATCGACCATATGATACGGGTACATGCTTTGCTGTGGGTGCAGGAGTAGGTCCTGAGTGGCAGGTACTGCCACATGAAATGGGGATTCAAGACTGTCTCGGGAGGGTTGCACTGCTCCTATTGAATGGTTGCCCTGAAGAAAGCGTGGTGGCAAGTTCCATGTCTAAATCGAAGACTTCCTTCCTTGGGTCCTTCTAGTGGGGTGTTGTTGCTGACGCAGTTTTCATGGGCTCGCAACATCCCTTCAGGTATTGGAACGTCCGTGGTTCGCCATGTCGATGTCAATTTAACCAGGGGATCGATGCTCAAAGAACCTCGGGAGAAGACCTCAGCGCTGGACTGGGGCACGACGACTGGAGCTTACCGCATCTCGCTGCTGGTATTGGGCACCAGCATAGGGATGCATGTTGCTGCAGGTACGCGAAATGCCGCGGTCCATTTGTCTCGCTTGCTCGGGACGAAAAGGTGAGGTTCGTGTGTGAGGGAGAGGACTCGGGTCCCTCTTCTCGTACGGAGTAAACAGGAGGAACAGTCAAGACGTCCACAGGCGCCACCCTCGAGCCTGGTGTTGCTCCGCTAGACCGGGTTTGGAAGGATTCCCTAGCGCGGTAGCGCTTACTGCGGACGTTCCTCCTGAAGAGTCCAGATGCTTCCTTTCCCGGGGATGCAGAAACCATGTTCTCCGTTGCATTGTGCATCAACACCTGAACCTGGTACAGTGGGCTTTCGAGAAGAATTCTGGTGGTGGGGTTCTTGCTCTTGGGCTGTTGACTATTGATTTGACCAGTGTTTCAGACATTTTGTGTGGCTCGCTCTTACGCAGAGTGCCTTCATGCAAAAGACGTCGAAGCCACCAAAGCTGTCATGCGAATCGTTTGATCTTCTGATCGAGCATGGTTTACGAGGAACAGGTCTGTTAATGAATAGTCTGCGGGCACTAGAAGAGACCGTCGTGTCAGTGCGTTTTAGGTAGAAAATGCCCGATCCAGAGACACTCAAAGTTGGGAGAGCATTGGAATGACAGATCGTCGCTTGTGTAGGGCAGCATGCGCAACTGTCATCATCTAGACAGTTAGACACGAGGCTTAAGAGCAGTGTAGCTGACTCAGCAGCATGGCGCTCAAACTCCATGACAAGGCACGAGGTGATGAAAGTAAGCCATATGACGCCGACCATGGACTAGCAATTCTGGTAGTACAGATGAAGCAGAGGACACGCGAGTGCCTGCCTCTTCACGGAGTCCGATCTGCTTGCCTCGGAACCAAGGATGTGTAACTGCAATGGAGAGTCGAGGGAAGTCGCTCACTTCACTATTGCTGCTGGAGAGAAATTCGAGCCCACGAACGAAGGACAGGGTATTTCGGAGGTCTAATGGACCCTCACTTGCGCCTCAGGTACTCACAATGAATCATTTCGATAAAGGAAAGGGCAGTGCGCATCGCACGGTCCCAGGCCAGTTCCGTAAGTGGACGTCTTCTGGTCTGGCGAGCGGCTGCTAAAGCACCCGCTGAAGCACGGTCTCGTCCTTCCCATCGTTCAACACAAAAGATGCTCATTGAGAGATGTCACCTTCCGTCCATGCAACAGTCCTCCACTGGGGAAGAAGAACCGTGTTTGGTAATTGGAAGGTCAAAAGAACTCGATATAGGCACGAAAAAAATATTCCTTCAGTCATCGCACATGGAGAATAGCCACGACGCTGTACACACAAATGCCATTTTGAGATGTCCTGCGGACTGACGGGGAGAAGGAAAATGATGCAAGGTCGACGTTGAAAGAAAGTGCGTTCAGGGCTGCTTCATAGGCTCTTTGGTCTTTTGAGGTTCTTGTTGAACTGTTGATTCCATATCGAGTACCCGAGTCACCGCTCTAGCAGAAGGTAGCTGGTATGCACGATACTGGTCTCTCTGCTTTGTCGCAGTTGCCGAGGGTCCGCTTCACATCGACCGTTTCGCCCAGTAATCGAGTCATGTTTCACAGAACGGCAGTCCTTGGCGATATCATCCCCTTTGCGTTACTTGTCGTGGTGTAAAGCGCCTGAATTTTTGATCTTTCCAGCGTCGAATATTTTATGCGGTATCTCTCTTTCCCTCCTTCACCTCCTTCAACGCCTTCATCGTTCCGTGCAGCGCATGCTTGTGATTTCTTCGGAACTTAGGATCCGTGCCCTTCAGGGAGGGATATCTGAAGGTCTTAGGCTTCTTGATGCTGTTGTCATGCGCGCGCGCTAGTCAGTACTTATTCTTCCCCTCAATGTCCAGCGAGTGTAAATCCAGTTGAGGGTTGGTCGTACCCGTTCTTGTGAGCCTTCTTGGCTTGATTGTGCTGAGACGAGTTCTTTGATTCTGCAAATCATCAGCACGGAGGCGCAAGGTTGCAACCACGCCGACTACTTACTGGCCATCTCAACGATCTCAACGAGGTGCAGGCGGAATGTGCAAATGCTGAAGTTGACGTCGTCTTCAATGTCAATCGTGAAAGTTCATGCAATTTGGGATTGTGGGCAAAGGTTCGGCAGGTCAGCCGGGCCTTGGCAACGCGCTAGGTGAGAAACCGCCACCTTCCACAGCCTGACGGATCTCACGAGGCTCCGGGCTACGCTCTTCAGCAAGATACAACCTTTCGATGGCACTTTCATTCTCTTCTCCTGTCTAGCTCCAGTGATCCGAACCTTCACTGGCCAGTATGTCTTCCCGAGTAGCAAAGAACTCCTTGGTATCTCATGCAGGTCATTTCGCGCTAACAAACCACATCATGCTTTTGCGGCTCTTCTTTCACATCTGTCCGCCCTGAGCGATAAATTTCGGGAAGAAGGCTTTGAACGCCTTGAGCTCCATGGTCGCCAACTTTTGCAAATACTCATTTATGAGGGTATCACTCATGCCCATTGTCCTCAACTCGTTTTCTTGCAGCCATGTCAGGTATTGCTGCCCAGTTTTGGTGTAGATGGTCTTTTGTAGATTGGCTGCCTCCGAAAGGGCTTGCCGCGCTTGTGCATCTTTGCTGTTGAACGAAGGATTGGTAGGCAGAGCCCAACAGAGTGGAGAAAATCGAGTAATCATGAACTGATCAAAACCCGGAAGAGCTGGCTGTGGCCCAGAGGCATTAGCGTCGCCGCTCACCGATACCACATCAGGTCCTCCCCAAACCGAACACATCCTTGATAAAAGTAGAAATGCCATCTTGGCCGTCGGAAAGTCCTCCACATCTCTCGCAAGGTGTTCGATGGAAGTGATGACAGACTCAAAGATCGGTTGATTGGTGGAGCTGACGAGAACAGCACCAAGGTCGTTCCCAAGGATCACCATAAGGAAATTGAGATACTCTCGTTTCAGCTCTGCCAACTCAATCTCGTCATCTGTGCCAGAAGTAGGTGCAGAGATCCCCGCGAACACTCTCTGAAGCAGACCCGAGAACAAGCGATCGAGGAAGTCAAAGATGTCATTCTTGAAGCCGAAGATGACCTGGTCGAGAAGTCGAAGAAACAATGCCATCTCATCCCTGGTGGACGAATCGGTCAAGAGTCCGTCGACCCATTGAGGCAGTTGTTGCATCATTGGAGCGCCAACCATGCCGATCAACCGTGAAAAGGCGAATCTTGCAGCGGTTCTTATCTGGAAGGACGACTTCAGCGCTGTCAGAGACACTAGTGTCACTTCGGCCACTTGTGCAAATGCCTGCTTCGCTTGTGAAGAAGGCTCGGTGCCGCCTCCCTGAGTAGTGACTCCAGGGTTAAATTCAGAGAAGCCCCGTGCGATCGTACCCAGAGCCATGATTCCATGGTGCACTTGGAGACCGGCAAGCTCGTTTCCTGATCTAGCCGAATCCAGATTGCGCTCGATATCTGCGAAAAGAGGTTGCATGATGGCTTGCACGTACTGCACCTGCTCCTCTGATACTCCTGAGGTTGCGCCACAGATGCAGCCCACAGCTTCGAACAGATAAAGTTGGCTGGTGAACGTCGAGTCCGCGCCCGCCTCACCATCGGAAGACATGTCATCAGCATCTTGCTCGCCTGGGAGCTCTGCTTTGATGACGAGAAGATCCTGTAGGCTCTGTACAACCGCCTCTGCCGCGTTACCTACATTGGCTCGCAGCTGACGGATGAGGCGCTGGATGAGATACCATGCTCGAGCTTTGACTTTCAGACTTGGATGGTGTGAGAGGTCGAGAAAATTTTTCAACACCGGCTCGATGTATTCGGTGTGTTTTTCGAAGAAGGAGCTGTATCTGACGCAGATCTCCATGTACTGTAGCTGGATTGCTGGATGAGCAAAAGAACCAGTATCTAGCAGTTGTTAGCAAGAGCACGAGGGAAGGCAAGCATTCCTGCATACTTGACTGTACCATCTCCAGCATCATTCGAACCAGCTTTTCTGCTGCCGGCGAATTGGGCTTGTTCTTGTTGTACAGGCCACCTGCCCTTACAGCTAGGTCACCCATGAGGTAGACTTCGTGCAAGGCGAGATCCAGATCTCGCCAATTCAGCTGTGAGCCTTCTGTTCTGAGACGCTCGAACGTGTCATGTACAAGGCTAGAGATGGCCTCGATGTAGAGCTGTTCATCCGCTGCAGCGATTGCCGACTGAAGCGCCGCCAGCCTCTTTCTCAGATCTTGAAACTCTGCTTCATCGGTTTGCTCGTCCTCTTGATTCCAGTCTGAAGTGTTGTCGTATCTCATTTTGACAAATATCGCTTTAATGATTGGGAGGAGCATTGCAGCTCTCTGGGTTGAGGCCGCTTCACCCTGACTCGCACGCCTCAAAAATGCAAGAACATCGTTCATGGCGTTGAGCACGGTCGAACACACCTCATCAAAGAGGTCGGAGAAGAACCTGAGTAGATGTGGTAGGAACGACCCCAAAAGCTGTTCTGCTTTGCCCCATGTTGGCGAGCTCTGGTTCTCATTATCCAAAATCCTGACAATGTCCACGACTGTAGTGTTGACCAACTTCGCGACCGTCTCAGCAAGGTCGACGTCATACTTCGATGCGCGACTGTCTCTTAGAGGCGGACACGTCACTAGTTGAGAGACCACGGTTTCAAGATTAAGGAAGGTGATCATGTTGACCTTGTCTGCAGCAGGCATCTTCTTGGCAACCGTCTCGGTAAACACGTCAATGGCGGCATCTCTTGCTTGCTCCTCACTTTCTCGAGGATCGACCTTCTGAGCCCGTTCCAGCTGCTGGAACAGTAGTTCGAGCATTGACTGGTTGACGACGAACGAGATGTCGACCCAGCTGACCCATTTTGCAATGGCCTTCAGACACAGCTCAGCCACGACATCACTCGATGTCCTCCAATGAGACAAGATATCCTGCCATGATCGTGCAATCTTCTCGACATCTCGTGCTCGAATCAGGTCTTTCAACGTGTTCGCTCTGTCTTGCTCGGCTCGAGACCTTGACACCAATTGATCGCCAATCTCGTCGTGGATCGAGTTGAGAACTGTGAGGTAAAAGACCAGCCCAGGGTAGTTGTCTTTAGTACCGGTTCCAGTGGTCGTCAAGGCCAGAAGATCATCGAAGTAGGTTTCCCAGCCAGAGCCGTAGAAGGCCGAAAAGAGGAACGTCACCGTCTGAGCAAACTTGTTAACGATAGTGCCTGGGTCTGGTGTGTCGGTCTGGCCCGGTGCTCCATAGAACTTTTGCAGATATGCCACAAGTTGATCTTTAATGTTCTTCAATCCTCCCTGGTCAACCAGGCCGCCTTGTACGGCATTGTTGACAATCTCAAGACAAAAGACTCGAATGACCATGGCTTGGCGTGGGACTTGTAGAGAGATGGCCAGGCATGGCTGCCATGCTGAGGGTTCCTGCCTCAATTGGTTCACATATTCGAAGGCCTGTCGCTTGAGGGTCGGGTCGGCAGAGGGATCATAGGCGATCTCAATCGCCGAGATTATCTGCAGAGACATGTCAGCAGAGTGCCCGGTCAGGTCGAGAGAGTACTGGCCTGTGCATCCATCAGGTAATGCCAGTGTTCCTCACCCACCGCGCTATGACTTCAGGAACACTGGAACAAATTGATAGTCACCGCATTTGGGCGTGACGAAAGTGGAAGCACGTGCTTCCGGAGTTAATGCATCACAAAGGACAGCCTTGTTCCCCGTGATTTTGTAGTGAATAAGTGTGCCTGTCACTTACGGAAGAGGACTTGGTGCATGTCTCCACGTTCTCAACATCCAGGCTCCGATATTGAAGTTGCAGTGTGGCATGAATCCGGCAACGCACCCATACTCGAGCGGCGGAATATTCTCGTTTAAACTTTCCAGCCTTGGCAGTAAACCGTTCCGGGCCCAGAACGTGCCGCTTTAAAACAAGGCCCCTCCTCCCTCCATCAACTTTACAGCCTTCGCCCGCGTTTCACAGTCTCTTCATTCTGAACCGCTTCACCAACAATTAGTCCCATGGACTTTCCATATGGGTAGAAGAGCATTTATCAAAGCGCTGATAGATGGTTATTGCACGTTTATATGCGACCTCCCACGTCCTACTTGTCAAATCATGTTCCTGCCGGGCACAAGGACTATAAGTCATGCCGAGAAGGCAGCTTAGGGATCATGGGAGCCTCGTTGTTTATAAGCCGTATAAGCAATGCGTCAGAACATGAGAACTGAGGGTTGCGGTCTCAAATTCGTGCCTTCTCCACCGCCGCAATCAATCCCTTCCATTAAGAAGCTTGCATGACGCCATGAGATGAACTGAATGGGCTATGGCCTAATACCCCCTTCTACTTGCGAAACGTCAATCAAATACTTTGCCCGGGTTGAGGATTCCATCGGGATCGAGGGCTCGTTTCAAGGTCCTCATGACGTCGATCGTCGCCGGACCGAGTTCTTTGGCCAGGCAGCCTTTCTTGCCCAGCCCTATGCCGTGCTCGCCGGAGACGGTCCCATCCAACATGAGCGCCTGTGTCATCATGTTGTCCACACAGTCTGCGACAGCTGCAACCTGCTCCTCTTTCTCCGGGTGATACATTATCGCTTGATGGAAATTGCCGTCGCCGACATGGCCGAGAAGGGTTGAGAAGAGGCCCAGTTTCGAAGCAGCCTCCTTCGAGGACGCAATGATCTCGGCCATGCGTGACAGCGGCACGGCCACGTCGGTCGACCATATCTGAGTACCTTCTGGCCGGACGGCCAACGTGGCCCAGAGTGCTTGCTTTCGAGCGGACCAGAGATTGTTCATCTCGGCCTCAGCAGTCGCGACCCGGAAATCGTCGCCTTGGAAACGCGCTGAGATGACACCCGCCCGCTCCATGCTCTCCTTCACGGCGGCTTTGGTGCCCGAGAACTTCATGAACAGGGTCGGGGCTTCGCGCCAGGTGCTCCTGCCCCCGGCGCCGCCCGACTGGTTGATCACCTTCATCTGCGTCTCGTCCATCAGCTCCAGTGCCGCGAGCGGGATCCCCTCCCTCATCATCTTGAACGCCGCGTTCGCGGCATCTCCAATGCTCGGGAACGCAGCGGTGGCGACACTAAAATGCGAGGGCACCACCGCCAGCTTCACTGTGATCTCGCTTATGATTCCCAGGGTGCCTTCGGAACCGGTGAAGAGCCCGTTGAGGTTGTATCCCGCCGACGTCTTCCTCGGCCGTCTCCGAGTCTTGATCACCGTGCCATCCGCGAGCACCACCGTCAGATTGATCACCCAATCTTTCATCGTGCCGTACCTCATGGCATTGGTCCCACTACAGTTGGTAGCCACCATGCCTCCAATCATGGCTGTTGGACTCGGGTCGAGCGGCAGGAACAAGCCTGAGCTCTTGATTTTCTCATTCAGGTCCACCCACCGGACCCCCGGTTGAACCACGGCATCCATGTCGTCCTCGTGAAACTCCAGGACCTTGTCCATTAGGGACAGATCGATACTGAAGCCGGAATGGGGGGTGCTGAAATTCCCCTCGACGCTCGACCCTGCGCCGAACGGGACCATGGGGATCTTATACTTGGTGCATATCTTCGCGATCAGGACAATGTCTTCGGTACATGTCGGCCTGATCACAGCCACGGGCCGCACTGCGGAGTTTGAGGTCGACCATTCAGAGTACCCGTGTGCCTCGAGGTCGTCGTGATCCGTACTCACCGCCTCCTCGCCGAGCAGATTCTGTATCTCTTTCGCAGCCTTTGGGTCGCAATTAGTCGATACGCACACATTTGTCACGGCGGGGACGGAGTTATTGTCACCTGCAACATGGTCCTTGTGTCGGCATATCTATGCTTCTCGGCTGGAGAATGCACAGATGGTGCGTGTCGTGCCTCGAGTGGCCGGTCCTTCGACACAAAGGGGCCTTGAAGCGCTGAAACCGCCAACGCCGCGCCAACAAGTGCACCCAACAGCCCATATTCAAGTGACGCTCGGTGTAGTCGTATGCCTGGTCCTGTCTGCACATGTCGCCTGAAGCGGGGCCCCCAAGGGCCAGAGCGTCGAAAGGCTCGGCATGGATACCTAGCGGCGGCTCCAACATTCAGTGTCTTCATCATACGTTATTGTACGTTGAGAAAACGTCCAGGGAGAACAAATGGGGATCTTCGGACATTCTCTAGAACATCGTAAGATGGGGAGCATCGACTCCAACCCAAAGCCCGAAACAGCAGGTAGACTGCCCTCGGTACGGCACCGGAATAAAATAATTGCGCGGCGTCGGGCCGGTCGCTACACAAGGCTGAGTTCATTTTGACGGGCCCTCTCTCCCCATCCTGCCTAGAGAAGGGGCAGATCCCCGGGTGCAAGGGCCGCACGGGCACCATGGGTCTACTCTGCTGGGGTTGACTGATGGCGAAGACTGTACGGGGTAGCGCAGCTGTCAACATATATTACGAGAACTAGAATGATCAATCTTAGAGCTCGCGCCTGATCAGGACGGTCGGTGCAAATGGATCCAGATTGTGATGGATATCGTGAGAAAGCACAGCGTTCACCAACATGTAGGATTTCCCAGGGTCGATATCAGAAGCAAAATTGCACAGGTTTTTGCCGCGGCAAGCAAGAAGCATAGGCTTTCTGGTAGTCGATACTGCAACCCCGGAGCGACTGCGTTATGGCCATGCACAAGTTTTCGTGATGCCAACGATTTGTCGGCGCGCACCTACACTGTCCCCCTTGCCCGTCATCGACATCAATTCCCGCCACGAAGTCTGCACTGCTCCGTTGGAAGGCGTGTTTTTGACTAATATCGAGTCGTCCAAATAGAAATACTCACGTCATCGTGAGAACGTCGAATGGCAATGAACACGCGCGGGATCCCAGGACGATGGCCAGGCACAAAAGAGCGCGAGCGGCTAATCGAGAGGAGAAGGTACATAAGATAAACCACAGGATCTGAGCGTAAAGCCGCCGCCCGGCCAGACCGGCTAATTCGGTGGGACCTTAATACATGAGTCAGAGTAGGGCGGAGGGGAGGAGGGAGAAGGGCCCCTCGCACGCCTTTTCGGTTACAAATCTCGTGGAATACGCCACACCGCTCATGATAGGGCCGATCCCTCGTACGATGCATGCTGAATGTCGCCTTATTGTGTACATCCCGCTGAGTTTTGCCTCTGCCGATTACGACCGAGTTAGATTTTCCCCTTTCAACACCATCCGGACTACATACTTAATCGAGTGCTGAGCATCGTCGCCTGGGTCTTGATACCTGGCAGCGTCGACGCATCCCGAACACTTTGCGGGACAAGTCAATTAATACCAGCGGCGCGGAATGGCAACCGAGGAGACTCGACCGTTACTGCGACATGGCGAGACGGCCGAGAACGGGTCGCTGAAAGCCGCCCACGGAAGCGACATTGTCGACTTCGATCCTAACGGCGACCCAGAGAACCCTCAGGACTGGCCCAAGGCGTACAAATGGAGCATTGTTGCTCTGCTTGCTTTCATGGCCTTTACGGTGTATGTAACTCAATGTATGCTCGTGCCTGCTGGAGACAGCTAACCTTTTGCTTCTGCTGTAGGACATTCACCTGCATCTCCGTGGTGCCTGTGGCCAACCACATCGTCTACGACCTTGACGGCACAAATAGCAAATCAGCCAGTGTTCTGCTTGTGACGATCTGGGAACTTGGTGAAGCATTCGGACCACTTGTGCTCGCGCCGCTATCGGAGTCAGTGGGACGGTACCCCGTCTTCAACGTCGCCAATGTGCTATTCATCTCCGCCACGGTTTTGGCCGTGCTGTGCCACAGCACACCGCTTTTCATTGCCGCCAGGGCGCTGACGGGATTGGCGGTCGCTTCCAATGTGCTCAATCCGTCCATTGTGGGGGACATGTTCATCGAAGAGGAACGAGGGTCTGCGATGAGCGCCATCATGCTGGCGCCCTTGGTTGGAGGGGCCATCGGGCCTGCCATAGCCGGTGCAATCGCGGAGAGCCTGGGATGGCGGCAGGTATTGTGGATGGCCATTATCCTGTCAAGCGCCAGCGAAGTGGTTTTCTTTACCTGTTTCCGGGAGACCTTCAAGGTGGCCATCCTCAACCGCAAAGTCGCTAGGTTGACCAAGGAGACTGGCAACACTGCGTTGCGGACCATCTTCGACGTCGACAACCCCGAAGCCGAAGACAAGGGCTCCAGGAAGCTCCTGGACGCCGTATTGCGTCCCTTTGTCGTCTTCTTCGACTCCGGCGTGTTACAGGCCATGTCGTTGTTTGGATCTTTGGAGTTTGCGTATTTCTATGTCATGTCCACCACGTTACCGGACATCTTGGAAGGAATATATGGACTCTCCCCGGCACTCACTGGCTCTGCATTCATCGTCTTCAGTGAGTATATGCCACCGCTGCGTGCGCTCCAACCAGGCTAACAAAGACTTGCAGGTGTTGGCTCTGTCATCTCCGTCATAGCCCTCAACAACCTCCTTGACAAAATCTACGTTCGTTTGCGCGATACCCATGGCTTGAGCGGAGAGAAAGGACAGCCCGAGTACCGCCTTCCCCTTGCCATGGTTGGCGCCTTCACTGCACCGCTTGTCGTGGCCCTGTACGGTTGGGCGGCCCAACTGCGGCTTCCGCTCCCTGTTCTCCTCTTCAATCTCGCCCTGCTCGGCTTTACTATGATGCTGGCGTTCCTTCCGCTCATGGCCTATGTCGTCGACGCTTTCAAAATGTATTCGGCAAGTGCCATGACAGCATTGATAGTTACAAGGTGTCTGATGGGGACCTTCTTACCGCTCGGCGTCGACCCTTTGGTGAAGCAGTTTGGTTATGGCTGGGGTTTCACTGCGCTGTGTGTACTAAGTATATGTACAGCGCCCGTGCCAGTGTTGATCTATCGCTACGGTGCCCGGTGGAGAGAACGCAGTCGTTACACGCAACAGGAATCATGAACAAACGGTAATAACTTGTGGGGGTCCTCTGCTCCAGTTGAGGTCGCGAAAAGTCCACAGCATGCTACGGTCTGCAAATAGAGAGATATTTAGACGGGAGTTTGGAAATATGGCTATTTCTGGATAGATTTAGAGCTGGCAGACATGATACACAGTTGTGATGATTGATTTAGTCGCGCACCGTTAGCCGTTAAGCTCTAGAGGTCAAAGCCTGTTCCTGGCGTATCCGCCGCGTCGTATCCCCTTATCCCCTTATCGATTCGCCTAGGCATCAAGCCCGAACTTCTAATTACAGTACATTGTGCCTCCTATTTTTGAGGTATCTTTTGCTCTGCTTGCCATAAGCTGAATATCGGACCACGCTGCTCTAGAATCGCTTCCATCATAAGACCGACCTCGTGCTCTTTGCTGGCCCTGATCATTCGCCCACATGCACAGCTACAGAGCATCAACTGCCCGGCGGAGATAATGCGTGATGGGGCTGCTATTAATCTGTCTCCGTTGAGTGGTTCACCACAGTCCGAGGCTCAATCACTTACTGGCGCTTCTGATCATGAAGACTATCCCTTGGAACTTATGGTCGCAGACACCTCCGTGGCCACGTCAAGCTACGAGACTCTCCTGGCGCCGGCTGAGGCTGGACAATACGATGAAGAAGAAGGGGCTCGTCTGATTGCCCCAGCTCGGGCAGATCGGCCTTTGCTCACGGACAGTCGCATTTCATGGCGAGGTGGAAACCGCCTGCTTTCGTCCACGCCGGCCTTTCAAGCTGTTTTGCGCTGGTTGAACGGACCGGATCCTCCTCGAATCTATCGAATCCAATCTTCAGAATGGCTTCAGGCGGCCTGCGACCAGCTACTTGACAAATGTTGTCCAAGTGCGTGGCTCAAGCTGTCTCTCCTGCTGCTGTTGTATGCACTTTGGGCCGGGATGTTCATTTCCGCTCTTCCAACATCAGTGGGAGGCAGCAATGATTCGGACGCCGACCGACCAGCTCGACTAAGCTGTACATCTCAGCTCTGGTCCGTCCTCCACCTCGAGTGTGATACAACCATTGCTGACTTCTTGGCAGGTCGAATAGCACCAACTGCGGCTTAGACGGCCGCGACTGCCGTCCCTTCGACCATAGCAACTTCACGTTCAGCTGTCCCGCTGGTTGTGCCGACGTCAAGATCCTTGAGCCTCACTATGTCGGAACCCAGAAAGTGAACTACCGGAGTTTTGTGATCGGAGGGCCAAAGGACCCCGGAGTCCTGACCACTGCAGTCTATCGCGGAGACTCGTTTATCTGCCCCGCGGCCATCCATGCTGGGGTGGTAACCAACACTCGAGGTGGCACTGGGGTGTTGGCCCGGATAGGACAACAATCCGACTATCCAAGCATCAGCGCTCACGGTATATCTAGCATTGGATTCCCGTCCAACTTTCCTCTATCCTTCACCTTTGGACCCTCAGGACCGGACATCATATCGTACACAGATTCCCGTTGGACATATCTGTGCTTCTCGGTCATCTTCACGTCTCTGCTCGCCATCTTCGTTACAAACTCGACGACATTTTTCTGGTCCATCTTTGTCGGAGTCTTCTGCCACGTGGCATTGATATCAGATCCTCCGTACTATTCCGACTATTCCGACCTGATCTCCCTGGCATTTAGGCGTTTCCTCCCGGCTGCATTTGTCGCGCACATCATGTACAAGTACTGCATTCACCGAACACTGTATGGCCTCAAAGCTCCCGTGGAAAGAACCGTCCTATGGCTCGGCGGGTGCTGGGTTGGGGCCCTCAACAACGTCACCTTTGACCGTATACCCATCTCCCGACTGACGCCGCATGACCTCGAACAACAACCGGGGGCCATCGTGGCGCTCGTCTCGATCGTCGGCATTCTGCTCGTCATAGCAACCGGACAAGCTTGGTGCTTTAGGATCGAAGGCCGCATGCCGCGCTATCTACTTTTCTACGTCCTCGTCGCCGCCTTACTCGTCGCCCTCGCTCTCTTCCCCGACAACAACCTTCGCATACACCACTACATCCTCGCTTTGATCCTCCTCCCAGGCACGTCGCTCCAGACCCGTCCAAGCTTGCTGTACCAGGGGATCCTCGTCGGGCTGTTCATCAACGGCATCGCACGGTGGGGATTCGACAGCATTCTCCAAACGCCCGGCCAATTGCTCCAGGACGGCGAACTGGGCAGTCTCCTCCCGCAGGTCCATCAACCAGCGGCTGTTAACGGCAGTAATACCATCGCATTTACTTTCGAAGACATCGCTGCGTCGTTCGACGGCATCAGCGTCCTCGTCAACGATGTCCAGCGCTTTTTGGCCTTCAGGCCCGAAGATGACATGTCGTTCAACTGGACGAGGGCAGTCGACAACGAACCCGAGTTCTTCAGGTTTGGATACGTCAGCCACCTGCAGTTACGGGGGGAGTGGTACGCGGACTTTACAGCTCCGGCGCAATGGCTTAGCAACGGTTCTTGGATCCCGGGAGTGGACTGAGACAGGAACGGAACGACTAAGACATTTTTCTTGCATCCCGGGGGTTCGATTAAGGCGTGAAACGGAACGGAAAAGGCAAGGATACTGTATCAGTCTTTTCCGGGATGGGGAGGCATGGAGGAGGAATGCACAAAAGCGTTAGACGCGGCAGGCCCGCTTGCTTCCCTCTGGGGTTGTTGGCTGCTTGGTGGCATCACGGAGTTTTCATCATTGTTACTATACCGTACATTATACTCGAGTCGATGCTGTAGTGGTAGATGGGAGCCTGCATGTCGCGAGAGTCAGGAGTCTGTTACCCTACCGGTCTATACAGTACACACATACACTTACTTTCCATTCAAGCGGGCGTGCAGTTTCTTCTTCTTCTTCTTCTTCTCCTCCTCCTCCTCCCCCTCCTCCTGTTCCTGTTCCTGTTCCTGTTCCTGTTCCTGTTCCTGTTCCTGTTCCTGTACTTACTCCTGCGCTGCGCTAATTGCATCTTCCTCGCGACGCTCCTCATGGTTGACCATTGCCTGCGGTCGGTCGGTCGGTCGGTCGATCACTCGGAAGTCCGCGCAATTCCCAGCACGATTGCCAACCTATTTACCTACTCTATCTTCCCTTTCGGGTTTACCCAAGCGCTGCGGTCGATCGGCTTGTGTGCGCGATGTCGATCTTGGCGCGGTCTGAGAGCACGTGGCCTCAAGAACCGCAGAGGTGGTAGTGACGGAGGCCTGGGGGTGAAAGCTATCGGCATGCGCTGCGACAGCCTGGCGAACTCGGCTAGTCACCGTCCTTGGTACTGACTGTATGTACTGTATTGAAGTGGCCTTGACGACTTCCAGCCGACGCTGAGCCCCGGAGTGATCTGGAGGACGTTGTACGTATTCGCCGTTGCGGTACGGTGACGACGACAACAACAACCCTCATCGCTGGGATTGCAAGGGATGGAGGTCCCTACAACGGGCGTATCATGCCGGTGGATGCGCCGGCGACCTCCATCGTGGATCCCTCGTCGTCGTCGTCGGCCTCCTTCTCCTTCTTGTTCTTCTTCTCCTGACCAATGGCTTCTAAGGTCGGTTGGTCGGTTGAGCTGCATTGGCATTATCGTTAGGGGGAACGTACTGCGTTGGAGTCTTCCATGGTAGGGGCGGACCCGTCATGATTGCTCTGAGTCTCTTCTGCGCCATCGCGTTGGAATAGCAGTTACTTCATACATACGACGTAGACTGCTTTCGCATCCTTTCTTTCGACCAACCATCCTGTCTCTTTGGATTTCGGTGTCTGATCGTGCCCGTTGCCCGGGGGCCGGGGTAGGCTCCCTAGTACATCTGCTTCTTCGAGTTCTGCTTCAACGGCGCACCTGGCCTTGGGCCGACGTTGATGGGCAGTCGATCTGCCGGGCGTGCCTCTCCGATTGCGCCATATGGATGTGGCATCGGATAGACCAGGCGGCGGTTGAAGCCATACGGTCTGCTCAGTGGCTGTAGGATGGCTTCCGAGGTTGCGTGCAGTGTGGTGATGGAGATATACTCAAAGGCTTCGCCCTTGTTGTCGAGAGGCATGTCTGAGGTCGGTGTAGGAGAAGGTTGAGAAGTGATGGTGTCGTCACTGGGTTCCGCGTGTAAGATCGGTGCCAATGACTCTTATTGTCACTGAGATAAAGCGTGATGGTAGATTGGACTTTTTATGTAAGTGCGTCGGTGACGTACGCCGCCAAGGGGTGAAGCTATACAACCTGTTGTTGAAAGCAGCGGCTGTGAAGGGCTTGAAAGGGACAAGGCTGTGAGGTCCTGATCAGGCATCTTGCCACGGAGACAATCCGGCGTAGACGGTGAAGTGCAATGATGTCTGCCTCCATGTCCTTCTCGTCGGCCTTGCATTCGTGGACGCGATATAGGCATGATATATTTTGGGCGGATGTTGAGAAATGGTGCCCATGATGCTTGTTATATGCTGGGCGGGTGTTTGACAAAGAGCTTTCATGATGCTTGCTAATGTTATTTCCGGAGCACAGCTCTCATCTAGAACCTGCCGGTTTTCTTCCCTAAACAAATGAAAGAACTGGGATGTGCGGCAACTGAGCAAACAGGAGGATGGAAAGAGTGTTGTGGTGGAATCCTGAATTCCCTTGTTCATAGCAATCGCCGTCATTGTTGACCAAACATCTCAACCCAGATGGAGTGCTTCCAAGTCTCTGCTCGATAGCTTTGATTGCTCATGGCAATTGTCTGTCATTCAGGCTCGCCGTCCTCCCTTGTTGTATCTGGCTTCAGCTACTTGATCCATTGTTTGGCTGGGGGTCTCGCGGATGTAGTCGAGGAGTATCTGGTACATGAAGCAGGCGGAGTTAGAGGTTTCCTCACATGAGACAGGATGGAGGATGATGTACCTCAGGAACATCAACATTTTCCCTCTCATTGTCCATCGACCTCGAAATATTGACGTTGGGAATGGATTCGAAGGCCGTCTTGTCTCGCGAGAAGCTGTCGTACCTGCCGAAGTCTTTGGCAACCTCTTCCGTTGAGAAGAGGTATCCGTAGTTCAGCGACATTGTGGGTGAGTGACCAGATGGATGGAGGGCTTGGGGTCGATGGGGGAGAACTGGTTCTTGGAGGACAGCTGCAGACGATAACGTGGGATCGAGCAAGAGGATATGGAGGCAGGGGATAAACACTAACAAGAAAAAAGACAAAGGCAGCATGAACAAGCAAAACATTCACTGTACGGGAGGCATTGAAAGGCATGAATCGTTTTGCAGTGAATGAACTGATTGATTCAGAGCTTCTGGACTTTTTTGTTCCCGCTTCTATCCTTGTCAGCCTCTATTGAAAGTGACTTCAATAAACGTACTATGCAAACAAGTACTTAGCGGCATGATCAACGTGATCATCCGCAAAGGTAGCCATTGTGTAGTAGCTGTGGTCGTAGTCAGGCTGGAACCGAACGTTGACTCCTTTTTCCTGGCCGATTTCTTTCGCAGCTGCAACGAAGTTCTCAGGAAGCAGCTGGCCTTGTTTGTAAAAGTTGTCACCAGTGCCCTGAGACAGTCAGTATCGCAATACAAAGGCAAGGCAGGCGGGTCAACCAACCACATCGATCAGAATATCCAGGTCACCACCTTTCCATTTCTTCAGCAATTCTGTCGAGTCATGCTCTGCGCCCTTCTTTTGCCAGTCCTGCTCGCCAAAATAACCCTTGAACGCCTTCTCACCCCAAGGAGCCTTCAAAGGATTGGAGATGGGCGCAAACGCGCTGACACTCTTGTATTTCCCAGGATTCTTCAGGAATAGTGACAGCGCACCATGGCCGCCCATACTGTGACCAGTAATGCTGACCTTGGTTGGGTCGATTTGATCTTTGAAGGCGTCGAAAACGGTCTTGGGCAGTTCCTCGGTTATGTACGAGTACATCTTGTAGTTCTTTGACCATGGTTCAGCAGTGGCGTCGACGTAGAATCCGGCACCGGTTCCGAAATCGTAGGAGTCATCCTCGCCCTGGATGCCAATGCCCCCTGCAACATGTCAGGCCAGTGTTCCACGTGTCAATTCCTCACTCACTCACTTGGGCTGGTATCTGGGTACAAGATTGCGATGCCTCTCTTGCTTGCGCCGTGTTGGAAAAACCCCTTTTCTGAGCAGTTATCGGCAGTACATGTGAGGCCGGAGAGGTAGATCAGCAGAGGGACTTTGCTGTTCTGGGACTGCGGAGGAAGGAAGAGGTTGAATTTGCTCTCGCAGCCGAGCGTGGAGGAATTGTGGGCGAGTTTGAGCAGCTTCCCGCCGAAGCTGGCAATAGTAGCTTGAGTATTCACGGACATATTTCAAAGTGAGGCGCAAAGGAAAGTTGTTTGAAATGTGGAAACAAGAAAAGAAAAACCAGAGAGACTTTAGGAAATGTTTCTCGGGATATGTTGCGTTGCCCTAAGAAAATGACGTGGGAGCAGGAGGGGAAGTGGAAGAGGCATTGGAGTAAGTCAAACCAGCCCCGCAGACGCGGATGAGCCACGAGCTTTCTCCGTCAATCATTCAAGGGACATTTCGGGAGCTGGATATCTCACCGGAAGAGGACATGGGCCAGGATCGAGGAGAGGGGCCGATCCGACCAATTCCAACGTCTCCCGCGAAAACAAGAGTGTCGAATTAGGATATGTTTTCCGTCTCGATCACAACTGCCTTCTTGAGCCAACTATTGAAACTGTGTGCCGAGAAGAGAACTTCTTGTTTTGCCATCGCTCTCTCACCATACATCCGGAAGAAATAACAACCATGGCAGAAATTTGAGTTGAACGCACTTTGAGGTGGATGGTCGAGTGTGGGTGAAGCAAATGTAGGGAGGAAAGTGACATTTGGATGGGCGCAGAGGACGGCAAGGCCGCGCTAAACCTAAACTAGTCACGGCATAACCTCGGCGCTATTGCGAGGCTGCCAGAAGATACCATCGCCGGCCTGACTTTCGTGCTCCTCGTATTGTAAACCAGACCGAGTGCGCTTACCCACTCTCATAAACTCTCGGCCTCTAATGACTGCAGTACGCACGACTGAAACACTCTCATCTTTCCATACGTAGACCATATCCACCTCAAGAATGGCTTCGACAGCCTCCTCCGCCGCGCTCCCCTCGACCAACCCACCACCCACTCCAACATACACATTCAGCTTCACGCCCTTCCTCCGCACCAACAACCTCGCGGCCCTTGCCTCAACCGTCCCAGTCTGTCCGGACTTTGCCTCGACAGGCCACTGCCCGCGTGGACGGCGCTGTCCCGACCGCCACCCCACGCCCGCCCAGCAATCCTCGCAACACCACCACTTCGGCCGCCACCACCAAAATGACAACTACGTGTGCAAGCACTGGCTCAAGGGGCTGTGCAAAAAGGCCGACGCCTGCGACTACCTCCACGAGTACAACCTGCGGAAGATGAGCGAGTGCCAGTTCTACAACCAGAACGGGTACTGTCAGAACGGGGACGAGTGCCTGTACGTGCACGTTAAGGAGGGCTCGAAGCTGCCCATGTGCGAAGACTATAACAAGGGCTTCTGTGAGAAGGGACCTCGGTGCCCCAATCGCCACGTGAGGAGGAAGCTCTGCGAATTCTTCCTCGCGGGGTTTTGTCCCGACGGGAAGGAATGCAAGCATGGCGTTCACCTCAAGAGCGGTGCAGCGACAGGAGGAGGGGCGGCAGGAGACAAGGAGAAGGACGAGGACGCGAGGAGAAGGGACAGAGCGACGGATCCGGACAAGAGAGAGGACGACCAGAGGAAGGAGTTTGGCTGGAAGGGTGGCCGAGGTGGAAAGGGCGGCCGGTGGAGGAACAAGCGAGACAGGGACAGGAGGTGAGGAGGTCGGGATGTGACAACAGCGCACATTCAGTTCAGAATTGTCGACACCATGCTCTATCGGCGACATTCAGTGCATCGTCTACGGAGGATGCTGCCAAACCAAAAAGCCACTGGCGAGAGGAGTGTCGTGGCAACCAAACATCGTGCCCACGAGTCTCTCCATACAGATACAGATCGCGATCACGAATGCTCGACACCCCAGCTCAGCAGCGCAAGTCGCGTAGCGCACCCTACCCATCGGCGATGGAGAAGCAGCAACTTCACAGCTCCAGGCCTGCTCGCTTCATGGCAAGCGCAAAGTCCAGCAGGCAGCAGGCTGTTTCATTTCCACATCCTCCAAGGGATCGAACAGGGTTCCCAATTTTAATGGCAACCCCAACGGACCAGACATGACGTGGCAAGGCAAACCCGGACCCTTATTTCCCGACCTCTTCGAAAGGGGGACTACGGCTCGGGAATAGACAGCAAGCCGCCCGGCTGATCACACGAGCCGCTCCATGTAGGTACGCGGCTGGCATGATGTATCGGCAGCAGCACAGAGCGAGCCGATCCATCCACTTCTAGCTCCGAGACGTGTCTGGATCGAGGTCGCGCAGACAGAAAAGGCGGACTATTGTGGAAAATGAAAGATGGGGGTTAGGGACAGAATGAAGCATTCTTTTCCGGGTTATAGCTCCCCTGAGAAAGGCCGTTGCATTCAGCGGGTTCTAGTCGTCCTCCTTGCTAGCACTCGCTCCCTTCCCGACCTCGCGCTGCTTGTTTTCCGTACCTACGATAACTGGCCAGCATCACATGGGTGCTGGTGCTCGAATAATGTAGAACCCGCTCCTCGCTGTAGAAGCCAGAACAGACAAGATAATGCGTGTATTATGGTCTCTACCGCAGCGTATGCTCCTGCAACTTTGGCAGGTCGTTTCTCTGGCGTTTGGAATTTCCTATCCGGCTCGTATATCTTCAATAATCTCGCTTTACAATTGAGTAGACTGTGGCCCAGTCATCTCAAAGTGACTATCAGGTTGCTTTCGACACGGCCGTGCAGAGTAGGTCTATGATTTTCCAAAAAATCCCCCCTTGAATGTAACACCCGGTACTATGCAGGAAACAAACTGACCAACCAACCAACCTCTTTTCCACTCTGCAGCCGCTGCGCCCCGTCTCAGCTCACCGCACAGGACTACCAGGTGCAGCCACGGGACTCCCCACGGTCGGCGACCCTTTCTCAGGATCTCTCTCCAACGTCCCCTTGCGACTCCGTCTCGCCTCTCTCTCAGCCAAAACCTCCTGCCTTACACGTTCCTGTTCTTCAATCCCCGTTCTCGCCTTCTCGTGCACTCTGCTCAGCTCGATCTTGCTAATGAATAGCGAAATGAAGATCCCAAAGGCCGCGAACGCGGTGTAGAAGATCCACATCTTTTGCAGGGAGTTGGTGTATGCGACGTCCACGGCGCGGCGCGCGGGGCCAGACAGCGAGCGGATTATCCCCGTGGTCGCGCCGAAGGAGGAGGAGGTCAGCAGGCGGGCGCGCTCTTCACCTAGCGTGGGCACGAGGTCCGAGTATTTGTTCTTCAGCTCGTTGGTAAAGACAACCCCTCCCAAGACCACGGATATCGATGTCGACAAATTTCGCACGAAACCAAACGTTGCGGTTGCAACGGCCATATCGTGCCCTTTGATATGCGCCTGCAGTGCGATCAACGGGGACTGGAAATTTGGACCTACACCAATGCCTGCAATGATCTGGTAGATGATGATTTTCGACCATTGTGGGTGATTTGGTAGGTCGATGAAGAGGCCGTAGCCTAGCGTCATGAGGATGAGGCCGAGCCAGATAGGGTCGCGGAAACGACCGGTTTTCTTGATGTAGAGACCGGTTGCCGTCGACACGAATGAGAGGGTCAGGACCATAGTGAGGAGATAGACGCCAGAGAGCAAAGGACTGGCGCCCAGGACGGTTTGGAAGTAGAAGGGGAGGTAGTAACTTCCCGCGATAAAAACGAAGCCATGGATGAAACAGACGCCGAGGGATGCTAGATTTGAAAGGTCCTTGAACAAGCGCAGAGGTATGACCGGGTATTTCGCCCACCTCCACTCATTGAGGAAGAAAAGGCCGATGGTGAAGACGCCGAAGATAATCAGGCAGAGTGTAAATGCACTGTCCCAGGGATGTGTTGTTCCGCCGGAGGTCATGCCAAAGAGGAACATGACCACGCCGCCCACAATGGTGACCACCCCGATCCAATCTATGGCCTTGACACCTGCAAGGAAGGGTGTCTTGGGTGTCTCCAACTTCAGGAAGAAGGCGAGGAGAATCAAAGATAGTCCGTCCAGGGGCAAGTTGATGTAGAAACACCATCGCCAAGAGACCTCCTCGGTGAATGCACCACCGATAATGGGTCCGACGCCGGATGCTATGGCCCACACCATACCCAGGATGCCGTAGTACTTCGGTCGGTCTCGCATGCTGAACAGGTCCCCAATACAGATGTAGACGAGCGTGACAAGACCGCCTCCGCCAATACCCTGGATGACTCTGCCACCGATCAACAGGCCAATTGAATTGGCGAGTGCGGCGATGAGACTGCCAGCCATGAAAACGGCGTTGGCGAGCATAATGATAGGTTTCCGTCCCCAGATATCAGACAGCTTGCCCCATAGCGGCACGCTCGCGGCATTGGCAAGTAGATACGAACTACCAACCCAGGTATAATCCGAAGCATTTATGTGGAATTTCTGGGCAATTGTCGGTAAGGCTGTGGTGATGATGGTGACGTCCAAAGCAGCCAGGAACAATGCCATGCACAGGGAAAAGATGATGACTGCAGTCCTAGCCTTCGAAAACTCCGAGGCTCGCGACTGCGTCCGATTCAAGTCGGGCTTCGTTGATGTCTGTTCCCCCGGCAGTTCACTGTCGACTGGTGACGGCGTGGGGACGTCATTTTCAGGATCGGGGAACTTTTCTGAAGCATTGGCGCTAGAGGGCGACGAAAGGTCATCATCTGGCTCTGGGCGCTGAGTTGAGACCAGCGGTGCGGCGCCCGAGGGTTCGAGGGCTTCCGCCGCGTGCTCGGTTTGTGAAGGCATGGTGTAGCAGCTAAAAATCTGCCAAGTCGCGCTCCTCGGCGACCAGATGCTTTCAGATCAAAAGCGCTCAATGATGAGGTTAGGTCTGAACCCAGAGAAGGGGTATTGCCGGCGGGTTTGTATGTCGTCTCGTGCAGAAGTGCTGCTCATTCCAGATTCGATGAGCGAGGGTCTTATATCCGAAGGCCGCAAATACGAGAGCTTCGTTAACGTAATGGAAACGGCGATGCTCGAGTGGCTAAATGCGGCGCTTTGTCAAATGCATAGAGGAAAAACAAGCAGAAAATCATAGAATGATGTCGATGAGCAATGCATCGCAAAAGGTAATGGGGTTAAATTAGTAAATTAGCAGAGGCGAGGTGAACCGAACAGAAAATCAACAGGCAAAATCGATGGGTCACTGGCAGTCTGGAATCGGTCCGGATGGGCGAGTATGAGCCGACTGTGACAAGGAGCGCCCGTAGCATGTTTTCGATGGCCAGTAAGGAGTCGATGACGCCTTAGATGAGCGCCTCGATCTGTAACCGTACTCGTATGCTCGTCAAAAGTAGGTGTGAAGGGTTTGTGAGGACATAACGATTCCAGCAAATCATTGTACATTCGACTGCCGAGGGCCCCAGTTTTGCAGAAAATGAGGGGGTTAGAGTCGTACCATTTTTCGTACACGCCCGGACCATTCCTCCTCCTTAGAGGCGAAAACGGTACGTGCTTGCATGCTTTAACGCGCGATACAGACAACCGCAAGGACCTGAGGAAGGCAGGTTTCCATTTTTGAGTATCCTCGGGCCCGAGCTTGGAGTTAAACGAAATGTTAAACAGGAGATGGAAGAAACGACTGTCTGGATGATCGAAGCTTGACCGAACGACCGTGGAACTTCGGGTACGGCTCAGAACAGCCCCGAGCGGGTCCATGCAAACTAAATCTACGGAGTACTGTGTGCAAATTTCTAGGCGGCTATGCTCCGCATGGGGTATTTAACGGATAACAGGCCATACGGGCCATCCGCAGTTTTATCAGGTTCGGATTCTGGCAGGATGGAGACAATACTTTCTTTACAGCACTGGACCTGCCGTGGAGACATTAGCGCCTGCAAGAACGAAGCCAGCCGTCCCAATGCCTTGCAACGCCGGCAATATATAACATGCCGAAGAGTTCATGTCATGTCGTCACCCTGTATATTTGAAGAACTAGATACCGAGTCGCTCAGGAAGTTGACAGTTGCACCACAAGCGCTTATCCCCTTGTTCCTCTAATTCAGGGAGTGCCCACACTTCAAGCACTTTAACGACTCCATCCAAAACCTTGGTTCGAATGGAGCATTCGCGCTCGTACTTGCACTCGCCTCCGAAATCGGAACTGTCTGGCGGATAGTGGCACAAAGGGTGGTCTCGTCTCCCGCCTTCGGGACCTTCGTGATCCTGCCTTCTAGTTTGTGAGTCCAAGGCATTTTATGTCCAGCTAGCCGCTTAGTGCGCTTGCTTTGCTTGCTGCTTGTCGGGATCCTGGCTGGAGGCGCCTCGTCCTCGAGCTCCGCTATATTAATTCCGTTCCCCACGACATGCCCTACCTTTCCTGCGACCTTCTGACTGAAGGTCCTCAGGATCTCCGTCTCTTGTGTTTCGTGCGTAAGCTCGCCTGCTTTTAACCTTTCCCACGCCCTCTTCTCGATGTCCGCAATCAAGCAGTCCTCGTGATTCCATGTGGCGCATTCAGCGACCCTACACTGGAACAAATCGACGTTAGGATCGTCATACCTTCCGCAGATGCAGACCTTCCGTAGCTTGCTCAGCGCAAGACGGTCTACTTTGGTCACATCCAACGTTTGCCGCCAGTATCGCTCAGAAAGCACCTTCTGATTGGAATCGTCGTTTTCGTCCCAATGGCTGACATCGGCGGGACATGCGATGGTGTCCGCCTTAATGATACTGACGTGGTTGCTCATCACCAGTTCCCCCTCCCCGTGGTAAGGTCGTCGACCAGTCGGTAATTCGTCCGGCCAATACAGCCAAAACACTCGGACAAAGATTTCCGTCCTGGAAACGGCGCGGATCTCAGCAACCCATGCCACCCAAAGGTTTGCCTTGTCGTATGCAAGTTTCTCACGCGCCGATGCATTGGTAGCAGGAGGCGCCGGTACAGGGAGGCAATGGTTTACATAGATGTATTGGCCGGCAAAATACATGACCTCGACTGGTTCTTTGACTATTTTGTAAGGCTCCGTTAGAGAGGCTCATTTGTAGTGGCAGCCAAACTCACACCTCGCGCGTTGGTACTCGCGTAGTTCCAACCACAAGCTGCCAGGCTTCACTGCGTAGTGAACCTTGAGCTCGGGGGCGCCTGGGGGCGCGGCGGATTCAATCCATAAATCTTCTCGTTTCGACCTTGCAAGACATTTCCTTGTCTTGGGCCAGACGGGACAGTCCACTGTAATTGTCGTATCTACGCTTGCTTCTGTCTCAATTGTCTTGTCTTGGGGTTCGTCGGTGTCTGATGCATCTTCTCGCGTTTGGGCCCGGGGAGAATCAAAATTCATGCGGGATTTGTTGCCAGCAGAACGTTGGAGGTTACGGTGTGGACCTGTCCCCCTCCCGTCGTCTCCATCGATCGCTTTGCGCTTACGCCCAGCCATTTGAGGAGGTAATGGGAGCATCTAGGAGGCGTTCTCCTGAGTGATGACTGTAGGAGAGTAGGAATCTGTCGATAAGGCAGTTGAAGCACGCCGGAGAAGACAGGAGACGCCCTGCACGACCGGACTGCAAGTCCAACGTCGTGGTCTTCAGGTGTGATGGCGCGGTCGAGAAGAAGAAGCAGCAGCAGCAGTGCGGGACCGCGGAAGGACCAGAGAGTTGTTGAGAATATAACTAACATGAAGAAGAAAGTGCAAGGTTGCCGGTCAACCTCCATTGCAGCCACGAATGACGACAAGACCAGCCGACCCCGCAGTCACTCCCAACCTCACTCTACAGTCCACTTCCACTACATTGATGAAGAGCTTGCATGGAACAAGCTGGCCTTGCCACTGAATCGCACAAGTTCCTACGAGTGAAGCTGAAGCTAGACACTCCTCCAAAAATTTAAACTTCACTATATCTGAGATCTAGAGTTTGCTTGTGACTATCGCGCTATTGGTACTCGATTTTCGCCGGTGGTTTTCGGTCAGGCCCCGTGGCCCCGCAACCCACTTGTGGATGAAATTACTGGGTCCAAAGTGCTGCTGATCGGCCACCACGACCGGACAGTATCGCCGGAGTGGTTGATTCCTAAGCCAATGCGGTCATTCCAGATGCTACTGTAAAGGCGTGGTCCATCCTCATTAATTACTAGCCAATTCTGTCTTCTCTATATGCTGCTCAAAAGGAGAGCTCTTCCACTTTCCAAGAAACCGTGTAGCATTAGGGGTATCGTCCGTTCAATAAATGCGCCACTGTCACCCAGGTCAGGTCGACCCCAGGTCAGTTCATCCACTCATTGACTATCATTCATTTCTTAGCCGAAGATCCAAAGAAGCCTTTCACCTTGTCCAGAAAGCTGGGCTTCTTCTCGTGCACATGCGCTTCGTTTCCGGCCCCCCCTCGTCCGACATGATGAGATTCCTCCTTCGCAATCCGAGTGGCTGTCTCTGGGACGACGTCTGCATCTGCTGGAGCCGTGTGCACTTTGCTGCCCTCGTGGTCGATGTTCCCCGCGCCGCCACGGCCGGCAGAATACGGGCCGTCGCCCTGATTGCCAACGGGTCCTTCACGGACAATTTCGCCGTCGACGTAGGTGTGTGTGTCAGGAGTGATGTTCGCAGCGCCTGAGTATTGTCAGTACATCCAAGCTAGACTGTCAAGGAGGGGTTGGCCTACCGCCACGACCGTGTGAGACGACGTTGGCCATGTTTGTTACCTGCGTCACGTCGAGTCAGTCGGGGTTGCTCTTAAGTTTCGGCAAACACTGCATGTGGGTGCAATTCGTGGAGCCGTGTCTCATGAAACCGACGCTCGCGCATGGTTGCGCCGCCAAGGCAAACCTCCAGATGAGATAGAATCGCAGGTGTGAGGCGGAGCTTACTGTTGCGTTGTCGCTTTGGTGTCGAGATCACCGTGTGTTGTTGGTTGTCAGGTTCGCGAGATTTCAGTGGTAGATGGGAAGAGATTGTGAGGGAAATGGAGGTGTGCACAACTGCAGGAGGTGGTCGGTCTTGATATGGGATGAAGCAAAGTCTATCCAAGAAAAGCCGTGACAATTTTAAGTGACAAACCACAATCCGGAGCACGGCGATGGTGTGACTTTGTTCTGCTTCCGCTGAACTAGCGATTTCGCTCAGCATGACGTCCGGTGATTGATTCGATCTCGCTTTGACGTCGGCCAAGCCTTGCTAAACCCGCATGCCCAGCCTTGTGCTATCGCTGGCCAATCCCCTGTGCCGCTTGATGCACTCCTTTGCCGAGGAGAGCTCGAGGTGGAACACATTTGCGAGGTACCATGGCGAGAGACATTGTTACAAGGTTGAGTTACAAGACGAGGCTGTTTCACGTGGCAGAATGAACTTCAAATTGCACTTCAAAGCCAGTGCCTCCAGTCCATGTACAGCATTACGAGCAGCTGAACGCCGACTAGTTCGTGGATCTGCCTAGTCCACGTAACCGCATCTAGCTACCTCACGCCTTTGCAGTCTGCTTCTTCTCTTCGGCACCGCCAGTGGTAGGCAAGCCCATGAAGATCTTGAATGAGTCGTATATCATCCATTGCAATCCGGTCAATGTCCCGATCATGACCTAGAGTGCCCAAGTGGTTAGCACACACATGTCCGGGCTCGGAGCAGATAATTCCAACTTACAATTCTCACTGGGAGGCCGTTCCAGAGACCAGGGAACCCAATCTTGGAATAAATTCGACTCATGGCGCCGCCGAAGCTCTCACCTGGAGCGCGTTCGGCATTGAGTTTGCTGACCATGACATCGGCGGGGTGTGAAACGATAGCACAGAGAATACCGGCGAGATATCCACCAACAAAGGCCACACCGGTCTGAGCGCCCTTGGAGTAGTCTGACTTGGCCCCCGGGAGGTAGTTGTAGATGGCGGCCACAATGTTCTCAAAGGACGCGAATTTCATCATGGTATACGGAATCTGTCGGCCCCAAAGAGGGTAGAGGCCTTTGTATAAACTGCAGCTGTCAGCATTACGCAACGATGGGATTGCAGGTTACACTGACCCGCCCCAGCCTTCTTTAGCTGTGATTGCAGAAATTCCTTGGAATGTGCCTGAGAACGCAGGTGGCATAGTCGTCTGCATGCGAACCTTGACAGCTTCAAACGGGCAGAGCCCAACGTCGGCAATGAATTCGGCCGACGCAGAGGCAGACAAATAGAGGATGGTCTTGTACTGTTTAGCAGTCTCTTCACCAGCGAGCTCAGTGTAGAGGTGCTTGAAGTATTCGTAGAAGCCGTATTTGCCGGCGCCCTGCACCGAGTAACCGACAAAGGTTGGGCCGAAACCAGTGAAGATGCCACGGAAGCCTTCGGTCCGTGCGATGGTACCCCAGGCTTGGAAATTTCCCTTGTAAAGCTTGGAGTCGACCTGACGACGGCATTTGACGAGATCGAGAGGAGTGACTGCGGCATGGGTGGTGCCCTACACCAAGATTAGCTGCGACCACACTGCGGACAGGTGTGTTTGGGACATACGCATGCCAAAATACCTCCAACAGTGCAAGCGGCGTAGTATTTGGCGGAGTAGAGCTCAATGCCGCCGGCTTTAGCTTGAGCCTTCGCGCTCGCCTTTTCGTATTCTTTCTGTGCTGCCTCAGTCAACTCAATGGCTTTCCCTTTGGCCGTGTCCGCAGCACTCCATGAGGAGAAGTATCGGCGTCTCTCAGGCTTCTCGACTGGTTTGGGCGCTGGCCTGTAGTACGGGGAGGTAGGGGTGAAAGCCTGGCACAAGGCCGTTGTGTTGGGAAAGAGTCCGACCATGACGCTGCAAGCTGATCAGCTTATCTCCAGGACATCAATTGTGGAGGTTCAGGTATTGCGTTGATGGAAGAAATTGGGCATTCGGATAGCCAATTACCTCGAGTCTCGATACAGTGCCAGACTGCGGCGAATGCGTTATGAATGGAGCTGGATAGGAGCAACACAGAATTGATGATAAAAATGACGAGAGGTGAAGATACGTTCGAGATCAAGTTGCAGGTGCGGGCAACCACATGCGAGCGCCAAAGCACCAGTGATGCTATGTCGACAGCTCGTTTGCGGGCCTGGGGAAGTGGGTTTAGGCGCGAGCCAGCCGCTGAGCTCACAGCTCCAGTGAATTGCTCGCCCTTTTCCTCTGACGCTCCCGTTTCTCCGCCGCAGCTTGGAGTACGAGGAACTCGCAGCTAGAGACGTCATCGTGCGGTTGCGCTGGTACGAGTACGGTTGATCACAGAGCCGCCACCGCGCCAGCAAATCTCGAGCCGTTCGCCGAACGTTCCACATGTCAATACGGTTTCACCACGATTTTTATTCCAAGCGACCTGGTTCATGTGGTCTTATCACTCTGGTAAAGCCTACCCCAAGTTTGTGTCACCCTTTATCCTCCGGAAGTCATGGCTCACGCTGAGTCAATCCTCGAACCCGGTGTGCCTCTAGGCCCAACAATTGTCCCGCAGGCCAATGGGCTCCCTCCCAGCGAAGATGAAGTTGCTGCCAAACTCTCTGCTTGGGCAGACAAGTACCGTGGCGCGACTGTGGCAGACCTAGATCTGCCTCCTGCGTTGTCGACGTCTCCAAACACGTCCCTCGCTGATGCCATGCTATCAGCCTCCTCTCATGACTATTCTCACCTGACCGTCCTCTCCGACAACACAAGATCTCTACTGGGCTATCTGTCAGTCCCCAAGCTAAAGCAGCTGTTTGAGTCAGGCCAGCTACAACCTTCAGACCCCGTATCAAAAGCAATGGTGAAGTTCCAGCGAGGTGGAGGGAGGAAGTACCAAGTCATTACGATGGAGACTGAATTATTCGAGCTGGAAGGGTTCTTTGAGGACATCGGACCATTTGCGACAGGTGCCAGACAAGACTTCGCCGTAGTCACAGATGGTGGCAGAAAATTCGTGCTCGGCGTCGTCACAAGAAGTGATTTGGAGGAATTCGTCAAAAGAAGGCCCGCCTGAGGTCCTGCAGCAGGTCAAGCCCGGATGGACACACCTACACGAAACAGATGGCGAAGAACTGAATCACAACCCCTTTATATCCTCCAGTCAAGGACTTGACAGGTCATGGCGTTGTTCACCGATGTTGCACTTTCGATCCCAGCTCAGAGTTCTCAGTCATGTCTTCGGGTCATCTTTGATGAAGCCGTTGACCGCTTGGGCAGCTTGTTCCAGCGGCTCTGGTGCCTAGGTACCTTGACAGCTCTCAATGGCCGAGAGCAAATTGAGCCGAACAGTCACGTCGACGGACGACCGGGGACTGGATCGATATGAGGTCATGAGTCGTGGCTTTTCTCCTCCTTCCGCCGAGCACCTGCAAACGCGTTCTGTCCAATCATGTTCGCAAAATTGACCGAGTACAGGCGTTGCAAATCCTTGGGCACGACTTATGATTGTGCCTATCAACATTCCCGGTCAGACTCTTACCGCAGGCTCGGAAAGCGCGCAATGCAACAGCAATATTATCTTTCTGACAAACCGCCATATAACGACTCTGAGCAGTTGAGCTCTTGCAGATATCCCACGCGGTAATTAGTCAGGGCACTAAAGCCGGTCTATGGTGAAGATATTTAGAGTCAGGATCCAGCCACCAAATCAAGCGATCCTTATCAGGCTGGGCCGTAGTCCCAGCTGCGGATGCTTCGGACATGAATCTTTATCTGAAGGAACAGCATCGGAGGCTCTTTGGAATGGCTTTCTCCCAATATTGCTCTTGCCTGTTGGAGCATTATTGAGCTATCACGGTACTCCGGCAATTGCCACTCACCCACTCACCCAGCCGGCCTGACCTCCGTTTCATTCGGTCCTACAGTTTCCGCGAAGATGGTGGCGTGGCACGATTGTCCGAACAGTTGGAACCGTGGCTAAATGGTCGATGACGGAGACAACCACGCCCCTGTCTAAGAAAAGCCAAAGGGCGTTCATGGGCGGCGGGAGAGCAAACGAATTGCAGGTCACTGCCGGGCTGCTGGCGCAAGGGTTGTGCTGGGCGTCTCATACCTGCAAAGCACTAAGATCGTATCACACCGCTTTCTCAGCACCCTTCGTGTTCTTTTGAAGTAAAACACTTCGAACACTGATGTAGTGGTCACATTTGCTGCACAGTTGCTCTGGTTTGGCGATATAGGCCTAGTAATCACCTGGATGATGCCCCTTGTAGCCGGGCAGTGTATGGTGCTAGACAAGCTCAATTCACTGGTAAGAGACGGGATGAAGTAATGCTTGGATTGTCTGGATTCTTGTCCCTGCGCCTGAGAAGCTGTATCCCGTATCGGGGTAACGTACGAGTACTGTAGTACCGCGCGACTTGGCTTTAAATCTAGGAAATAGTGCCCGAGTTGTCTGAGCAGTCGAACACCTTTGAGATCAAGCCGCTTGCGAAGGCATCTTTGATCGAGACGGCAACACCGTACCTGAGAGACAGAAAAATCATGTTAGCCAACATTCTCATTCGAAATCCGCCGCCGACGAAGGGAAACACCACCAGGCCCGAAAAGGCAAAACGGAGAGGGATTTTCTGTACTCACGTCCCGCCGACGACCATGAACAGCCCGACCAAGGCGATGAGGATGTGCGCGCCAAACGCGGCCTTCTGCAACGCACTGCCCTTCCGGTACCCGTCGTAGTCGTACATCCACAGCATGGCCGGGAAGATCAGGCTGAAGGGCGCGAAGCAGACGGCGCCGGCCAAGCCCAGCAGGTAATTCAAGATGGGCACGGCCTCGGCGATGATGAAGCCCAAGACGCCCAGGATCAAGTTGCTGCCGAGCCACGTGCCCCAGTGGGTGACCGTGTTGGCCTGCAGGTGCGACGAGTCGCGCAGGATGCGCACGAAGATCAACTTGGCCGCCACGTGCTGGTAGATGCCGACGCCGATGACCAGGCCCGGCAGCGCGATGCCGTACGAGATCTTCTTGAACAGGGTGCCCGCGCTGCCGAAGGCGGGCGTGGCGAGGTAGACGCCGCACCAGCGGTAGATGACCAGCGAAAAGGTCAGATACATGGCGCCGACGAGGATCCCCGCCACGACGGCGGCCTTGCGGTAGTCGCGCGGCCTGCGCATCTCCGACACCACGGGCAGGTACATCTGGCTGCCGCTGCCGCTGAGGAAGATGTTGGCGCTGGCCGTGATCCCGGCCACGAAACCGGGGTGGTTGATGGCGACCCAGCCCAGGTCGAAGTCGCCGGTCTTGGGCGCCGCGGCGGGGCGGTCCTGCTGTGTGACGGCGACGACGAAGATGAAGACGGCGATGAAGAACGTGGTGAAGCCCAGCCACGTGAGCCAGCCGAGGCGCGAGAAGGTGCGCACGCTCGAGAAGATGGTGATCAGGACGGCCGACACGAAGCTGAAGACGACGGTGCAGGCGCCGTGTTCGGAGAGGGCGTTGAACGCCGTCGAGCACGACACGATGCCCGCCGCCGTGATGAGCACCTGCGCCACCAGGATCTGAAGCCCGACGAGTTCTTTGCCCACGCGTCCCCAGAGGAGGCCGCACATGTCTGCCAGCGCTGTATGGATGAAACGAGGGGGAATTAACTCGGGACCGGAAAGAAAGCGGAGGGAGGACGGACCATGCAGACGACGCGGGAAGAGAGAGGAGAGGAGGAGAATCAAACTCACTATGACATTCAGGATGGCGGTTGCGGAAGTCCCCCAGGACGACGGCCGTGTAGGTGTTCAGCACCTCCCAGCCGACGATGCTCAGCGCTCCGCCCACGGCGCCCAGCGTGGCCAACGCGCCCGGCACGGCGAGGATGCTCATCGCGAACTGAATCTTCAGGAAGATGATGGTGGCGCGCTGCCAGCTGACGGTGCGGAACTTGACGCCCCCGTCCGCATCATCGTGGAAGACTTCCCGCGCCTCGAGCACTGCTTCTTTATTGAACGTGTCGGGCAGCGACGCCGGGGGAGAGTGCGGCGCGATGGTGTCGTTGACATCGCCGACCCTCTTCTCGTCGGGGTATGTTGTGCTCGCCATGTTCGATATGTCCGCTGTCCCTTGGCGTTGTATCCTCCACCTCGCTGCTTGGACGAGTGCCTAGGACACAGCGACCTGGCAAGAGAGAAGGAGAGGAGACGGAGGCAAGGAGGAGGAGGTCAAACAACGGATTTTACATACCGCTACTGCTACATCGCCAGCACTACGACTGCCCAGGCACTGTGTTCCTAGTACAGGAGCACGAGCACTAACTTATCGTCGGTTCGGAGGGATTGAGAATTTCAGACCAACTGGATAGAAGGATGCGGAGAAGTCCCGCTCGGTTGTTGATAAGAACCCACAACCACACCTTAGCTACCTCCCTAAAGGGGCATGATTCTCACAAAGTGGCGGGCCGACGAGTTGAAGGCCCCAGAGCCTCGGCGGTGAAAAAACGTTCCAGACTGTCGGATGGAGCCACGAGGGCCACATGGTCGATAACGCCAGATTCGGCAATACATAATTGAGGAGTCGCTTCTGTGTGCTCGGGGGGGTATTAGCGCGGGGCGGAATCGTCCAAGACCATGCTACTGTACTGTACCTACACTCACACAAGGACACCATGAGAGGACTGTGTCCTGTACCGACAAGCTCTGAGTGCGCGGCCCGCGCTCCAGCCCCTGTTAACCAAAGATGACCGTATCGACAGTAATTGCACGGTGGACTTATCGCAAAGTCAAGCCAAGCAGATAACGAGGCTGTTCGCATTTAGGGGCAACAAATCGGACTCGGCCTGAATATCGCTGCATCGCCATCCTCCGTCTGAGGGTCACGAACTGGTAATCCCTATCTTTGTTATGGTTTAAGAAGTCCTCGTCATCAGATTTCCTCACAACTCGTTTCCTTTGCCTAGCCCATTCCGGGTTATTCTTCTACATTTCCTTGTACTCCGTAGTTGACGGTGCCACGTCGTGCCGTGTCATCCCTATCAGCATCGACGATGAGCTGCAACCCGAAAGTTAGTCGACATCGTACACAGCGTCAGATATCGACTATTGACTACCCTCTCGCTGGTCAGCTACATCTTAAGGTCCATATTCTTCAAACTGTCAACCTCTCAGACAGCATTCAGAGCCATGTCGCATGTCAACACCAGCACAAGAACCACGCGTCGCGAATCATGCCTGTCGGGCCGTATATGTCTTCAGGTTGCCGCTACTGACACCGAGGACCAGCATGTCTCTTGAGCAAAACGTCTATCCGGACCTCGTTGTCCCTGCTAAGAAGGAGGCAGACTTCGAGCCTCGCGACCTCTCCTAAGATTGGTTTATTAGCGGGAGGAAGCTTCACCGGCATAGCTGTAACATGTTGGACAGCGACGAAGACACCATGGGAGTACTGGCAGACTTGTTGACGCAATCAACTTGCGGATGGAAGCCGTAGGTATGTAAATATGGATAGAAGTCGTATCCGAACCCCGTAATTTCATGATTGCGCCGACCAAGCGTCCGATGCTGCGTTGATTAAGCAAGAGAGGTCCAAACCTTTGAGAACCATACAGCTTTTTGTACTTCGGCGGAACCCATGTCTTCTCCTAGTCCAGTTCTGCCTTCGAACTGAATGTCGCATGTGCCTCCCAAAGTTGCAATGAATCTCCCACCATGTCCATTGCTTTTCAAATGCCCGGCGCAAAATCTCTTTAGGTCGTTGCCCAGGTGCGGCCAAGGTCTGCCGTTGTGGTGGATCCACGCATGGTCTTGTAGCGAAGCATGCCCCGATAGGCGTAATATCGTATGTCGCTGACAGAAGGAGGTTGTGTTGCGGAGCGTGAGTAGTCATCACGCAAATGGTGGTTTTCTTTCCGAGGCGAAGCAGCTTAGAGACGATAGCTTGATAATAGTTGATCTTTGAGTACACACATGCATCCGCCGGCATGGTGCCAGTGATCCACAGCGCATGGCACTCGGAAGCTCATATGCAGGCCCGTTTGAACAATCCCATCCGCTATTGCCTGCTCATAACGCTTTTGATCTTCGAACACCGTTTCCCTAAGGAGATCAACACAGAAGGAACTTATTCCAGCCAGAGACTGATTGAACTCTGTTTGTCGTAGCCAGTGCTGAATTTCCGAGTAGACCTTGGAGACAACGATATCTCGTAGGCCCCGATCACTGTCGGGTGTGGACGAATAGATCTCCTCCACCACTTCGAACAGACGTGTGTCAACATCGACCTTCTCGACATCATCTTCGCGGACTTGGCCCAATCTCATAGACAACAACTGAGTCGGATTCAACTGGAAATTCTCCGGAGCTGTTGTCGGTTTGATGAGTTTCCGACACCGGTTGCCTCGTCGTCGCTTCGGTTGCTCTTCATCTCCCTCACCAGTTCCCGTAGACGCCGAGGCACGTGGGCGCTTTGCTGTCTGCAGAACCGCTGCTGCCGGCTCCGCATCAGGGATGAAAGACTGTCGAGGACCTCTTGTATCGCTGTTGGTCGTCTCCAGCGTATCAAGAAAGGTGTGCTGACAGAAAGTCTCCCCTTCAGACTGCATGTCTTACAGTGACGCCGTAATATATATATACCTCTAACGATCGGCTGAACGAGGCGCTCGGACAGACGTCGTGGCTTTGACAACCTGCCACTATTCAGGGGAAGCACACGACGCGTATTTGCTTCAGAAGGGGCGAATCGACAGAATGACGACCAAACCCTTGCGACCGGCATGTTCTCACCCACCTCTTGTCAGGAAGAGTTGAAAACGGACCATGTTGATGTCCGGTTTGAGTTGTCCTCAGGTAACCGATGGGCCACATCACGAACACAATGACTTTCTCTGCTTTGTCGTCTTTGGCGAAGAAGCAATCATCGAAGATGCCACATGCGTACCGATGTTTTGGTGCACAGGAGTTGTTTGGTACTCGGCGGCTTGCAGGGGCTCGGTGTAAGGAGGCACCTTCCCGTTGAGTCGGGTTGCGCGGAAGTATTCGCCAAAGCCATGGTCACAGCAGTCGCCGAGTGAATGAGTACTCCGCGGCACGCGTCTTCCTCGCCCCCGGAGAACCAGCAGCCACAGGTGCTGGAGCTCTGATATTGGAAGGAGTAGCTCCACGGGCAGCGGTCCTTTGTCCTTTCGACATTTGGCGTTCGAGCTGCAGTCCATAACGTGTTCATCCCGCACTGTCTTCAGCCTTGCAGACCGTCCTGCATCTGAGTCGAAAGGCTCGAGTCCAAGTAGAGCGTAAACTCGGCCACGTGCGTAGACTCATGGCCCGTTTCTGGACCTGCTTTCCCGCCACGTCCAAGTCACCTTCCCGGACGCAGCGTACGAACCTGTACTCTCTGATGTCTCTGATGTCCTCCGGTTCTTTGACGTCGACATTGCCTGCGAGGTTCAGACAATTTATCCCGGGGACTCCCTCCACACGAATGAGGAGATCGAGCATATCCTCCGGTTCCGCCACCTGACCCTGGCCAATGTGGTCACACTTATGTCCGAGACTGTGGAACTCGACTTTCTCCTTGTGTAAGAAGAAACGGCGGCACTCTTCTGGGTTCAACAAGTGTTGGCTTGGCCTTGGTTGTGGCTGGGTGGAATAGGATGGGAAGGCTGTAGGTGAGAATCAGGATTAAGGGTGCTCGCATTCTCTTGAGGTCGTTACGGACTGCGCTGAGGCACTCTCCAGCGACCGTGGTCCTCTTAACGATCATTGTCCTGCACTCAGGGACTTTCTTGATGTAGTCGGCCATATGATGCAGTACCTCTTTACCGACACTGGCCATTCTCTTGCTACAGACGAGGCACCCGTTCAGCACGACGATCTGCTTAGCGCAGCCTTGAGGTTTTGTGGTGGCCGGAAGGTCTTGGTCATCGAGGTTGTCTTCCCTCTCCCCCTTCGGCTCCGCGGACCACGGTCGCGGACTTGGAAACTCATGGGCACTTCGCCAGCAGGGTAGGAGAGAAGAGGCCCCGTTGAAACAGTTTCAACTTGGCGAAGGCTCCATTCAGCAGACGAGGCCGACATGGTTGATTTTGTTCGCCCACAGAACTGACGCTTCTAGACTGTATGATGCTTTGACGCCGTAATGCTATGGGTTATAGTTCCACGCTGAGGGTCCGGTCAACGATCAACCCCGTATCGTGTTGGCAAGAGACATTTCCGGACAGGTAAACATATATAATATCGCAATTGAAGGCTTGCAAACGGGCGGGCTATCTGAAAGCCCAACACACAGGAATGCTGGCTGAAACTTATAGGGTTGCGCCGACAGATCTGTCCTGGATTCCGATGATACTGTACAATAGTGAGGAGGAATCGTGTCGCAAACTAAGTTGGACTTGGTCGTGCTCGCGCTTGCTATTGGTGTTCCCCTCTTGCTGAATGCCCTTGAAAATGGATGACTTGAAGCCGAAGTGCATTTGAAAACCGAAAAGAGCACGCCGATGATGAACTTGTGAGGTCGTAGCCAAGCCGAGAGCAAAATGTAGCCAACGAGCAACTTGATGCAGGGGCCCAAAGCTATGAAAGCAGGGCCTTGGGAAGTTTGTGTAGTCAGTCCACTGCGAGAGTTGGCGGCAGGAGGCAAGTTGACTACCTTGGGAGAAGGAAGAGCAGCTCCAGAGGCGTGGGGAGGGTATACTTATAGGGTGGAAGGGGTACAGACAACAGGGGTTCATGGCAGCCTCTGACTCACCGCTGCGCAGTCAGTCCCTGGTGTTTGACTGGCGGTTGACGAGGGTAGGTCCGAGCTCTGGCCCGTGAAGGGCAAAGGAAGGGGAAGGGGAAGACTGGAAATGCCAATGTTCGTTAATTCGAATGCAGTGACTAGGCCTCTGGACGCCTCTATCTTGTCACAAGGAATGCTCTTCACGTCCTGCATACACGGTAGTCATACTCCAACAGTGCAGCAACATTAGCTGATAATCATTCTCACCGTCAATAAGCCTTCAGCCCGCGTCTTCAAGCTTGGTATCCAACAAGCCCCTTTCTCACATTCACAATCGCGGCTCAATTCCCAGTCTTCACTCCCACATTGCGTGTTTTCATTCGGGTTGGTAAATCCACACTTCCTTTCCTCCTGCGGGTCTGATCCTGGTCATCGTCGGATCCAGATTCTGGTGGGCTTGACAAGGGTGAGTCGAATCTCTGCTTGACCGGGCTCGTGACATCAGCCTTCAGCTTTTCGATAGGTTCGGTCTCAAGTTTCTTGAACAACATCTCCTCGACCATCATTCGCCCTTCGACCTCCCTGTCGGTCTCTTCGTTCTCCTTCCTAGGCGGCTGTTCATCTCCATCTCCGGCAACTTGATCATCAAGCTTGAGCTTTGTCAGGCCCATAGCGTAGATCTGTTCTTCTACCGTACCCCGAGAAATTAGTCTGATGACTTCGACGTCCTTCTCTTGCCCGATTCGATGCGCTCGGTTCTCAGCCTGGATATCGTCCTGAGGGTTGAAACCGCTGTCGAAGATGATCACCTTGTTGGCTTTCGCCAGATTGATACCTGCACCACCAGCCTTTGTACTGAGCATGAACACCGGTGTATGATTGTCTTCGGCTGAAAACTCATCAATCAGGTCTTGTCGTTCGGTAACCTTCGTAGAGCCATCGAGTCGGAAATAGCCGATGGCTTCACGTTCCAGAACCAGCTCGAGGATGTCCAGAACCATGACAAACTGGCTGAATATCAACGTTCTGTGGCCCTCGGCGATGAACTTGTGCAGGAGCTCAACCATCTTCTGGACCTTGCCGCTGGCGCGCCATTCGTCACCATTCAATGCAAATTTCTGGAGTTGCGCATGCTTGTCACAAAGACTATGAATTTCCATGTCATTGTACTCGAGCAGTTCTGTGACAATCAAGTCAGGGTTTGACTCACGCCACAGGTCAACCTTCAGACATTGTCGTGCGATGACGGGTAGTTTCCTATCGGAATAGAGACGCCTGAAGAGGAAGGGATGGAGGGAGGCGAATCGTAGTTTCATAAGAACGTTTGTCGACTCATTGCTCACGTTCTCCCCTCTCTCGCGTCGCTCACGGATTGCATACGCTTTGTCGAGCCATAGTTGATACAGTTCGGCTTGTTCAGGGCTCAAATCGCAGAGCTCGGTTCTACGCTCCTTCTTCGGAAGGTCTTTCAAGACCTGGAATTTCTTTCGCCTCAGGATGAACGGAGTCAGCATGCTGCGAGCCCGCTGAATCCTCTCTGTCGATAGGAGCATCTCGTGGTGATTGTCCAGAGCCTTGATGTTGTGGGTAAAAATAGTTTCGAGTTCTTCGGCTTTCTCTTTGAACAACCCTGGCATGAGAAAGCCGAGCAGGGAGATCAATTCTTTCAAGTTATTTTGCAGCGGCGTCCCTGTGAGCAGGAGCCGAAAATTTGACTGGATCCTAGTCAATTGCCTAGAGACTTGCGAAGAAGCGTTCTTGAGAACATGCCCTTCGTCATAAACTGTACAGTCGAAGCCGTACGTTCTCAACCAAGGATGGTCTTCTTTACCTTTGGCGATTGTATAAGTGGTGACAATAACATTCACGTCTTCCCGGTTATCGTCCAGAGTCTCTCGCAAGTGGAACCGCTCTTGAGGGCTTGTCGAATAATAAGGCTCGACGTTTAACGCCGGGCAGAATCGCTGGAACTCCTTGAGCCAGTTTTCAAGAGTTGCAGCTGGGACGACGACCAGATGAGGTCCCATTTTGCCCTGCTCAAACAGGTGCGCCAGGAAGGCGATGACCTGACACGTCTTGCCCAGACCCATGTCATCAGCTAGAATGCAGCTCAGGCCTTTGCTGTAGAGGAGGTTGAGCCAGTTCAGGCCCACGACCTGGTAGTCCTTCATCTCAATACCATCGGCCATGATCGACGGCTGTTTGATGAAACCCTTCATTCCAGAGCGTTTGGCGTCCTCGTCGTCACTCACTGGTGTTCCGATACCTGAGTCATGACTAGATCGTGGTGCTTGTAGGGAGACCATCTCCAACTCTCCAGTTTGTGAGCCGATGGCTTTGACCCCCCAACTTTTCATTTCATCTGACAGAGGCTTGGCAAGGTTCTGGCATTGCTTGACGAGATAGTCCACCGCTTCGTAGCTTTGGAGCATGTCCTCAACCTTGTCAACAATCCGTTCTCCAATGATTGCTGTTTTCCTTCGACCCTTGGCGGGCTTCGGATCCTCAACCTTTTTGACGGCATCGAGACTTCTGAAGGGTCGCTTTGAGATGACATGCTCTGCCACGTCACGACTGATGGAAGAGATGTCTGCCAAGTCTGCGGAAGAACAGGTGTTGAATAGTCGAAGGACTCGACTCTGAAATGTGCCTTCTCCTTCGTCCTCTGAAGTGACTGCAGAGTCGGCCGCGTCAGATTCGTCCGACTGGATAGCCTGAACGCGTGAAGGTCTCGGCTTGACCTTCGCTTCAGGCGCCGCAGCTGGGGGCGATGATGAGCGTTGCCGTCGGCCACGTACTAAGGTCCGTTTCTTCTGTGGAAGTGGGGTATTGAAGACGTCTATCGCCTTTGGTGGTTTTCTGACATTCTGAGTTGAGCTCCATTTCTCTGTGATACTTCGCTGTGGTACCTTGGCTTGCTGGCGAGTCACATTGATGCGTGGTGCCACAGGCTTCTTCGTCGCCGCAGGGGTCGGCATCAGCTCGTCGTCGGACAGAGTAAGGTCGACTGCGCCGTTCTTTCCCGGGCGCTTTTCGCTTCGCAGAAGGAGTTCATCCGCAGCTTCGTCATAACTCCCCTTCTTCAGCATTAGAACCTCCAGACATTCTCTCACAGTGACCGCACTCAGCATCCCCATCAGCCGGTTCACCTTTTGCCGCATGTTATAATCGGTAATGTCATCCAGCTCCATCTCTTGTACGATCTTAGGAGGTGATGAGGATACTGGGAGAGCACGGGAGGGTGCCACCTGGCGCGGCCTCTTCGAGACACCACCATACGCATTCGCCATGGTGTCTGCAGAACGTTTCGCTCCACTTGATCCACCAGACGAGGTGGAAGCAGGCGAACCTCTGAATACGGCACGCGCAGTCAGTTCCATAAACCGACTCCGCCCATCATTCTGAGGCTGGGGTGATTCGGGGATCTTCCCAGGCGACTGGTCTCGCTTCCGTACAAACGTCGAAGGCTTTATGTCGTTGGTCCTCCTAGGCCCATCGCTATCCGAGGACCCCCCCTTGTACGCGGGACCTTCGTCGTCAGAATCGATCGTAATGGGCACAGGCCGCGGTTGAGCCGCAATGTAGGGTCTTCTGAAGGTCGTTCCTGCCGGTGCCATTGCACTTGCAAGGATTCCCATGGACCTCCTCTCCACTGTCGGGGCGCTCATTGGTGAGGAAGCGGCCACCTGGACGAAGGGAGGCTTGGGGGGCGAAGACGACAGGTTCGCAGGAGATCGATCAATAAGCTGGGTGGGCTGCGTCTGTCGGTTCTGGGTAGGACGATATACGGGCAAAGTCGCCAACGTCTCGAGATCGGAGTCGTCGTCTGCCATGTTGGTCCGATGGAGAGGAACTGTGTCGATCGTCTCGTGAAGGGGGTGGTAATTTGGATTGAACAACTCATCATCCGATTGCGAGGGTGAATCCTCGGACCCCATGGTGAAGGTGAAGCGGACAAATACTCGAGACACCGATTGCGGGTGCGGCAGTGGCCAAGCGAGCGGTATCAATTGCTATTAGCACATACTGAAGGGATCGCGTCTGCTGCCTATAACTGCGCGCACGGTCAATTGCAGCACAACAAATAAGGCGCAGTAAGTAGTCGAGGATGGGCGGAGCAAAAATGGCCCACGATCTCCGGCTTTCGTCAATTAAACTTCACGCGTCGAGCGCGTCCTTGCCAAGCCTACGTGCGTTTGAGATACTCGAGGAGCTCGAGGTACTCGTACGGAGTTACCAGTTCTTTGACAATATGCTGTCCTCGAAGACGAGGATCCGATATACGGGTATATGCTAGACCCTTGCTTGAATACTGATACCTTGATCTTGGGTGAGAAACCATATCCAAACGCTGTACGTGACCTATACGATGGTCTTCCCGCATCATTGGACCGCACCAATACATTTCAACCCTATGTACCAGAACGAGCTCGCTCGTTCGCGTACAGGTTAACCCTCGGTAAGTTATCCCCTTCTGTAGTTGGCGAGCATTGTGGCAGACTGGAGAAATCAAATTAAAAGAACAGACTCTGCTGGGTAATATCGAAGGAAGATGACTCTGCTCCCGCACGTCTGAGTTAAGCTACAACACCCCTTCTCCGTCTCCGCCCTGATCAGACTGGGCATCGATAGAGCGCTTCCCGACAAGGCCTCTAGAGGCTGATATGATAGTTTGAACGCTGCGCCCATTCCCCTGGAGCCATCGGCTGAACTTTGTTGTCGGTAACTCCTCAATCGCGGGACCTGTGCGAACCCACTTGCAAAGGTTGTTCTCAATGGGCAAGGGAAGAACGCGCAGAACAAAGCTTGTGTCAAACAGCAAGTGTCAAAGAAGCAAACCGGTTAGAGACGGTGCAAAGGCGCTCAATTTACATAGAGTGTTTGAAATCGGGTCAGATCCCGACAACATATGTTACATTCTGACCAGCTTTTGACCTCGGTGCTCCTCGCATAGTAAATATCGGCGCCGCGTGCCATGCAAAGGAGATAAAGTTAACATCTGCACAGCATCTTACTTCTTCCCGCCCTTCCTCTGTGACGGCGGTTGATTCTGCTGGCTGTTCTGTTGGCCAAATGAACTGATAAAGTCCAACATATTCGCGTCATCCTCTTCAAAAAGGTTCAGCTCCTCCTCGAACATAACTTCTTTCGCGGGTTCTTTGGTAGGTGTAGCTTGCGCTCGTGCTTCTGGAATCGCAATATCCGCAGGCGCAGGTGGAGGAGCAGCGTGATCGGTCTTCTTGATCGTCTTCTGGCTGTCAAAGCTAGTGCCAAACCTTGCCCGGAAGCTTGCCAACCGTCCTGACTCGTCGTCTTCCACATTCAGTAATTCTCTCGATGTTGGGTTCCAAAGCGCAGAATTTCTGGTGTCTCTCGTTGATCGGTAGACCGGTATAGGAGAAGTTGTTCGCATGGTGAAGGCGCTGCCATCGGACAAGGTGACGAGTTGAGTGAATGTGTAAGGTCGTTTCGGGCGCTTGATGAGGCGCGCATGCCGACATGCTTGACAGATATATGTTGTGGAAGTGGTGGAGGGAGGCAAGCTGGGAAGCGAGTTTGGTCGCAAAACCGGTCGCAGGGCGACAGACATGGTGGCTACTCTTCTGCACCAAGATATGTGGTTTGAGTGCAGGACAGAATGTCCCGTTGAGTTGCTAGGAGAATGAGCTCCCGTCGGTTCTGAATGCGAGTCTTCAACAGTGTTGAAATCAACCAGAAGATCTCCGCCGAGGGTTAGGACCCCCGATCGGGACTATGGTGACGCCGCCCTGTGCTCACGCCCACAGGACGTAAGAGACCACCCGGCCTTTCCCACTCAACGCCGATGTCCTGTAACTCGTAATATACCCTGGTGGAGTTGACAGGGTTACTGTGCATTGACTTTCTACTAAGTCCAACCATCACAGCGGCGATCGTGGCCGTGAGCTGGTTTTATCAATAGGGCCTCGTTTGAAAGCGGCGTCGCCATTTCTGCGCTTTGGGACTAGCCACGCCAGGCTGCCGACTGTGTATTTCTTCCAGGCGGATCAGCGACCCATGATCTCGAACTGTGCTGCTTATCACGAGATATACTGTATTAACAAGAAACCTTGTTACTGTTTTCGCCGGCGTCTAAATTTCTAACCTTCCAGGATCCTTAACGTTACGGTCCAATAACTTAACCCTGAGAGTGTCTCAAATTAGAACAGCACTCCCAAGGCTAAAGTCGTGCGCTGGAGACTGTAATTACCGCAGAAGTGCCATGATCTGGCATCATAAAACGATATTCCGACACTCCAGTACAAGACACACCGAGCATTCCTAATCCCAGGATCGCAGATCGAAGTGTCAGGAAAAACTCCCTCAGACGCTGACTTTTTAGCACTTGAACTATACTCCCAACAGGATTAGCCCAAGCCTCGTGAAACTCAATAGAGATCTAAGAGCGACGTCAACTTATCGCGCCGTTGCTAACGTTTTGGTGGTGGCTTGGACGATTCAACTAATGTCGACTTCCACGAAAACTGACCCCAAGGCAGAATCAAAGTGCTATGATAACCACTGCCACGGTGGCACGTACGATACGTTAGGAAAGGTGAATCCAAGGTCTGCCCCTTTCGGACTATTCCTGCCTGCTATCTTCTCTGCCTAACGGGAAAGTCACGAGCAATGGGCGTCAGTTTTCTTGTCTGCCTGGCTCAGCCTCAGCATTACCCGCGTCTCTACCCTCGTCGACCTTCGTCGACCTTTACCACGTCCGAGCTAGACAACGAGGCCGTGAAGTCTATATACCTCCCTATCTTCTAGCTACTCAGCACAGCAGCACTCTGTTGGCCTAAAATACGCACATCCTCCGACAGCAGACGCAATAGTTTCCATCTGGCGACTTTCCTGGTGGCCGTTCTCAGTCTAATATCGAACTAAGCCGGTACTGATTGCTGTGTGAATTACACTCTCAAGATGGAAGGACCGAAAACCACTGAAAGGCGGAAGTCCTGGTTTCCATGGGCCCGAGACAAATCACAAAAGGTTCCAGAAGACGCCGTTATGTTTGCATCCGATGTGGAACCACCTAGTAGTGTACTTCAGATGTCGATTCCCATTCGCTTGACCTTGAACAAGCAAAGCTGATTTGCCTAGGTGGACAAGCGCCTGATGCCCAAGATACCCAAGATATTTGAGGGATCTTGGAAACAGAAAGTGCCCACACAGGTAAAGGGTTCGGTCTTGCCGCATGCTCAGAGCGGAAAGCCTGCTACGGAGGCACGACGAGCTCACAGGGAACTTCTGCCTTTCGGACAGCAGCGAATTGCGATTGCAGTGGACCGGTCAGCCAGTACATTGGGCGACATCCTTGCCGAAGAGAATGCCTTCATTCGCGCAGTATGCTCCTTACTATCTCCCCGAAATGAATATCCAGTCCAAGTCCTTCCGTGGAATCACACCCCGGCCCGTGTCATCAGTATGCCCAAGCAGACGACTATACTTTCGCAGCTTGATTCCACTGGAGGCACAGATCCAAGAGTGCTCTATTCGACTCGTCCCTACCTCGAAGCTTTGAAGGAGAGTCACCTCTGGTTCTTACTCACAGATGGAGAAATCTCCGATGATATCGTTCAGGACTATGCCTTGAGGACTGCGCAAAACCAGATGCACGGAACCGCTTGCATCATCGTGGTGTTCGGCTCGGCCAAGGGGACACGGCCGGCCAGTTGCGATATTTCAGTGGGCGTGGCGGTATACGCCGTTGCGCCGGATTGCCTGTTCTTGTTCTTCGACACGAGCTCTGGAACGCTGTACAACGTCCAGTGCAAGGGCTGCTTCAAAACCCTCTTGCCGAGCCCCGACGCGCAACGCATGTTGCACCAGGACACTCAATGGAGCGATTTGCCAACCATATCCATCGAAGACCTACAGAGGCTCGAGATTCCTGCCCCGGTCCGACTGACTCAAGATGAGATGGCGTTGCAAGGACAGCTCCGCGTGAATTTGAAAGAACTGTACTCTGGCAATGTGCCGCAAGAAGATCTAGCCGAGATCATCAACAACGACGATAACTTGAAGTCAATCGTGATGGCGGAGACGACTCGAGGTAGGGGAGAGAAGTTGCGAGGCTGGCTGCACAAGCAATACAAAGAACAGCCAACCTTGTCGAAGGAAAGACCCGACCTGGGAGGAAAGGCTCAGCGCGCAATCACTGATCTCCTCCACCACCTGCAATGCGGTGGGAGCGACGAAAAGATCACCATCCTTCGACGAGAGCTCAGGGAAGCCCATCAAGCAAACTGGGAAAAGTTTGAAAGTGTACTCGATTATTACCACGACGAGAAAGCGGTGGTAGACGACCATAACCAGCGGGTGCACTGGGCATCCTCCTTGACTGCGGAAATACAAGGGAATTCAGCGTCTGCCCACCAACCGAGATATAATTCTCAAAGCATGTCATCCATGCCCTCGATGTCCTCCAAGAAATCCAAGGCCTCCATGCCCTCGCCTCGACGCTACGGCTTGGACAACTGCGACGCAAACATGCCGCCACATTTCCCTTCAATGGGCCCCATACCAGCAGCGCTCGAAGGTGGACCGAGTGCCTCTGCTCGGCAGCCTACTCCTTCCCCTCCGTCAGCATCAGCAGCTCCAGGCCCGGCTGAGCCTGCTCGAAGACACAGCAAGCAACCGACAAATGAGCTTTTCTTCCCAGGATTTCAAAGACCGGCAGATCCACAGAGGCCAGGCTTTACGGGGAAATGCATGCTCTGTGAATCTGAATCAATCTTGACGTTGCTGTTAAAGACTCCGTCAAAAGCCTCCACTCCAAACTTTCCCACGATTGGGTCGCACACAGCACGTTCCGCAGAGCTGGATATCGTATCCAGCTTCCTCTGCTGCGACTCCTGCGCGCTGTACCTGGTTCGCAATTCTGTGTCTCCATACCGAGAGACCATCGTCGACGCGCTTCCTTTGGTCCCATTCGCCGACAACAAGGTTGCATGGCTCGGAGCTGTTGCTGCTGCGTTACGCGGACGGATCCGATCCGACGACCTCCCGTCCGTTTTCATAGCCATTCTCGACCGCGTGATGTCGAAGGACGCCCAAAATCCAACCGACGGCGGCGACAAGGCGCTGCTCCACAGTGCCGCCCAATGGGTGAGCAATGGTATACGGGAGTCGACCCAGGTCCCTCAATCCCTCAGTTCCACTTTCGTCCCGAGCATTGTATCAGGAAGTTCGTAATCGAGGGGGAAAAGACGGAGCAGTGCACTGGATCAAGCAAGGGCTGGAGAAGACGACGTTTTGAGATTTGAAATGGCCTGCTACTGTACAAATAGATCCATTGAGCGTCCAAGTTGCCTGCGCAGGCCTCCAGAAAGGAACGCGAACTTTTCATCATCGCCGTTCAGTATGGATTCTTCAATCTTCGCGCTCCTTCCGACCCGTTAATCAGAGGTACAACGACCTCTGCATAGATTTCTCGCTGCGTTGACGAGATAAGACGTGGGTGTGTAGAAGCGTCCGACGGGATTCATTCTGTTTCGCCGCCAAGCGCGACGAGTTACGGTGGAGATGCAGCTTCCCTTCCCCGTCGCCCTGGCCAAAAGTTCGCTTGGCCATGTCAATGTCATACTAGACCAACACCTTGCACGAGTTCGTCCTTCCACGTCAGGTTTTCCTTGCCGCCGCCGAATCTGATCGTCTGCCGTTCTTCACCTAAGATGTCTGACCCCAAAGTGGCGACCGACTTTGATGCCATCATTCAGGCTGGTATGTATCCCCGACGAGACTCTCTGACAACGGCCCGCCTTTCTAACCGGTAATCATTGTAGACCGCCAGCGCAAGAAGAACGAGGCTCTCGCCAACGAAATCTTCGGTCGAAATAAGGCGAACAAGCCCAACTCGAGAGGCACGGGCAGGAACTCCATCAAGACATCCGACCCAGCGAGTCGCATAACGAAGGTAAACACCACTGGACAAGCGGTCTCCGCGGCTCAGAGCGCTGTTAGCTAACATACAAGGGACCCTCACAGCGCTCATCTTCGGTCGCCAGCGCAAATTCTCCCAGAAACAAACTCTTCACCCCACCTTCGCGACCTTCCTCAGCAAATCCTCACCAGAACACCCGCTCCGCCCGCGGTTCCTCGAGCCGCCTTGTCTCCGCCCTTGAATCTTCCCAGGCTAACATCATATCCTCATCACAAAACAAGTCGAGAGGCAATGGGCTGAGCATCAAAGGGAAGGCCGGCCCGTTCGTCGTCGAAGCCAGTAACTTCGCCCCGGGGACCACCGCCGCAGACATCGAATCAGCCTTACAAAGTGAAACGGTAGACGAGAATGGTGTCAGCGGGATGCTTTCGTGTCGCTTAGTCAAGACGAGTCCCGCAGTCGTGGCGGAGCTGGTGTTTGCGGAAAAGGTGATGGCAGAGCAGGTCATTTCTACATACCACAATCAGAAGGCCGATGGGCGGATTCTGAAGCTGGAACTGAAGCGATCGGGAGCTGGCTCGAATACCTCAATCTCACAACCGGGTTTTCAGAACAGTCAAGCACCTGACCCGGCCATTTCGGAGCCACAAAAATCTCAGCCTGCCGGCGACGACATCATGGAAGATGTCGAAATCGAGGCCGAAGCACAACCCGCCCACGACGACCGCCGAAGTCGAGAGCATTCAAGAAATGCAGACCCTGACCTCGCGGATGGGACATATGGCTTCGAAGACGCCCGAATCTCGGACGCGAACCACGATCGTACAAGAGACGACGACCGACGCGACAGAGACAGAGATCGCGACCGCGACTACGAGCGGGATAGAGATCGAGACAGGGAACGAGAGCGTGACAGGGATGGAGAGAGGGATAGGGACGGACGAGGCCGCTACGACCGCCGCAATGACAGACCTTCGGGCCCGGGCTCATATTCCTACCACCGTGACGCCAGACCAGAAGGCTACAACTCGAGATCCTCACACTACGGAAACGGCGTCGGTGGACCAGCCCCCGGGAGGGGAATGTTTGGCGGTGCGCCGGGAGGCTTTCCTCGCGGTGGGGGTAGGATGTACAGCGACGACATGATGAGAGGCGGCCCGAGAGGACGCGGAGGATTCCGGTCTGGAGGCTACGGGAGGGGGAGGTATTAGTGATGCCTTTGGCTCTCTTTTGCCCACAAGCTGCAAAGGAACTGGGAGAGCGTCAACCTCTGCCGCACTTGTTTAGGTGATTCTTCAGCCGGACAGACACGCAACAGATCTGTATTTGTACCATATCAGCGAGCACATTACGAGGGGCTTTCCCGTCCCCGGTTTTAAAAACTAAAGGGGTACGCGTGACAAGAAAGTGAAAACGGATTTGTCTCAAGCCAGTGGATCGCCGAATCGATTGTGTGCTTCGCCTTCTCTGTTGACGCAAGCACGGAGCAGGGAGAACCTTAGAGCCTTCCTCTCCTCGACCGGGCTGGCGATAGGAAGGAACAAAGCTCAGCACGCCCAGGCCCCTCAATCCCCAAGATCACGCTGATTTTCGCGCATTCGCGCCCAATATTCACAGCCCTGGCTACCTGCGCAGTTGGCAGTCTAGCAAGATTCGGGACATGCTTCAGTCGCACTGTTACTTGACAACCGACGCCTGACCAGCGCGCTTCCTCGCCCATTAGAACGCCTTGCTTGCATTGCTTGCATGAACATATCATATCCTGGACCTCGTTCCAATGCCAATGCCAATACTGTACCAATTGACCTGATCTGACCTGACCTGACCTGGCTTGACCCGAATTTGACGCACGGTCCCGTCCCTCCATGACACCCATCGTTCATCATCCACCAAGTCTAAGTCGTCTCATTCATTCGTTTGAATCGGCCACTGCCTTCTTCTCGCTGTTTTGTTTCGTTCATGTGCGAGAGCGTCCATTCAATCACTCTTCAACATACTCTCGACCAGATCGCCCAGCGGACCCCAGTAATCCTTGCCACCGCCTTTCTCTAAGCCGTGCTCGTCCACAAACAGGACGAAGTGCTTGAAGCTCGTGTTGAGATGGGGTTCCAGGCCTAAGTGTACGATCACTTGGTAATGGTGGCAGTAGATGTGCGCGTAGACTCTGTACAAGCGTTTGAAGAGCTGACGCACGGTGGACGGGAAGTGCTTTGGGAAGGGCACACCGATGCGAGACGGGAAGGTGGCTTCGTTGTCAATGTTGGACTGCACCCACGTCATGAGGTGCTCGATGTACTCCGGGGCGGGCATCTTGGTGGGTTTTGTGTAACCGGAAGCGGGGTCCTGCCAGAGATATTCGAATCTAAAAGGTATTAGGAAACCAGCAGGGAGAGAGAGGGCGAGCAGCCGAGAGGCATGTCATACTCATCCGTGGCTTTCATCTCGGGACATGATTGCGGGGAGCAGAACTCTGTGATCGAACCATAGAGAAGGTTGATCTGGTTGTAGAAGTCGACGACTGTTGCGCCACGTCAGTGTACCGCCAGCGCCGTCTCGTCCCTCGTATGCAGAGGAGATCAGAGCGTGGGCTTACCATTGACTGCGAGCCACTCGTTCAGATCCTCACCCTCGGGCAGTTTGACAGCCTTCCTCAAACTACCGCTCCCAAGCGTCGCCTCGGCGAACTGTCTCAGCTGATAGCTTGTGGTTCCCTTGTTGGCGCGCTGGGGCTTGAATTGGCCTCGGGTGCGGGCATTGCTAGATGGAGAAGGACTTCTGTCAATACGCTTGTTCTTGGGAGACGGAGAGGGAGATGATTTCAGTCCTTGACGGAGCAGTTGGAGGGCGCGAGAGGGTGTGCTGGGTGAGCATGCTGCTTCCTTGTCTTTCGCCTCCTCTTGGTTGTCAAGGAACGTGTAGGAGTTGATGGTCACGCATGATGAAGATTGTTTGAGGGTCAAATGAGGGGTCAAGGGCTGAGGAGAAGGAGAAGAGTTGAGGTATTCGTACATGGTGGTGAGCAATGAGGCCATGGAGAAGATGGTGTGTCCACGTCTTGAGGCCGTACACGGATCTAGAAGGAGTTGGATCGCTGTGAAGCGTATTGTTTCCTGCCACGCTTCTAAGAATGTTAGTTGGTCAAAGTGTCCTGCGGCATTATGAGGTGGTGTACTCACCGTCGCGCGTCCACGGTTACCGTGCGGTGCACAGGAGCACAATATGGGGGCAACGACAGTGTTAGGATTTTGTATGCAACTGTCGGGACGGAAACGAAGTGTTTCAAACGGCTTCCACTTCTCTCATCATTGGAGATTACAGAGTTCTCACAAGCAAACGACTGACGACCGACTGAATCGCTGTATGAAATGCCTTGGCAATTGGTTGTTGCTGCGCAACGCCGACGGTTAAACTTCGGTTCTTATCCACGTTAGCGACCTGCTGGTCAACATCGCTGCACATGGCTGGCCAAGCGGCATTGTGAAGCAGACAGCGAAACAGCATTCGTCACCATTATTGACTTGTTCCGAATGCTTCAACGACGTAGTAAAAGTCCAGTAACTTCATATTTTGAAAGTACTAGGGTATCGAGGCCGCATAAGGCAAGCCTGCCGCTGTTCCAGCTCCATCTTATCGCTTTTCCAGTGCCCTACCATAACACCCACCTTGAACATGGTATCATAGGTTCGCTAATCAATACTACTGAAGCCAATCGTCCCAAGGTGCTCACAACTTCGGTGAGCTAACGATGTCTTGCACAAGCTCACGAACCTCATTCTCTAGCTCCTCAGTTTCCTTGTGTGGGTCATACATCTTGTCCTTGATCCATGCCTCCAATTGATCATCACTCATGTCCCGGAGATGGTGCAGTCTGTCGACATTGTCCTTCTGCGCAGCACGTATAACGTACAAAGCAACACGCGCGCTGACTTCCCGAATGCGGGTGATGGCAGGGTACAAGAGTGCCCTCTCCTTCTCTTCCTCGGTGATCATAGTGGGGAGGGCTTCGCCGGAAGCGTAGATCATATTCGGGGTGACCTGTACAGCCTTGGAGAGAATCGTACCGAGACCGATACCTGGGAACACGTACATGTTGTTGCCCTGGCCTCCATGGTAGATCTTGTCCTTATACGTGACTGGATGGAAGGGAGAGCCCGAGGCGAAGAGGGCCCGACCATCGGTGTTCACGATGGCCTCCTCGAAGGTACATTCTGACTTGGACGACGGATTCGAGAGCGGGAAGATGATAGGTCTGTCATTCCACTTGGCCATCTTCTGCAGAATTTCTGGAGTGAAGGCACCGCCAATGGTGCTGAGACCCATGATAATGGTGGGTTCCACATAGTCAATGACCTCGTCCAAAGTCTTGAACTGCTGGCCCTTGTTGTCCGTCCGCGAGAAGTAGATCTTGTGGTCTGCGAGCTTGTCTCCACGGTCTTGAGTCACAAGGCCCTTGCTGTCAACAAGCCAGAAGCAGTTCTTGGCCTCCTCTTCCGTCATGCCCTCACGCATGAAGTAGTCGACGATCTGCTTGGCGACACCGACACCGGCTGAGCCTGAGCCAAGAAAGACTGCGCGGTGGTCCCTCGCGGCGATCCCGGACTGCTTGACAGCACCGACTATACCTCCCATTATGACGGCCCCAGTGCCCTGGATGTCGTCGTTGAACATGGCGTAGTCATGGCGGTAGCGCTCAAGAGAAGGGAAAGGATTCTTCCAGTCTTCGAACTGGATGACAATGTCAGGCCAGCGTTCCTTCAAAGCGGCCATTAGCTCGTCCAAGAACTCCTGTTCTTCGGCGGCTGTGACCTTGTCTCTCCGGCTGCCCATGTACAGTGGGTCGTTCTGCAGGGCTTTGTTGCCCGTGCCCAAGTCCACGGTCAGCGGCAAAGTACCCTCGGGTCTAATGCCAGCGCAGCCAGTGTAAAGAGCGAGTTTCCCGATTGGGATGCCCATGCCACCGACTCCGAGGTCGCCCAGGCCCAGGATGCGAGAACCATCGGTGACGACAGTGATCTCAACATTGGATTGAGGCCAGTTTTGGATGATAGCCGAAAGATGGCCTCGATCCTCGAAGCTGAGATACATGCCCTCGGGCTGCTGGTAGATCTCATGCCATTTTTGGCAGGCCTCCCCAACGGTAGGGGTGTACACCAACGGAGTCAGCTCGGTGAAGTGGTCCGTCAACAGGCGGTAGAAGAGGTGGACATTGTTATATCTGAGCGTGCTGAGGTACAGAAACCTCTCGAGGTCTGTGGGCTTCAGAGCCAACTGTGCCAAACATCTCTTCTTCTGCACTTCATAGCTCTCTGCACGGGGAGGAGTCAGACCGTAAGTCTGCAGGTATTTGCGAACAGGGATTGAAAGAGAGGTATCGTAGTGAGCTGCCCGACTTGGGACGTGAGCGGTGGCATGACTGTGCTTCGTCCGGTGGTTGTGGGTAGACTGAGGGCTGGTGATGGAGGTGAGGTTGCCCACACTTTGGGCGATGGGGGCTTCCAGAGGGGCGGTAGTGGACATCTTGGACGAGTGGACGAGCTTGACGAGTTTTGATCTCGACTTTGGGTATCTTGAAAGTTTGGAAAACATTCGGAGAGCGTAGGGGGGGGGTCAGTGCCTTTTATCAATGATCACAGACGACAAGACGGATATGGGGCTCGGAACGGCACAAACGGCCAGAGCTCGTGTGTAACTGAGGAAACGTTATCAAGTGGAAGTGCCGACCTGAGTTGACTCCAAACGTGCGAAACATATACAAATGGGGGTCAGCCATGGGTGAAACCGGAAGGGCAGACAATTAGCAGGCCAGCCAGGGTAAATAGTAGGCGGCACTAGTCCACGGAGGCGTATCACCAGCAGTTTAACCAGCAGAAAGTACGGGCGCAAGTGGAGAATTGAGCATCAGGGAAGCAACGAACGGCATTACGCCGGCACGTCCGTTGCGGTGTGAACGCGGAGGCTCGTGGGTGATGACTCTTCTGTTGAATTGGAACTTTTTTTCTGTGAGCCAATGACAGGCCGCCATTTGCGGGATGAAGAGGTGTTGAACTGCTGAAAAATCTAGGGCAGGGAGGAATTTGACAAGCTCTGAAAGGGGCAGCAGAGCTCCAGCATTAGGCCTGCATTAGTCTCGAGCTTTCCGGTTGGTGCCCGCTGACTTGTGTGCTCTATATCGGCCTCCCAAATGTTATCCCTACGGGCCTCTTGGATGTGACTCAACAAGACACAGTCAGCGGACATTCTCGGGGCTCAGATCAACCAGAGGCTCGCCGAGCAACCATCGGTGTCCGCATTCCTCTCGTGTCCCTTGTCGGGCCTCAATTTGACAGGTGCCAAAGAGCTGTCGGATGTGTGCAAAACGTCTCCGCCCGCAGCAATGAGGAATAGTCCCTGAAGACTAAGCCGTCGGCGCACCCCTAATCTCCTTCAAGACTGTCGGGCTACTCGTATCAGTTCCCTTGCCCCCACTTCTATTTCCAGTTCGAGACCACGAGGCTTCCTCGTGTCGGGGAAGTCGGCCAGGCATGGCGGTGTGCTCAGGCTTCCGGTTTCTCCTCGTCTTGCTGATCCGGTGACCCACTACTCCGTGATGCAGTAGTCTCGATATGTACCCCAGACTCAAAAGTGCAACGAACATCTAACTCGTAGTGGTTGTTCGGCGCCAAATCTTTTCGTGTCCAGACCTGAGTAACCCCGCCAGTTGATCCTGAGCTTAAACTAAGCCCTTCCGAGCCGCAGCAGTACGTCGCATTTACGAGTACTCAGTCCGGTCTTGAACTCTACTTGGCAGACCTTCGGCGCCTGTTGTGATGGACAAAATAGGAACAAGGAATGAGAGCACTTTCGGTGCTTTCGGGGCGACCAATGAGGTGTCTGGCCCTTTTACTCGTAGGGTCATACGCGAAATGATAATGTTATCCTCGACAGCATCGACGACTTGATAAGTAGAAAAACAAGTAACTCGTAGCCTAACCGTAGTTCGCCGAGCCTTTCGTCCACTGGAGTCTCGGTCACCGACCAACAAACTATACCTCGAGTTGGGCACTAGAATGTCAAGATCGGGATGTTGTCTGCAGCATACAACTGACAAGATACAACGGCTGCACCTCTTCCTTCATCCCGCCAGCTGTCTTGAGCTATTCTGCCGCTACAAATTCCATATAATAGAATGCGAAACGGAGCAGACTGCAGCCGTTCGTGTTGGGCCAGGTTATTAGGGATATAAACGCTCCCGCTTTCCAGAAGTCACAATGAAAAGAACTCTCGCTCTAGGCATACAATTTGTTCGACAACCATGTAGAGCACTTTAAAGCTTGGTCGAACAACTACTCCGTATCTTTCAGTGCCGTTTCCTCTAGTTTCCCCACATCTGCAACAGTAGACTTGCGCTCAGGGAATGAGTTATCCCAGGATACTTGGCTGGGAGAGAATGAGCTCCAAGCCAGCATTTAGGGCTAGTCGACGTCCCGAGGAATATTTGAAGCATACTGTTCGGCCTTTGGTGGCCACGACCGCATTTATGCGGCAATCAGATCCGTCACTCTCTCCCTCTCAGTCCATGTATCCCGCAACACCGTGATGATAGTAGCAGCTCTTACACATCATCACAGCATCTCATACGCTATGTCACAATACTCATCACACACAAAGGGGCCAGGAAGAGAAATCGATAGCGTCGTTGGTCAACCTCCAGCTGCGAAGTTCCCTAAGACTTACATGTTCAGAAGGTTCGTGCGCTGAGCATCGTGATTCGATACCTGGTATTTGCTGGCAGGCAGTAGAAAGTATGCGTTTGCTTTTCTCGAGGCTTGAGCTTCAAGGTAAACTCTGGCTATCTCGGCGAAGCACTGATAGGCAGATTTGATTGGTGGGAAAGATAGCTATGACGATAGTCGTGCACCGCAGTCTCATGCTCTCCTCACCATTACGTCCTACGGTCTGCGCTTTCCGGGTCTTTAAATCCAGATGGCTGCCTGCCAGCTTGTCAAAGTCTCCAGCACAGCTCCTTCTGCCACTCCAAGCAGATAGACCTCGTTGCCCGCTGTGGCACTGGTTGACGACGAGGGATCCGGCATGTCGTTCATAGCTCGATGCTGTGGCTATGGCCGCAAGCGAGGGGACGACACCGAACCCCTACTCCCACGCTACGAGGACGACACCGCTCGCGAACGAGCTCTCCACCAGAAGCTGCATACGTATCAGATGCTGAGAGCTCTCTCTCAAGGTTACATGCCCTCCAATGAGCAGACCATTGTCAACCTGCGGACACTCCTTGCTTCGGACGTCCTGAATGCAAACAACAAAGATCTAAGCGACTCCGGTCGAGCCCTCATCAGGAACTGTCGAAGCTGGATCAAGCTTTTCATCGAGCTCTTGAAGAACAAGAATGGTCAAGATCAGATCCAGGATTTTATCTGGTACACTACGAAGTCTCGGATAACGGTTGACGTCGATGACATTGCTCACTCGGCCTCCAAGGTCAAAGCGAGAGCCGATGCAAGAGCTGCCTACGAGAGCTTCCGCACCGTCGGCAGTCTCCTTCTCACCAACTCGGATTTCAGGCTATTCGTCAACGACGTCGCCACAATTGGAAGGGAGGTTCTGGCAGACACCGCGTTTTCCTTGTCCTCGGCGGCAGAAAAGACAGGCAGGCAGCTCGAACTCTCTGAGCAAGAACAACAAACGGTTTCAAAGCCTGGCGCGGATGAAAACAGCTTGCCCTCTAAGCAAGAGTTACAAGAGAACGCAGAAGACACCACAAAAGTGATTGGGTCGGAGGTAGCGAAGGTCGGCCACGATGCTGTTGAAAGTGCCAAAGAACATTTCAGTGGGTCGCAGAAAGATACTTTGCTCTACCGCATAAAGCAGGCAATTCTTCAGTTGAGGAGCCGAACGGACTACAATGACTCTGTCTCCACGATCTCAAAGCTGATCCAGCGATATGCCGTTGCATACTCTCGCGTCGCGGATACTGCTCTTTCAACTGCACAGGAGGACATCGACACAAACCCGGCGCTGGACCGAGCAGTACGGAACTTCTGGGGGTTCGTCAGTAGCTTTGGTGACCCCAAGGCATGGGAGCAACTGGAGCAGGACTTCAACAAGGTCATGAGTCACGCGAAGTCAGATCCCCAGTTTGAGAAGTTCATGGTGGAGGTCGGAAATGCAGTGCAGCGAATGTTGACCGACCCAGACTTTTTCGACAGCGCAGATGAAAAGCTCGAGGAGCTGAAAGAAAAGACCAGCAAGCTCGGCAACGAATCCGAATTTCGCACCGATTTCGACAAGATGCTGAGACAGGCCCAGGTCACTATGAACTCCGTGATTGAAGACAAAGACGTCAACGGACTCCTTCGGGCGACGAAGCGCATCTACAATATTCTGACGCCCCCAAACAGAATAACCAATCCCGACCTTATCGCCGACTCAATCCATATCTTCCTTCCGTTGTTGATCCGGAGTGTCCAGTACATTCCAATCCCCCGTGTGGAAGTATCCGTGCCAGAAATGGACCTGCTGTTGGAGAATCTGGTGCTTGAGCCTGGCCGCAATGTCAATTCGACCTCCTTTCTGCCATACCGCCTCCTGGTCTCTACCAAGAATGACATTGAAATTCGCAAGACCCACTCGAGAAAAACGGTCTCCAACACCAAGTCCCTGGTGACTATCTCCATCAATGGTCTGAGCGTCGCGGCGCAAGACCTTGGCTTCTGGATTCGCGGGCATGCAGGTCTCATCCACTTTGCCGATGAGGGTATTGCGAGCTTCTATCTCGACGAGCGCGGGATTGATGTTTCCTTGGACCTCGAGATTGGTCGTGAAAAGCTCGAGCAGATCCTGACACTACGCGGCGTCAGAGTGCATATTCATAAGCTCGATTATGATCTGCGCAAGTCCAAACTATCGTGGCTAGGTTGGCTTTTCAAGCCGCTACTCAAACATCTCGTCAGACGTTCACTTGAGAAAGCAATCGCCGAAAACATTGTCAGTGCCCTTCGCGCCGCAAACCGCGAGCTGGTCTTTGCGCGAGAACGGCTGCGTGCCACACGCATTGCGGACCCACAAGACGTCGTGACTTTCCTGAAAGCCGTGATGGCCAGATTGACGCCGGAGGAAGACCCCGACCTTTACACACGCGTCGGTGTAGACGCCCCCAAACAGGGAGTCTTCAAAAACAGGTATACCCCCGGAAGCATTGTCAAGCTGTGGCACGAAGAAGCTCTGAGGGCGGAAGAATCTGTGCAGGATGGAGAGGAGAGGGGCGGCGGATGGAGAAACGACATTTTCGACACGCCTGTTCAAACACTATGAGGCCGCTTCCCTGTAAACAAGAGGATACTTGCCACTTCTTGGTGGGCTTTATCACTCATTCGTTCGCCACGTCGTCATGCGGAAGGTGTCAGTCTTGGGTCGGAAAAGTGCTAATTGGGTTACTGGTTCGATGTCTCTCTTGATTCTCCCTAATACCAGGCAACACACCGCAGAGTGGTAGCGTCACGGTGGCTTCTTGTGCTCGTGTTCCATGGCTGCCGCAGTAACAATATTAAATCGTGATTGAAACATTCGCAGGAACGAAATCTTCACTACCACCTAGCTCTCCCTAGGACAAAACTTAACTAACCATGCAATAACCCATCCCACGTATCACATGGATATCGCCATGGGCATCCTACTCATCTACAGCACGAGCGAAACGATGAGTACAACAACGGTCACAGACCACATCCCCAAGAAGACCGGCAGGTAATAAGAGCTCAAAGGGATTCGCGATGCCTCGTCGAATTCAGCTCGCTGTACCCTGCAACAGCTTCTCTGGCTTCCACAGTGCTTGAAGGTTAAAACATCTTGGTGAAGCAGGTCGAGCCGGCGAGGTCTTTAGAATCCGAAATCAAACCCATCGAATCCACATAGGTACAGGTGAAGGTCAATCGCTCGTGTTTCCACAATAGCCGTTTCAGCACAGCCTTGGTGCGGGATTGAAGATGGAACGCCACTCCAACTCAGTCCATTCAACCTGACCCTCTCTTAGTAGCCATTCCCGAGCCCGTGGCAGGACCATCATCAATCTGTCTGGCTAGAGTTGTTCTCAACGAGGCAGGTGGACTACTGAACCTCGCTACCGTCTTGCGATCTTACAAAGGCTGTTGGTGTCGTCGGCGCTGGACTGAATGTCAAGTGCAAGCATTTAACATGTCCTTGGAATCCCCATGCCAAAGGCGGAGTTGCGTAACTTCGAGAGTTCAGAGGCGGCACAACAATCTTTCGCTGACGACAGATCGTTCTCGGGCCCGGGTGCACCGCAACCGTTCGGGGCTATCAATCCCCGCGTGTGGCCTTGCGGACATTAATATCGTCATCGAACACGTCTTTGAGTTCAAGTCATATTCGAACCACAAGTTTGACAGGCGGGCATCCTCGATCCTGGAGCGGGAATGCAAGTGTCACTCCCGGAGAGACGTCCCGAGCTTCATGAATCACCACTACTCCAGATTACATTACTGTGTCCTTGATGTCATGACATCCCCGCCAGTTACGGGGTACCGGTGTATATTAACCCAGGGTCAACGTGCGAGGGACACATCCAGCAGATCACAGTTTCCCATCACTGACGCGGATCATACTCACAATGCAAAGCACTCGATTCCTCGCACGCGGCACCCAGCGCCACCTCCAGTCTTCTAGGTGCTTGACCCGGACGTTCGTGTCCGGCCAACCACGATGGGCAACCGGCACGGGACCTGCCATGGATGAATACAACAAGGGGTGTGAGTAGATGTGGCGGATCGTGGCACTGCACATTTGGGGCTAACAGAGACGGGGGCGCAGCTGATGCTGAGAAGCGGCAATCCGAACACCCCAAGAACGACGACTCCCTTCCGAACTTCGTCGAAGGCAAGGTCGGTCAGCGCGAAGAGTCAAGGGGACAGGGAAGCCAGGCGGGATTTGGCAGCGGAGGCAAAAGCCATGCCACGGGCGAGAGCATCGTTCCCGAAGCGGTGCAGAAGATTGCGCCTGAGAAGCTCGAAAAGGCGCTGCCCGAGAGTGTGCATCCGACAAAAGGCAGCGAAATTGACCCCGATCCTCAGCAGAAGAATAGTGTAAGATAGGTGCAACCTCCTGACGAGAGAGATCAATGGCGAAGTTCTAGGGACGTTATAGCCATAATGCAGACACAATGTTGTTACATGTGCACGGTTCGTATGAACCGAGTTGGTCGTTACCTTGTCGTGCAGGTCGTGGCATGATGATGGGTGGATCGCTACTCGGTAGCTAAAAAAGATGTGCGGTTCCACCTCGGTTGAATATCTGCTAGAACGCGTGCGAGACTGCTTGTGTTACCTTTCATGCCTTCGCTCGCTTGCTAAGTTTTCGTAATTCCTTGTGCAGCCACATTTTTCGACTCGTCCACAACTGTCGATGCTGCATGTTGGTCGCAATCTAAGAAACCTCCCCCCGCGATGTTGGCACGCTGCCAGCATGTTTGCGCGTCGGCGCAACCTTCTCACCCTTGCGATTGAGACCTCCTGCGATGACACCTGCGTCGCCCTCCTCTCGACCACCAAGAGGCACAACGGCGTGTGGGCAAAGCTGATCTTCCACGAGAAGGTGACGGCCAAGAACACGGGTAAAGGCGGCATCCTTCCCACCGAGTCCCTCGAAAGTCACCAGTCCAACCTGTCGACGCTGCTCCAGTCAGCAGTGCAATGTCTACCGGACGCTTTAGACACGGTCGGGCCGAGCACGATATGGCTGCGAGATGGCAATCCCGTGCAGAAACCGGACTTTATATCAGTCACACGGGGACCAGGCATGTCCGCGAATCTGGGAGTGGGATTGGCTACAGCGAAGGGGTTGGCGACAGGGTGGCAGATCCCCTTCGTCGGGGTGCATCACATGCAGGCTCATGCCCTGACACCCAGACTCGTGAATGCTCTGGCCAAAGACAGCCACGACGATGATGGTCACCAGCCGAATTTCCCGTTCCTGACGCTGTTGGTCAGTGGCGGTCATACGATGCTGCTGCACTCGAAAGGGCTGGTGGACCACGAGATTCTGGCCACCACTACGGACACTGCAGTCGGAGACGAACTGGACAAGTGTGGGCGGTTGATTCTGCCCAAGGAGTTGCAGGAAGCGACGCCAGACACGGCATTTGGAAAGTACCTGTCTGAGTACGCGTTCAGGAGCCCGGAGGATTTCGCTGCCTGGCGTGTGCCTGCAACGCGCGCTGAGGAGATTGACAAACCGGTGAACGAGTTTGGATGGGGTCTGAGCACACCGCTGGCTCAGAGCAGGGAGCTGGCATTCAGCTTCTCTGGCATTGCGAGCCAAGTCAAACGTCTGATTCCTGCGCGTAGCAACGAGGGAGGCATGGATGACAAAGAACGGCTTTTGCTGGCTCGCTCAGCCCTGGGCGCGGCCTTTGAGCATCTGGGCTCTCGGACCGTTATCGCGCTGGAGAACCTCCGCGCTGAAGGCGTACAGATTGACCACCTTGTGGTGAGCGGAGGGGTCGCGGCCAACAGTTTCTTACGATACTATCTGCGAGAGCTCCTCGATCAGCGCTCTTTTGGGAGTACGCAACTGATTTTTCCACCGGTCGAGCTTTGCACCGATAATGCTGCGATGATCGCGTGGGCTGGTTTTGAGATGTTTGAGGCTGGCTACACCACGGTTTTTGGGTGTGCGCCTGCAAGGAAGTGGAGTATGGATAGTCAACAGCCAGGAGGAGGCATTCTCGGCATAGGGGGATGGGTTCGCAGTCCCACTGAAGCATGTTGAAGCGAACCTCTCTGAGGATCAGCTATTTGTCGGAATGTTACATCCGTGGCCTCTCTTTCTGAAAAGAAGCTCATCTCGTTCTCCGGACTTGGTATGAGTACAGAAATACCTTGCAAAGCGACGATCATCGCATCCTAAACTCCTTAACATCCCGAAGCCAGGTTAGTGTTGCATGGCATTTCAGGATCATGTGATGAGGTGCGCGACGGGAACGAGGCTCTGTCGGAAACAGAATGAGATGCGATTGGTTGAGAATACGACAACAAACATAGCCACAGCCATAGCATTTCGCCCATTGAGCAAACCCACTTCGCGTAGAACACAAGTTCTTCCTATCTGGGACGTGACTCACGGCTGTGGTCCTGCAGGGGCGTTTTGCTTGTTGGCCACAAAACGTTGGTGCGCGTTTTCACACATGGGAACTTTCGTGCGAAAATTGCCACTCTGTCTTTTGCTCGGCGCTTGACAGCCACTCGTCGCCAATTGTTCGATTGCAGGATCCGACGGAACGGGAAAAGCGTAGACCGGTGAAAGCCAGAAGATGCGGCTTGAAAATTCGCCGTTGGCTGATAAGTGTGCCGAGTACCACCTGCAAGCTGCAAGCCTGTGCAAGGGACTTCAGGCGCCCCATTTTGTGTCATGACGCACCCCCTTCTCCAAGCGCGGTAGACTCCGGGGAGCACGTCTGGTGCTTCAATTCCTGTTGCCTTCAGCAGGCGACCAGATTCCAAGAGAAGACACAGTCCGAACAATGTTTGCGTTATCTCGGAGGTCAATGGCTTGCTCTAGTATCAATGCACTGAGACTCCAATTTGCACTGCTGAAAGGAAACAATGATTCATTACTCATAGTGGGCGAGCTCCAAAGCGGGCTGATTTCGCCCCGGTTCCCGACCTCGTCTGTTGCAAGGCTGAATTGGAGCGCTCCACTTCTCCAACGTCGTGATCCAGGTTCTCTGTACCTTTTGGTAAGCAATAGTTAGCGTGAGTGCGTTCGAATATGTCATCAGGCCGGAACTGGCACAAGGGTTTTCACGCTGCTGCAGGAGACATGGATGATTGCCTCGACACCAATCCTTGAGCATGCAACTTGACCTTTTGAAGGACGACGGACACGAGAAGGCATCTCAAAGTAGTGGTTACATGCTCGCAGTACTCCAAGAGGACACGTCTGAGCCAAACACATGGAGAAGTAGCTTTTCACGGATGAGGAAGCGTTACGGCCGATGGCAGGGGTGAGAGACACGAATGAAGAGGCAGTGACGGGATGCACATCTTGGATAGCCCAAGATATGCGAAGCTTATAAAGTGGCCCAGTTTCTGGCTGCGGACCACTGGTTGCGAGGCGTAGCACCGCCCTGTTCCGCCCACTGGAACGATAGGCAGGCGGAAAGAGCAGTTTCTAATCAACCACTCACGTCGTGACGGTGGATGCACCCTGGTCGCCAAGTCCAGGCAACAGCGAGACTTGGGAATCAAACATCACCTCAGCGCCTTCACGTTCGACTCACTCTCTTTCTCTCTACCACGACCTCTCCTTCCACCGAAACCGTCAATCCAGCCGTTTCGGCACTCTCCAGGGACACTACACCGTCCTGTATTCTTGCCACCTGGCCTCAGGTTGTACCTCGCCCTCCGCAACCCGGAAATCGCAACGCCATCCCACTAGCATTTCACTTGCACCTCACCACAACCCCGACTTGATTGCGGTTACACGTCGGTGTGTTTACAACGAACACCTGTGCACTTCTCGATTTCCTCGCCTCAAGTCCGCCTATCAAAGCGCCTGGGCTCCTCGCAGATCCACTCATTTGGAAGTGCAAAGCCTGTCCGTCCCTGCCGACACCTCCGACGACCGCTTTCTCCTCACTCGCAGTCGACCCGTCGTTTAACTGCGCCCGATACACGCTGGTCACATCGCAGCCAACGAGTCAAACAACACGGTGCACCCGAGGAGAAGAAAGTCAACCATACCAGACCGAAAGAAGGATCAACAAGCAGCACCTTGTGAGTAAAGTCGACTTTTGGGTTTAATCCGTCTTCCGTCTTCGATTTATATCTTCTGGGGTCTATCGGTACGGGTGAGTCACAAGTCACGGGGGGATGATCAACATCAGCCAATTGACCGCGTGCTAAACCTCGAGCTAGCACGCTGCGTGTCATCTGCCCCCGGCTTGGTCGAGACTTTACATATACCGACCATGGCGTCTTCAGCCATGCCACCTCCTCCCACTCCCTTCGCTCATCGTCGAACTCCTCGACTCATCACCAAGCGCCTTTCTCCATCTCTTCCCGCGTCCGCAGAGTCATCAGCATGCATCCTGCATAAGATGTCCCTGTCCAAGGGCGCTACTTTCCACTGCTCGTCCTCGCCGGCCACTGAGGATGACCCAGTCCTCAGCATCCCTCACCTGACCCGTCGTTCTCCAACCAGCTCTCAGTCCACCCTCACTAGCTGGCTGTCGGAAAAGGAAGACGTTGCCCAGTCCATTGCCAACTTCGAGCAAACCTTCTCCGGCGCCCGAGGCAAGAAGACATCCAGTCGTCGCCGCCCCACACAAACCTTCGACCAACAGGTCTGGGTCCGCCGCGTCTCGCTACCGTCCGACGAAGGGTTGGGCTCGTCTGTCAGCCCCGCAAGTGATAAGGGTTTGGCCAATAAGTTCGAAAGAGCCTTGGATCTGTTGTCGAATCGGGATAGCGGACTGGGGACTTCCATCAGTGACTCAGCAGAGAAAGTTGCCGGAAACACCTCTGAAGAAGACCGTCTTGTGCGAGACGCGATTCAAGGTTGGATTGCCCGCTGCATGTCGATGTGCGAAGACAGTGTTAACGAACTCCCCACAGAAGCTGACTCTCCAGAGCCGACAAGTCGCCGCACTAGGCAACGAGGCAGTCATCCCTCATCTAGGACCTCTAGCATCGCGGCCGCGGCTGCGGTTACGCGAAGCATCGCTCCTCCAACCTCCCGACCTACACTTCGTCATCCTGCATTGAGCCTGCCCGGCCGCAGAAAGATCAAGGAGTATATAATCACCCCCATCCTCCACGACGAACGCTTCGAGGACTTCCATCCTCTTGTCACTGCTCTTGCCGCCAAGAACAACAAGGCTGTCAGATGCCTGCGTGACCTGGAACAGTCTCTCATCTTCCAACCACTGGTAAGCATCCTCACCACCGAGTGCCTACCTGGCTCTAACGTCGATCCCAAGACACTTGCTATCTCACGCCAACTGTATCGTGCCTTTGGCGAGTTCACTATCCAGCTTGTTGTCGATACATATCAACACCTCGCCGAATCGGAACAACGTCGTGCCGCAGATCGTCCTTACGATAACGGTTACTTCCTCGACTTGGTCCAACAGGTCAACCGCCTCGCCGCCCACATTGGCTCTTCCAGTCGCGATCAGCAGGCTGGTACTGCTGAACAGGACGACGATATGGCTTACTCCATCGACGACGAGGTCACCCTCGAGGGTGGCCTCGGCGAGACTGGCCACGAGGCTGAGCTTGTCCGTTGGAAGAACGGCAAAGGCTACTCTCTCAGGACTGGTCTACCGTACACGCCGACACCTGGCATTAAGAGAGCAAGCAGTGACGCTCTTGATGAAGACGTCGCGAGGTCTATGGCTCGCAGAAAGAAGGGCTACATCCCAGAGATCGTCGAGATGAAGTGCTCGGACCCTACATGCGACAAGATCTTCAACCGAAAGTGTGATCTGGCAAAACACGAGAAGACTCACTCTCGTCCCTTCAAATGTCCCGAGGAGAGTTGCAAGTACCACGAGCTTGGCCTCCCAACCGAGAAGGAGCGCGAGCGCCACGTCAACGACCGCCACTCCAAGAATCCTCTTTTCTACAAGTGTGAGTTCTGCGAATTCCGAACCAAGCGCGAGAGCAACTGCAAGCAACACCAAGAAAAGAAGCACGGATGGCATTACGAGCGTGCGAAGGGCAAAGACAAGGTCGTCACCAAGATGACCCCAGCCCAGACTCCTCGCACCCCCAGCATGGATTACTCCCCTAGCCCGGCCGTCTCTGTCAGAACCTGGGATGACGCAAGCTCCATTGCCGGAAGCTTGCCAGGCAGCAATGCAATCACTCCTTTCGAGCAGCCACTCACCAGCTTCGATACTTTCAACCCCACTCCGGTCACATATTCAAACCCCATCTTCCCCCGGACCAACCCATCCTCGGCCACATCATACAGCCGACTAAGTGAGGATTTCGACTTCAACGCTACGCCCTTCCAGAATGCGTACCAGCCGGCTCAGTATCCTAACATGATGACTACACCGATCACGCCCACCTACAGCAACATCACCGAGCCTTCTCCCTACAGTGGGGCGATGGACATCACAATGGACTGCAACAATCAAACCTCTTGGAACCAGGGCCTGCCAACACCAGACTCCTACTTCCAACCAAATTCCCGCAACCCGTCAATCTCCGAGCACTCTCCTATGGTTGCTGGACCTTCGGGCCAGTCATTCAACGACGCGCCTTTGTTCGGCGCGGATGCGGACTTCCCCTCGAACGATTTCTCACTGTTCGGAGGTGAGAGCAGCAGGGCCTTCTCCAATCCTGCTGCAGCCACTGCAACCTTGTTCCCAGGTGGTCCCGAAGCGTTTGCTACCCTCGACAACGACCCCATGTTTGATCAAGCTTGGAATGACAGCGACTTCATCGACTACGACATGATCAACTAGATGTTGGCAGCTGAACAGCGATCGGTGGTGTCTTCCGTCGGTTCCTGGAGGTATCCACCTCGATATTCTTGTAACACTTTAGCGTTTTTGTTCCGCAGCGAAGCGGAACTTGTTTTTTCCCTTGAGGATTTTTCTTTTCACTACTCCACCCGTCTGACAAATGCACAAAAAAAGTGACGGAGATGTTGAGACGAGTGCGGGGACATGTTGACGACATGGGCAAAGCTCTAACGACCTGATGATTTGGACTTCGTTTTTGCTCGTCTCTCGAGCACGGGTTTTCAAATATTGAGACAGACTGAGCAATCAGCTGGAGGAGGATGGAATGGGGTGGAATTTGGAAATGAGAATGGGAAACCAAGCCCCGCTAGGGAGCTTCATCAGACTGATCCAACCCGAATCTGTTTGTTCTATCTGCTCAGTTCACACCATTGTCAACGGCTCTTGTTGGGAGAATGGGGCACTGGGAAAGGTATTGGGGAATCATGGTTGCTTGATAGAGACACAGAATTACAAGAAGACATCCATCTCCCACACATTTTTCTGTTTCTCCCGAGTTTGCCTTGTGTGCCTCTGCGATATCGTGGTTGTCACCGAGAGCGTTATCGCCCACGCAATCCCGGCATGATGTTCACACCGATCCTCCCCCTCCCCTCCGGTCCTTGTCAAGGACTTTGCCCTACGTTGTGGCCAGACGACCGGGCAGACGCCGGCCTGGCCTGTCCTCGCGCTTCTTCGCAATGACTCCTGCCAGGGTACGTAATGTGTCGTCCACACCACATGACTCCACGTCCAGATGACCACATAACGTGCGAATGACTCACATTGCCAAAAGGATTGCCGACTAACCAAGCTCTTCTCGACCAGGTCCAGTTATTCCAGACCCGAATATGAGGAATTAGTCACGCGGCCGGAGCAGAGTGGAAAAGAGTAGAGTATGATAGAAAATACCGGGTAGAGTACGAGGTAGAGTAGAGCAGAGCAGAGTAGAGTAGAGCCCGGCGGTGTCACTGCTAGTCTGGGCTAATAGCCCATCAATGTAACACGACACACATGGATTCTCTTCCTTCCTTCCTTCCCTCCCTCCTTGTCTCTCTACTTGGCTTTATACTCGTCCTCATCATGAGCTTGTCCTTCCTTCCGATCTACTCTGCTCTGCTCTGCTCCGCGATATTCCGCCGGACGGAGGACGCTTCTCGCCCCGGGCCATGTCCCATAATACTAGACTTTAAGGTCTCCTTCTTTGGACCTTTATCTTGATCTTGGTGTTGGTGTTGGTGTTGGTGTTGGTGTTGGTGTTGGTCCTCTTCATGGTGAACTCCTGTTTCAATCTCTCTGGCTCTGGCTCTAACTCCAATCCGACCCCGACTGCAGCCATGTCTATTACTCGAACCATGGTAATTCCAAAGATATCCCACAAAAGTAGATTATATTCATACATGCCTCTACTCAGTCAGTCAGTCGGTCGGTCAGATTCTCGCCTCCTCGAATAGTGGATAGACAGTGAATCGGCCATCACTGCCACTATCTAGGGCAGAGAATCTGTATCTGTGTCGAGAGAGGGATAATCAATCACCATGTCGAGTTTGATCTCTTGTCCTGCTGCTGCTGGTGGTAGGTTTGATTTAAGATACTCTTCCCGAATTGTAGCGGGTTTGATTATATCGTACGCTGTGTTCAAAGACGTCAAGACAAAGTGGGTGGATGTGTATATGAATGAGATGTATACGGGCGAATGAACGGAGCTCGGCCGTGATAAAGGATCAGGATAACCGTCCGCCGGGCTTTTTACCAATTGTGTTTTGTCTCTTCACCGTTGTATATCTGCTGCTAACCAGCGTTTCCGCATCCTTTGAAGAGGTACGACATGCTCATTGAACTCACACACTCTACCTATACCAAGGCCGTTCCATCCATGCAATGGGTCTTCCAAACCGCCCTATTCTCTTATCCTCCGATCCACAAGCTCCCTCCCTCAGGTAAGTACTGGAAACGGTCTATCATGCATCGCGATCCCATAATCATCTGTTTCTACGACCGGCGTCCTTCACACTTTGAAGAGGTCGAGGTCATGCTCCTCTATCATCTGCCCTCATCCATGTCTGAGCCGACATCCGCTCTGATGATGACAATCTTCTCTCCTCTCTCCCTAGCCTCGCGTTCCGGACTGTCACGGATCTCGACTTCAACCTTGACGCCCTGACCGTGCTTGGCACCACTGCGGGTCGGGCTGAGGTTGAATTGTCGCTCCACCGAGTGCTTCTGCTCTGGTGTTGGTTGGTAAGCAAGACTTGGTCTCCCGCGAACTGGAGTTTGAGGAAGGGACTTTGTTGGACTGGCAGCCGAGTCGCTGTCCTGTTCGGGGCGTACAGGAGGTACCAATACCTGCTTCTCCGACATGGCGGTTTGAAGGGGAGTCCGCGCCTTCGTGTCGGACCCCGCTGCGGCTTTGAGGCCCTGAAATTGCTCCTTTTGGGGGATCTCTTTCGGCGTCGGCTCAGCTGTCGTCTCATGTCTCGGTTCCACACGCTTTACCACGGTCTGCCGTCGAGACGGGGGCGCAGCGCGACTGTTTCTGCGAGTTGTTCGTTCCCGTTCTGCCTCCCGGCGTCGCTGCTCTGCATCATCTTTCTCTTCCACGGCTTGTAGAATCTGTTGAACTTTGCTTCGAACGACACTCGGCCGGGTGGTCGGGTAGTGGTCGTCCTTGGGCTCGACTACAGTCGGAGTAGAGGGCTCACTCTCCTGGGGCGGTGCAGATGCCCCCTTGCTGAAAATGCCCCATTTGAAAGGCCAGGTCAGTGAAGGCTTTCGCTCGTGAGTGTCCTCCTTGAAGACATCGTCGTTGTTGGGCTCCTTGGCCGGCGGCTCGACAGGCTGCTGAACTGGCTCCCCCCGCTGGGCTGGAGGCGGCGGTCGAGGCGTCTTCTCTTTCGTCACCAGAGCGGGCAGGTTCAAGGGTATCAAGGGCGTGGCGGGTCTCTCCTCAATTCTGTCTCCAAACTTGATCCGATGGACTTTCTTTGGCTCCTTGCGGGCGGGTCCCGGGTGGTGATGTATGTGGTCATGAGTGGGATCATGCTCGTGGCCAAAGTGGCGACAGATCGAGTCATGACCCGATGGCTCAGCTTTCTTGGTCAAGCTCTCAAAGATAGCAGCTCGTTGTTTGACCGGGCTGAGATCCGTGGGTGGGCCCGAAAGCGGTTTCAGCCTCGGAGCAGCAGGAGATGTACCCTTGAGAGTGTCTCGGCGGGCACCATCTTCCCGGGGCGGTGCCATCCCACCTCCGTCGTAGCGGACTCTTGTAGACTCATCGCTGGTCCGTGGCTCAACGGATTCAGTGGTTTTCCGAGACACCCGGGCCCGAGATTGTGAGCGACGGCGGTCCTGGCGAGTAGATGCTCGTCGAAGGACGAAGCCAGGCTTCGGGGCAAGGTTGGCGCTCAGTTCATCCGAAGACACTTCCAGTTTGGGAGAATTGCTTTTGATAGCATCGTCCAGCATAGTGTTCAGTTCGTCCATGGTGAGCGGACGGTTCCGTGACGTCTGTAGCCCTTCCTGCGCAGGTTGCTGCTTGGAAGGAGCAATGGAACGAAGGCGAGACCGTGCCATTGCAATCTCCAGTGCCGGATCTTCGGCAACGTTCTCCAGGGAGCGGTTTTGTCGACGGAGGTGGACGCTAAGTTGACGCTCGGTGCCACGCCGGGACAAGCCTCGTTCGTCGCCAGGTCCATCCATACTCGTGAAGGGGCGAAAGGGGAGATGGTGTTGCTGATCTTCCTGGTCGACCAACTTCTCTAGGTCTCTGACGTCCTGATAGAATATTTCAGCCACGGCAGGGAGTCCATCGCCACGGACATCCTCGCCCCCATCCCCGGATGCTCGGCTCGCCGGTGAGGCAAACCCAGGATTGGCAACAGCATCGTCGTCTTGTGTGAGGACGCGAGGAGGCAATTGGAAGGACGAAATTCTGGTCTCGAGCTGCTGCGCCTCCTGAAAGACTCGGATGCGATCGGCCACCTTGCGCCTCTGCGGACTGTGACACGTTAGCAGGGGAGCATGTCCCAACTGAGGAGAGTATACAGACCCCAGTGAGCTATCCATGTTCGGCGATGAGTGGAAGGCTATGTCGATATGGGGCGTATCATGGTGGCCACGCATGGGGGGGGGATGTAAGAATAAGTTTAGTAGAGAGAGAGAGAGTGACTGCGCCTTGAGAGACCGAGAAGGAAAGATCCGGCATTGCTTGACTGTTGGAGCAGGAGCCATGCTCGCGACATGGAAGGCACATTGCCATCCTGGAAAGAGCGTGGAGCGAGAGCAGAGAACAATTGACGACGACGGAATTCAAACGGCACATGCAATGGATTCAATTCAAGTCTTCCGAGAGAGACATGATGTGAACCCTGTTGGGTTGTGCGCCTCGGCCCTACTCTATATGTACAGTGGCATGAACTTGCCTCTTACTTCAGCGCCGCCTGCAACGATTCCAGAACCTGTAGACGATATAGTCAGCACACGCTTGTTATCGGTCCGCACAGCGACCTCTCACCTCAAGCTCAATCTTGGCCTCCGCAATGTCCTGCTCACTGCCACTTCCGCTGGCAACCTTCTGCGCCTCCTGTATCTGTGATCTGACCGCCTCTTCGCTGAACTCTTCCAAGGGGAATCCTTCGACAGCGTTGATGCTCAGGACGGAGTTTGGTTGGACGACAGCGAAGCCTCCCGAAACTGAAACAGGCGTCAGTAACCCTGCCCATCGCTCGCACCCTCTAGACGGGAGAGCTCCGTAGAAGCCACGACGTACGGAAAAACTGCTTGCTTCCGCCACTCTCCTCGATGATCTCGACCAAGCCGGGTTTCAACTGCTCGATCGACGGGACGTGCTGTGCGAGAATACCCATTTCTCCGGACTCGGCGGGGAGGTTGACTTGTACACTGGTGCTCTGCTAGTCAGTAACGGGCGTCGTGAACTGGTGGGACGAGCAGTCATTGGCGGGCGACACAGAGCACGTACACGTCTTGCGAGGTGTAGATAGACTAGAGAATGAGACCTGAGGTCAGTTCAACTCCTCTTCAAGATCCAACATCTCCTCCTCCCCTCTCTCAGAGTCTGTCCCTTGGACGTACCTGGTGAGGAAGTGCCAGGGAGAGCTTTATTTTGTCCGAGACGGCATCCGCGTAACCTCGGCGCTGGACGGGCTTGAAAGCGACTGCTGACCGGGCGCGCAGCGCTGCACGCGATAGCCGAAGGGCGCTCATGCTGATGGTAAGCTTCAGGTGTTGGGAGAGAGCAAAGTCGTCGATACTACAGCAAGCTTCAATTGAGCTCTCTGCGGATTTGACTTGATGTCGGGTCAGGGAAAGCTGCACTTCCGTAATGGGCTTGGCGCGTGGCTCTAATGGGGAAGGTAAACCGACTGCGAACTTGACGGGCGACATATTGTCTGACGAGCTCCAATACGTGAATGACGGGTAGCTTTACATTCGTTGTAGTCAAATGACTAGACTTTGAATTTTTAGCCTTGTAATATCCGCAAACCTATAGTCATTTCAATTCTTCCCTAACAAAACCTCAGGTGAAAAAGGAATGTAAAGCTGACCCCAATACACCGAAGCCTTCGAAAAATGGTCTGAATACTGAGACAAGGGGACGTACGTTCGTGAAGGTCCTTCACAGACTTTGACGAGTTGTAGCTATTCAATGCAGGTGGAACGCCTTCTCCGAGACAGCACTGTATGCCCTCTATTCCTACATCGGGATCGAGCTTCATGTCATCGGCTAACCGTGGGGTGAGCTTGAACCACGAAGCGTGCAAAAGCAGCCACTTTCCCGGCGTGATGAGGAAAGATGACTGCGACCTTAGAACCGCATACATCTACAATGGATAAATTCCCCTCCTGGGAGCCCCTAAGGTCAACTTGCAGACTCCACTTCGTTCGCAGACTCCAAGGAATTGGACGGTACAGTTCGCTGCTCGGTGGGCGTCTCTGAGCAAATGGTTCTGCTTCGGTCTTTTTGCGCTCTCTCATCGAGAGGGGATGCAACATCGACCGTTGTTGGGCGATTCTTGCCGAGCCATCCCAATAAGATACTGACGTGTTCACATAATTCTTCCTCCACCAACGTTGTAATAGGCGACGGTTGCTTCCTCGTGGGGAGTGCAGAGGATGGACATCTAGTGGTTCCTTCGCACCTAGTGCATCCATGAAAGGAAGCTTGAGCTTGTAGGGTAATGGGGTGGCAGGAATATTTAGATCATCAAAAGCCCCCCCCAACGGTTGCGGCCTGACGTGGGCCGCTTCGATCTAGAATTGGAAGGTGCTAAGCCGTGGTTCGAGCCGAAGAGTGACGAATGAGCGAGACGGTCACCTCATCGGACAGACTGGTGGCTAGCAAAGGGGAGGTAATGTGACAGTTGCTAGTGACGGAGGGGCTTCACACGTGGCGCGTGTAGATCATGCTGTAGGACATTGACTCATCACGCGGTTGCACCAGTCTGGAGCACTGTATCGCTCCTGATGCGGGTGCAACTGATCAGCACTGGAACGCAGAACACGAGAGACCTCGTCGGCTTGCGTCGGCTGCCCAACGTTTCGGCCAGAGGACACATATAAAAACCCCCACTTGGTCCATGCGATCATTGGGCATATAGCATCCACCCCGGCGTCGGGTGTGGTTAGATCCCGTCAAGTGAGCGGGCGGCACGTCGCTAGATCCATTGCTGGAGATCATACCAGTACGAGGACCCTGTCTGTCGTGGCAGGATCGAGATCACTGTGCTCCCAAGTTAGTGGCATCGGCCTTTGTGGCGCGCAGTCGTCGTGTTGAGGCCGCTTGGCAGACTGAAAGAGCTCCAGTCACGGTGTGACGCATATTATGGACGTTCGCAAAGCGTGAAGGCCCAACCATGCATGATGGCTAACCTGGCGTCGAGATTTGCTTTTTTACTCGAGAGGTGCGTCGGCAAGCCCTCGGACAGATTCGTTGATTGGTGCATTTCCGTCGGCTGGAATGTTCTTACAGATAGAGCTCTTGCATTCCAGCGGGCAGCTTGAACAGCTCGAATCCTTCGTCAACTTTCTTGTTCAGTGGATTTTCGTCCATTCGTGCCGACCCACTAGCTGTCGTTTCCCATCGATCGAGAAGACCAACCTTCCAATCCTGGAACGTTCGCGCCGAGCCTGGGAGGATGTCGGTGCTCTCTTCCAGGGTCTCCCTAAAGTCCGCAAAGTCTTCCTCAGGTACCACCAGTTCTTCATGATTCGCCCCATCGTTGTCCAGGAATTTCCCAGACTCCGATATCGTCTGGTAAAAGACCTTCATGGCTCGATGAGCGGTCGGTCCGCGTTTACTGCTGGAGTAGTAGATGTCGGGATTGAATATCCAGAGCAAAAGACCGGCATCGGCCGACTCCGCTTCTCCAAGGCTGTCGGCATGGACCACCACCTTGCGAGAAACGGAGCTTTCGATCAAGGACAGTAGCCGGGCCGTGATGAAAACGGCCGCTGGATATCTCTCCGGGGCCTGCCGCGGCTCCCTGACGAGGGCCACCCTTGACTTGTAGAGTCTGTAGCTCTCTTCACCTTCTGCACGGGAGCCCACCCTGGCTTTGCATGAGCTACATCGAAGAGCGGTGGCGCCGGCTCTTGAAGAAGTTTTGATTTCCTGGGCCTTTGATTAGCTGGCATGTACCTCTGATGTATCCCCTTGCGCAATTCCGCTCACGGCCACAAGGGCGAAATGACGAGGCCGATCCACGTGGTGCTATTTGGCAGACCCATCCGTCGCTTCACGAGAAGGAGGTTGAATCTACCCAGCCAGCCACGAATCACAAAACTCGATATGCGGCGAATGTATCAGAAACTAGATCAACTGACTTTGGGTCCAACGACCTGAAAAGCTTCTTTCTTTACGCCAAGTGTGGGGGGATGATTGCCTTCATGGATCGACGCTGATCACCACGTACCTCGACATTCGTACAGTCCCCTCGGTAGAGCAGAAAAGAAACGATGTCCACCAAGCCCACTCCGGAACTGGTGTCCAGCTTACTCCGTGCAGAGAAGCCTTTGGCCTCGGCCGCGTGGTCGCCGGAGGGCTCCCCGTTCTCGTGTGGCTTGTGGCAGAACCAGAAGTCCATCAACTCGGCCCAGTTTTCACTGGGGAGGTCTTTCCAGCCGATCGCGCTGGCCGCCGGCAGGATGCAGGCGTCGCATTTGCTGCAGTTCAAGGAAGCGTTTTCCTGCAGGCTGACCGCGGTCCACGGGACCTCGACGCCACCTGCGTCTTGTTTGGTAGAGTCGAGCTGACTGACATCGTCAATTTGCAGACGAGTCGATATCTCCGTCCTCTTCTCGATCGGGAACGTAACGTGGGCGGTGCCTGAGATCTGCGTTGGCAGATAGATGCTGGACGATTCCCCGTCGTGGAGTGCCGTGATGATCTTCTTATCGGAAGATAAGAGGATCTTCGTGTGCTCGTTCTTTTCGGTTTGGAGGGAAGCATGAAGAGTCAACTGCCTGATGTGGGTCAGAGCTTCGGCATACAGGACAATTTTAGAGTTAGGCATGGGCACGCGTTGTCGGATGGGGTTGTGCCGCGTAGGAACCCCGGTGATCGCACGAGCGCAGCGAAGTCCAAAAGTTCCCTTTGGTCTGCTTGAGAGCATGTGCTCGCAGCGGATAACGACGGAGCAGAGTGTAAGAGGGTAGTCTCTGAACGCCCTTCCCTCCCCTCCCCAGGGCCGAGAATCGAGGCTGGTGGGGGACAGCCCTGCAACTGGCAGGGGGCAACGCTGGTGGCCTTCCTGATGGTGGCACGGCGAAAACCGGCCGACGTGAGGTAGCGCACCCCAAGAGCGCGAGGAGGCGTATTCCACCGAATGGAGGTAATGAAGGTCAATTCAATTCAGCACGTCGTGCTTCGGAAATGACGGCTTTGGGAATCGGTTGGAAACAAAGTCGGCTGCGTACCGAGCTCATTCGGACCCGCACTCCGGGTCGCAGGTTCTCGTATGGCGGGTAAAAGATTGCGAGGGCGTGCTGCTTGAGAACTCGATCCTCGCACGAGGCTACTCGCTGATGAGAAGACGGTGAAAAAGACGCCTGCGGGGAATCTGCGATTCGAGGACCGCAGCGGATGCGCCAATGACGTCTCGCGATGGAGCAAGATCAGGTTTCGTCTGGAAGGATCGGAGAGGCTTTGCAGCAATGTGAACTTGCTTGTTGTGCCTGGAAAAGAGCGGGCCAAAGAAGCGGGATCACCACGAGCCTTTGAGGAGGGCGGTGGGGTCGTGCAGCTGCTCCCCCGCCACGATTGGTCCGGCTGCCTTTGTTTAGTGCGGATCAGTCCAGTGAGCTTTGGCTCCTAGCATGACTAGTCTGCGAGTACCTCATCACTTCCTCATCCATCCCTCACTGATCCCGCCCTTGCTCTCCTGACGGGCGGCCACCTTTCCCCATGTGCCAGAAATACTGCCTGCTAAGGTTATGGGACCTCGATACCCGTCCGCCCCTTGCAGCCGCCAGTCGGCAGTGAAAGGAGAATTATTCGGCCTCATTTCGTCGCCATGTCCATGCGCCCGCGCCCAAATTCACGGGCCGAGAGGTGCGACACTTGGAGAGTCGAACGCACCTGCAGGGCGGTCGTGTGTCAAGTTTGGGTCGCGAATTCCCAGTAGGGTTTGTCTAGCACATCGTCATTAACTCCGTGCCGAGTCAGCAGTCGACGACGCCCCTCCAGCTCTCCCCGCCCGTGCAGGCTCGACATGACGAACAGGAGACATCGCTCGGCCTGTTCCCTGTCTCTGCGATGCTTGTCATTTGCTGATCTCCATGCACGCAAGATCTGAGCCCGCACGGAGAAAATTTCCCCGAGGCGGACCATACATGATACATTCTAAGTGTTGGTTTCACCCCGTCTGTTTCCCACCATTGGTGTACATCCCGACTGATAACCGCACCCCTGTCGCCCTAAAGCAGCTTTTTCCCTGTGGTCAGTGGACCGTGAACATCAGACGCAAAAGCCACAGGCACAACCGCGGTAGCCCGAAGCAGCTATATTTCGCCTTCAACAGGGATAGCCGCACTTGTGGCATCGTGTTCCCCTGCGATCGTCGGTCAGCCCGTCTCCGGAATGCCAGAGCCTGACGACAATGGCCTTTCCAAAACGAATCGTCACCGGGCAAGCAGGAGGATTTTCTCGTACGGTATGACCCAGACTTCTTGGCCCTTATCCTTGCAGCGAGGGCACCGTATTCCATTCATCTTCAGCCATGATTTCGTCAGCCTTCTGCCTCATCGGTAGCATTGCATTGTGGAGTCTCCTACCGGTCGAGTCTGAACGTCTGCATGGTCGCCACGCGCCTTGGTCTTGGGAGCACTTCCCTGGTGGAGGAGAATGCTGCGAGGGTGAAGAGCCGTCAACTTCATGGCACAGGCGTCAAGAGGGAAGGCGCCAACGCGGAATGTGATCGTTCGAGCGTCGCTCTAAGGTTTTGAGAAGGTTCGACTAGCAGTTGAGAGACGTCGTTTCCACCACGTACTTCGGTCGACTTATATCCTCTCCGCGACCATCCCCGCGCAATCTTACCTTCACAAAAGTGCCATATTTGTCCATAGATCCAAACTGCTGTGAGAACAAGGGCGCCTCAACGAAGGTCCACTCTCCGACGGAGCCACAATATGCATGTTTCGTACGAAGCCGTTGTCTCCGGCGCGGATCAGTCGGAGTCTGCTGAGTCTGTCGCTCGATGGTAGCTCGTGCCCAGCCGGTAGGACGGAGTTCTGAAGACACGCCCTGATTGCGTCCTGCAATAGTGAGCAGGACGAAGTTTCACCAGGATGGCGGTGAGTCGCCGTTGAGATCGATGTGTTTGACTTGTAGCATTTTGCTTTCTCCGTCGTGGCGCAGGTCCCAGTCTTCCCCAACTAATCGACTTGACAGGGGTGCCAGTGCAACCCATGGCGAGCTGTCAGAGGCCATATCAGGTGATACAAGAGGGACGCAGTCACGCCTCGCGAAAAGCACAGCAGCTTCTTCAGGCTTTGCAGGGCATTGGAGTTTGGAACGGCACAAAAAGACCAACTAACGCCCGGTCAGACCCAGGTGGCTCGGCAGGTCGCCGCAATCGCAACCACTAAGCACATCCGGCCCCCAACCGACCATTCCTCTTGCACGAGAACCCCAGGGCTGCGAAGCGGCATTTCAGGCTCGAGTCACTCCACTGCCAAGCAAGGTGGGCCGGACTGAAGAATACTGGGCTTTGGGAGACGACTCAAGGGGTAGCGACATAAGCAATGCCAGAAGAAGAGTCCACATTTTGTCGCGCCGTGAAAGGCGGGGGGGATCTGATTGGGTTCCGATAGCTTTAGATGCGTATGTACGAGTAGAGCCGAGGCGGAAAACAAAGTCAGACAACTTTGCAGATTTGAGTTGCTTGGAGGTGAGGCACTGGTGGGGCGGCTTGCGCTCTTTTGCTGCTGGCACACCGGCGCCGACCAGAAAGCCCTTCCACGATGAACCAGATTGTGGGAAATTTGGCGTCACCACGCCCTTGGCCCAATGATCCTTCTCGCGAAAGGGGAACATTCCGCGCTAGAGCGGGGAAGGCCACCCAGGCTGAGCCGCGGCCCTAACCTCACTCACTCCAAGGAGTCCACCGCTCCCTCATTCCATGCGCTTGGAGACGTGCACAAGCAAGGCCCCGGGAGATGGCACGCCAGATGAATCGAGCAAATGGACGAACCGGTAGCCTGGCTGGAGGCGGTCAAGTCGGATGCACGCCCACCCGAGCATGTTGTCTTTGCCCATTGAACGGTCGTCCATTATCTTTAGTCTATGCAAGGAGTCAGGAATGATCTCAGGAGAATGACCACGGTCACATATGACAGGTCACATCGACGCAAGCACGCTATAGCAGAAAGCGACACCACAGTGGGCGTAAATTGCCCGGGCGTCATGTAATGTAACACGATCGTGCATGGATAATCGATCAGCGTGACACAATGGTGCAGCCGTCCTGGCCCCTTCATGCCGGGAGAGAAGCTCGAGAACGAGGCCGTCGTATTTCATCTGATGGCTGTTGTTTCCGCGAGTGGGCCAAGCTCGTGGACGAACCTGCAGTAGCTCGAAAGTTCGTGTCTCGCGGGCGGAGACGGAGCCTTGTCTCGTCCGACGGCTCGCCGGATCGCCAGCCTGATGGTCCTCCTCTCGGCGTCGAGCCTCATTAGAAGTTCTGCATCTCAGGGGACGGCCGAGCGGAGACGTGGACGAGACAGCCGGAAGGGGGTACGAGCAAAGCACCGTCAGGCCAGGCAAGAATTTGCGGTGAACGTGTAGTGCGAAATTCCAGGACTGTCACGCGCCTCATGGCGACGGGCTTCGACGCAACGTAAACCAGGAGTTCTGTCTGCGGCCGGACGCAGCTCTTGGTGGGGGTGGAGCGGAATTGAGAACCCGGCCAGGACGTGTGCGAACGGTGCAAGGGAAAAAAGTACGTACCTGATGAAGCTCAACTCTTGAATGACGTTGGACGTGTTGTACCAGCTCATCACCTCACCCTTGAAGTCTGGACAATCCGTGCGACCCGTGGCCGATCTTCGTTTATGAACGGTGGAATCCTTCTCCTCACCGCCATACGGCTGGAAGTCGTCTTTGCCATTCCCGCCCCCGTCACCCTCCTTACTCTGACCGGGAGAGCCAGGAGGATCGATGTGTAATTGTGCCTTGACATATGGTTTCATCTTGTGCGCGTGTGAGGCGTCCTTGTCGGCGGGTAAGGGCAATCTTTGCGCCGCGAGCAAGCGGATTTCCAGGCTGACACATCTCTTGGGCTGAAGCGAGTTGTCGGGCGTACCACTTGTCGTGGTACACCGATAGCCTTCCGGCTTGAGGACCCAACCACCAGTTCCCGCGAACATGCCCTCGTTAAGCATCATCCCCTTGTCCATTTTCTGCCAGTTCAAGGCCACCATTTGGGCACCTACTCTCCAATGAAACGTCGGGTCGACGTTCGAGCTGTTGATCCTTGTGCCTTTGGGGAATACTCGCATGAGGAATTTCCTGTTGTGGTCGAACAGTGCCGGGCCGTGCGACGGGTCGGAATGCATACTGTGAACCTTGTTCTCGGACAAGCTGAAGACGTGATTTGGCAGAGCGGCTTCCGGCTGTGAGAAATGCCTGAAAGTGTACGCGCGAGTGTACACTCCCAGTTCCGACAATGTGGCCAGGACTTTGGAGGCCTTCTTTCGTTTCTCGGGGGACGTGGGTATCGAGTCGGCGGTGCCCTCGGTCGAATTCGAGTGGACGTGCTCGATGGGATCGTTGGACTCGTCCGTCTCGGTGTTCGGCGTCCATTTGACTTTGATCAGGATCTTTCGCTTGAGGGCCTCGGGAGGAGGGAGAGCCGAAATCTCGGTGCCGCTCTTAAGCGACACCAGATATCCAGCCCAGACGTCGCGCATGATCTCGACCATAACTTGCTGCTGTTCCAGGGATGCGTGGACCTCCAGAGAGACGATCAAAGGCAGGTCCGTTCCCACGAAAGCGGAAGACCTGATGGCATGGCACACCGAGCGGAAAGTGACAGATTGGGTCAGGGTGTATCCATGGAGCACTCTCGGCTCCCCCTTGGCACCGAGTGGTGGCGACGGCTGTGGAGAGAGATGGTCGGAGCCATTGGCAGCTGGCTCCGTGTGCCGTGGTGACGCGACATCATCAGGTTGGCTTGGTGCCGCCGAAGCTTGAGTGTTAGAGGGCGTGGGAGGCTGTCCACCGCCGGGGCCACTGGCCGCGAGCGAGGCGGAACGTGAGCGTGAGCGCATGCGGGCGGCACGAGCCTTGACCTTCCCCCAGCGAGAGGCTTTTGGCTCCGACTTCTCTTCGACGTCGTCCGAGGAGCTGGTGTCTGAATCGCTTTCGCCATCCCACACATCTATTTCCAAACATCTGCAACCGCGTCGGAGCACATTCGTGTAAGCGAGCTCGGACGCTTCGCCATAGAGCTGGTGGCCCGACAGGTATGTATTGTGGCTCGAGCTTATGAAGTAGGAGGACATGGGGTGATTGAGATCGTTGCCCTCGGGTGCCGACATCGCATTCGACGTATCAGAAGCCATGTATGTCAGCCACGCGACTTCGTCGCTGAACTTCTCGCCATCTTGTGATTCGATGCCTTTGTGAGCTGAAAGGAGGTGAGACAGTACAGACTCTGAGAACGGTTGGAGGGTCAAGTGCGAGACTGCCTCTGACGGTTGCCCACCTCCTGCGGCACGCGCAGGAAGGGTCTGGCTCATCATCGCGTGTGCCGTCATCTTTCAGATGACGGATCCTCTGTCTCTCTGGATTGCACAGGTTCAGGGAGCGGGAGGATGGCAAGGAGGGGCTTGGTGATCGCCGTACAAGGAGGGATTCGTACTTGGAAGGAGTGTCTCGGGTATATCAGAAGAAGTCTCTCGCGTTAGATCATGTAGCAGAAGGAGATCAGGGAAGCGCCAATTGCAGACATGGCGAACGGTTGGTAAAGAGAGCACGCAGTCGCAACTGTCACCGGAGGACTGAAACTTGGAAGGAATCCTCGACGCACACGCACACTAGACTTGGAGACTTGACACTAGCCAACCAACCTTGGCGAGTTAGCTGCACACATGGAAGGATCGTCCTTCGCAGCTGTGCTGGCGATCCGTGCTGGACACCGCCACATTGTTGAGGAGTTGCGAGCTCCTGGAGGAGCTGAAAAATGGTGGAGCGCGTTCCTGCAGCGCCCCGAGGCAATGGCGTCACTCACGACCGCCGAGCTGGGAATCCTCACACCGGGAAGCCTGACAACTACGCGGGATAGAGCCGCCCTGGGCAGGCTGCCATCGTATTCGCGACAGTAATTTCTCGCGTGGGACTGCTGCATAGGGCAATCCCGTCGACTATTGTCTAGGCACCCAGAAGCGCTGTAGAACTAACAGCGTCCGTGGCGGGCGTCATTGGTAATTGGTATTGATCGAGCGAGGGAACAGACAGTGAAAGGGACTAGTGCTACAGATTGTGAAGGTTTCTCTACAACAGCTCCTGCTCGTGGTTCGGATCAAGAAAACTTGGAGGAGAAAAAGACGGATGCAATCAGGATTCCTAAACTTCCCCTTGGCTCCGCCAGGTCTGTCCAAGTGACTAGCCTAGTGATCTTTATTAGACAGCATCCTTCAACCCTTTCCAACAGAGATAGTACCCAGAAAATATACATACATAAGAGGTTGGCGAAGAGAACACAGGACCCCCGAGGGATCATTGCAGCCGGAAAGACGTTAATCCGGTCCCGACCAAAACGACGCAGGCCGAACGCTAAGCTCACGAGACAAATTGTGCGGCCTTGGGTGTCGAAGGGCAGTGCACGTCGGATAGCTCAAGGAGCAGCACCAGTGGCAGCTGCTTACCGTTCTGTAGGGTGTCGTTGCTCCGCTGAATCACCTACGCAACCCGAAGAGCGGCGACGCCGCCTGCGAATATAGCGGACTTGGCTGGATCGAGTTTACCTTCCAGGTGTAGATGCTGTGTGTCTCGGAGAGCGGTAAAGGCCCAAGGAAGTAAATAGCCCACGTAGAGGATGCTGGTCGATAATCGGTTACACTGTAATCATCACCTTGATCACGGGAAGCGCATCGATGATCCCAAGACGAAGTTCAAGCGTGGCGGGGAGGAAGAGAGGTTTGGGAGGTTCTGCTCCACTTCATACTCGTGGCAGGAGTATCTGCTTGCACCTAATCTTGGTAAATCCTCGACGAGACTCATCACAGACGACATCCCCCCGGGACGCTGTCAACGAGGCCTCTGGGACCCATCCGATACTGGAGGAAGTAGAGTAGTACTCGACGTCGATACTTCCTGTAGTGGTGGCCACAATCAGTGAATGAGCGCCGTGTCCGGGTGTCGACCCCATATCATGATTTGCGCCCATGCTGTTCGTTAGTAGACCAAGATCATCCCGGTACTCGTCATGGACGAAGTTGGGTATCAGAATGTGATAGCGATGGATACAAAAGTGTAGCTTCTAGGAGTCTTCGCCCTAAAGCAAGCCATCACGATTTCCACATGGGCGAGACGTTCTTGTGGGCCAGAGAGTAACAATGCGCCCTCGCGAGGTATTGCCCGTAGATTGTAACAGCACACGATAGGCCATAAGTGTGCGGATGGGCACCTCCGGTTAGGGTTGTCGCCCACGCTGCAGTGCACGTCAGGTGCGCATCGACGTCGGGGCAACGAGAAGGTAGATGAAGTAGATGCACGAAAAGTTCATCGTCTTCTAAGAAAGGCCGGAGTGTGAAGGAGGTAAACCTTGCATCGTTGTAATTAGGGGTCTTACCCTTCAAAGATCCTGTTCGTCTTCCAGGTTTACATATTTACCGCGGCGAAAGCATCGTTCCTCCTTTAGCATCACGAAGGACACGTAAAGCTGAAAAGCCCAGCAGGTGCGTGTGATCTCTGCAGGCTTGGAGTCTCTGCTAATGCGTACGTCGGACTTGATGAAGCGGTACGCTTGCTCCTGTACGTTGAGGCCAAAATTTTCCAGAGGGGTATTCGGATCTAGGCATTAGGAAATTCGGTCTGGGTGCTCGACTGAACCAGGAGTCGCTGAAGTCTGTCAGCGCCGAGCTTTCTCGTCAATCGAAGCATCCACATGGCCTATTGTGACCGCCGATTTCCCACCTAAGTCTCACAGAGTGTCTGCCGGCATTATGCTCCCTTGATGTGGCATTTTTGCAAGTTGGTAGTATGCCTGGATTCTGTAAGCGTGCATGCGGCACAGTTCCTCACACTCGTCGTAGTCTTCAGGGAAGTGCTGTTGAAATAGCCGTCGTGTGATTGGTCCATGGAGGGCGTCGGAAGATGCCTCGGGCGCGGTCGGTCGGTCGATCCACCTGCAACTTTGAGCTCGCATCATGGATCTTAGTTCATTGTCAATTGACTTGACATTCATTCAGTCTCCTGCGCTCTTTTTGCCCACGCCACGCCACGCCGTGCCACGCCGCGACCTGCTCCTGTCCTCATCGTGAACGTTGGAGTATTGCAATCGCCGACGATGAGCTCGTCTCGGATTCTGCGGAGCTTGGCTCCATGCAACAAGGTGCGCTTGACGGAGCTTGGAGGGGCGATCCGATACTGATTCCGATGGCCCAGTTCACAAGACCACTCAGACAGACGAGCCGACGACACTTTTCTTCGACGAGGCCCGCTGGTAGGATGGCACATTTCTGAGCTGCTGAGCGATTGAAGATGCTAAGAGTGTATGCAGCACGAGTCGTCGCCTCCCAACCCCTACGAGCGAAGGAAGCACAATCCCCCTTGAGTGCCACTGGTGGCTCTTATGCCATTATCGACCACGAATACGATGTGAGCAGCTTGCACGAGATATCCAAGAGCGCAGGCTGATGAGATTGCAGGCCGTGGTTGTGGGCGCCGGTGGCGCGGGTTTAAGAGCGGCCTTCGGTCTGGCGGAAGCTGGTTTCAACACAGCATGCGTGACAAAGCTCTTCCCTACGAGAAGTCACACCGTGGCGGCACAGGGCGGCATCAATGCTGCGTTGGGAAAGTGAGTGGGGTTTGTTCCGATGAGAGTGACAAGACTGACGGCCAAACAGCATGCACGAAGACGATTGGAGATGGGTAAGTTCACGAGCGTGACCTGACCAAGGGCAGACCCGGGCATCCGAGTCTCTCGCAACATGGGTGGTTTATCATGATGAGAACTAACTTGGTGGTTTTCGATCTAGCACATGTACGATACGGTGAGTTGTAGCTGGACCCTACACCGATGTCCTGGACGCTCATGATCGTGCAGGTAAAAGGTTCAGATTGGCTGGGTGACCAGGACGCCATCCACTACATGACCCGCGAAGCCCCCCGATCAGTTATCGAACTCGAAGGTTACGGGTGCCCATTCTCGCGGACAGAAGATGGCAAGATCTACCAACGTGCTTTTGGTGGCCAGTCCCAGAAATTCGGCAAGGGCGGACAGGCATATCGGTGTTGCGCCGCGGCCGATCGGACGGGTCACGCCCTCTTACACACCCTGTACGGCCAATCGCTCAACCACAACACCAACTACTTCATCGAGTTCTTTGCGCTGGACCTGATCATGGAGGACGGCGTCTGCAAAGGGGTTCTGGCCTACAACCAGGAAGACGGCACCTTGCATAGGTTCAAGGCGCAAAATACCGTGCTGGCCACCGGCGGCTACGGTCGAACCTACTTCAGCTGCACATCGGCGCACACGTGCACCGGTGACGGTATGGCAATGGTCGCTCGGGCCGGTCTGCCCAACCAGGATCTCGAATTCGTCCAGTTCCACCCGACAGGCATCTACGGCGCGGGCTGCCTCATTACTGAAGGTTCTCGTGGTGAAGGTGGTTACCTTCTCAACTCCGAGGGTGAACGATTCATGGAACGTTATGCCCCTACCGCAAAGGATCTGGCCTCCCGGGACGTCGTGTCGCGATCGATGACGATGGAAATCCGCGAAGGTCGTGGCGTCGGCCCCGAGAAGGATCACATCTACCTCCAGCTCAGCCACTTGCCTCCTGAAATCCTGCACGAACGTCTACCCGGTATCTCAGAGACCGCGTCGATCTTTTCTGGCGTCGATGTTACGAAACAACCAATCCCCGTGTTGCCTACAGTGCATTATAACATGGGTGGTGTGAGTGTCCCTCCCCTCCGGAAAGACGCTCTCGTCGTGATGGAGCCTTGGTAATCGCTCCGCAAGGCTGACAAAGTTTCACAGATCCCAACAAAGTATACCGGTGAAGTCCTCCGCATCAACGATCAAGGCAAGGACGAAGTGGTGCCCGGGCTGTTTGCCTGCGGCGAAGCCGCGTGTGTGTCCGTCCACGGAGCCAATCGTCTGGGCGCCAACTCTCTGCTCGACTTGATCGTCTTCGGTCGGGCCGTCTCCCACACGATCCGCGATAACTTCTCCCCCGGCCAGACTCAAAAGGAGATTGCCCCGGATGCGGGGGCCGAGTCGATCGAAGTACTCGACCAGGTCCGAAACTCGAGCGGTCCCAAGAGCACGGCCGAGATCCGATCCGCCATGCAAAAGGTCATGCAGGCTGATGTCAGCGTCTTCAGGACGCAAGAGTCCTTGGACGAGGGTGTCAAGAAGATCACCGACGTGGACCAGATGTTTTCTGACGTCGGCATCAAGGACCGAAGCATGATCTGGAACTCCGACCTTGTGGAGACCCTGGAGCTGCGAAACCTTTTGACTTGCGCGTGAGTACCGACCGTTGCAAAATGGGAGATTTGACACTGACAAAATCTACAGCACACAAACAGCGGTCTCGGCAGCGAACCGCAAGGAATCCCGCGGTGCCCACGCCCGAGAAGATTACCCCGAACGTGACGATGAGAACTGGATGAAGCACACGCTCTCGTGGCAGAAGAAGCCACATGGCAAGGTCGAGCTGGGTTACCGAGCGGTGGTCGGCCACACCCTGGATGAGAACGAGTGCAAGGCAGTTCCTCCGTTCAAGCGAACCTACTAAGCACCGCGGCCGATGTTCACAGGAGGCTGGACGGAGCAATCTGGATCTCATGTTTCCGTGCACATTTGGGATGGTGCGAGGTTTGACCTATCTTAGTCGAAGCATAGCCAATAAATGTAAAATTGTTACTTGAACCATGCATGACATTGAATCCAGCGCGCATGCGTTTAGCTGTGCTGGCCGTGCCGAGGAACATGTGTCATTTGGTACAGTTCCAGCCTTACAGGGTCCAGATGTATATGATTCGAGCATTACGAGCACCGCTGTTAAGGCTTTCATTCGCCTATAACGTACTCACATCCTATTGCACGCATACGGTAAGCTTCCTTCCAGCCAAGGTCGTATTGCCATTCATGTCCAGCACCAAAAAAACGACCCGCCGACTTGGGGCTTCCGAAGACGTACAAGTACGTACTCACCTTGCTCGCCCATCCACACTTCGTGCATTTTCCCCGCCGGGACGTCGATCCGCGCCCCCACTCCGAACGTCTCCTTCGTAGGATTGGCGTCCTCGGGGTAGGTGATTGTCAGGGAGCCGCGGCGGACGAGATGCGTGGTCAGACCGCGGTGCGAGTGCGGAGGGTAGTGTGCATAACTGTTGACCCAGTACACGGGACACGGGACATCGCGTCAGACGGAAAATCTGAGACGGCAGATACGAGATGGTTCACCACCAAGAACCAGATGGATACGGCAACAGTAACAGGAGCAGTCATTGGACGGGTCAAGACGATGCAATGCGACGAGGGGAACAGTGGATGCGTGTGTCGTGCATCACGCTTCCATCGTGCAGTACTCGTACGTGCGTGGAGTGTGGATAGAGTACTCACGGGCCATCGGTCCAGGTGAAGACATGGGAGAAACCCCATTCTCGGACGGTCTTTTCGTCCTGGGCACGCGACGTTGTTCGTGTTGATGTTGACATTTCGGCCGATCAGTATGCGGTGGCGAGCGCACTACTGAGTTCTGGTCTTTGCTCTTGTTGCACGCTGAAACACGAGGACACGGGAGGGAGAGTTGGTGTGGCGTCGCTGTGCCGGCGAATCGTTACGGAGGACTGGTGCGAAGAAAAGAATGCAGCAATAGTACACAGTGCTCGTACCATGGATGAACTTAGACTGAGATAGCTGCGAAGTATGGGTGAAGTTCATTTCATGTTCGGTTACGTAGGCCAAGCGCGGTATGCGCCCACGTGGTCGCGGTTCACTCACTCATGGCTGGTATGTGCGCGGACGAGTTCATGTTTCATCTCTCCTTACCTCGTGCACTCGGTTTCATAGATCTGGATCTTCATTCGACGTCAGGCTCAACAGATGCCGCACCGCAGTGGCGAATACATACATACCTCGCACCCTCCAGCTACGGCTGTTCCATGTCTCAGAGCACACACATTCTTGTTCTGTTGCAAGGGAGACTCCATGGTGAGGGGGCAACGGGTGAGACGACGTCGAGGCGATCGTTCTAGAGACTGTGGATGGCTGGCACTAGAGTTCTTCCCTCCTGTGCACCGTATCTTCGAAATGCTTGCATCTGGGGCGCGGTGATTTCAATTCCAACCGTTGTGTAGCTCCCCGGATTCGTTGGTACGTGCTTATCCGTGGTGATCTAGACCGGGCAGATGAGACAGCAATCGTGGAGGAGAGGTGGGCTTTGGGATTCGCATCTTGTCTTGGGGTCGAGTCGCATGGGCTTTTTCTGCAGTGGTTGCATTCGACAACACCTTACCGTTTTGTTCACAACTGATCAAGCTGTGCCGTGCGCTCGGTCGGCGTCGGTCACAACCGATCAAATGTGTCTCATGCGACCGGTCGTCTATGTGACAAGACGTGGGTCAAACAGCAGCCCGCCGTCCAAGACCATATATGAACAAATCCTTGCTGAAAGCAATATTAACCCAAACCCACTCGTCATGGCGGTGGATGAAGGCTGAATCAGACGAGGCTGAGCTCAACTGGTGGTAATTGGAGGCAAGCCGTGAACAAGAATAATCCCAGGATTGCAAAACCACCGTGCTCCATGTTGCCGTTTCTGCTCAGTGATGATGCCCGGGATTCTTTAATATGGTCTCGGCCCTCACCGCTGCTGACGCGTCGACGATATAACCCTCGTCCACAGCTGAACACGCCGCATGAACATGGCAAACTGGGCGGACTGAAGTGGAAGATTGCAATTTCCACCATGCGGCCTTATTCTGCTCCTTCTACGTAATCTGATCATGGGGGTTCGAGGCTGGCCACTCGCAAACCTCCTCGGCAGGGAGTGATGGTCAACAAAGGGGCAAGCTTCAGGGGAACCGGTGGAGGCGCCGGAGCAATAAGGTTTGCCGCGCTCCCGCATTGGGTTTAGTGCTGTTGCTTTGGCTCTGCGAACCGCGCTCCATCCTCCCTTCAGCTCCAAGCTCCATCTCCATTTAGAAATTGGGCTGATGGCTTCAACACGCCAATTGACACCGTCTTCACCCATCCTTGCGACAGACAGGCATACCGTGGACAGCCAGCAGCGAGAAGGTGAGCCCAGGGCGGCCTGAATCGCAACTGCGACCGCTCTCACAGCATCAGATGGTGATGTGGCATTCGAAATGATGTGGTAATGAGATTTCAACGGGTCTCGAAAGGCCTGTCGACTCAACGCCTCCACCGCTGGCCAGCAACAACAGGTCAGCACGCGCAGGCTCGGCGCCAGGGTTGCTCCCTATCCCCTGCATTCGCACGTCAATCCTCCTTCCCTTTGTTGGCCTCGTTGTTCCCCGTCTTTGGGGCTTGGCCCCTTGCGGACGGACAAAGAATGCCGATCTCCACCTTCAGCCAATGCTGGGCGTGCCTGGCCCATGCTGTCGGGCGATCCAACGCCTCGACAATCTGGGAAGGACAAAGAGGGTGGGCCCATTGTTTGTTTCACATTCATTGCTCACGCGAAGGCTCGGGGGCGGACAATAGTCGATGGGAAAATGGATATGCTATATCTCCCGCTCGAGTTTCTTTCTTCCCTGCCCGTCCTCTTTGTCGTTGGTTGATAACGTCCCCCGAATATCCAAAGTCTGTGACTTTCGTTGCGCTCTCGTTCGACGCCCACGACTTCACGTCACCACGCTCATTTTATCCCCGGAGGATACACTACATTCATTTGTGAATCAACCACCAGCTCGCACTCGTCGTTCCTTTCTCAGGCCGAACCTGTGACGGACCTCCACACTCGCTTCATACAATCAGACTACGAAGGACATCCTTGTCAACCACACGAACCGCGAACATGCAGCTCGTCAAGACCCTCTCCGTCATGGCTCTGGCCACCGGCGCTGTCGTCGCCATGCCAGCTGTCCACGAAAAACGTCAGTGGTGGGGCGGCAGCAACCGATGGTGGCAGCGTCCCAGCCCCGACTCATTCATCACTGTCACGGCATATGACGCCCAACCCACGGACTGGAACGCGGCTCCCACCTCGTCATCCACCTCTACGACCACGACGGCCGAAGTTGTCGTGTCCGCCACGCCGACCTACGGTGGTAACTTCTTCAACAAGCCCACCCCTGAAGAGGCGGCGCCCACACCCACTGAGACGCCGGAGGCATCACCCTCTCCGGAGGCGTGGGCTCCAGCCGCTGCTACTCCCACACCGACCCCCGAGCCAGTTAGCACGGGCGGCTCAGGCGGACAGGGCGACTACATGTCCGTCGTGTCCCAGTGGCGTGCTGCCGGTGGCCTCCCAGCCCTCACCCAGGACAGCACCCTCGAGGGCAATGCCCTCAAGACCAGCACTGACAGCACCAACGGCCTGCAACACGAACTGAACCCCGGTACCTTTGCCCAGGTCTTGGCTCCCGGCGACCTCGATAACTTCGAGAGCGTCTATGTTGGTGGCTGGCTTTGCGAAATCCCCTCTCTGCCCGGTTTGGACGGTATCTGCAGCACTGCTGCTCAAGGTTGGGACCACTCAGACGGTGAATTAGGTCACGCCCAGGTATGTACTCACACAGGCCTTCTGGGCCTGCGCCCCTTGCACATTTACGGAAACCGGCTAACACTTTGGTGTAGATTCTCACTTCGACAAAATACTCGAAAATCGGCTGTGCCATCTCCGGCACCGGGGTATGGGCCTGTGACTTGGCCTAGTGGGTTTTTTGAGGACTTTCCGAAGCCGATTGATGCATCCGGGGCTTTCTGCGCGCCCCTCTTCTTCTATTCTGCAGGTTATAGGTATTATCTCATGACTTTATTGATTGTCGCACGCCAGAAGGGTACAGAAATTAGTTTACCGCAGACCACCGAATGTGAGATTCTCGGGAACTGTTGTATGTGTGTGTGTATCATACATCAGTTCGAATCTCAACCCAACCTCCTCTGCAATCGCTTTTTTTCTAGTATCAAAACAGCCGTGTGGGTACTTCTCACTTCACTTCGACGCTGGTCTTTTTTCGAACTCTGTTTCTTATCCTGCAGAAATCATTCCATTAACAGTACAGCGGGGGTCCCAAATGCGCATGCAATTCCTCTTCTCGATTCGGTGCAACAGAGAGATCCTCCCCACGTAGATTTTGATCTCGCAAGTGAAGACTGGTCGTCGACAAGCACATGCAATGAACGGAAGTAAACCAAAAAGGCAGGGCGAGATTGCCGAGTCCGCGCACACACAGCTACCCATGAGACCGGCCACAGGCTACATTATAAGCACTGTATACCATTGCAGCCGGTAAGCTATTCTTACTGCTAATAGAGCCACAGGCATCCAGACCTTTTGTCCTTGCCTGTAAACACGCAGTGGTCGCAATGCAAATACAGTACTGTAGCTGGTCGTCCAGGGACTTTGCCCATGTGTGTGCACGCGCTCGACAATCTCGCCAGGGCCTTTTTGGCTTTCTGCAGTTGACCGGGTCTGATCACGCCATTGACGCCATCGTCCGCAGAGAGGAGACCGTGTCGAGGGCGACCACAACCTCGGCTGGCCCCGGACAGACGTCCTATCGGCTGGAAAGACCTTTATAATCAGATACGAGACCTCTCGAGCATCGGTGTTGGGACACAACGCATTCCAGTCTATCTTACGAGGTACAGCCGCCCTGGTACGGAGTACAAGACAAACTCGACCACCCTCACATCCCACACTCTGAGCATTGAACTTCCCTCTGCTTTATTTTTTGGACCCATCCGCGTTCACGCTCTCACCATCAACTTCCCTTTACTCTTGACCATGCGGGCCAGCGTGAACCCGACGGCGCCGCCCATCAACATGGTCGCGGCGTACACCCTCGCGGCGTCGTAATTGCCGCCGTGCATCTCGACGATCGCGCCCATGACCGGCGGGCCCACGAGCGAGGAGCACGCAATGGCCAAGAACATGACGCCCATGCGGCCGCCAAAGGAGGTCAGGTCCTCGGTCATGCTGGCGACCACGGCGGGCGTGATGGCGATGACGGCACCGGAGAAGAACCCGTACAGGACGGTGATGGTGAGGAGGGGCCCGATCGTCCGCACGGGGATCCAGACGTAGACGAGCAGGCTGGACAGGAAGAGGCTCGGCACGGCGACGTTGAAGGGGCCGGTGTAGTCGGCCACGAAGCACGGGATCAGCCGGCCCAGGATGCTCGCCGCGTTGAGCACGGGCAAGATGTACTCGAGCGGGAAGCCGCCGGGGTCGACGTCGGTCGCCTTGGCCCACGACTCGACGTAGTTGTAGAAGCCGAAGAAGCCGAAGTACGTGATGAACTGGCTCACGACGTACAGGGCGAAGTCGGGCTGGCGGAGGGCCGGGTACTCGACGAAGGGGGCGGGGCCTTTGGCGAGGCGGCGCGGGGCCAGCCGTTGTCGGATGAGGACGTTGCTGACGAGCAGCGTGGCCAGGGAGATGAAGGCGAGGATGCGCAGGGACCAGGGGAAGCCGAGCTCGCCGATGAGGTGGCGCAGCGCGATGGGCAGGACGATGCCCGCGACGCTGGCGCCCGAGCTCACGATCCCGACGGCCAGCCCGCGCCGGCGCACGAACCACGTGCTCGGCAGCCCGACCGAGGGGATCAGGAGCATGCCCATGCCCACGCCGACGCACACGCCCTGCGCGAGGAGCGCCTGGTAGAACGTGCTCACGAGGCTGGTCATGAGCAGGCCGAAGACGACAAGGACGCTCCCGCCGCCGACCATCCAGCGGTGGTACCCGGCGTCGAACCAGCGGCCGCCGAACGCGCCGCCCAGCAGGAGCAGCGTGTTCTGGATGGAGCCGATCCACGAGATGAGCGATGGGTTGGCGTTGCCGCCGTCGAGACCGGCCGACGAGGTGTAGTAGGTCTGGAAGGAGCCGTACGAGACGACGAGGCCCCAGTTGTTGAACATCAGGAAGTGGCCCGCGATCACCTGCAGCCACGGCTGGAGACCGACGTCCGGGGGATGGATCGGCGACGAATCCGGTGACGGTTCTCCCACTTCGACCCGTTGTTCACGTTCCAAGGGAGAGCAGGACGGTGACCGCGATGGTAATGTGGCTATCTGCTCGGTGGAAGCTGAACGGTGCCCTTGGATGACGGCTGGCTTCGCCTCCTCCCGAACAGCGGTTTCGACATCGTGTCCTATCGAGGTCAGACCAGGTGTGCCACGGCGTGGATTCATGTCTCCGTTTTCCCTCATGTCATCGCACGTCAAGGAGATACCGACCTACCTTTGTCGGGCTTCTCCCCCCGAGTGTCAGCCGCGAGGTTGGTGATCTCATCGGTCGGCATGTTCCAGCTTCAGGCGAGTGAACCAAGCCATGGACAGGAGCAAGAAGAACGATATACATATCGCGTGGAATCAAGCATCGACGGTCGACTTACCTCGGATGGACTTGTTGCGATCAACTTAGCAACTTGCCGTGTTTGAGGGCACGGGAGAAAGTCCGGGGAAGGCCATGACCAATGTAGGCCATGATGTGCCCTGATGACCAGATCCAGCGACGTAGCTTGATGGGAAGGGCGTATGAAGGCCTGCTAAATGAGGAGAACGACGTCGTCCTGCGCGCCCGAGTGCCGAGGCAGACCCCGAGTCCCGGATTAAACACCCCAAGCGGTAGTGGGACGGCGTACTTGTGGGCATGGGCGTGATGGGTCAGTGGGTACACACGCCTTTGCGGCTCGGATTCGGATGTCCAGCTGGAAGGGGATACTGTACTGAAGCCAGACCAGATACCGAACGTCGCTAGCATTCCATCCATCCGCTCAATTGCTATCCAATCGATCTCGCTTGCACATCCCCCCCTTCTCTAATATACTACTTCACCTTTTGATCCATCGCAGCTTTAGATCCCGATTCCTCGACATCTGCAACGTCAACTTTGGCGCACTATTCCGTGTGATGGCCTCTATCCGCCTCTCGACTTCCTCCGGCGTCTCTCCTTCCTTTACTTTGACCGCCTCGCAACGGTACTGCCCAAAGATGGTCATGAATACGCTGACAAACTCGACCTGGGACATTTTTTGGCCCGGACAGGCGCGCGGACCCGACGACCACGGGAGGAATGTGCCTTTGGGGAAGCTCCTGATGTTGTTCGCAATGGTGTACTGTGGGTCGACGGCGCTCGGCGCCAGAGAGGGCTGCACGAGCCACCGGGAGGGTTTGAATGCTTGCGAATCTTTGCCCCAGGTGGCAGGGTCGAGGTGAAGAGCCACGGTACTCACGTAAACGATAGTGTTCTTTGGGATGTAGTACGTTCCGGCGGAGGTTTGGACCTCGACGTCGTGGTGCGGGTTAGTTTGTTTGGCACTGGTCATCATCAGTACGCGCGGGCTGGGAGCAGGGACGCCGGGAAGGACTTACAGGTGAGTCAACGGGGTGAAGAGTCGCATGGTTTCGAGCTGTTCGTGGGTCAGCCAGCTGTCCTTCTCGTACGCTTGACGAGGAGCGGGATGGGGACGAAGACTTCACGTCCGTGGGAGACATACCATGAGGGCAAGACAACGCGGCATGTGAGGGTACACCTCATTATACTCCAGGCCATCTATCTTCCGGTCTCCGACGACCTGGCCAATCTCCTCGTACAACCACTCCTGCCATTCAGGGTACGTGGTCAGCAAGGCCAAAGCGTACGCCATGGTATTCGCGGTGGTGTCGAAGCCAGCCGACGTGAAAACGAAAAGATTGCCGAGGACTTCCTCTTCCGAGAGAATCTGTGCGGTCTTGCTTGCGTCGTGCGTCGCCAGCTCCGGTTGTTCCTTCACCTTTGTCGAGTCGGACAGCCGCACGAGCACGCTCATCAGGTTGTTCCGCGGTTCGGGGCTGTCCGCTTGCAACTTCCTCTCACTCTCAAGCATTTCCCTGGTGTGCAAGGGGAACTCGTTCTTCGCATGACCAATCTGCCGCCACGATGGCGGACAGATGGGCAACGTGAGCATCTTCGCGGGTATGACGGCGGCTTCAAGGATACTGTGATCCCGTTCGAGTCAGGAAATCCAAAGCACGACCAACAGCGTCCATGTGAACTTGACGCGAGCGGGAGAACTCACTTTTCAACCACCGTCTTCGTCGCCTCCATGTAGGTCATGTGGTAGCCCTCCGGCCGCTGAGATTTTTCCTCCTTCCAGCGCAGGGGAATGCCGAAGCCAGCCAACCCCAACACGTTAATGGCGATTTTCTTGCAGCCGCGCACGGAGTCGTCGGTGACCCCTTGCCAATCCTCCATGTAGGCGGAGAGCATCTGGTGTGCCTGTCGGATGGACTCGCCGAAGACCAGCCCGCTGATCTTCTCGTTGACGTTGGGAGCGATGAGTTTGCGTTGGCGTGCCCACGGCTCGCCATTGCTGGTGAGTAGACTCGGTCCAAAGATGTCCATGATCACGGTTGTCATGTCCGTCTGCGGGAAGTCTTTGATCCGCTTGAGGATCTCCGTCGCCAGTTCCGGATCGATCAAGCTCAACTCGTTAGATCCCCCGGTGACCAGGATGAACTGTCAACATACCAGATTAGACCGAGACATTGCCTGGTCGTACGGCCGACGGATACAGGTGTGACTTACAGCAGGACCGTATTTGTCAAAGATCGAATACCCTCGGCGAAATTCCCAGCCGTATGTGGCGAGGTCGATGGGCTCGAACAGCCATTCGGGAAGGAGTTTTTGCGCGAGGGGCTGGATGATGGGCACAGAGAGCATCATCCACACTGGACTGTAGTGGTTGACGGGCAGAAATATCATGGGAAGACCGGTCTTGCGGGCTGACACGTAGTTTTGGCAGAAGCGACGGAGGGTTGAGGCAGCCCAGAGGCCGAACAGAACGAGAAGAACTGTGATGAAGGCCATGATGGGCGTTTCCGTCTATCCAGAGATCAAGCCGCAGTGTAGCTTCTCACTCAGGTAGGTAGATGTTGGTTCAGGCAGACTAATTCAAGATTTCAACCCTTATCTGAAGTTGATGTGTCGATGGGTTGTTGTTATTGTGCCCTTGGAGTCATGCATAACGCAGCTTGTTGACCAACATATTCCGCGTCCGAAAGAGCATCACGTCTGAAGACGTCGATGACAACTTTCAAGCTGCGGGATTGCCTGCACAGCTGATTTGATCGAACGTTGAACGTTTGCGACTCTGATGACGGGAAATAAGAGGCCGAAGGATCAGGAACCTTCCTGTTGCGGGCAAGGCGCCCCGCCGTCAGCACACAATGGAGAAAGTGTTCTAAACGCGGGATGGCGCTGTTATGAAACGCTGTTCTCGTGTGCCCCGGTGTTGGATTCAGGACTGTGGGAAGAAGGACGACTTGCTTGCTCTAATTCCCGACTTCCACAGGATGACACCCATGGAGGAACCACGGAGGCGCATCACTGCACGAGTACGACACGCAGCAGAACGAAGAGACAATCATGAAAGGAGTGCGGCATTCGTATTCGACTGCCACTGATGCGTCCGGCAGCATGTGGTATTTCATACAAGAGCCTCGCTATGCATTGGAACCGTCACACTTTTCTTCCGACTTCCTAAATCAGACTCCTCCTTCACAGCCAATCATCGGGAAAGTGCAATGTCGTCAATCCGTAGAATCATCTTCACCGTCTCGGCGGCCAACTCGATGGCACTCGTGCTCACGAGCAGTGGCTGGAGCACTTTCTCGTCCGCTATATTCGTCTTGACGCCGCCACTCCTGATGCTGACGCCGGCATTTTTTTCTCCCATGTCGTGTCGGTGTCGTAAATCGGTCACCACTTTGATGCTGTTTAGACCAGCATTCTCGGCCAACGTGGTGGGGATGACCTCCATTGCGTCCGCGAATGCCTTCCAGCATATCGCCTCCGTGCCAGTCAATTCTCTCGCCTGTTTGGCCAGTTGGTGGGCAATCTCGACCTCCGGTGCTCCACCACCAGCAATGAGAGCCTTCTTCTTGACCAAGCAACGAATGACGCACAGAGCGTCGTGGATTGACCGCTCCGCCTCGTCGAGGACGAGGCTGTTGGCGCCTCGGGCAATGATTGACACCGTCTGATGTTGTGGTGACGCCGTCCGGATACCGGTGACTTTGACGTATCGAGCCCCGTTTGACGTGACTTCCTCCACGAGGTCGGCACTGCCAAGCTTGTCTTCGGAGAATGTGTCGATGTTGGCGATGGGTTTGCATCCGGTGCTCTTGCACAGAAATTCCACCTCGTCTCGCTCGATGTCTTTGATAGCCATGATCTTTAGCCGGGACAAGAAGTGTAATGAGAGATCGTTGACCGCATCTCTGAGAATGGATTTTTGAATGAACAGCACGTTGCACTTGGCCTTTTGGATCTTCTTGACCATGTTGAGCAGATATGTTCGTTCTTCCTTGAGGATCTTGTCCATCTGTCTGTAGTCGTTGACCACAATCTGATTCTCCATGTCGGGCTTGGGAGGGCTGAGCTGGAATTGAATCAACGCGATCCTTGCCTTTTCTATTCTGGTCGGGCCACCACCGCTCTTGATGACCGGTTGGTTGAGGACCAGGCCATCGACCATCTCCGAATCTTCGATGGTCCCGCCCACTTTCTTCACGATCCTAATATTCCGCAGGTCCACGTTCTCGGCGGTCTTTGGGTCAATTGTCTTGAGCACGGAGTCCACGGCCATGGGCCCGAGTAGTCCCGAGTGCTGCGACACAATTTTCGAGGAGAGCGAGGTCGAGGCGGCTTGGAGGAGGGTGGTGCGATCTGATAGGGAGATAGGTTGCGACATGTTTGCCAGGACTTTGACGGCGGCCTTGGAGGCTCTCTGGAACGACTCGGATATGATGGTGGGATGAATGCCTTTAGAGAGCAGGCGGTCCGCGGCCCCGAGAAGACTGCCGGCGATGACCACGACAGAAGTGGTCCCGTCACCGGCCTCGACGTCTTGAGCGTTGCTCAGGTCGACCAGCATCTTCGCCGCCGGGTGCATCACACTCATGCTCTTCAACATCGTGCTGCCGTCGTTTGTGATCAAATTCTCGCCTTTGCCCGACTGGATCATTTTGTCCATCCCCCGCGGCCCCAATGAAGTTCTGATCGCATCTGAGACGGCCCGCGCGGCCATGATGTTGGCTGACCGTACAGCCATCGGCTTTTCCTTATCCTGGGAAACAGGTCAGTGACGGACGAGCGTGTGCTTTGTGGTACGGACCTTGAAGGCGGCATTGCCGCCGGCGTTGCCCTGTATCCCCAATGCAGCTGCCATGTTGGTGAAAGGGAAATATCAGAGCACGAAAGGTCAGATCGACGTTAGAAAGTACGGTTTGGCTCAACTCGACTTCATGCGCCAGGCACACGGAAATTTCGCTGAAAGTTGGAGGGACAGTGGAGGTAAGGCTGAAACTGCGGTGGATCACTGAAGCGACCAATGCAAGGCTGTGTCAGGCACGGTGCGATGATGCACCCTGTCAACACCTCGCCATCCAATCACTTCCATAATCATCTTCGCCTTTAGTATCTCCTTCCCTCCTCTGTACACCATCTCCGGATCTTCGCTGCGTCTGCCACCATCTTATAACCTCATCCGCCGATCCCCATTCATTCGCTCCGCCCAACATGCCCAGCGCGACCGGCCAGAACTGGGAGAAGTACAAGAAGACGTTCGCTGATGATGAAGAGCCGGAGAAGAAGATTACACCTCTGACAGACGAGTTCGTTCGCCCCACGTCCGATGGCGAGTGCTTCTGCTGACGCAAACAAGGGACATTCAAGTACTAAAGACCTACGGAGCGGCGCCTTATGCCGCATCCTTGAAGAAGATCGAGAAGCAGATCAAGGAGAAGCAAGCGAGCATCAATGAAAAGATCGGTGTGAAGGTATGGCGCCACGAGCCTCTGACGATGGTGTGTGCTCACATGTTTTAGGAATCAGACACCGGCCTCGCGCCGCCCCATCTGTGGGATGTCGCCGCCGACCGACAGCGGATGCAAGAAGAACAACCCCTCCAGGTCGCCCGATGTACGAAGATCATTCAGGACGAGAAGGACAGCGAGAAGAGCAAATATGTCATCAACGTCAAGCAGATTGCAAAGTTTGTCGTGAATCTGGGAGAACGAGTCAGTCCCACCGATATTGAAGAGGGCATGCGCGTCGGCGTTGACCGGCAGAAATACTCGATCATGCTCCCCTTACCACCCAAGATCGACCCCAGCGTCACCATGATGACCGTGGAGGATAAGCCCGATGTCACGTACGGAGATGTCGGTGGCTGTAAAGAGCAGATTGAGAAGCTCAGGGAAGTCGTGGAAATGCCTCTCCTGTCCCCGGAACGATTCGTCAGCCTGGGGATTGATCCTCCCAAAGGCGCCCTACTGTATGGCCCTCCTGGTACTGGAAAGACGCTTTGCGCGAGGGCGGTCGCCAACCGAACGGACGCCACGTTTATCAGAGTCATTGGTTCCGAGCTGGTCCAGAAATACGTCGGCGAAGGCGCGAGAATGGTCCGGGAATTGTTCGAGATGGCTCGGACCAAAAAGGCCTGCATCATCTTCTTCGACGAAATCGACGCGATCGGCGGCGCTCGCTTCGACGACGGCGCTGGCGGCGACAACGAGGTGCAGAGAACCATGTTGGAGTTGATCACACAGTTGGACGGCTTCGACTCGAGAGGAAACATCAAGGTCATGTTCGCCACCAATCGGCCCTCGACGCTGGACCCTGCCTTGATGAGACCCGGTCGTATCGACAGGAAGATTGAATTCTCCTTACCTGACCTGGACGGCCGTGCCGGTATCCTGAGAATTCACGCCAAATCAATGTCGGTTGAGCGTGACATCCGCTGGGAGCTCATTGCGCGACTGTGCCCCAATTCGACCGGTGCCGAGCTGAGGAGTGTGGCGACCGAGGCCGGCATGTTCGCCATTCGTGCCCGGAGGAAGGTCGCCACCGAGAAGGACTTCCTCGCCGCGGTTGACAAGGTCATCAAGGGCAACTTGAAATTCGGCTCAACCGCGGTGTATGCGCAGTACAATTAGAGGATCGAGGGAGCCTCGTTTCGTATTCTGGCGTTGCATCCATGGAGTTGTTCCGGCCTGGGTGGGCTCAAGACCATGCTGCCTGGTGGGCGTGTACTGTACCATAGATACAATAACACGGGATGGCCGACCAAGGGCACTTCGGCCTGGCCTGTTCTTCATTTTCAGGGCAAGCACCGTACAATCGCTAAATCTGAGTATGCCGTATCTTAATTTCCAAGATACGGAGGACATACTCGCGCCTGTCCATCTCTTTGGCATCGCGGGCCCCTTATTGAATGCCGCTCCCTATCCGCTGATTAAGTATGTATGTACAATCGTTGCCAGGATATCCGGGTGACTATGGTCACAGGCTAGGCGCGCCGCCGCTTTTGACATGGCTATGTACAAGGAACGCCCATGCCGTCTCCTGTCGGTCCTTCGAAACTCTCGTGCCCTTTCCCTCTCTCTCCTCCGTTGCCTCGACGCGGCATCCTACCTGAATTATCCCCCCGTCCTCATAGCTGCGTCGATTCGCACCGGCTCCTTCAAAATCTGCCTCGCCTCTTCCACTGTACCCCACGGTCAGGAAAGTAAGGCCGGTCCGCATACGCCCAAGATTGTCCAATTGGTCAAATCAAAGGGCGCCGTCTCCGCTTTGGTCATTCAACATCGCGTGGAGAGGGCAACGTTCCAGCTCGACGTAAAACACCACGATGTACAGTCTTGACGAGCGCCATCTTGCATTGTGCGGTCACAAAACAGGGAAGACCTCCTGAAAGACCTTGGAAAGTATGGTCTCTCCGGGGACTCTGAATCTGTCCTGGAATAGAGATCCAAGCGGCTACAAATTACGGGAGGACCTTGCGGCGACCTTATCGGTGAGCTTGGGAAGCGATGGTCCTCTTTCTCAATCAGATTGCTATAACGCCGATCCTAGAGGTTGATCTACTCCACGGTGATGCCGAGTGCCAGAGGGCATACGCCCCGCCGGCGTTTGTGATCCATAGTCATCATCACGGCTATCACGAGATACCTCATTCCCTTGACATGGTCAGAGCCCTTTCTGAAGATATGTGACCACTTTGAAAGTCGAGCCAGTCTCAGCTTGGCTGATTTGTGCCTGTAGAGTCGGGTTGAGGGTGGTCAGAGAGATGTGCTTGGGGCCTTTCAAGTTCGAGTCACGTTTACAGATACCCTGGATGAGGCTGGCTTACTGTCCAACGACCTAGCCCACCAGTCAATTCGGGTGTGCCACCGGTGTGATATTGACGCACCGCGCAACTGGCCGGCTGGTGGAGTATCAATCCAGGCAGTGGTGACGGCCGCTCTGACCGGATGATTTGCCAGTGTCGGTAGGTTGCGGCACTTACCTACCAAGTTCTAATTTCTGTACCTGCACTCCTCAGTATAGTGACCCTCGACGCGGCACCGAAGGCACCACGCTTCGTCCTGCGTGTGTGCAAACGCACATCGGTTCCCGGGGTGACGGGACGCGCGATTACACCGCTTGGTTTTCCACAGTCGGAAATCCAATCTTGGATTGTCCCGAAATAGGTTCTGCTCCTCGTTACTGTGGCGGTAACCGCACTCGCCTCGTTTCTTGCAGCGCACGCGGTCAGAACATTGTTGAGTTTGGCGTATGCCGCGACGATGGTCTTTTCCCAGGTCGGACCGAGCCACTGTTTGCCAGCCGCCGTTGTCGTCGGGGTCATTGAGACCTTGCATCTCTTCGTCTTCCTTGCGTCCCATCTCAGGCTCTGCAGTACCAGACGGCTTAACTTTGCGTTCAACAGGTTTGTATTCTTCTTTCGTCGTGACATTGGTGCAGTATTGGCCATTGTCATCCGTCAAAGGCGCATACATATTGCTAGTCTCGACCAGGGCCGGGAGGCCCTCATGGAGACGACTTGAGTATTCAGGCCACGACAGCACTGTCAAATTTTTCTTATACAGCTCTCGTGCCTTGCGGACCATAGCCTCGATGTTCTTTACCTTTGGAAACTCCACAAATACCTCCGCTTCTGTTTTGGACGGGGTGACGTAGAACAAGTGGCCGCCCGACTGAAGGAGCTGCTCGCAGGCGAAAGATTCGAGGTTATCCCCGCCAGGGTCAGCGAACTCGCAAAGCACGATCGTTTGGGCAGGATCAATTTTCTTGCTCCGTCGAGTAGAGCGAAAACTGGTGAAGGAAATCTTGTCGAATATCCAGTCCATGTAGTGTACCGATAGCAGACCGTTCTCGGATTTCAGCTTCAAGTACTCCGCAGAGATTCCCGACTTCCAGGCCCAGAGCTCCACTCGGATGTTAAATTCCAGCACTTTCTTGATGGGTGGGAGCAGGTCGCGGTCTCCGGTGATGGCGACAAACGTCGTATTGGCTTTCTGCTGTTTGAACCCGGGGTCAAACTCGGCCCTAACGCTGAGGTTGGTGGCTTCAAAGCTCAGATCCGTTGCCATGGAGTTATCCACCTCCTTCTCTTTACCGCGCGCGCGATCGTAGATCTTGGTCTCGAACTTGAACTTCTCAAACGCTTTCCACACTGAATCGTTAGGCGGTGGGCGAGAGCCATAAAGAAACGAACGGCCTTGGCGGCGGTCTCTGCGGAGCACGTTGATCAACTTCCCGATGTCAATCCTGAGACGGGGTCGCTGTCGCTGTCTGTCAGTTTTGGCATGTGGCTATTGCCCGAGGCGGCGAACTTTTGGGCCTCGATCCATATGTTGGAGTCGTCCACGAAGAACATGCAGGTCTCGGTCCGTTCGCTACTCATCATGGATGGTTTCTGCTAATATAGCAGCAGCAGCATATGTTAGGGTATATTCTAGTGTCCTCATGTCCCATCAGGCTGTCACTGTCGCCTTGCATCGCCCCGCGATTGCACAACTCGGTTGACCTGCCTTTGTATTAAACCGTGACCAGGTGGTCGACCTGGGTCGTAACACTACGTGTCCATTTGATCATCACACCCTGAACATATCTTTCGTTGAGTCCGTATGCTGCTTCTTAACAGCAAGTTGTTATCGATGGCGTCGACAACGCCCAGGCCAGTATTGCGCAACTGGTCTGCGACTCAGATTTTGCACGGTAATAGCCTCTACAAGAGCCCTCTTCTCTCTAATTCCTGCCCTTGAGGCACAATGGTTGGCGCAGTACGGTGAAAGACACCCATTTTGTCAACCAGTTCTCCTGTTGTTTCTGGAGGGGCGGTTTTCTGGTTCCTACCGACGGCCTTGTGAGTTTGGAATCAGTCGGCCAAAGTGAAAAGACCCAGCTGGCTGTTGTTCTTGACATCGAGGGGATACCACAGCCGTCGCCGTCTTTGGAGGTAATTTTCCCTGCAACTTGCGTTGATCTGTTATGTAGCAACGGAGAAAGCACCACAAGTGCCACTGACAACGGCATGCGACCTGGAGCCGCGGGTACAGTGTACATAGTCGTCTCTGATCCTACGGCCGAACTGGATCTGATTCAAGGAATAGGATGCCTGCTTGCTTGCTCATCCGCAACCGCAACTTGTATGATCGAGGCGACAGCTCTGCCGCGGAGGTTCCTCTCGTCACAGAGTGGGCTCGCTCATGACGGCTTACAGTACACAGTCCTACTACATAACGAAGTTGAGTCGCGCTCCAGGTCGACTAACCAATCAGATCTTAGTCCTCGAGTCGCCGGGGCTTTGTTGCCCGGCGTCGTCGTCTAGTTAGATCCTCCGTAGGGCGACTTAATATCACGCAGAGGTTACGAGATTACTTTTGGGGGACGGCTTTCTGTACAAGGCAGAATTGGTTGTCTGTTTACCAGATATCTTGTCGCAATGCATTGCCCTCCCGTCTCTTCTCTTGGAAGAGACAGAGAATTCTGATATCTGTCATGCCTGGGTGTCGTTTATTGCAGCTCACAATATCGCCGATAACCTTCTTTGCCTGAAAAAACTCCTCGTGAACGCCAGTGAGCCTCCCTCCCTTGGTAGACCAAACCGTACACGCCCCAGCAAAGACATAACCAGCTCAGGCCTCAAGCCGACATCGAATCCTCATGAGGCTGCGATGTCAAGCGATAGCGATGGATGGGGTATCAACGACCATTCTCCACGACGCCAACCATCTCCCAGGCCACTCCAACCCTCATTCCATCCACGTGACCTCAAAGTACAATACAGAGTCAGAAGACAGCACACGTTCAAGTCATAATAGTGAGATTGCTCGGTTAGCCATGGACCATTCATGCTTCTGCAGCTTCAGCTTTCTTGGGCGTCCCCGACTTCTTCGGCGTGGCCTTCTTTGATGCTGTCTTCTTGGGCGCGGCCTTTGTGGTGCCGGTGGTAGTCTTTTGCTTGCTGACGCGTCCCGACTTGGTCTTCTTGAGGACAGTAGGGGTCTCAGTAACAGCAGGAGCCTGAAACATTGTTAGCTACATGGCCAATGGAGGGTGTCGCCAGTGCATACGGGAGCCTCAGCCTTTGCCTTGGTTTTCGGCGCTCTCTTGGTGGCGGTGTTGGCCTTGGGCTTCGCAGCGGCGGCGGTGGCCTTCTTGGGTGCAGTAGCCTTCTTCGCCTTGGGTGCAGGGGCAGCGGCTTTGGGCTTAGCGACGGCCTTCGTCTTGGCGGTCTTCGGTTTGACTTCCTTGGGCTCCTCTTTCTTGGGGGCCTTCTCCTTCTGCAAGGTCATTAGAACGGCGGCGCGGTGACGAGGGCGTTCAAACAAACCTTAGCGACAGCGGGCTTCTTCTCGGCGGGCTTGACTTCCTTCTTCGCCAGCTTGACTGGACCAGATGGACCTGGAAACATTGTGTTAGGTAGACCGCAATGAACCGGGCGACGACGACGTACCCTTGGGCTGTGAGAAGTCGCCGGTCTCCACCCCGGTCCTCAAGGCCCTATTGAACAGGGAGTCGAACTGAGCCTCAGACGGGACTGTGATGTTGTTGTTTGCCTTCACATATTTCTTGATAGCTTGTCGGCTGCATGTACACGTCAGCACTCGGCTCGGATGATCTGGCAAACGACAGCGAGGTGGGTGCGGGCAACTAACCTGCTTCCATTGCGTTCCTTGAGCTGCACATCCAAACGCGTCAGTATATAGTCCACCAGACAAAGCGCGTAGAAACAAATGCCGATCTCTTTCGCTCAACTCCAAGGCCAAAGAAGGCGGCACCGGACTTGACAGCGGGGGCATCGAGGTTGTCGCAAAGTGGATAAACTCACGTTGAGGATGGCCTCCTTGATCATATCTGACATACATAGTCAGCATTGACACGCGACAACGATAGAATCACTTTCGCGTCGATGCGATTGCGTTGGAGCGGGCAAGACATACCTTTATATTTGCCATGGGAGGGGGCGGCGGCGGGCTTCTTCTCCTTCGCTTCCTTGGCCTGCGCGGCGGCACCAGTGACTTTCTTGGGAGGCATAGTGAAGATGGGAGTTGGATTGAGTTGATAAATTGATGGAACAAGGCAAACAAGTGGTCACAAAGAGATAGATCGGTCGTGGACGAGCTTTGGTGAGGGAGTTGGGAGGAAGATGGATGGGCGATGGACAGGCGCGCGGCGGGGTCTCGCAGGTTGTTTATGTAGCTCGCATGTGACGCGGGAGTGCTCCAAGATCAACTGCTCAGCCTGGATCAATTGGCCTCGCCAGCCAATCAGAAGCTCGGATAATCGGCGGGCGGAAACTCGCAACTGAACCTTTTATTTTCCCATGGCAAAAAGCTTCCCCCCCATTTGATCGCGAGCAGGACCTTCCACCCCGTCACGCGAGTTTCTTGCTCACCCCCAACTCACCCAACTCTCTTCCTCCCTGACATTTCCAGTTTGCTTCAATGTCTCAACCGTGTCAGTTTCTACCTTTTCCCTTCCCTTTATCCCATACAAGCTGTATTTTACGCTCCATCCCTGGACTGCTCTCCATGACAACGAGTGTGAGCTGCTGTCTTGCTTCTTTGTGGTTGCAAGTGACAAGGGCTCACTTGTTGGTGCAATGCATCACGGAGACTCTCCACACCCAAGGTGCTCATGAACTTTCTGTCGACGGCCTCGTGTTGAGCGCACGACAATGCTCGCTGCAATAGCTTATCTTGATCTAACGAGTTTCACGGCTTTGGATGCTCGATGCGGACCACACTGGTCTACCGTGCGGGAGAGAACTGAGGTGACCACGTGGCACCCATATTACCGCGTGACGCCTGGAGACGAACTTGGGTGTACAGGTACTATCACCAGAGTACTGCTGCCCTGAGTCATGATGGTGAGGAACCAAAAGTGGGAGTGTCATCGTCTATCATTGGTATTTCGAACTCCGCGAGTACCGATTCGCCAAGTCATGTGAACGCTGAGCGCCCGGAACTGGTTAGGGCCAATTCTATCTCGACATGCCAGCTCAGAATGCCCATCTCGAGGGATCCCGCCCTGGGTATTCCACATCCCATCCACATAACTTCCAGAACGCCATGCTTTGGGTTACAGGAATACCTGCGCCAGTTGCCGCCCTCCCTGTTCAGAAGTCAGAGATGACTGCCGGCCACCGCCTCGACTTTGTGGTTCACTCAAGAGTTCAAGTGCGCTTTGCCCTTGGTCTCTTTCTTGGTTTTGGCTTCTTCCTTCTTTTTCTTCTTGGCATCCGCGATCTTCTCCTCGTGTTTTCGCTTCAGATCCTTCTTTTCGTCTTCGGTCTTGGGTATCGCTTTGAAGAAGCCTTCCAACCGTGACTGCTGAGCGGTCTTGACGTTCTTCTGCAATTTTTGCGCTGCACTTCGGACCCGGTCTTCGCTGAATCCTTTTTCCTGGACTAGGAACTGCACTAGACCTTCTACATCAGGGGCTTCCCACTTGAAGTCGCACTCGGGATCATCCGCTGATCGGACGTCTGGGTGGAGAAAGAGTTCCCTCGCGTCCTGGTATGGCCAGTCTTCTGGGATCGTATATCTTTTCTTCGGATCGTTCTCGATGGACTCGACCACCTTCTCCAAGGTGCCGTGCTCCCGGATGAGCTTCAGTGCCGTATTGGGGCCGATCTTGGGAATCGGGTCGAGGTAATCGCAGCCTAGCAGGATACACAGGTCGATGAACTGGGATAGTCAGATAGAAATAGCGACACCAGATCCTCAGAAAGCGTACCTGATTTCTGTCCATATTTAATCCTTCCAAGGTCTTGTCGAGGTGGATTTCCTGAATCGGCTCCTTGCGCTGCTCACTGAATGTCAAGTGCCGGAGGAGGATCGGCGAGTTAAACGTGAGTGTGTCCATATCCTCGGACGCCGCAGCGTACACCTTTCCCGCACGCGCCAGGACCGCGCATTGTGCCTCGGCCTCGGTCGGCGCAACTATGAATGGAATGCCCATCAGCTTGAGGAGCCGTCTGCATTCTTCGTTGTGCTCTCTTGTCACTCTCACGGTCCGTCGGGAGAACTTCTCGACCTCTTCTGCAGTACCTGTCTCCTTCGCTTCCTCGTGCTGCTCGCTAGCTTCGTTCTTCCGCGCAAAGCGTTTCGCTAGTTCGCCGGACTTGAGCTTGGGGGGTGCACCGTCGAAGACATAGAGGGGTTTGATCTAAGAATCCATCAGATCCTGGACCATATGCCCGCAAGTTGGGGTTAGCGCTTACGCCATTGTCGACAATTCTCAAGGTCCGGTAGAACATGCCCATGAGATGTGAGGTCGTCTCGCCGGTGTCGGACATGAGTTGTTGGCCATCTGAGCGGACTGCGACGAGGAAGCTGTAGATGCTCATGGACCTAGGGCATGTGAGTTTCGCTCTCTCCGTCGTGGGTTGAGGGCAACTGACGCGTCGATTGCCACCTTCCTGCCAAACTGTGTCTGTTAGGATCCACGACGTTTTGCGCATGTCCTGTAGAGCACTCACGTGGTTCTTGATCTCGCCGGTCTTGATGGCTGCGGGGCCTCGGTCAGCGCACATCCGTTGACAGACATAATTGCGGCTCATTGAGGGACGGGAAGTGTGTGGAACTAACCTTCCGGGGCCTCTTCAGCGATGACATGGTAAAGTTCTAACAGACGTCAGCGGTACACATGCGAGGATGGACATCGAGCTATCTCTCACGTTTGATCCCCATATTGTAGAGAGCGACGCTGTTGTGAAGAGAAGATGAGGTAGTGAACGTCGACGCAGGACAGAAATCCGCAAAGTACGAGTACGCGCAGAGTGGTTTGCAAGTCGCGTTCATGCGCCTGCAATGACGTCGAGAGTGCGTCAGGAGCCCTTTGCTCCGCTGGCGCGAGGCTACGTCGCCGCATTAGCGGGTGCATGTGGTATGTATGGGCCTGGTCGTGGCAGCAGAACAGAGTTCAAGGAGGTTTGTGACCTGCCCTGCTGGAAAAGTGGTGACTGTTCGAGACATTCAATAGCCCCACTGATACTGGACTGCCTTCGAACCTTTGAATTAAGAAAAAGGGTAGAGGTCAGTGGGAACTGACCCTTGTGAACCCAACGCTTGCTTGATGGGGCATTGAAATATCGCCGAGGTTCTTTGATCCGGCGCAGCACAGCATTGAATCGCTTTCGCCGACGCCCGTCGAAATCTAAATACTTATCCCAAGGATCGTGCACTCCCTTTCCTTCTCGCATTCTCCTCCACCACTGACACCAACTTCGCCATGCTGTCACGGCACCTTCTCAGTCGCGCTGTGCGCGCACGCTCCAACTTGGCTGCGCGTGCGGCTTCGCGCAGACATGCCTCGTCCGCAGCTACCTTCAGATGGGAAGACCCACTCAACCTGTCCAACTTTCTGACCGAAGAGGAACAAGCGATCCAAGAGACGGCACATTCCTACTGTCAAGAGCGGCTGCTTCCTAGGGTACTGGAGGCGTACCGCAAGGAAGATTACGATAAGAAAATTCTGGAAGAGATGGGCGAGCTCGGTCTACTGGGTGCGACCATCAAAGGCCACGGCTGTGCCGGTGTGAGCAATGTTGCTGCTGGTCTCATAACACGGGAAGTTGAAAGAGTGGACTCGGGATACCGCTCAGGCATGTCTGTGCAGAGCTCGTTGGTCATGGGCCCTATTGACGAATTCGGCACCCAAGAGCAAAAGGACAGGTTTCTGGAGAAGTTGGCGAGGGGAAAATTGGTGGGCTGTTTCGGTCTGACCGAGCCTAACCATGGCTCTGACCCCGGTTCGATGGAGACGACTGCGAAGCCGCATCCCTCCAAAGAAGGGTATTACTCGCTGTCAGGTGCCAAGACGTGGATCACCAACTCGCCCATTGCCGATGTCCTGCTCGTGTGGGCGAAGCTACAAGAGACGGGGAAGATCCGAGGCTTCCTGGTCGAAAGAGAGAAGTGTCCTCCGGGCACGCTCGAAACGCCGCCCTTGAAGGACAAGAACGGACTACGCGCCTCCATAACAGGCATGATCCAGCTGGACGAATGTCCCGTACCCAAAGAGAACATGTTCCCGGAAGTTGAAGGACTGAAAGGCCCTTTCTCCTGCCTCAACTCGGCCCGGTACGGCATCGCGTGGGGAACGATGGGTGCCCTCGAGGACTGTATACAGCGGGCCAGGGAGTACGCTCTGGAGCGAAAACAGTTCAAGAACAACCCCATCGCCAAGTACCAGCTCGTACAGAAGAAGTTAGCCGATGCGACGACAGATGCTGCCTTCGGCCTGGCTGCTGCCTACCAGGTGGGCAGGCTGAAGGATGAGGGGAAGGTCACTCCCGAAATGATTTCGATGATCAAGAGACAGAATTGTGACCGAGCGTTGGTGAACGCCAGGCACCTGCAGGAAATTTTCGGTGGAAATGCGGTCAGCGACGAGTACCACATCGGACGGCACGTTTCGAATCTGTTTGTGACCCAGACGTATGAAGGACAGAGTGATATCCATGCTTTGATACTGGGGCGAGCCATTACTGGCCTCCAGGCTTTCTGCTAAATTTCGACCTTCTACAGCGGAGGGTCTCATCGTACGTATGTAAAAATTCAGGAAAACAAGCATTTATCACCAAAGCACGTAAGGCCAGACGAATTCGTCGGTCGAGTCATAATACAGTCGGGGGCCGTAGCTCTGCGGCGCGGAAGAGCGGAAGGGATGAGTTTTAAGTCTGGTGTTGATTGTTTAATCGCTGCCACCAGCGGCCAGTTGTTGCTTTGTCATTCGAGTGTAATGGTGGCGAGGAAAAAAAGCAACGGGAGGCGATCGTCATTGGGCGCTGTCAGGCTGTCAGGCTCGAAGCACTGCCCAACACGCCCACTGAGGCAGTGGAAGGTGCTCGTAACACTAACGCCCAAGGCAAGTACGGCGAGGCGTCATTGACGCCTTTTCAGCCGAACGATCTCTCTTCCTCCACCACATATACCTGTGACAACCATCAAGTTGGTCAAGTGACAAACATCTTGACAAAACCACGTCTCTATCTGCGAGTGCTTCGTTCTCTCCTCAAATCTTACCTCGCACGCTGAATCCTGCAGGTCCGTCCGGCTCTCGCAGTTCCAACTTATCGCCTTGCGCATTACACAAGGTTGACTCAGATCGCAGCCCCACGTTCACTCGATATCGTACCCCTCTACTTCAGAACTCTCTCTACAACTCACATAACCCACAACTTCTGCAATGGCTTTGAAGCGAATCAACAAGGAACTGACGGATCTCGGCCGGTGAGTCTTATCTGGTCGCTTCGTTCCACCAAGATCGTGGCGGAACGGAGCCCGAATCCTGATCACGGGGTATCGCATGGAACACGAGAATACTGACACACGTTGGTTATAGTGATCCTCCTTCGTCATGCTCAGCCGGCCCGATGGGAGATGATCTGGTATGTTAAGTCCCTAGTGTGCCTCCGACCGCTCCCTCGCTCAGCGGTCGGACAGCTTCTACAAACTCAGGTTCCAGCTGACGTTCATGTACAGTTCCACTGGCAAGCGACAATCATGGGCCCTGTAAGCTCGACCTCGATACGTGCACGCAAAGTTGGGCCGAGACTGACTCTTTCTGCAGAGTGACAGCCCGTTCCAAGGCGGTGTCTTCTTCCTTGCCATCCACTTTCCCACAGACTATCCCTTCAAGCCACCGAAGGTCAACTTCACAACCCGAATCTACCATCCCAACATCAACTCCAACGGCAGCATCTGTTTGGACATTCTGCGAGACCAGTGGAGCCCGGCTCTGACGATATCGAAAGGTATGGATGACAAAATGTGGATTCCTGTACAACTGAGATGCTAACGTGCATGACAGTCCTCCTCTCCATCTGCTCCATGCTCACCGATCCGAACCCTGACGACCCTCTCGTTCCGGAGATCGCTCACGTGTACAAGACTGACCGCGCTCGATACGAGGCAACGGCCAGAGAATGGACGAGGAAGTTCGCAATCTAGTTGGAGTGGCAGCTGACGGGCGGCGGTGGCGGCTAGACGTTAAGCGAGATTCTAGGTCGCACGGATCATGATACGGCAATCGACAATATTGCACCCTCGGCGCAGGACGCAAAAGGGCTGGGCTGCAAAGGGTGCTGCAAGTTTGACGGAGACATGATAAAGCAGCCGGCACAATATGACATATGCATTACATCGACGGATGCAACGACCAGCAACGGGAGAAACGGGCGCAAACGTTACGGAGGGATGTTTTTGTCCAACAGCACCATCTCGGATGAACTCTTATGATTGCATTACACCAGGGCGTGCTCTAAGGATGACTGACAACTGTGCTTTTGCTACCAGCCCTTCCTCCTGGGCTGTTTTCGTGGACTTGTGCATTCAGGAGACTCCCTCTGCCCGGTGATTACAAGCCCTTCAGAACTGCTTTGTTCCTTCAGCCGCCCAGCCCTGCCCAGGCATATCGTTCCTAGTCGTCTGGGCAGGACCACAGAGGAAAGCCATCATCCAATCGTAGTGTTGGTTCGGCTTGCGAAGGCCGCGCTCCGATGTTCCCAGTTCAGACCAAGGCCGGGAAAGGCTTCCTTCGTACGAGTAGGCTGCGAGAGCACGTGCTCGTGAAAATTCGGCACTTCTCGCCATATTCCGAGCTGAAATGCATGTCGGACACCACAGTGACCACTTTGACAGAGCCGTATGTACTCGTAGACAGTGCTCCGTACTCCGTACGCAGTCCGAGTGGGAAAGCCTTGCAGCGGTGAAACAAGGAGGCTGAGCGGCAAAGGTGAGCAAACTGTGAAGTGAGTTGGTTCCGCCCCTAGCGTGTTTCACCGGCCTCGCCTCGTCACCAATCAGTCTCCCAAAGTCTCTTCGCGGCCTTTTCCAGGTCCAGTTCCAAGCTCCATCCACGGCGTCTGGCCCTTTCACGCTTTGCTGGGTCGCGACGGCGCTGTGGGTATGCAAGCACTTACAGTGGGTGGCTACTGACCTATACAGGCCCGATCATGCGCTTGCGGCGGGATCAGCACCCCGATAACCTGCCCCTGACATTTGCAGGAACTTGACAGACTCACCTCCACCGACGATGCGTCTGCTGCATGAAGCGCCGAAGGGGTCGTCGAAGATGCTTCTTCAACAGGAGCCCTATTTCTCGATCTTCCCTGTCCGATCTTCTGTTTCTCTGTGCAGATCATCTTCTTCTCTTCATCTGCCCGGGGCACGTTGCTAGATCTTCTATAGACGTGGGGTGTCGAGCACTTTTATCTCGCTTCTCACAAGCCCAAACAGCCTTGCTTGGCGCGAAACACCGTGGTTTCCCTGTTGTACGAGGTGAGTGACGTGCCGTCTCGCGAGTCAGGCCTTTTCTCACACTGATCCTGTCTCAAGTTGGGTGTTTCGAAACCGTCTTGGGAGACCGTCTCAGAGGCTCTGCCCTGCCACAGCAACGGTTGCGAATTGCAGTGGGCAGTGGACCACCGCCAGAAACGCGACGGTGTCAGGTGGTTCTAGACCGCCGCCCTTGGATCGTACTTTACCGCCATGAACATCTCAATGCCGCCACCCTATCCTCCTTCTTACTTTTCCGACATACCGCTGGGACGGTCGAATACTACGACGCATAATAATGCTCCAATGTATTACCTCGAGAAACCGTTGGCCAGGTCGAACACGGCGTCGACAAACTCGTCGATGGCGGAGCGAACCCGATCGACGCCGCTCTCCAGGATGTTGCTGTCGGGGGAAGTCAGTGGAGAAGCGCCTCGAGATCTGAACATGAGGGAGCGGTTTGAGAGATGGATGGTCAACGAAGGGTCGAGGAGATTTGTCGTGGCCGTGTTCGTGCTGGTTCACGGACTGATATTCGCCTTCGGATTTATGAACTACCAGCTCAAGGACAACCTCACGGGCGCGCGATCCACGTTCGGCATCACGTATCCCATCGCCAGGTCCGCTGCGTTGGTCCTCCACTTCGACATCGCTTTGATCCTCTTTCCCGTCTGCAGGACGCTGATATCGTTACTCCGACAAACGCCCCTCAACAGCATCGTCCCGTTCGACAAGAACCTCACCTTCCACAAACTCGTCGCCTATTCGATCGTCTTCTTCACATGGGTCCACACGATTGCCCACTGGAACAACTTTGCGCAACTGGCCGCCAAGGCGAACCTGGGCTTCGTCGGTTTCTTGAAGGCCAACTTCGCCACCGGCCCCGGCTGGTCCGGCTATATTATGCTCTTTGCCTTGATGGCAATGCTTTTCACCTCGATCGAGAAGCCGCGACGAGCCAACTATGAGCGCTTCTGGTCGGTGCACCATCTGTTTATTATCTTCTTCGTCTTCTGGTCAGTGCATGGCGCTTTCTGCATGATCAAGGCCGACACTGCTCCCTTCTGCTTTGGCACCGGTGTCTTCTGGGAATACTGGATGTACGGCGGCTTCGCCTATCTCATGGAGAGAGTTCTGCGTGAGATTCGGGGCCGCCACAAGACGTTCGTCACCAAGGTCATTCAACATCCCAGCAACGTCGTGGAGATTCAGATGCACAAGGAGAAGACTAAGACACGAGCGGGGCAGTACATCTTCCTCTGCTGTCCGGAAATCTCTATTTGGCAATACCACCCGTTCACCCTCACCTCTGCGCCCGAGGAAGACTACATCTCCGTGCACGTACGGATGGTGGGCAACTTCACCAAAGCCCTCGGCAAGGCGCTTGGTTGCGACGACGGCAAGGCGAGCAAAGATGCAGGCGCCAAGAAAGCACGCTCTGAAGTCGTCTCCATGGCACCCGGCGGGCTGCAGAAACTCCTCCCGCGGATCTATCTCGACGGGCCATTCGGGTCTGCTTCTGAAGACGTCTTCAAGTTCGAGACGGCCGTGCTTGTCGGCGCCGGGATTGGCGTCACTCCCTTCGCCAGTATCCTCAAGTCCATCTGGTATCGCATGAGCCAAGGTGGCGGCGGCCAGTCGCGGCTCCGGAAAGTCTACTTCTTCTGGGTGTGCCGTGACTTCGGGACACTGGAGTGGTTCAAGAGTCTGTTACAGGCCATCGAGGCCCAGGACAAGGCACACGCCATTGAAATCCATGCTGTAAGCCTCAACGCTTCTTCCCGTTCTTTCTACCCACGATGCTGACAAGTCTTCCCACAGTACCTCACCGCCAAGATCTCCGCTTCGGATGCCAACAACATCATGCTCAACAGCAGCGACACCGACGCCATCACCGGCCTGCGCACACCCACCAACTTCGGCCGCCCCAACTGGGACATGGTGTTCCGGGCCATACGTAAGCTCCACTCGCCCGGCGAGGCCGGTGTGTTCTTCTGTGGTCCCAAGGGCCTGGGCTCGCAGCTCCACATTCTGTGCAACATGTACAGCGAAGGCGACAAGGGCTTCAGCTTCGTCTGGGGCAAGGAGAACTTCTAAGGCCTCCTCCCCCATGCGCCGATCGGTCGTTTGCTTGGCACTTGCCCCTTCGTCATTTGTGTTCATGAACAGCAAATCTTATGCATTGCGTCGGATCGGATTCTGGAGCAAGCGGGAGCGAGAGCGAGAGCGAATCACGCACCGCGGGAACTAGGAATGTCCAACTTGTCAACAGAAAATCAGGGAACTTGTGCTTGCGAGGCAGCAGAGCAGGCAGGCAGGCAGGCGGACCGACCGGGTCTTTTGAGTCCTAAGGTTGCTGGACCCAGCAAAAGCGTCGCCGCACCAAATCACACAAAAGTCCAATCCTCGACGTTCGTCGCGGCTGCCACCTCGCATGACCTGCTGCTACTGCTGCCGCCGCCGCCGCATTGTCACATTTGAGCCGTTGGGGGAGACATCCGAACGGCCACCACGTTGTTTATACCATTTGATTTGATAGAGATACCACGATACATTACCATTGCTCGATCAACGAGACTCACGAGGCGAAAGTAAACAGAACGGAACAGAATGAGAACCTTTTTGGAAAACGTCGAAAACTTCTTTCCCTGACTAAAGAGCCTTAATTCCATGAGGATAGCTTCGTGACTCGCGTCTCGAGTGTCGTCTATCATTATACTCCGTACGAGGGCGGTCGGTGCGGTTCTATTACTGTTTCTATAATGCTTACTCGGTACCGCGTAGTGAAAGACGAGCCACCTTCTCACCCTCTTTTTGAAACGCTTTTCGATACATTCCACAGAGTTTGACTTCGATTCTGGAGCCATGTACAAAACTCCGTTATTTCTCGGTCCGTTTGGTCGTGTCCTGCGTGCCCTGACTAGGTGTGTAGGTGTAGGTAAAATGTATGTATGTATGTAGCCCGCCCCCTTTGGCCTCGCTACCTATCCAAGGGGGCTTGACCCATTCTCCTCCTTCCTACAATGAACTTCTTCCGTTATTTACTCGTTTGTCTGTCCCTGCCCATTACGATCACGGCTTTGCATGCCAGCAACTAGATTCTAGCATCCACTGGGCGGCCATCCTGGCGTGATAGTCCACACACACACACACACACACACACACACACTCTCTCTCTCTCTCTCTCTCTCTCTCTCTCTCTCTCTCTCTCTCTCTCTCTCTCTCTCTCTCCCTCTCCCTCTCCCTCTCCCTCTCCCTCTCCCTCTCCCTCTCCCTCTCTCTCTCCCTCTCCCTCTCCCTCTCCCTCTCCCTCCCTCCCTCCACGCTCCCCACAGGGACCAACCACGAGATATATGCCGCAAAGTTTTGCCCCTTGGAATTGGAGGATTAGGACAAGCTCGAATCGATACGATCCTTTCCTCTGGCCAGGCCGCGCGGGAGCGGGTCTTCTCGCCTATATGTACGCCCCAGGATGCCGGGTAGAAAAGGGTCATTGCCGGCAAAGAAGGGCTCGACTTAAAGGGTACCTCCCTGGCATGTCATCTTCTGGAGATCGGTAATTAGGGGGGTCCCGTGCGTGTGCAAAGGACATCCAAAAAGTGGAGGGATCCAAGTTCAAAAATGGTGCATGCGTTGTCGTTATCGTGTGATAATAGTCTGTTCGCATCGAGGGGAAGGTTGAGGTCAGAACACTGCTGGTAGGACATTTGATCTGCCGACCACTACGGCACGGTCGATCTGAGATGAGTCCGACTGATTGCCACTATAATGTTCCTTGGGAAGGGGATAGATAGCGTCGGGTTTGGAGTTTGCTACATGTAGCGAGCCGAATTTTGGGAAGCGACCAACAACCGGACAGGAGATGCTTCGATGGTCGTCTCTTCATTCATATACACAAGTATATCTACCAGTCTTTCAACTACGTCTCACATCCGTGTCAACCGCAAGCGGGCCGAGCAAATCATCCGCCTCGGCCTGCCTGATCCTCACGCTCGCCTCCTTCTCCTGCACTCGGCGCTGGAACCCCATCGTGGCCCATCCACCCAATCGATTAAAGAACACCCGCCCTGCGGGATGTTTCCTTACTCTGTCGAGCAACGTGGTGACCGCGTTTCTCACTCTGCGGTCTTCATGCCAGAGTCCCAGGCCGACATAAAATAGCCCGGCTTCAGACAGGGGCGCCATCTCCAGCAGTTCGAGGATACTGTCGTAGTCTGTGCAGTATGCCTCCAGCGCCAAATAGATCGCCCCTGCCTCCGTGGGCGTCAGATGCAAAGTCCTCAACTTGGAGAGCGAATGATACAGATCAACATATGGTTTGGCCGGCGCATGAGCAAGCATGTTCGCCATGCTGACCGGCGAAGTCGGCGACTTGGGGTCAGAAGCATGAGAGGCTAAATCAAAGATGAATGCATAATAAGACCGCGTGTTTCTCCAGCCTTCAATACGCGCCGCTGAGGCGGCGAGTTCACGTGTTTTGGCTTCGTCGTTAGGCCAGACATAGCCGTGGCCCTTGAGGTTTTTGCTAGAAGACTTGAGCGACATGGGGCGGGGGGCGATTGTGCTGCCCGGTGCGTCGGGCTTTTCGATTTCCGTTGGTGGGAGCACGGAAAGGCTGCTCGCGCCGTAGACGGTTTCTTCAAAAGCCGCAGCGATACGAGTGAATTTGGTAATGTAGGCGCGGAATTTGGCGCGAATGATGGACTCGCCAGCTCGCGAGGCAATGCTACGGCTGATGTCGTCCATGAAAAGCACATCCCCTGTTGCATCCGAATGATTCAGGTCTTTTTGGCTCAGGATGGAATGGCCATGGTGATGGAAGAATGTCGTGCCTTCGGTGACGGGGGCCGCTTCAATGCAGGAAGAGATTTTCATCCTTCCGGACGGTAGGTCACAGAGCAGATCCCACCATTCGGGATGATAGGAGAACGCCGGGTTGGTGACCCCGGCGATGAATCCGGGGACCTTGAGTAGTTCGTCGATCTTGGTGAGATCTGTGTAGGGGAATGCGTGCCGGGTGAAGCCTCTCAGCACCCCACCAGAGGCCAAGGCACATGCCGCCAGAACAGCTTCCGCCACCTCCCCCGACGGACGGTTGTGGCCGAGAAAAATGACTCGCTTCTCGGTGAGCATGGCGTTTATGAGGACTACGATAGGGTGAGTGAAAGCTCCCGAGGTGGTGAGGTGAGGGTGCAACGCAAAAGGTTGGGGCTGGGTCTGATGCGGCGTGCCAAAGATTTGGACCAGCTTGATCAGCGAGAAGTCGCCGACTGTCTCGGCGGACAAGGCAGTGGGGATCTTGACAGGTATAGGAATGCTGTTGTAGACAATCTTGGACTCGAACTCGTGAGTGTCTCGTGGGACGGAGTACTTTGGCTCCGCCTTTACTGGTGATTCCGGCGCCTCTGGATCTTTACCCAAGGCCTCATCCGCCAAACGCTGGGATATCATCTGCTCGAACTTCTCGATGAACATGTCTTTGACATCACTGGCTTGTAGGATGTGTCGCTCCAGTAACGAGAGCCTCGGCATCAGGGACAGGTCCATGGCGTTGAGAGCATTGTATAGGAGTTCGAGCGTGTCGGGGGTGGGTGATTTAAAGTAATCCTCCAGAGCCAGTAGCAGCAGAGGCTTGTAGATGTGCAAGAAAGAATGTCGTGTGCATATAGCCATCGCCTTGACGACCGCGCCTCTCTTGACTGTACTGTCTTGCTTGGTGTTGACCAAGTTGAGGACGTACATCAGGGGAGGGCTGTCCAGACTATCCACATCACTTTCGTCACTGCTCGTGTCGTCTTCGACATCATCCCCGCCGGCACTTGAGGTTTCACTCGCCTCCCTGCCACGTCGTCTTGCCTGTCGCTGCCGCCTTCGAGCCGCTCGTTCAGCCATGTCCTCCTCACTTGTTCCGGCGTCCTTGTGCAAGAAGAACATGGTCCAGTCCTGCTGTCGCACGTGTGTTTGGTCTGGAAGCATCAGCTCCGCCAGCATGTTCTCATCCGGACTGATCGCGCCGGGAAACTGATGTTCCATTATCGGGCCCCGATCGATGTCGAACGAGGCGACCAAGATATATTCCACATGGGATTCACTTGAATTGAGTGGATACTGCGACCGTAGTCGCTTCGAGGGACGATATGGGCCATCTTCGTACACGGTCGAGACTCTCTGAGAAGAACGATGTGAGTTTCTCGGTGAGGGAGGGGCTAGCGAGGTTTGCGAGGAGACCTTGTAGTGAGAGAAGGTCGATTTATGGGAGCCGGAATTGGAAGAGGTCGATCGTGGACGGTCATAGTGTCCCAAAGGCGGGTGAGGTCGGTACACAAGCGTTTCGGTCATTGCGTTGTCCTAGTCGTGTGAGTCAGGTCAAATACCCAGCGTCTCCGTGATATCACTTGATTGTCGACCGATTTCACTCAAGCATATCACGGCTTTGTGGATAGAATCAGGTTGACGTGTTTAGACGACGTTGTTGCTCATGCTGTCGGTGCAAAGTGTGTCAGGTGCTCTAGCAAGCGACCGCGGCGAGGAGTTCAGACACTCATCGCCTGAGATCTTGTCGCAAGGCTCTCCTCAGTTGCGACCGAAATATCTGGAAGAGCGAGAGCGAGGGCCTCTCATCCCTGCAGCTTGCGGGTCGTGCCCCTTAAAGATCAGCGTTTAGCGCCAGTGCACGACCTGAAAGATGATTGGGGCTCCAATTGGGGGCGCCTGTTCGCTGGGCGCTCGCCAAACCTGCCACCCAAAAGGTCTTATCAAAGAGCCCCGCTGCTGGGCCAACGTCGGCGTGTTTATCCTGCCACATCTGAATGCCTTACCACGACAATCGAACTCCACCGACACCACCACTCACCGAACCATTAACATCGCGACCATTCAAGTGAGCGCGACAGCATTCTTTTCTGGCTCGACTGCCGCCTGCTGACTGAAAGCAACAATGGTAAGTATCGCATGGGAGCTCCCAGTTCACGGCTCTACATGCTAATACCTCCTCTCAGTCTTCATACAAATCTACGTTCAACTCGCCGCGCTCATCACCCTTCCGCCGACCAGCCTCTCCAGGCTCGCCCACGCTTGTCAGTAATGGAAGACCTAACACTCCACCAACAAACAGGAGCGGCGCATCACCTTTGACCTCGCCATCCAAACTGAAGCATGCCTACACCGTCTCTGAAGAGGAAGAGGACGAAGAAGAAATCATTGTCTCCACGCCTTCCAAGACCACGGGAGAGTCCTCTTTTCGGAGAGCACAAACCGAACCTCCGCCATCACCGACCACCCACCGGTCACAGCCTGCTTCTCCGTCCAAATTCGAGAGACCCTCTCTTTCAGTCTCGAACAACGGAGCAGGGAGGGAACCACGCAGGCTTGTCTCGAACGGCATGCTCTCCCAGAACGACAGTCTCTCCAAACTCCCTCCCCAACTGCTGCATAACATGCGCGAATCCTTCTCCGTCCTGGACTCCAATTCGAACGGGACGATCGACGCGTCTTCCGTGGCAGAAACGCTCCAGTCACTCGGCTTGCACGAAAGCAACCTCTCCCAGTTCTTCGCCCCCGGGCAACCACAGCAGATGTCCTTGCCTCAATATCTCAGCCAACTGGCCAACATTCTAGTCGGATTATCACCCCAGCAAGAGCTGCTGAACGCCTTCTCTGCCTTTGACGACGACGACAGCGGCCAGATCGACATTGCAGAACTGCGCACGGCATTGCTCAACACGGCCCCCGACCCCGGCGAGCGGCCGTTGACCGGCAAGGACATCGATCGCGCCATGGAAGGCTTCACGGGCCGAAGGATCCTAGGCAAAAACGTCATAGGCATCGCGGGCGTGCGAGGCCTGAAGGACCCCGCGCCCAAAAAGGGCGGCGATGTCTTCCGCTATCAGGAGTTTGTAGGCAACTTGACCGGTGGACCGGCGACGGAGGCAGCTCGTCCCCAGACTGTTGCCTCTCGGTGACGGAGTTTATACGATTGTACCCTTGAATGTCATGACTTTGATCGTTTTTCCCCCCCTCAACTCGAGCTCAAGACTGCCGTATTGGTGGCGCCTTACATAGTGATCGTCGTGTCGTGTCATGTCGTGTCCCGACGGACAATGCTTCCTTAACCACGACCATCTGTTCGAAAGGTGGTGCGGGGGAGCACAGACGGTCTACATACCGCGACATTTTGGATCTGCAGGGTGTGAGGGTCAAGCAGAGCCCGTGGATGGAAGGTGAGAATTCCTCATGACAATCGGGGGAATGTGTCCAGTACTCGAACGTTAGTGCGCCGAGGCCAGCGCGTGGTCTGTGATGGTGCAGATCAGGTTCAACGCGGACCATGAGCTGGTGCGCGGACTGCGTGTACAAAATTAGAATTCATCTGGCTTCCGGGGGGGTTCGGAATTGCAATATCTTGGCAACGAGGTGCCGATTTCCATCATACGCCGACTGCTACTTTGCTACCATTTACACATTGTACATCAAACTCATGTCCATCCCGTTCAGGCACAATCGATGCTTGAATCATACCCATGCTCATGTCCAACGACGTCAGACCACTACCCAAGCAGCTAAGTGCATCTCAATCCTCCTCCCAATGACCCTTCACTTCTTCGAAGTCTTCGGCGGAGGCGGGAAATACAGCTGCGGAGTCGCGCCGTTTTGGGGACTGAAGTGCTCGATCTCGGGGGACTTCCCGTTGCTCTTGTCTGAGCCAAGGCCAGCGCGGTTGATGAAGCCCGGACTCATCGGGCTTCTGGGGATGTCAGGGCTTCCACTGGCCAGGGTTGGCGCCGCCGCGGCTACAGGTGCGTTGGGGGAGCTGAAGTGCGTCCTCAGTGGCAGATCCTTCGTTCCGCCAAGGGTGTTGAAGGCCATTGTCCTGGGCGTCATGGGGTGCCTTGTTTGTAGGCCTGGTGTTTCCGGCACAGGGAACCCCGCCACGGTCGTCTCGCCGGTCTCTTCATCCTGGTACGTGTCGAATTTTGCCCATCGTTCGGCCTTGAGCCGTTGTTTCTCTGCATACTCCTCCCTCTGCTGCTTGGTGGGGAAGCAGCTAAAGACGGCAAATCCGAAGTAAACCAGGAATATGCCTAGCATGGCGCATGTGCATGCGAAACTGGCTTTCGCCTGCTCGCAGTATTGGACGTTACCCTTGTTGTGTGCGACGTTGCAGTTTTTGGTGATGTACCATGGCGCCCCGTGCTGAGGGTGGTCGGGGTCTGTGGTGTCGCTGGAAGCTTGGTAGTCCACCGAGATGGCGTACAGGATCAGGAGCCCGGTGTGGATGAGGGCCGAGAGGACGGGGGGGAAGACGTGAAGCATGTACATGATGGATTTGACGAGCATGATGAACATGCTGAGGACAGTTATGGCGACGTTATAGTCGGTGATACTGTAGTCAGAGTCAGTGTGTGTGTCCTCGTACCCGGCGATGGCGGTTGTACACACAATTGCGACCAGACCCTTGGGGTCTTATACGGTCTGTAGTTCGCCGCGGCGTAGAGCCCCGTCGTTGGACTCGAGTTGAAGCCATTGTCCGCACCATCTTGCCACAGCCTGGTGCGATACGTGTCTGGTGCGGCAATGCCGAAGAGTGCGAGGAGTGCAACCGTCAACGGCAGTTCAATGCCAAGCAAGACGTAGAATGGCCATTTGTTAGGCCTCCACCGCCGGGAAAGGAAGAATTTGGGAGCTTTGTAGGTCTTCATGGTTGTGGCGACTCGACGTGCTGCGAAGCCGCAGGTCGTTGTGCGTCAATCCGTGTGGTGCAAGATGGTCCTTCAACGCTCTCGCATGTCTCGCCCCGATGCCGTGAAGATGCGTCGTCGACTCGAAAGACCTGTAGAGGACTCAATGGCTGCGACTTCTCGACGACATAGCATAGGAGACAGGAGAAGGTCTCGAAGACCGGCCAGGTCGTTGGAAATTCGACCATGTTGAAGTCGGAGTTGGCAGTTGGTGCTTACATGGCTGCAGGCGCTTACAGGTTCGAGATAGCGAATGAGGAGGAAAGAGGCATGTCGAAATCACACCAATGGCTTCTCTAGACGCAGGAATCCAACGGCCTGGACACGATCACAGGAGCCTGATTGGTGGCGGCGACGTGACAGCCTTTGATAAGCTTCGAATCGCTGGACCTAACTCGACTGGGGAAAGCTTAGTTCGCGATTTCACTTTGCTCTCTGTGGAGGACCCTGACTTGGTAGACGTCTTGCGAGGTGTGAACGAGGTACGGAGTATATTTGTGGCATCTAATCTCTGAGCTGATAAGTATCACTACAATATTGGCGTTTCTAGACGAGCCTTCCCTTGCGCGAAACCGGACAGCGAGCTACGGTGGAGAGACATCGCGAAGGCCCGATATCAACTTGCTGTGGGATGGATCGTTCGGAACAGGGCATGCCTCCCAGGCCTCGTGGCTTCTGATCGCCCACTAAAGTCGGGGGAAATGGTCGCATTATGACCCCGATTCTCGGTGGAATCTCTGACGGCCAAGTTATTCCAGTGACAAGGTTCGTGGTTGTGTTCGTGCCGGGTACAACGTGGCCTCCTACAAAACCTAGATGGGCGCCTGCAGCGCCCTTCCAGCGCCTGCGAGACATTGGATGTGACACGAACCCATGCAACACACGGAATTCAAATCTTCCAGCTTGTGAACGCAGAGCTTGACAGAGTTCTGGACCTGCCACTGATTGGTGCGAGCTTGAGCGATATTGGGTCGCTGGTGTCGATTCGTACCGGCGGGAGGTGGTATGGCCGTGATCATTTGAAGACGCATAAATAGTTTTCCCCTCTCTTTCCAACATCGATCAGTTAGTCTTTGCCTTAGCCCGTCGCAACCAACACATAGCTGTCTCAAGTATCTGCTCGACAGGTCAGTTCGTCCTCGCTGGACTTTAGAGGACGCGATTGCCTCTCGAATGTTTGATTGACGAGGTGCGGAGCCTAGTTAAGCATGTGAGGATGTGCTTCAATGGAGTGGGATCTTCATCTTCAACTACTACGAAATCGACCGCGCCACTGTTTCCTGCCCCTCTTGAAGACCGAAGCTGGTGCAGGTTGTTGGCAGAGTGTAAAGGATACGTGGATGTGCCTGGTACAGTTTGACTACTCCTTACTGCTGAGTACGCACCTGTACCTGTCCTTATCGGAAGGAACTGTTCGTCGGGGATTGGCTGGAAATCCGCAGTTCCGTGAATTTGCTTGTTTCTCCCCCCTTTTTTGACCGTCGAATTCTGCGCCTTCATTGACCGCCATATCCGTCAACCAAGGCGGCAACTGCGTGGGATAAGTATCAGAATGTTTCCATCAACCGCCTGTGACGAAATCTCTGCGAGTCATCACGATGGGGTCGTCAAGCGACGTGTCTTGGACGGGGTCCCTCACCCCTACTTGCAGCACGGGTCCGACCCTGACGATCGGCAGCTCGGAAGAGTGGATGCGATTCCAATTGTGCCCGAGCGTGGCGGCTGGTCGGCGTTGGACGGGGATTTTATGGTGTTTGAGCTTGTCTCGCACCTTTCCGCGTTCGGCGATCCGAAACACTGGCAGCTTCCTTTGCCGTGCGACACTCGACGCGCCTCCCCGACGCTGCCATCGCCTCCCACCTCCTTCATGCCCTCGACTGTGTATCCACCGGTTCTAAAGCACTCGCCAGAGACACTTGCCTTCTCTCCTTCAGATGTCTTCCTTCACTTTTCCTCGACGTCTTAGTTGCCTGCGCACCGACGTCGGATTCCTCCCAAAGTTGCCTGGGGGCCATCAGATCCTCTCGACGGCAAATCCTTTCCTTAGCCTGCTCATCCAATTTCCCCCGGCTCGATGGCCTCACGCTAGCCAGCTGCGCTCGATGATCTCTCGAATTGCCAGCGGGAGCCCCCATGCTCGACCGGGATAGTGCCGCGCGCAAAAGGAGCTCGTCACCACGCCTCAGTACCTGCCAGCAGCACCTCGTCGACTTTTGCTTCTTGTCGTCTTCTTCCTCGACCTCATTGCCGGCGACGACCACTCCATCCTGCCTGCAATGCAACCAGGCAGGATGCTCAGGCATGGCCTGGGCCTACATAGACGAGCGGCTCAGGCTGCGGATACGCTGCCTCCACGCATAGACAACCCGACAGCAAGTCTACCGCAGTCTATAGGTACGACGGCCGTCGCCACTGCAGACCCTTCGGCCACCGCCGAGATTGTTACCGCCCAGGCTGCCTCTGGATTCACCACTATCACAGAAACGCAGACACGGGCGCTGAGCGCCGACACGGGCGAGACCACGTTTACCACCGAAGTGACCAGAACCATCACCAATTCCGCTGAATATGCCTCTCTCACGTCTGTGGCAGCGGCAGCCTCTTCTTCATCTACCGTTCGCACGACCACGCCGACAACATCTACCGCCGCAACGAGCAGTGCTGCAGCGAAGCAATCTAGTTCAAATCTTTCCACACTCATTCCCGCCATTGTTGTCCCGGTTGCCGTTATACTTTTGGCATCACTGGCTGTATTCTGGTTCGTCATGAGACGGAGACACAGAAGGGAGCTGCAGAGCCAGCCCGAGTTTGTCATGACGGGCAAAGGAGAGAAGCTGGGGAGCCGCTCAAGCAGCAGCAGGTCCACCGCGTCGAACCCAGGAGCTTTTGAAAAGAAGTCGCCCGTGGTCTTCCAAAATGAGCTACCATCCGCTATATCGCCGCCGACGGCAACGTCAGAGTGGCCGTCTGCCCAGATTGGTCTCGTTCGACCGCAGACACCTCAAGGACCGGACTCTGCAGCACAAGAACGGGCCCTTGAACAACAAAGAACTTTGACCGCGAATTCCCCCTACAGAAACGTCAGAGGTCCGGGTCAGGGACTGCCAAGTCATGGACCGCGACCAGCTACAGCTGGACGACCTGGGCCCCCTGCATCAGCCAGAGATCAAGGGGGAAATAGACACCGAAGTAATAGCACACCGGGGCAGAGAGGCCAACCACCACCATCAAGACCAGGTCCAAGCCCGGTCCTTCGCAGTGGACCGAGCCCCGTACCTCCACGCACCAGTCCAAAGGATTCACCGCAGCTCTCATCATCGGCTTTCCGCTTCCGCGATCCTTCTCCCAACATGAACCTCACCAACCGAGCACAAGCGCCCTCACGCCTTGCGGCCCCACCACCTGGTGCTTTCAATGGTTCTTCTTCCATCTCTCAATACTCGCCTATCGTGAAAGAGACTCCAAACATACCAAAGGTGCCAGCGGGCAAACGTGCACCACCGCCGATCAACACGGCGGATGTGCGGGAAGGGACGAAGTCACCAGGCTCTAATAGCCCGCCTGGCCATGGTCTCACCGAAGAGAACATGCGCATTGCGCGCCTAGCCAACTCTTCTCGCCTAGGCTACACTCCAGCAGAGCCGAGTCCATCTCCCAAGCTCCCTCCACCGGCCACTCGCTCACAACTAATACCTCGAGAGAGCCCGAAGGAACACCAAGACCGCTTCTTTGGAGGTGGTGGTGGCGGCGGAATCGGTCAGTCGGCGGCGCCGAAGACGGCTACATCGAGTCACTACCCTTCCAAACGAGCTAGTGTTGTATCAGATGCCGACGAGTATGAAGACATCGACGCCAAGTCAGACGTGAGCAGCTTGAATGAGTTTGAGCGCTTCGACTTCGGCACGGGTATCGGAAGCGGGAGAGGCAGCCCTGCTGGAAACTCCTTGACCTACTTCGCTGCTACCAACAGTCCCGCCAGCGAAAGAGGGAGCGCGTTCGGGACAGCGGGCACCCACGAACGCTGGTGATCACCCTAGAGACCTACTACGTTCGTTTGGGACCCTGACCTTGTTTCTTTTGTCTCTGGTCATCTCATGACATTACGATCGTTCTTCTGCAGCATCTACGTCAGTTTTCCGAAAGCCTTGATGAGTTGTGCTGGCGCCGGAGCAGGGGTATTTTTGTGCTAAGCGACAGCATCTGAAGGATACCCATACTCGGCCCAGCTTCGACGGCGAACTGGGCTCGACTTGTGAGAATAGTCACTGTATATTTGGAGGGAGAATTACGCCATCTCCAGTACATAATTGCTAAAACAAACCCGGAGAAAGCGTGACACCGGGCGGAGAGAGCACACTGAGACGGCCTAATAACGCTGATGTGCTTGTGAGCGAATAGCAGAATAAAGATATCATTGTTTTACTCCACGATGACCCATCTCAACCGTGCGTTCGCCTTCAGAAATCCGTTGGCAAGAGCACAACTCGAGCCCTCTTCTTCCTCTCTCTCACGGCCTCTGCGATCATCTTGGTCCGGGGAGCGTAGTGTCAAGCCCACACACCTACAGCTTCTCCAACACCTTCGTCTTCGGTCCCACGCCCGTAGGATCCTCGCCCGTGGTCCACGTAATCGTCAACTCGACCCTCTCGATCCCCCACTGGCCATCCGCCTCCTTCCTCAAGATCCAATGGTAGAAACCTCCCTCGTCAAAATGGTCGTCAAACACCTCCTTCCGCTTCATCCACTGCGCGATACAGTTGGTGCGCACGTACGCCCGCCGCCGTCCGGGCGAGAACTCGATGTCAAAGTTCGAGGACAGGAGCTGGCAGCGCTCGAAGTATGCGACCCCGCCGAAGGCCCACGCTCCTTTGCCGGCGCGCCCAACGTGCTGGCCATACGGGTAGACGGCGACACCGTCGGCGCAGAACAGGGATTCCCACTCCGCGCGCTTGGCCAGGTCGAAGCACGCGTCGTCGTGGAGGGCCGTGTAGTGGTTCAGGAGGCGCTGGACGGCTTGGATGTCGCGGGCCTCGGCGAGGGAGGCTTGAGTCGAGGCGAGCGAGCTTTGGAGAGCGGTGACCGCATCGCGGAGGGAGGCCAGTTCGGCGATGATGGACTTCGCGTCGGTTGGCATGGTAGAGGATTGGCTTGATGGTGATGTTGGTGGAAGAGGTCGTCTTTGGGAGAACCCGTCGAAGTGATCCTTTTAAAGGGCTGGGCTTAGGTCTTGGACGTTGGATGAGATGGCCAAGTTGGAGGAGGCCTCTCTGTAGACTTCTCCGTCACTCCCTCGGTGGCTTGGTCAACAGTCCCGCTGGTGGGCAGGTAATCAAGAGGATGCACGGAGCTATGTGGTGCAAGTCCGGTCAGTCCTATTGGGCGGTTCGTTTCCCTCGTGAGGGAGAATTGCCTTCCGTGTAGGCTGGCAATGTCCGATCCCGAATGTCATTTTTATAACATGTCGAACAGATCCGGGGAAGTTCCAAGGCTCCGCATCCTGGACCGAGTTCAGGGCCACGAGGATGTGATGCCCAATGGGAATGTGTGGAGGTCAACGCGGGGGCCAATGGGGATTCGGGGAGGAAAGTCTTTCTTCGGGCTCTGCACCTCCTGCATGGCTAGACGTGTGCTTGGAGCCCTTAGTGGATCCAGAAGTGCCCATGTAGAATAGGAACATATGCCTGGGAATATATCTTCGGTGGGCTCCCATGTGGTCGTGCCCCAAAAAGCGATTCGATCAGCTCTGTTCCAATCCCACCAGACAAAATGTCTCCATCTAGCAAACCTTTCTTGGGCCTGCAAGGCTCTGCTCTTTCATGGGCAATCAGCTTGTGCTCGGCCAGTGCTTTTCTTCTGTTTGGTGAGATTCAGTAATGCGAAACACTCTGGACGAGATTGACTGACAATTTCTAGGCTATGATCAAGGCATCATGGGGAGTATCATCGCTACTCCCTATTTCCTCGAGGCAGTCAACATCAAGGCAGGTCACAGTACTCAAAGCCGGTACCGGGTTGAGCTTGAGCTGACCGCTGAAGGCCACCGACGCCGACACGATATCGACCGTCGTCTCGATATACGATATCGGCTGCATGGTGGGCTGTATTGTGGCCGCGGTCTGGGGTTCGTCGCTCGGTCGCAAACGAACTATCGGGATCGGGATGTCAATCATGATTGCCGGCAAGTGGGATTTTGAAACACACCGACGTTTTTGCTGACGCTGCTCAAGGCGCCGTCCTTCAAACTGCGTCGTACAGCGTGGCCCAATTGATCGTCGGCCGGATCGTGTCGGGTATAGGAAACGGAATGAATACCGGTACCGTGCCAACATGGGTATCTGAGACATCCAAGGCCAAGCATCGAGGACAGCTTGTCGCCACACAGCTCTCAATAGCAGCTTTCGGCATAGTCATTGCGTACTGGATGAATTATGGGTTCTTCCATTTGACAGGGCAGGTGGTGTGGCGCTTTCCGATCGGTAAGCCTGTTGGAACTCGTTGCATTCTGCAGATCTGACCCTCTCGCAGCGTTTCAGGCGGTATTTGCGATTGTGACAATCACCGCTTTGCCGTTCTTGCCTGAAAGCCCGCGATGGCTGTATTCTAAGAACCGGACCGAGGAAGCAGACATAGTCATGTCGGCGCTGAAAGCCCTTCCGATCGACCACGAAGTCGTCCAGGCAGAACGGAGCGAGATTCTTGCCGCGATTGCGCTGGAAGATCATTTCGGCGAGTATAATCTTAAAACGATCTTCTACGACAAGTCTGGTCAGAGGATCCCGTTCCGAATGGCCCTCGTCTTCATTATCCAAATGATTCAGCAACTACCAGGCGTCAACATCGTCATTTACTGTACGTGCCTTAAGACGAGTCTCTGAAGTCGTCGTTGACTAACGAGTCTCGCAGATTCAAGCACCGTGTTCGTGCAACTGGGAATATCTGCGAACTTGTCGCTTATTCTCGGCGGCGTCGCGTCACTGAGTTTCTGGGTGGGCTCACTTGCCGGCATTGGGTTGATCGAGCGAGTGGGACGCAAGAAGCTGCTTGTTTCCGGGACCATACCGATGCTGATCGGATATTGCATCTACACCCCTATGGTAAAGAACGGAGGAACAGCACAGCTGTGGGTCGCATTCGGTGCCACTTGTCTGATCTGTGTCGCATTTGGTTGGAGTTGGCTACCAGCGTAAGTGCGCAATGGCGTGGCCCACGGAGAAGCTGACGTTCTGCAGTCCCTGGTGTCTCGGCCCTGAGCTAGTGCCTGTCCGGTACAGGCATATCGGAAACGCTCTGAACGCATTCGCCAACTGTAAGTGGACACTCTCGAAGATGAGGGATGCAAGCACTGACCTTTCTGATTCAGGGACGTTCACATTCATCATTGGTAAATCTTTGACTCCAGTGCTTTCCGCTGTGCAATCATCTAATCTTCTGCAGTCAAGGTTGGCCCGATTGGCATTGCCAACATCCATTGGCGGTTGTACATCGTCTTCATCATCTTCACTTTTCTGCAATTACCCATCGGTAAGGTCCACTTCTCATTCTACCTTGTTTCTCGTCGTGCTGATTGCGCCCTAGTCTGGTTCCTGTATCCCGAAACTGGCGGGTTGACGCTGGAAGAGATTGACACTTTATTTGTCAAGGATCATGCCGTAGTTGATACTTTGGCCGAAAAGGCTGAGCACGTACGCCATTTGGAAGGCAAACACACTGGGGTCAGTCAATCCGTGGACGTTGCATGAAATGGCTTGATGGCGTGGTCACCGAGCTGGAAGAGCAGGTGGGCGGCGGGTGGAAGATGTGTGGGAGTGAAGGCTACCAGAGAGCAGCCAGAAAGGAAGCAGCAAAAATGTATCTAGTAGAATCAATGGATTCTCTGATCGTTGCACATTTTCATTAGGACGAGAAGAGCAAGAAGTGATGCCTAGGCCGTGTCCACAACATCATCCGGAACAGGTCCGATGCAACTAGCAGGCACGCCCTGCGCATGGCGGATGAACACTGATAAAGAGTAAATGTAGCTTGAGGTCCGTCTTCATTAATCTGTGGGGTACGTGACGCTAGATGAGGCTGACTCATCTTTCCCCAGAGGTTGGTGAGTGAGTTGCCGGCGGCTCACTTTTGCAATATGTCGAATCTTGTCATCACTGGCAACCCTGAATCAAACCAGTTATCTAGCGACAATGCGATGCTTCAATATAGAGAGATCGCACCTGACCGGAAAAGAGAACATGAGTCGAGCCTCTCGTCACCTGCGGTGGTCGCCTCTGGTCAGACAGGGGTGAAGAGAACCAAAACTGAGCAGGCTTGTTCCAATTGCAGAGCACTCCGCAGGAAGGTATGCCTACAAACAACCGTCTCCTTCCTCTCTAAACAGAAATTGACCAGAGACCAAAGTGTAACGGAGGCAGTCCGTGCAAAACGTGTCAAGAAAATGCACTTCCGGTGAGGCCTCGACCGCCACTGCGCTGTCGCATTCTGTTACGGCAGCTGACGTCGACTGCCAGTGCCATTATGGAGGAGACGTTCGAGCACCAGAGAAGCTCACCCTAGCAAGGGCGATGAAGTGAGTCAACGTGCCTCTTCCGGCCATAGCGTCGTCTCACAGTCTCTGCCTGTAGAAGGATTGCCCAGCTTGAGGATCGCCTTCGAGTATACGAAGGCTATACGACAAATCGGGACCGGAATGACACCGGCGGCAGCCCTCCCCGTCACTCCGACCAAATATACGGGCCCTTGTCAGCACCAGGCCAGAACGAAGACGACATGGCCCAACTGCTGCGAGGCGTCAACTATCTGACCATCGGGACGCGAAACCCTGAGTTCTATGGAGGCTCTTCGCCCAATGCCATTATCAATGCAGTCGAAGCGGAAGAGGAGGTTGAGGAACAGCAGTCTACGTCTCGGGTAGAGTGGCCTCTCAACAGAGCCAAGCTGTGGCTTGACAATACAGCCAACCTTCGATTTGCCCAAGTAACCGGGGCATCCTTGCCACCCAGGTCAACGGCCGACGAATATGTGAATCGATACTTCCAGACTGCTCACCGCCTCTACCCCATCCTGAACCGCGTGACGTTTATGGAACGGTATAGAAACTTTTGGGAAGGGTTGCCCACGGAGGGGAAAGGATACGAGTTGTGGGCTGCTGTTCTGTACATGGTGCTGGCCCACGGACATCAATGCAGCACTGTCGATCCGGACGACAAGGTCCGAGAAGACGCACTTGGCTCATCCCATGGCGAAATTTGTTTCAACTTGGCAAAATCGACATTCGCCGATGTGCCATTTTCTGGTGGCGACATGTCTGCTGTGAACTCGATGTTCCTTGCTGTGAGTGTTACGCACTCTGCATTGGTCGACTTACTTGATACTAAGAGTGCTGAAAGTTTATCTGGCTCTTCAATCAACAAAGGCTTCACGAAGCATATGCGATGTTGGGAGCGGCGGCAAGGGTAGGTTATGCCATTGGCATGCACCGGGAGCTCCTGCCGGTTGATGCTCACGTACTCGACATCAATGGCTGGTGCGCAACTTGGTGGTGAGTCTCGCGAGTGCTAGCCCCTCCCAGATGGATAGGACATTGACGTTCCAACAGGTGTCTTTTCATATATGAGACGTAGGTCACGATACATCTCGTACCAGTCTAGATTTCTGATGCTCGGCAGGGAACTTGCTGCTCTGTCCGGACGTCCATGCGGCATCCAACCGCGAGAAGTTGACGTCCGACCCTTTCCCCTGGACACTTCGCCCATTGACCTTCAATACCTTGAGCGGATGCGACAATTCTCGTATCTAGCCTGGGATGCTTATGAACAAGTCTATTCATTGGCTTTCAAGCATTCCGGGGTGCGCGAACGAGCGGCGGCTCTCCGTGCGGCGGATGCCGCGATTCGCGCCTGGTACGACAGCTGGTATCACGATTCGACATGGTCAAAGGAGCCCCATGGGCTCATAATACGGCTTCGTGAGTTCATCATTCGCTTGGAAGCTGACAAGAATGGTTTAATTGATTATCAAATACCAGGCTATCTGAACCTCCGAATCCTCCTGTACCGTGCCTTCCTCAACCTGGTTGTGCAGAAACGGGAAAAGCAAATGGAGGTGAAGGACGAATCCATCCTCGCTGCTTCCAAGTGTATTGAGATGGCCATGTCGCTCGTGCAACTCACTATCTCGTCCATCAATCCAGGCAGCTCGGGCACCCTCCAAGCTGCTCTGTTCCATGCCATGGGTTATCTTTGGAACGGCACCTTGACGCTTCTGCTGTATGTGAGAAGCGACTCGGCCCTAGAGATACTGGCAGCTTCCACGCCCGACCGCAGCAAGATCATCGACATCATCGAATCTGCCGCGGCGTTCTTCGCAACACACCGAGAAGCCTTGCCATTTGCGCGAGTGGCAGCAGAAAAACTGCGTCGGCTATTGAGAAAGGTGACGGTCGGCTACGTCGCAGGAGACACGCCCAGTACTACCACAGACATTCACGCTGCTTACACTGTCCCGAACCTGGAGTCGCCAGACCAGATCTTGAATTTCGTTCCGGGCTTCGATGTCCCAGGATTTGACATTCCAAGGTTCAATTTCGACATGACTTTCTCGGAGACCCCACCACAAGGCGATGTGCTCGGGCTTGGCTCTCAGCTGAACCGCACCAGCCCCCACTGGACACCAGAGGGGGAAGGGTTCTATTACTATGCCACCCCAGATGCAGAATAACAGAGAGTCTACTCGGGTCTGGACCCTTGCTGTCAGGAAGCCACATGGGACAACCTGTCCCTGTCACGCAAGTTGAACTTCGAAAGATGTGGTGTGTATCTCTTCCGAAGGCAATTGCTGATCGGAAGTATGGCTGCAGCCAATTGGAATGCGTGGAACATCTCTCCACAGTATGGGGAAGCGAGGGATTCTGCATGGCCTCGATGGCATGCAGAACCCCGCCTGATATTCATCTCCAAGACGAGGGTACGATCGTGGAGGTCGGTTTTGCGTGGTACTCACTGGTGCATTTGAACTCTCTACATTACGGAAATCCAAGAAGGATTGACCGAATCGACTCAACGATGAGTCCACGACCAGCATTACTACCACTCAAACATCCGCTCTCATATCTTGAATACTCCCGCTCAGAGCCGACATCACACGCTAATGGCGCTCGGAATGGCACCAAGAACACCCACCCCAAGTCGTCGTCCTCGTTGGCCGAGCCTCAAACATTGGAAGACAGAGTAAGATACCTGTACGAACACCAACAGATAACCAATCTCTTGAACGAGTACGCCTATGTCCTGGATGTCTGTATGGTTGACCGTGTTGCGATCGACAAGTGGGTGGACCTGTTTACGGACGATTGCGATGTCACGTACCCGTTTGGCAACCATAAGGGCAAGGAGGGCCTGGCGAAATGGGCTATGAATGCTGAGACAAGGTTCTCTCGAATGCTGGTGAGCTCCACCGATCCATGAGGCTACGACGCAGGAAGGGGGCTTCCTTCACGGAAGATGGCAAAATGTCTGATCGAAAGAACAGCACGCCTCCTCAAATTTCACTATAACATTCGATCCTTATGCGGAAAATGTCGCATATGCCCGCACAACACTCCACGCCATCTGCGGCACCGACGAGTACGACCTCGGCAAGACATTCCAAGAAGGCGGCTACTACTACTGGAGCTTCCGCAAGGATGACGGCGGGGGGAACAAATGGAAGATCTCGTATTTGTTTCTGGATGTCAATTGGACGAGTGGCGACTCTTTGGGCTTAAACGAGCCGGGTGCCGCAGACCGGGAGCCTTAAAAAGGACTTGTTCGACACGGGGGAGAATGTGTTGCCTGCAGAGCAACCTACGCGCACGACCATGCCTAGAGATATTAGGACAAAGTACCACGTCGAGACGAGTTGTCACAAGTGGAAAACTTCATCTGTGTCAGTCATCAACGAAAAAGCAGTTTGAGTTCGCGATGCAACCTTGCGGAGGGTATCAAATCTATATCTCATCTCATTTCAATTCGTTTCCCAGTAACATGTCGCAATATCCAGCGCATGCATCCATTCGCATCCATGCCGCTTTCGCTTTCATGCATATGCATTGCAGTTCCGTTTCAACCTCCCCTTTCAAACCAAAGTCCAAATCCATACATATCCTCGTGCTTGTTCTCCGAGAGTCCTCGTACCTGGGACATGTACCATGATGCATTCCATCATTCGTGATGCTTCGTTAAGAGTTTTCCTTCTTTCATTGCGTTCGCAACAGAGATCCAGCCACATTCGTTCTCTCTCTCTCTCCGCTGTTTCATTCTTCGCTCCCTGCCTCCGGAAAGGCATGCCTAAATAGATGCCGCCGGTGTCTCGACAGGTGCGTCCTGAACGCCTCCGCCACGGGACCGCCGAGTCGTCCTCCAGCCTCCTCGGGGGATCTCGGCTGGACCGTCGCGTCGCGCTTGGCCTGACCCTCGTCCTCGCGTTGGCTTAGATGAGGATTGGGATGGGAATGGCGCCGGGGGTGGGCGTGCGTATGCGCGTAAGTGGGACGGGCACCGGAAACGGGACGGAAATCTTCTTCCCCCAGCGCAGCGACGGTCATGTATCTGTTCGTGCCCGCGTTCGTGTCCGCGTTCGCGCCCTGGTCCGCTTGGGTGTCGTCGGTATTGGCGTCCGAAGGGGTCGTCGACATCACCGGAAGGGGCGGGCCAACGGTTGCGGTCGGGGCTCTCGCGTCGAATGTCATGGACAGAGACGCTGATGGGGATAGCGCGGCGGACGGTTCGGCGACAAAATTCGCGCCCCAGTCGCCGAAGGTGCGCGTGTGGCGTCCGCCGCCGTAACCACCACCGCCGCCGCCGCCGCTGTACGGGAAGGCGCTTGTCGTGGGAGAGACGGGCGGTGGTCCGATGGGAGGAACCCCCGACGGTGGACCGGGGAACGGCACCGACGCAGTGACGCTGGCGGGCGGCCCCTCGCCGCCCGACGATTGGTAGACCTTGAGGGAATTGACGGTCCAGTACGCGTCCTGGAAGGCCGAGGGGTTGTTCTGCACAAAGGCCTGGCAGGTCGGGGCCTGGGAGCCGCAGACCGGATCCGACGCCCACACGGCGGCGTTGCCCGCCCAGTCGCCGCAGAAGGTCGTGTCAAACACAATCTGGTGGTCGTTGAAGAACTGGTCGATGTCGCATCCCGACTCGGAGAACGAGGCCATCGGCTGGCCCCAGCCGCTCGGGTCCGGATTCTCGCTCGACGAGGACAGGTCCGCGGGGATGGCCCCGCGGGGGAAGAACCAGATGTTGATGGCCTGGGAGGTCCACTCGGTGGCGTAGACGCCTCCTTGGCCCTGGTTGAAGCCCGTGCCGTAGCTTTGATCGTTGGGCGTGAGGATCGCGCAGCCCGCGTTGCCGGGCTGGCCCGCGGCCTTGACGTCGCAGTTGGGCGTCGACACTCGGCCGGAGAACAGGCCGTTGTTGGCGACGCTGCAGCCTTGGCCGGTGTGCAGGGCCATGGAGTTCGCGCGCTGCGAGTTGACGCCCTCGATGATGTCGATTTCTCCCGCGTTGGGCCAGTTGGGCCCCACGGTCCAGAAAGCGGGCCACGTGCCGCAGATGCCGCCGGGCATGTGCGACAAGTCGAGTACGATGAGACCGTGGGTGTAGGATTTCTTGCTCGTTAGCCGGACGCTCTGTCTGCCCGAGCCCGAGGCCACGTTGGAGTGGTCCACGCCCATATATATGGCGCCGTTGTCGTTGTTAATGAGGCCACCTTGCTGGGCGGTGCTTTGGCCGACATATTGTACATAGCCGTTCGTCGGGTCCGCGTCCTGGTTACGCTCGTTAGCTTTTGACAATGGAAAAGGGAGCGAGGGTACATACGGTGAAGAAGTCGAACATGGAAAAAAATTGATCAGGGCTGTAGTCGTCCTCGAGCACGTAACCAGCCGTGCTGAAAGAGACCAACAGCCCCACCAGGGTGGCCAAAATAGAAGAAGACCGCATATTCATCTTTGCTGATAATGAAGGGGGGATATGCTAAAGGATCGACTGAAGAAAGGAGCGACAGCTGCAGCAGATATGCAAACTGGACAAAGGAGTGGACGCACAGTAGGCTGGCGGAAGGAAACAAAGACGAATAAAGCACAAGACGTAACGAACCCTTCACGAGAAGAAAGAACAGACCATCCGTGAGGGACAAAAGCGCGAAATATGTACATGTCTCGAGGGGGTGTCGTGAGGAGCATACGGATAGGGGCGAGGCTGGTCCAGATGCGTGTGCGAAGGGGTGGGGCCCATCAGCTCGCTCGGTCGATACGCCGCCATCCAAGGCGCGCGCCGAAGAATGCACAGACGCCTCGCTGACGTGCAGATCCATCAGCCTCGCGGATTGGTACATTTGACTTTTTCCAACGCGCTGGCTATGCAGGTAAGGGGTTGAGGAGAAGCGTTCTCGAGCGTACGTGCGTGCGTGCGCGTACCGGTCAGCAGGACGAGGGACCTGTACACTACCCGCACAAGTACCAGGTGTACCCAGTACATTACCAGACCAAGACCGGGCCAGCACTATCATGTCAGTGGCGAAAAGGGTTCGACCGCCATGAATGGCTGTGCGAACGCTGATTAAGGAGGGAAAGGCACACTCCTGCCAGTGAACTGCATCCGTGATCAATCCTGGAGAGAGAGGGGGGGCATCGGCGAACCGTGAGGGCCAGAATAGCATGAAACCTTGGCCGCAGAGGTAGTCTGTCGCCTTCGTGTATCTTCTCCGCACAAGTGAAACGCGATCGGCCTGATAGGCTGTCCGCATTGACCATCGCAGCCATGATGTGCATGCGTGGCTGGAGCGAACACGTCGTGACGAGGAGGCGTGCGAGGGCAAGAAAAAGGGGAACGACGCGGCGGGCCCATCACGCGGCTAGGCGTCTGCCGATCCACCAATCGGAGGCCGTAGTGGTCGGGTCACGTGCGAGGCTGGATTCTTCGCGTCGACTCCGAAACATTCCGCGTGTCAGGCCGATGGGGCCTCCCAATGTCCTCCGTAAGGGGCATGGCCATTCCTTAGCACGCAAGGAACTGACGTCTACTCTTCAATGTACCCAGCTATAGACAGGCCGGGCAGACTAGCTGAGGAACACCGTCCTCTCCTTGTACCTGTCCCAGGCACTTTTGGTGGTATACATGTCGGCAGGAGAAAACGACGAGGGGGCCGAGGTCTTCTCCTAAAGCATTAGATCCACCCGGGCTGTCGACTTCGAGCGCCTCCTGCGAGCTCACCCCGACGCTCGCCTTGCCCTTCCCTCGAGCGCTCTCTTCTTCTTCGTCCGCAGGGTCGCCTTGTTGAATGCGTCGGCGCCCGTTAAGTCTAGCCTCTTCCCTTTTCTGCCATTGTTCCCACACCTTTTCTCCCATCCCCGGTCCCCAGACCCGCCGGCGACAAACTTCGCATACCTGGCCTCGAGGTCTCCAACCCCGCAGCCTGAGACTTGTCACTTCGTCGAGGTGGACGAATACATCTTTGTCCAGCATGGCGTTCGACAGAGCTAGAAGGGACTCCTCATATGCATATGCTGAAAATATCGAACTGATGACATGCCGCAACTCTGACAAGGAGGGGCTTGCGTCGGCTGCATGAGACAGGAATGCTCGTAAAATGCGTAAGAACATCATATCCCTACCGGCAGCCGTGTCACGCATTGATGCGGTACTGGTCAGGAGTGCCGTAAAGATCTGCTGGATCGCAGTCCGCAGGACAGTTGTGATCTCAACATCTCTTTCGTCTCGGTCAGTCGTTGCGTCTAGCACGCCCTTGACTGAAACGTCTCGAGCGATGCTCACCACGCAGAGAATGAGTTCAAGCCAAAGGTTTTCCTCCAAGGACAATGCCCGTGTTGCACTTGCCGTCCGTCTTGGTGATTTGGAGACTGTGGGCGCCTTCGGGGCGTTTTTCATTTGGCCCTGACAGAGCCAGATGCCCACTCGGCTGTACTTCTCCAATGCCTCGAGGACGCCGGTGACTGGATGGTGGACGGAGGCATCATCGCCCTGTTCAACGTAGTCGGTCTTCAAGCCCTTGAGCGTAGAGCCTAGGAAGAACAAATGTTTGGTCAGACGATCCATCGCTTCCTTGACTTGACCTTGCCGAAGTTGTAGGATCACAACAGCATCGATGATACCGCTGTCCTCAATCGTCGGGAGCACCTCTGCAAGCCGGATGTCGCCCTCCTTGATGTTTTCGACATAATCTCTAACATGTGAGGGATCAAATTGACACAAAAGGCGCACATACGATTCCATAAGCGCATGGCTATATGTGCGGCGACCACGGAGCTTGTCATCCGGCTCAAGAATCGTACGGAGGTACTCGTACTGCGCAAAAGCATCATCAGACAACACCTGTATGAAGACATGATGCATGTCCGGCGCAGCCTCGTCAATCGTGGCAGCAGTCCTCCGCACATCGATCGTGACGAGGTCCAGGGCATGGCGCCGCACCGTCTCTCTGACATCTCCCCGCTGTTGATCGGCCACGGGTGACTCGGCTCGCAGACACTCGGTAATTGCAGAGAATACACCCTCTTGGTCTTCGGTGTCAAGAAAGAACGTGGATATCATGTCAGCGTATCGGCGCTCCTGCTTAAACACAGACTTCAGAACCCGATAGAACCTGGCCTGTCGGAGCAGTGGGACAAATTCCAGTACATTTGGCGGCTGGTAGATAGACAGGAGGTATTCTACACTGAGCTGAGCATCTTCTCGCATGTCTTCCTCCGGGTAGTGGCAGAGTCGACCGAAGAGTTCTTGCAGTATTGTCCCTGAGAGCACCAGGTACTGAGGATACTTGGCCAGATTGCGAGCGATAAACATATCCAAGTAGATGGAATCGTCGGGGTCGAAGTCAGCCGACATGATTTCTAGCAGGATCCGGACCACATATTGGCGAGTGTAGGTCCGCGACGCCGAAGCTTGGCCTATATGGAGGCTGTTAAGAGGGTCATCATCCGCCGAGTTCAGATAGCTATCCTCGAATGCCTCGTTCATGGCCGCAATAAAGCTGGCGGTATCGAAGCGGAGAACACGAGAGAGATTTCCGAAAGAGGTTGCGGCTTTCAAGCTAGCGTCGCTCCTTCTCTTGCGAATCCCATTTGCTCTCGAACCCCCAGAAAAGAAGAAGTCGTAAACCTGGCCTTTGGCGTTGGCAGCCTCTTCATCGTCCATCGAATTTCCAGTAGGATATACTCGACCCGTCAAGATGAAGGAGATGTATGGGAAAATTTTCTGAGCTAGAGCATCTCCATCAACAACATCGACCGTTTGGTGGCGCACAACCTCTTCGCCGTCAGCAAAATCGAGGAGGATCGTCAAAGGTGTGGTATAGTCGTGGAGAGCCTTAGTCCAGACATAGATGTAGGCATCGTACAGGCCGTGTCGTTTGCAGAGAGTCGTCACTTGATCAATGTCCATGGTCGAAGTGTCGAGCATGCAGATGATCTCCTCCAGGACCGACGGAGTGTGGGTCTGAGCAAAATGGTTGATCAGAGTCTTCAAAGCAGGTGGAGGCACTGATGTAACCGCTTGGTCGAGAATATACGGCTCCAAGACGTCGACGAACAAAGGCCCCTGCTCATGTTCGTCATACCACGAAAAGACATCCTCGAAAAGGAAGTCTTGATCATTCATGATGAGACACGCTTTGATACAAGCATCTGCAAGCTCGACCATCTGAGGCTTCTCAATCTGATCATTCCCGGCCTGTTGATTCTTGCCGAAGGCGTACTTCAAAGACGCCGTCATCATCTCGACGAGTTTTTCTCGGACTAGACTTGCGCGTATATTGTCATCTTCGGGGAGTCCAATGGTCGCTTTTTCCCCTTCACCCTGGTAGTACTTTGCGGCAAGTCGAATTGCACCGATAAAGTCGCCGATGTTGATCATGGCCAAAAGTCGATCGGCCCAATTTGTCAGAACTCCTGTCCAGATATCATTGACGGCAAGCAGGAACAACCGCCCCTTATAGGCTCGGAAACTCATGTGAAATGCGTCTGCGACAACCCCATGCATCGAGGTGTCCTCTTCATCAAGTTGCTCTATGATGGCTCTCAGCTGTTGAGAATAGAGGTCTGCATGATAGACGTTCTTTCTCAGAAGGTCGAAAGCTTCTGTAACATGCATCGTCAAATCTTCGATGATCAGCAGTTGCTGGGTTATGGTGAGGACCGCTAAAACTGATTTGTTCAACCACTGTACTGCAACGATGGCCTCCTCTGCCTGGTAGCGGCTCCTGGCCAGAAACTGCAGCTCTGGTGGTTTGTCCTTTTCAGTCTCGTCCTCGCTCTGGATCTCGTGCACTTCCAAGACAGTAAGAATGTTCGACCAGGCATACACAAGCTTCGTCCTTGAGATCTCGGACTCCTCCGACTTCAACTTTATGGCTGGGAACCATGCCAATGCTGCAGTCATGGCGCTGTGGGCCGCTACCTCTTTTGGACGAGCGGCTTTATGCTGGGTCTGCGCCACGGGAGTAGTCGAGACAATCACCAGCAAGTAAGGGGTCAGCATGGCCACTAGCCCTAGGCTGTCTGTCCTTTGCTCTATGTTGCCGAGCGGCAGAGGTGAAAAGGCCAAGACTGAACTCTTCTTCTGAGGCCTCGAGGTGCGTGAGACGACTTCTGGGTACCGCCCCAGAATCCGAGTAGTGCGAACGACGCGGCTAACAGCTCCCATGCCTCGTGTTGCCAGGTGAGAGAATGCCATGCCCTTATCGTCGGCAGAGACAAGGGCGGTATGTCTATAACCCAGGAATCCGATGTGGACGACAGCACTTCCTACAATATGGCCGTCACCGCGTCGGGATTGGGGTTGGGAAATGTCCATGGGCTGAATGTGGAGGAACGGTCGAGAAGGTCTGGCACCTTCCCATGTAAAGATGTGCCCGGTCGCATGTCCGACAGCAATAGTAGTATGGTCTGCAGATATCGCGATAGCTGTGACAGGTCCGCTCTCGGCAGCTTTTGTGCCACTCCCAACGATAGCTTTAAGATTTTGATGATGGTCGAAGACGAGAACAACGCCCTTGGACGTCCCCAACACCAGCTGGTCTGCCACCGCCAGACATGTCGGGCTTCCGAAATTTCTTCTCCCGATCTCAGAGAATGCCTGCCCGGTGATCTTCTTGAACCTGCTCCACCTGATGACATCCCATGGATTTACGCCCTCGTCAGGTTCGGAGGGTGTCTGCAGTCCTAGACTGGCGGCGGACGAGTGGCGCGAGTGCGCCCCGAGAAAAGCAGGCGAGGCAGATCGGAGCGGAGAGAGCTGGGAACTCGACAGGCGGGATTGGAACCGGATGTCGAAGGGACGGTGCGGAATTGACGGGCTGCCTCTTCGGGCGGGACTGCGGATGGAACCAGCATCACTCAGTGGAGATGACAGTATCGAGCCCTGTATGGATGGCGTGTCATCGGGTGTTGACAAAGATTCATCAATGCTCAGGACGTTTGTCGTCCCGTTGGGTGGGCTCCCATCGTCTACTCCATTCGGTGCTGGCAGTTCCCCCTCGTCACCATTTGTATCGTGTTCAACCTCGATCTCGGAATCGGAGGCTTCAGCGCCTGCCGCTTCTTGTGTCTGCTGTTCAGGTGTGATCTCGGGCACATCTCCGTCGTCGTCGTCGTGAACAGCCGAGTGGTTGCCATGCCGGCTCTCACTAAGACCTTCGTCCTGGTCGCGCAGGAAGCTCTCGCCCTCATCCGGGGTCGAGTTCATCGATGTATGGTCGACGCAGTCATTGCTTCGTAGACCGCGTCACTAGAGTAGAATTTTCAGCAACTTTCCACGGTGGTGGTGGTTCAACAACCTCCTCGAGGCAGACACGAAACTAATGTCAAGGTGACAGCTGTCGTCTGGTTGAGGGAGCCTCCGCGCCCAAATGTGACTTTGAAACCGGAGATGCAACAGGGAGACCGGTTCTTCTGACTGCTCACCGACACGCAAGACGTGGAAGGCGAGGCCAGGACTTCGAGTGTGTTACCGATGTCCCCCAGGATTGCTTGCGCAACCACCAACCGACTTGCAACGCGCCGATGATTCGCCATGTGGAGCACTTCGCAGCAGCGTCGAATGGTCTGCACTATTACCTTACGGAAAAGCATATGTACAGTCTTCTGTCGAGACCCGACCGTCGCTGTTCCCGTGTCTCGCGCCACCACCGAACGACTTGCATGCACTACTGTCACCATGCCGCGTTGACACTTGCACACGGCTGACGGCCCATCGCAGCACCAGCTCTGCGAGTAGCAGGGCCTCCAGGCGTCGGTAGCTTGCCCGTTTCCTGTCCATTAGTCGATTGTTTCCCCCAGTGATCTAGCTTGGGCGCCACAGTATTGCCGCCAGTGCCCATCATCAAGCTAATGCCTCCATTTGCAACCAGTGGCTCGCAATGAGCTCTGGTATCATTGGCTACCATGCCTCACTACGACGAGTCCATGGCGTTATCCAGCCATCACCTACGAGGTAGACGTTCTGAACTTGTGCCGCTTCCCAGCTCATCTGAGGCTCCGTACGTCTTTCGTGGACTTCTGTACTACCGCTCAGCCTGATCGCAAGGTCGTCGCATGCTTCACTCTGCACGAGTAACGGCAGCACCCTGCTATCACAATGAGGTTGGATGTGTTCATAACGTCTGCTGTGGTGGTCCTTCAGAAACGGCAAGATACTACAGTCATCCCGGCACCGTGCTACAGTGTCTGCGGTGCGTTTGCATTCGTTCTGGTGCTCGAGTGGGCTTCGTTGACGCAGCCTAACAGATTACGCCTCGACTGTCGCTCAATCGATTGGACTAGTCGCCGACACGCTCTGTGATGCCGATGGAGACTTTATACTGGCACTGAACTCGTGCAAAGCATGCATAGCTGTCCAGCAGGGCTCAAACACGACGAACACCACTATCCCCAGCCTTGACTCTTATGTGAACTACTGTGCAGAGCAGGGAATCACAGAGGCCACAGCCTCAGTTGACTCTGCAGAAATAGCGTCCTACACTGCGTCCGTTGGCTCCTCCTATGCGTGGTGCGCCGGGTATCTTTTAGTTTCGAGCACCACCGCGTCCAACTGTTCAACATCCAACCGTAAGGTAGCCATTGGTCACATGGAGGACAAAGCTGATAATTGCAGCGCCGACAACGTCCACGACCAGCGCGTCTACCTCCTCAACGGCCTTGTCGACCAGCAGCACGCCTCCCACGACGAGCAATCGCGCGACCGCCAATCCACCTCCGGCGACGTCCTCGCAGCCAAATTCACCGTCGAGTGCGACCGCGGCCCCAACGCGTGAGGCAAGCCATTCAAACACGGCCGCAATCGCGGGTGGTGTTGGAGGGGGAGTGGGCGGCACAGCAGTGATATTAGTCATTGTCGGATGGTTTCTGATCAGACGACGCCGCAGAAAGCCAGTCGCGCTAGGAGATGACCAAGGGCCCCACGAGAAGGCACAACTCCATTCGGACGACGTAAAGCCCGATCGGAAGGAGCTGGAAGGCACGCAAGCATCTCAAGCCTTGCTGGAGAAGAAGCCTCCCGATATCTCCGAGTTGCCTGCAAATGAAGAAGTAATCGACGAGGCCAGGCTCAAGGAGATGCCGTCGAATGAGCCCACAGGCCACGAAATAGAGACCACCGAGAATGAAATGGCCGCTTTAGACAGGATGGCGAAGATGACCGACTCGACCACCCTGGGTAGTGGTAACACCAGAAGCGAGGGCCCTTCTGCTTCCTGACGTTGTCTTTCAGATCGAAGCCATTACTGGCCTGCTTCATGAAGCAATCTCTCATATATCAACCCGTCCGTTCAAGCGTCGAGTAAAAAGACTAAAGGAAGGTTCGGAAGAGAGTTTGATGATCTCGCGCCGCGCCGGGCGCGGGACCCAAAATCTCCTCCGTAACCATCGGGTCTACTCGACCACGTGAAAGGAATGATGCGCAAGGCGTGGTGGGACAACCCCAAGATCTACATACAGCACCGATTGGTCCCACATGTCGTAGTTCATGGGACTGGTACGTGACGAGGACGTGATACTGTTGGTACTGTATCATCTGCTCGTACCCTTCTCTACCAGCGCGAGCACCTCACGACCCGGGTAGGAAAACGATGCAGCTCGGATCGACCTCCAGACTTTCAAGACCTCGCGAGTTGCATGCTTGCGACACAAGAACTACATGACGAACAGAAGTTGGCATATGTAGTTGAAGTGAAATCTATAATCTATCAACGTCCGCCACACCTAGTCGATGATTTCAAGGTACCTGCAGGGTAAGTGAAGGTGCAACATCAACTCCGTATCTATCATCATTGTCGTCATCGTCATCATCCGGACCGCGACATAAAAGACCGGAGTTTCTGCCTTCGAAACCCAATCTGTGCCGTTGACACGTGGGTTGACCCCGAAACCTGCAACGATGACTGCTCAAAAGCCATTGATTGTTTCTCGCTTGGTGTTCAGCACTGGTTCCTTCATCCGAGCAAGTGCTCCGCGTCTCGCCCGGGATCCTGTGCCCCAAACCGTGAGGTGCGCCCTCTCTCTCATATGTCTTCATTTAATCGTCAAGTAGATCACAGGCTGCCCCTCCTCGGGAATGCAACGCCTTGGACGGCCGCATCGTCTGTGAACCAGCTGACTTTGTCTGCAGCAACTTGATTCACAAGCCCACAGGGCAGACTCCGTCCTTCGTCATCCGCCTCTAGGATTTTCTTCAGAATCTCCTTCTTTCCTCCACCTGTCGCCACAAATGCGATTTTATGTCCATGCGTAACAACAGGCAGAGTCAAGGTAATCCGCCTTGGTGGCGGCTTCGGACTATCTTCAATGGCTGCAACCCAGGCGTCTGTTTCGCGCAGTAGCTTGTGCCCGGGAAAGAGACTGCATGTGTGCCCATCCGGCCCGCAGCCCAAGAGGATGAGATCAAACACAGGCACTCTCACCGAGTCCTTACTCGCGAAACTAGAGGTGAGCAGTTCTTGATATTGATCTGCCAGCTCCTGTGTGTTGTCGAGTTGTTCCACATTGATAGGGTGGACCGTCGGGGTGCCTTGCTCTTTCGGAATCTTGTCCAGTAGTTCTTTCTTCAACAACCCGTAGTTGCTATCCTCGTCGTCGAAGGGCACGGCCCGTTCATCCGCGAAGAAGATCTCCCATTTTGAAAATTGTGGTGCGGAGGCAGGGTCCTCACTTTCGCCAGCGTTCAAGAGTGCTTTTGCCAGGGTGGCGGGGAGGCTGCCCCCTGAGACGGCGACCTTGAAGGCATCATGTCGCTGAAAAGCGGCTTTCTGGGCGTGGAGGATGTATGTGCGCAGATGGGCTGCGACTTCGTCCACTGTGGGGTAGCTGAAAAGGTTGGGTTGCTTTCCCATCTTTTCGGATTGCGTCGCCTTTTTCTCCTTGCAAGTACCTCGTATGCAGCTCGACTTTTTGTGACGGACAACGCTCGGATACGGCTGTCTTTTCCCCTTTTCGAGGAGCCTCGTGGTGCGGTCGCCGGACGTTGGATAATTGAACAAGATTAACCGTGCGCGATAGAGGCTCGACTCGTATCAGACGCCGAGAAGTGGAGCTTGTCGTTCAGGGCCGGGGGATCGATGTCGCGCGGCGCGCTGAGTACTAACGAGGATTGTGGCTTGGTAACTTCAACAACGGGAGCTGCAGGAAGGATGTATAGTGTATGGATGAGGTGCGGTTTGAAGCAAGGAAGCACCTGAAGATCTCTTGAAACCAAGATCTGTGTTTTGGAAACTGTGGCTAGCAAAGATAGACGATTGTCGCAGCTCTGCATTGGCGATCACCAGAACGTGGCTGAAAAGAGTTTGACGTCACGATAAGTTTGTCTGACAAAGCCCCTCCATGGTACTGCAACAAAATTCCATCCCGAGATTCTGCAGTATTTTACGTGTCAGACTTAGCTGGAAGCATGGCAGAAACAGCCAAGGTCTAACGCCCTACAGAGTAAACCAGAATGCTGACTTTGCCACAGTAGGATGACTCAGCCGTGAACATCGTGCCCCAGTAGAGCGCACAGTTCCTGCTAGGGTATCAAAATTGCCGCAAAGCTTTCTCATCCCAGCAAGATCCGAACGCATCGTTGAGAGCGGTAGGGGCTCTTGTGAAATTTCTCTCCGTGGCTAGAAGCAATAAGTTCTGCCGTGGAGCGGTTGTTGCGGCTCGGATATGTTGTTACCATAAGGCCTAGAATCACTCTTGAGCACTCGTACAGAGTACGAGTTACCGTCTCGTTGAAATATCCCCGCCACGCCTCCGCCTAGCAGAGAACGATCGGGAACATGCGGAAGTTTACTCCAGATTGCGTTCGAGTTGCGTGCCCGAGTTACCGTACGGCTGTGGACTTGGAGAGATGAACAGTAACACTCTCAACACGTGGACGTCGATCTTCCTTCGGGATCAGTTATACTCGTAGCCCCACGAACACCCCAACGGTTACTCGTACCCGAAGCCTATCGGTCTCGAGTCGCTACCGAGACGTTGTACGACCTCGAGGAGTTGTAGCAAGAACAAAGGGATCGGAGTCCGATGACGAAGCTATCGCGGATGTTTTACCCTGAGGATCCCAGGCCTCCAGAAACCTGGTTGAGCTGTGGCGCACGCCAATAGGCCGCGCTGGAAGAATGCACCGCGCCGATCCCAACAGGCGACCCAGGCCGAATGAAGAACAGTCAGTGCCTAAAACGCCATGATTGGTAGGGACAGGAAACCCAGAGGCCAGGAAAATCCGGGCAAAGCGTCTGCGCCGCGCGTAGATTTGGCTGTCAGAGATCGAACTCGCTGCTGGTCATCGACATTGGCACATTCCACTGATTGGAACCATGCCATTTTGTTTCTTTCGACGAGCCGCGACATCACGATGTTCCCTCTGCTGATGGGACATTCTTCTTGTCCGCCTTGATTTGCCGTCCAAGCTCCCATGACGCCGTCCGCGCGACACCATATCTCGTCTCTGCCGTCCCCCTTGACCTGCGAGTGCCTTTTCCTTTTCTGCATCCTCCTCAGTACATCCAAGTGCTCGTTATCCACTTCGACGCCTTCCTTACTAACACCCTTCTTTGCATAGCACAGCGCCTCTACTTACTCTTTCCAAACTGTGCTTCCCGGCAGCAACCCACGCCACACCACACTTTTTCTAACCAGTCATTTGGCCATGGCGTCGACACCCTCCGTCTTGCAGCTTCAGACGCACGCCGCCAGCGGCGCCAAACCTACCAGGGTCAACCCGATCTCCCATGCCAGTAAAAGCGACGATAGCATCAATACACTCTCGTCCAGCCGGTCGGCTTCCCCAAAGTCGTCCTTGGACATTGTGCGCTGCTCGCGGTGCCAACGGTCCTTGAGCATTGACACCTCAATGCCTGCACACCACAGTGGTGCAGTCAAGTTCGCAATGAATTCATACTACTGCACGAGATGTGCAAACGTCGTCGGATTCGTCAAATGAACCCAACCCCGGGCATCAAATTCAGATTCTACCGCCTTCACATTCCAATCCATCCAACTCCCTCAGAGTCCCAGTCCGCAGCACATTAAGACCTCGGTACCAAACATTGAACACGCCTGTGACGTGCGATGATCGAGTCTCAGGGGGGAGATCCGAGAACAAAGGCCATCTTGTACTACGTGAGATCCAACACACGGAAGAATGCAATGCGGTCCAATTGGGTATGACTCAGAAAGACACCCATGGGCGAGGATGCGCCACGGTGCAACGAGGACGACCGCCATCACGAGTCAGAACCGGCGAGACGGAAGGCAAGCCTGTCGGATTATTTTCGAATGCCATGGAAATCTGACAGTGGTTTGACATGCCGGGAGCGTGCAAGGTCTTGTTTATTTCTTTGGGCACATTCTCTAGGACATGAGATTGCACTTATCATGCAAGGTACACGCCGGGTTCAGTGCTGGGAGCATACATTTCTTCTATTCTATGGTTGGCCTTCTGCCGGGTTGAGGGTGCATATATCCATATACTTGCATATAATCGTGCAATTTGCCAGCCACCTAGACCTGTTACAAAGTGTGCTGCGTGATACTTTATCATCCGTGGGGATCGTGCTGTCCTTTGCACAGAATGAAGCCCACGCCTGATGCGACCGCGATCGCGACAGGCGACACGATTACCAGTCTTGGTCAGATCATGTTGCGCAGGTGCAAGCCGGGCCAACCTGCTCCCGCGGAGGATATTTTGGTTCAGGAAATCCACAGGTCTGATGCAGCGACGATCGTTCTGAAGGCGAAAGCTCCTCCCACGATAGGCGAATCAAACTGCAGGTCTGTTCCGTGGCCGTCGCCAATACATGCTTCGCGATGGATCAACCCCTCGCCGGTTACTCCCCATTCGTCGCCCGCCTGGTAGGACAACAACAGCGCCAGTTGAGATCTCGATGACAGTCCCAGCTCGTCGGTTGAACACTCCCGAATGTTGAAGCAAAATGCGCGAGCCCGAATCTATCCATTTCCCTTGTGCCACCGGGGAAGCTCAGAAGTGTAGGACTAGTATCACAGCGCCATGCAAGATACTCTAGCGCAAGACGGATCGCTATTTCCAGGCAAAGCGGCTTCGAAGTCGACCACCGTACACATAGCAATCAATCTTGACGCCAGCTCACAAATGCAACTCGACGGTAGTCTCAGAACCTCGTGTTTGGTCCGCTTCTGCAGCGTCGCTTAATCGGTGGTTACAGGTACGAGCAGTCGCTTCGTTCATTCGGAGTGGTGTCTGTGATACCGAAGTTGCTCGGTGTCACAAGCAGTACCGAGATTCCAGCATGCCAGCCAGCTTGACCCGGGCAAGCCACCAATCGCCCGTCACGCAACCGAGCACAGATTGCAAGAACGTGGCTGTCTGAGCACGGACATGCACAATAAGAGGCCGTTACATAACACAGCCGGAGGCTTTCTGAGGCTCTGTTACCTCTAGTACGGGCTGGACGGGGTTTGGACTGCCATGCTCGTCCTCAGGTTCGATCGGATTTGTCGTTGGCCCGAGGTTGATAGACACGATCGAATCAACAGGGGCCTTCAGATCTAGAGATTGGTATGTCCACAGCAGACTGGCGCTAGCCTGTGACGGTCTCCCTGTATACAGACATAGCGGCAACGGTTGACTGCCTGACATCCTCCACTTGAACCCTATTCATAACCTCATAAACGCTCTTGACCCAGTCGGCTACAGACGCCGTTTCGATTTGCAGCAGGCATTTACTTTACGTCAGGTCTGCTGCATACATTTTCCAACCTTCCCAAACCTCTTTTGCCCATTGACAGCCCAAGGGCCCTCTCCACATGGCTGTCATTTCCGCGCCGCTGCGACTAGTTCCCAATAGACCTGGCAAGCCCACCACTGCTGCGTCTTGTATCTATCACGATTGGCGCGACTTCTCGGCTTGCCCACTGAGGCTGCAGGCAGGGCTATTCCCATCCAACGTGTGACAAGGATAACCCGAACTCTGTCCGGTGGACGGACGCCACCTCGGACAGTTGAGGCTTTCCTCAAGTGGCATAAGCATATCAGTGCTGGCTGCCACTAGGACGAACAGCCGTATTTCCCGCATGCGAGGCAAGAATGATATATCTGATATCACATTCTTGCAATGGGGCCTACCCAAGGGCAGGTTTCGATCGTCCTGAGTCCCAGCAACTTCGGCTATTGGATTTGATCCAAGCACTCAGTGTCAACTTCTCCACTGGTCAATCCGGGTTACGGGTCTTGGATCTATACTGCGCGCAGACGAGAGAATGTACTGCCACGAAAATCCAAGCCACTGTTGTACCAGAGCGAAAGGTTACCGGTAGGTCGTGTGTATAAATCGCGGGTCGAGTGCGCTCGCAAGCTGGGCTTTCTATTCAAAGAGAGTTTTGCTGTCTCTGTCTGCGTTCGAACCGACACTTGGGCGAATCAAGCATTATCGCCTCCTTGTGTCTCTCTCCCTCCCCCCCTCTCTCTTTCTCGAGCCAAATCTTGCGGCTTTCCTGGGGCACAGGTGGGCGAGCAAGATTAGCGGTACCAGAGCTTAACCCCTGCCGATACTGGATCCACCTCGGGTCTGCAAGACACGAGAGAACCTCGCCGTTTGGAAGTGGATTGGATGCAATTGTCCGCCCAGTTCTCTTTCCAAGAAGAGGTCGCCATCGGGCCCCACCTGAGATCTGATCCATATGCATCAGATCAAAGGTATAGAGGCCGACTTCCACATCCAATTCCCACACACTTGCGCTCAAGGCCTTTGTCAACAAGAGTGCCAGGTCCGCTGGCCACTCTGCGGCCATTCGGTGGAAAGAACACGATAAAGCCGACCGAAAGCATTACTAGCGAGTTAGCCCTCGAAAGCACTGCCACCGTCAGGTCTTGCCTGACATATCCGAGACTATGCCTCAAAAAGGCGATCTTCGTCGACACCGGGCGCCGAGCCGGGACGAGGAACAGTACATCATCCTTGTCCAGCCTGTATGTACGGGAGACGTTGGCGGGAATAGTCCGGAGGCTAACTATGATCGCTACAGATCCCTCGTCATTGTCGATGGCAAGAGCTGAAAGACATGACCAGAAACCTCGGAGGCCAACAGAGCCTAAAAGCCGAGGTGTTCGAGGTGGGCAATGGAACCCAGATGGGACATTGTACCATCAAAGGGAGAGCTGATGCAGTCAAGGTTTATGGTATGTCACTGCCTTCCACGTGTAGCTGACTCCTCACACGCTATAGAGAATCTTTGTACTCGCGGCTGGAACGGTCAGCGCGTCCGTGTCCAATTGAGCACGCGCGAAAAGAATGGCGCCCTGAGAACAGTCGAAGGGCCAAAGGAGAGTAACGGGTCGGTTGACTCTGCAGCACCGGCCAGTCTGTCTCGCCCCGACTCAAAGGGGTCCATGGTCACATCACATCCTGCGACGTACGTATTGAGGTCAGCGGCGCCAGAGTCCCTCGCTAACGCCGCGGCAGACCGGCATATATCACCGCAGCTCAACCGTCAGCGTCCTTGACTTACAACCCACAATATGCAAAAGTGAGCGGTTGGTCATCACAACAGGGAGCACCCTCTCCGATCGCAGGCAGAGCTCCAATCACGCCCTACGCACCGGGCATTTGTCCAGGGCAGCATGGCTACCTCCCGTCAACAGCCCACGCAGCGACGATGACCCCTGCCGTGGCGCACTATGGGGCACGCTTTCCAAGCAAAGCCGGCCCGGTCCCAGTCTCTCCCACTTCTTCTTCACTACCACTTCGTCCCATCAACGACGGGACTACAGTTTTCCTTTCCGGCCTGCCCTATTACCAGTCGGAAAGCGAGCTGCGCGGTCTCCTCAAACGCTATGGGAATGTTCTGTACCTCGAGATCCACCCGGACCGCCGCAATCCCGGCAAGAACAAGGGGACCGCACGGGCACGGTACAAGACCTTGTCCGAGGCTCTGAGTGCGATCCGTGGCCTCGACGGCCAACTCCTCCGGGACCGCAAGATCAGCGTCAAGCAGGAGCGGGACGATGCCTCTAGCCCGCCAGGACCCCGGAGATCCCTGCATGCGGGCAAGGATAACGCCGGCAGCACCGCGTCGAAGCAGCAGCAGCAGCAGCAGCGACAGGAGAAGAACGTGGGGTTCTCATCAGGTGCTGCTTCGGGTGCGAAGTCCAAAAGGCCTCGAGACGTCGCCAGGGGTCCTTCCCGCGCGAGCGAGAGGTCTCAGGGGTCTACCTCGTCCTTCGGATCGGGACCCCTCGTGGTCAACGGTGCGTCAGCAGCCCAACGAGGCATCCAAGGAGCGGCGTCGTCGAGGGACAGTGACGCCAGCAGTGAAGAGGACAGCGACGGCGATGAAGATAGTGAGGCTTCATCCACCGACGAGGACGGGGAGGAGGAGAGGGTTGTCCAAGAGGTAAGACGAGTTGAACTCTGTGCGGAAAGGTCCTCGTTTTTATTTCCAATGCCCCTTCCCATGGCTGAATCGCTCAGGAGGTCTTGCGGATTTCGACTTGCCTACGCAAGTTCAGCCTACGCTAACATCTTGTCTGCGTCCAGGTGACCCGTAAGATGCACCACCACAGACTTTAAAAGGCGATATACTGGGCGCACGACAATGAAGCAGGGCCACAGGATGAGCACAGCCCTGCCCCAGCCCCAGCCAGCAGCGTGCAGGGCTCAGAGACTGCGAACTATATCTTTTGTTCCGTACTGTTTCTCGGACACGTCCTCGCGAATCGTTGGGCCTGTTATCCTACCCTCCCTACTTACTCTCACTATTATTGTCACGGCCACAGTTGCAGTTCCCGTTACATGTCGTTATGGTCACAGCAACTTTCTTGTCCATCCCTTAGGTTATCTGCAATGCAAAAGCAATCATCGCGATACGGCATGTGAGAAGTTTTCAGAAAGTTTGTCAGTCTAAGAGTTATTGAACTTGGACTTGAACTAGCTTGCATGTATGCACGATGGCATTGTTTGCCGCTTTCTTTTCCTGCTGCATCGTGGCGTTTTTAATGTTCTACGGAGTACAGGAGTGAGTGGAATCTCGTGTATTTTTTAGAAGGGAAAAGCCGGGGATGTCATGACTTTCATCTTCTTCGTCCTCGTCCTCGCCTTCTTCGTCTCTGCTTATCCATGTTCGAACATGCACCCGACGAACTGTGATGCGAGGGCCACGCAATGAACTACATAACATACACCATAGGTCCAAAGCTACAATAGTACGAGTGTACACGGGGACGAACGACCGGAGAAATCCGAACCACGCACACAGTACGAGAAACCTCGGATCGCATGTCTGGGCGATCAGCGGACAATCACAGTCGTAGTGCGAGGAGTCGAGTAATACCAGCAGGCGCCATGGCAGGACGAGTACGGACAAGGGGGGAAACGAAAGGTAGAAGACGGTAATTCCTGGCCGGGTGAAGTTGGGTGCTGAACTAGAGATAGAACTGCACCTCGCTTGCGTCGAGGGGAGAATGATCAAGCGGCACCCACGCAAGACGCAGGCGCAGGCGCAGGCGCAGGCGAGAATGAAATCCCAAATGACTTGGTTGGTTGGTTGTTGATTGTCTCTGGCTTTGATCAGTTTGTTCCATGCACACTTCCCGAACAGCGCAGCCCAGTTCTGCCCATGCCAGTCCAGTTCAGCTCGGCAGCCCCAGTTCATGTACACATTACATGGCTACTCGTAGTCATGGCTACCTGCTGTGCCTCGTATACTCCGTACCCTCCCGTCCCATCGTGCCCATCCCTACCTGCCCCGTGTTACGGCTGCTTTTTCCTTCCGAAGTTCCATTGCGCATATACACCACCACCACCACCACAGCTGCATACGATTGCAACCTAGCCCGACTACTCGTACTGTGGTTGTGCATATCCTTCGCTTGAGAATGCCCACAAGATTCCAAAAAACAGACAGGGATATCATTACTGCTACCTCGCTCGCTCGAAGGATCCCCCTTTCCACAAGCACAAGAACGTCACAGAGATCATGAATAAAACGCGCTTTTCTGGAAGCTCTCGGCGCTAATGTCCCCGGGCTTGCCTTTCACTTCGGGCCCCTTGGCCGGCACAGGGACTCTGTTCATCCCGCTCGTCCCCGCGTAAATCGAACTGAGACTCTTCGTCCTGTCTGCTTGGTCTAGCAATTTCTGGGCCGGACCCTCTGCTTTCATCGTCTGAGTACGGCTACCCGGCGCGGACGCGATCTGCCCTCCCTCTGTGATTTGGGCCTGTGCTTTCGGTGCGGGTCGTTGAATCGGTTCTAGATAGGGCGAAGGCAAGTAGCCCATTTTGCCATCTCGAGCACGACAACGCCACCATTCCGAGGCGTTCCCCATGGGGTCGGTCTTGCTCAGCACGGCCACAAAGTCGCCTTTCTTGGCCTCGAGATCCATCCCGCCTGACTGCGGGGTGGGCGTGTAATCATATAGCACGCGGCAGAAATCCAACTTCCGGGGGTCGATCGGGACTTGCTCGCCGTTTTGGTTCGTCGTGTATGTGAGAGCACCAGCTTCTTGCTGGCGCCGTAGCTCCTCTTCCTGGGACCGGGCCATCGCGCGGATAAGTTTGCCCATTAGATAGGGTAAACCAAATACCGCGATGGCGAACATGATGAATGGTTTCTTGGAGGGCCGGGGCGGGGCTGGGGAGCCGTCTGGTAACGTTGCCGGGGCGGAGTTGCTGTTTCCTGACAGGAAGGAGGAGAAAGCCGCGGGCGTCAGAGCTGTGGCATCTGCTGGGGGCGGACGACCTGTGATTTTGGCGGTTAGAGTACGCAGCCAGCGCAATAGCGTGAAAATCCCAAGGACGGAGCCGAGGGTTTGGCGCAGATTGCCGAGTTGTTCGGCCATGGAGACCATTGCTATAGAAGCATCAGTGATAGCTCTTGCACATTCTTGTCGCGGCGATCTTACTCACCGAAGAAGCTCGAATGCGTCGTCATATACGCGCTCTCCAACATCTGCGCAAACCCACCGAATGCACCGACGATACTCTCCATGATCTGAAATGTCGCCGCGGTACTTTGATTCCATGTCTGTGTCAGAGACTGGTTGTTCGGGTTGTTTGGATCCATCCCTGGGTTGAACCCATATCCTCCTCCATACATGTTGTTGCCGTACATGCCGCCTCCATAGCCGTAACCGCCACCAGCACCGTACATGCCCCCGCCGTACATCCCGCCGCCGCCGAAGCGGGAGTACGGCGAGCTGTAGGATGAGTATGGGGATGAGTAGGGACTTGAATTCATGCCGAAGCGGTTCTGGTTTGTGAAATTGGAGGCGTTCTGATTGACAACAGAGTTGAGTGTTGACGGCCGATCGGGAAGGGCTGGCGCGGCCGAGGATGAAGCGGTTGAAGAAGGCGCTGTCATGACAGAGGAGGCTACGGGCGTGCTCGTGCCAGAGATAGCTGTCGATTGTAAGTCCCCGAACCGGGGGCGATTCTGGGGTACGGAGTTATTTACCGGTCGAGGCAGCACGCTCCCACGGCTTGGGCGGCGAAACTGTCGTCATTCTCTGGTTATCTCGACATTGTTGCTATTCGCGTGGTTGGAGTGAAGTGTCAGGTCGATATGGAGAGATGGAAAAAGGCAGGGAATGAAAAAGTATAGAGACAACGTATAACCGGATCGATTACGGCCGGTGGAAGGGTCGTGGCAGCAAAAGGTTGATGTTTTTCTGGCTGACATATGATCGATTGGGTGTCTGAGAGGCTGGAAATTGAAAGAAAGACGAGATGCCGAGGATGTTTGCGGAGGCGGAGACGGTCGGCGATGCCAAACATGGTTTAGCCGCCTGTATCGCTTCGTCTCAGTGTTAAATCTTGGTGTCTTTTATCTTCCATCGGCTGAAGCCGGATTAGAGGAGTTATCTCGAAAGCCGTTACTGTTTTATGCTCTCCTGGTAGAAGCTACTAATACTGTTACTTTAGGTTCCTTCACTGCTATCTCATCCTAACACTTCAAAAAAGCTTGGCGGAGAGTTGTAACCACACACCGCCGAAAGACAGCTAAACATAAAGACAAAAACTCTGCCATGAACCCCAGTTGAACAGGAGGTCATGGTGAGCGAAAACCCCGGGTAGGTTTTTTCGTCGGTACTGTTGGTCGGTTCCTTGGTTCCTGGGGTCTTTTTCCTGGTGTCTTTTTCCCGGGGTCTTTTTCCTTGGGTTCCTGGGTTCCTGGGTCAGATGATGGGAGTCGAACTGGTGGTCGCTCGAATCGGATTGCCGACAATTCGTCACTGGAACGCCTTCTAGCCCGGTGCTAGTTTGTCCAGAACCAGCAGAGGAATTGTTGGCAGAATTTTGACAACTATAAAATATATGTGAAGAATTTGCGGCGAATAAGGCTGAATGTGAAGCACTGGCGAGGCTGAGGGAAGTGAAGGGCAAACCCGACGCCTGACGAGCGCACCAGTCCTTCAGCACTCCTCCACAACCATGGCTACAAGTTCCGGTTGACTGGCTATCTCAACCATCGTGGGAGCTTCTAGCGAGGACCTCAATCTCTTGATTACGTGTACGTTCTTACAGGACCAGGTGACCGTGGTGCTATTTCAACAGCAAGTGTGCCTCCATGACTCTGGCTCTTTGAGTTGGCAGATAGGCTCGTCACTGGCCGCCTGCGTGGTTTCGTCTTCCCCGAATGTTATAGCTGACACAGCAGGCTTTCAAAGGCCGTTGCAAAGACTCCAGGTACATTTCAAAGCGGTCGAAGCACACCTCAATTCCTCACTCATTGATTTCCCTTCTGTCTACCCTATCCTGCTCAGGAGCAATCTTCACTTGTCTGCGTGGGTAGGTGTACTTCCAGCTCCTGAATATCCCAGGCAATCGTGCCACTCATGGGCTTACCATCGGACAAATTCGAAACATCAAAGCGCAAATCCAATGCAAAATCCTCAGGCAGCTACCAAGGTCTCTATCTACCAGCAATTTGACACAGTGCCACAACGCGCTAAGCCACGAGGTCCACCGGAACATGACGAAAGACCTGATCTGCAGGTATGATGTGGATAATCTCTTTCGTGTCGTCGATGTGGAATGTTCTTCACTCCATCTGTGGACACACTCCTGGACATTTGAGAGGTACTGGAACCGATTTGTCAAGAATAGCTGGAATTTTTGCAGCTACCACGCAGTCATTCCCTTGCCCATTGGAAAAGCCAGGACAGTGATGTTAATGCTTGGGCTTGCTTTCTGCAATTCCATCCCATCGTTCTGCAGCGAGTGAGAGAGATCAACCACGAAAGAACGGCGGACTCCTTGGGTGTCACCAATGTCTCTCCTCCTTCTGACCCTGGGGTGGGTTTACGAGAAAATGATACGGCAGACGCGTCGGCATGAGCTTACAGATGGTCTCGCATCCGGCGACCAGCCGGAAAGCAAGGACGATATCGGTTCAGTATAGCTGAGCACGAGCCAGGGTGAAGAATACGATACCGTGAATGGTCGATCCATTCCTATTGACATTTCTATACCGGTGCCGGCAATCAATCACTGAATGGCCGAGAACTTCGTCGGCACCAGAAAGCTGCTCGCGACCTTCGCGTTGATGGGCCCATCCTTCTCGCTCTCGGCCCTGGCTTGGACCCACTCCGGGTCAGCAAAGAAGGCATTCCACTTCTTCTCCCGGTCGGCCAGAGACTCCCACGCCAGCATGTAGGTCAGGTCGTTGGCATCGGGGCCCACGAGTGTCGTCCTGCACGGATACGCCATTTCAGTTGACACGGCTCTTGAAAGAGTCTCCTGTTATCCGAGGATTACAGCCGGAGGACCGCGCTGGCCTCTGATCTCAGAACGGGCATGGCCTGCGTCACGTACCAGAACCCCAATTGCTTGATCCCATGTTTCTCCCAGATCCTGAGCGTGTGGTTCTCGAACCTGGCGAGCAGATTTGGCATCCGGCCGGGGACGGTGGTGTAGATGCGGAGTTCGTAGATCATTTTTAATCTTGCCTCGATCAAATCCTTTTTTTCTGTTGTTTCCTTCTTGATTCTGGACGAAGAGGAGGATGAGGCGCTAAAACCCAATAAAATATTCAAATTGCTCTGCAGGTGAGACCCTGTTCTCGATTATTATGGCTTTCCCTTGATATCTCATACTCGTGCATGTAAGGATCGATTAGTATTGATATGTACATGCGGGGCAGGGGGGGGTTTGAGGACGCTCAGTGTTGGAGATCGCCCGAGGGACCAAACGATGCGGGGGATCTCTCAATCATGCGAGTACACAGTAACAGAGCCACGGGAGCCACGGAGCTCATGCCCGTACGCCGTACATGGTTGTACCGAACATCAGCGACTCTTAATTACCCCGAGCAAGCCCGAGTTGGAGCGACCAGACCGGAGTGAGCTTTACAACGAGGTTACATATCTTCCACCGGAACTTGCGATGTTCGCCTGACTAGTCTAGCCGAGTCTGGGTCCGAACCTTTATCCCGGACCTCAATCAAGGTCTGAACTGATTTAAGCACGATATCGGCGAGTCTAAAACCATCCACGTCGCCGAGCGTTTTAACTACATCGCTGGGACCCGAGACGAAAGTGGTGCGAAGAAGGCGGGTGATCCGCTGGGCACCAGAAGTGCAGAGAGCTGCGCTGTTTAAAGTGCTGTCTGTGAACGGCTCACTCCACCGTGTCGAGGTGTCTCGAGATGCTGGGGACTCGTGGTGAGAAATAAGGCATCAAGGAGTCGAGCGACAGGGGTAAATAGAATCAGGGAAATCAGACCCCGAGTCCGCAGACGGACGGCACAGTTAAACCACAGTCCGAACGAGGGATACTTCCTAATGGGGCTGTTAGGCGTCCTTTAGGCCCGTCAACCATGACTAGAGCCCGTTTTCTGTCGCAGACACACGTCCCTCAGCGCCTCGATGCAGTTCGTCGGTCAGTAAGTCACAATGCAGGTGCGATGACCAAAGGACTCTAGGTAGCATTTTAGGGGTGCCTCAGTTAAAGACCCAGTCCCAACCAGGCCCCCAACCACCACTCCTCATTCTCCTTAGGCGCGCCCGCATTTCCCTCTCGCTTCACATTGCCGCTGCCTGGTGCCCTGCTGCACCTACACGACAGTCCAGGAAGGGCGACATCAACTCGACGCGTCGCCCAGCTAGTTGACCGGACCTTTTCGACAACTCCCCAACTTCCCCCAAACAATGCTGTTTAGACATTTCCCATGCTTGGACAGACTGCCTGCCAGGATGAGTGCGGTGGATCCTTGAACCACGGGCGGTTTCTATCCCCGCTGATGAACCACGATCGATACCCACTAACTACTTACACCGAATCCAGGGTGCTAATTTCATACAGTACATACCCACAATGGGCCTTGAGTGCGCAGGGCCACAGTGCCTACTACCTAATCCGCAGACAAGAACGCAGATACTGTGTATGGTCTGCACGCACGCAGATCCGTCTGACTACATGTGACACTATCTACTTCGCACGGCACTGTGTACCTATGTTCAGTAATCGGCAAAGCCCAGGCTTCGTAATGCATGACAGGCAGGACGGGATGGGAAAGCAGGCCACAAAGCTCGTCCTCTACATCCTCGACCGAGGTCCATGGACCTTTAGTTCCCCCATACCCGAACCTCTTCTACTGGTGTGTGCGTATGTCATCAATCTCTTGACCTGGTGGTCTACGTATCTATATACAAGGAGATCCTCTCGAGGAGGGTACGGCTGGCTCATCTCTCATTTGGCACGACCTCGGCTTCTTCATCCCGTCCAGTACTTGGTAGTCGGGAGGTCGCGTTGGACGCTGCTACTCACTAAAATCTGCTGGTTCTCAAGTGAAGGAGCCGACAGAATTACATACCGACCTCCGCGAGCTCCGTCCGTCGCAACAAGGCTACGCTGTTTTCACACCCCAGATCATCCAGTGACACTCCGTACTGTACTCTGACAACATCCGTCAACATGGCCTCCATAACAACCCACACCTTCACCACCACTGGTAGTCAGAAACCGTACACCTACCTCACGGCCGGGCCAGCAACAGGCCCTCTGGTCATCTTCCTCCACGGCTGGCCGGCCATCGCATTGACGTGGAAACCACAACTCCACTCCCTCTCGTCGTTGGGCTTCTACTGCGTCGCGCCCGACTTGCCGGGCTACGGCGGCACGTGGACGTCGACCGACGCGTCGGAGTTTGCGCTCGAGAAAATCGTGCCCGACCTGCTGGAGTTGCTGGCCCACCTGGGGAGGAAACAGGCCGTGTGGGTCGGCCACGATTGGGGGTGCGGCCCGCTCTGGGCGCTGGCGAGCCATCACCCTGAAGTGTGCCGTGCGATGGTGGGCATTTCGGTGCCGTACCGGACGCTGGAGCTGGGCCTGTCGACGCTCCTGACGCTGATCGACCGCGACCTGTACCCGGAGAAGGAGTTCCCCTACGGGCAGTGGGATTATCAGGTCTTCTACGAGCAGGAGCCCAAGGCCCTGGACAGGCAGTTCGAGACGAACCTCCCCGTCCACATCAAGGCGGTGTACTCGCGGGGCAATGGCACGGCGGGGAAATCCCCCGCGCGGACCGCCAGCGTGACCAAGCATAAAGGCTGGTTTGGCGGTCCTGGGGCTCCGGTGCCGGACCTGCCGCTCGAGAGGACGGTGCTGGACCAGGAACTCCTCGACGCCCTGGTGGCGAGCGCGAAGAAGAACGGCTGGCACGGCGCCACGGCCTGGTACTTGAACCATGCCGCCAACCGGAAGTACACGCTCGAGAAGAGCGTCAACGACGGCTTGTTGAAGATGCCCGTCTTGTTCGTGCACACCGAGTACGATGCCGTGTGCCAGACCGTGTACAACCCGAAGCTCATGCAGGAGATGCGTCAGCGGTGCGAGAACCTGACCGAGTTTGTGATCAAAGCGGGCCACTGGGGAGCCCTGGAATGTCCTGAGGAGGTGAATTCAGGAATAGTCGACTGGGTCCGGAAGGATGTCAAGGAGTGGTGGCCGGGCCCAGAGTTGAAGAGTCGGCTGTGAGGAGGAGGCAAGGCAAACGCGGAGAAGGACCTCGACGGGTGGTGCCAGCTACCGTACGAGTTACAGTAGCTTCATTACTCGGATCGTGTGCAGCCTCGAATCCCTATTCTCTTGCTCACGATGACTTTCGGGTGCTCGGCTACACTTGATGAATACATCGACACATGGGGAGAGATAGAGTGGCATTATTAAATATCGAATCGAGATTGCCAGAGGGAAATGTATTGATCGTCGCCCTGAGCTGGCAGGGGTTCTACATAAGACGCCACCAATAAAGAGAAGTTTAGTTCTTTCTGGAGTCTGCTGGGTCCCATATTCTTGCACTAGGGTATGCCTTTGCTCGAACCATGTCACAGCTCTCTGCTTGCTACCGGGTGTGATGTTTGATGCAATTCATCCGTCGTGACAAGCGTCTACCTCCAACGAGGGCAGAGTCCTGACTAGCGATGCAGCTGAGAGATTTCGAACATCCACAAGCTCCGGTCGCATTGTATTCGTTTCGCAGCGTCCTTGACACTGCCGAACCCAACCGTCCAGGATCACCCTGTCGCTTGTCCTGTCATCTCCTGCGAGGAGGTCTATGTAGCCCCTGCGTCGGGCTTGACTCTGTCAGCAGCGAGATCAGCTTCATTGAAGCATCGTTGTAAATGGCCTGAAGCTATGGTAGGGAGATATTTCAGATGTTATGATCCAAGCAGATTGCACCTTCTCTCCTCTAGGGAGCAGTGCTTTAATTGGTAACAGAAATCCAAGCCAAAGGTTGCGCTATGACCAGGGAAGGCATGGTGCCATCACACAGTTCGCCGGCGGTGTCTCTGTCTCTTGTCATTACTGTCACCGCCCGGTTGCCAGAGTTGGGCCAGTACTCCTAGACCTCTTTCGCGGCGTCGGCGTTGTTGACATTCGGACAGCGTCTCGAAAGACTGCAGCAAGTTGAAAAGCTCGATCCCTCTCACTCTTAAGTCGTGCAGGGCATCGTAGACCGAATATCTTTTCGCTCTCAAGCAGCAATAAAGAGCCAGATCATGAGTCCACGGGGGGGGAGAGAGAGGAAGAGGTGTTGTTGGTCGCTTTGACAAAATCGCATACCACAGCCGGTCATTCGAATCAGCCAGTCGCTTGGGAGGTCGTTGTGACCCGCTGTACATTCCCTCGAACCAATTGGGGGAATTCAGGGCGAGTTCCAAGAGTTCCTGCAATGTGGATGTGATTTTACGCTGGAACCCCAGAGGACGTTGAGCTTGTCGCAGTATCGTCAACATGACATTCAACCTCGATCCTTTGCCGCCAGGACCAGCAAGTTCGATATTGCCTCGAAGGGATAGGGTGCCGTATTTGAAGCCGTGGTCAATGATCCGGAAATCGTCTTCCCTACCCGGGGAGCTAGCGATATCGTACTTATTTCGCAATAGTCGGTACCTCTTGGACAATGATCATACATGAAAGCGGCGTCTGCTAGCTGAGCTTCCCGTTCTCGGAAACTGACTGGCCACGATCTCGGAAAACTACTTCTCCTACTATACGAGCAACAGCGTAATGCTCCTGAAGAGTCGAATGAGCAATTTGTCCGGATCACCATATGCCAGAGTCCTTGATATGGATAGTCGCGAAACTCTAAAGACCGGATATTGCATTGGCAGTTCTGAGGATCCTTTGCACATCGAGCACGGTATAGCGTCAGGATCGGCTGTGTCTGTACTTTAACCTCCTGCTAAGGTTAACCATGAATAGCGCGGTTTGGCTCTGATAAAATGTCCAGACTGACCTAAATCTAGAAGGACTGCTGACCAGGAAATCACCTTGCAACATGCGAGGTAGTGTGGCTGCCTTGAAACCTGCGTCGTGCCTGCAGGTACGATCGACAAGGGAAACAGCCTATGTCCGTGACTCGTATGGGGGAGAACATGATGCAGCGACCCTTTGTTTGCTGACGAGCCCCTCGACCGGTTTCTCCGACGCCATAGAGAGCTTGCCGGGAGTCGAGTTTACGCCTTCGGCTTTTTAGCAGTGTTCGGAGGATGAGAGGACCGATCATCCTCTGGACGTTCTGCTACATCGCCGAGTTTGGACCAGATTCCCTTGAATCGGAGTACCTCATCGGCGTTGGGACGATGGAGGCTTTGCCACGAGAGCATCTTCTCAAGCGTATCGGCGACAGATCCGGGACGGGTCTTCAATTTGCGTATGATCTCCTTATGAGCGATGCTGCTGACGCCCTTCTCCCACCTGCAGGGTTCCTGGAAGAACAGTTGATACGCCGAAAGCCCCATAGACCAGACATCGACCCGGCAGTCGTAAGCATCATGTCTCAGGTTCCGGCTCTTCTCATACTTGAGCCTGAGCACCTCGGGTGCCAGATAAGCAATGGTGCCGCAGTAGTGGTCGGTCGAAGTAGTGTCGAAGGTGGCACTGCCATAGTCAATGATAATGGCATGCACAGGCTGGTAAGAAACGAGCATCATATTGGTAGGCTTCAGGTCCCTGTGCATGATTCCATGCTGGTGGAGATGGGCCAAACCCTTCATGACTTGGTGGAAGGCGGACAATCGGATCTCAGCTGGCCTTTTCGACAGTGTCAGGTCGAGAAATGTCTGCCTAGCCAGAGGTGAGTGCACCAGATACACGTCATTGATCTTGGATTTTCCAGTGCTGTATTCGTCGCCTCCAGAGTAGAAGTCCGCCATGAGATGGCAAAGATTCGGATGGTCGCCAATCTTCCTATAGATTTGGATTTCCAGCTGTATCCTTGCTACCGTCGCAGGCGTACGCTTGACACGTTTTATGGCAACTGCCCTGCCCGTCGATTTCTCGAAGCCCGCCGACACCACACCGCTGGCGCCGGAGGCGAACGGAGAGTGTATCAGAAACCCATGTAACTCATGGTGGTGTTCGAGGGGGGTCAACTCGAGAGACATGGGAGGAACATCGCCATCAGGATGGAGCTTAGTGAACAGCTCTCCCAACTTATCGCGGTAGCTGGTCTCGTTCAAGCCTGTGAACTCCAAATTGTAGGACAAGTTGCCGAAGGCGAGCGCCGTGCGGACGGACCCCATGACTCGCTGCGAGCCCTCCATTCGCTCAATGCCGTTGACAACAACAGCCTTCCCCTTGCCGACAACGAGCATCAACGCGCCATTCTGGGCGTGTACTAGACGAGCATGCCTACCGTGGACGTGATGCCTGTTTTTCTGGAGGGTCAACAGGAAGTCAACACCACCGTTAGGCAGATCCTTCCTACCAGAACCAAGCACCCAACCCAGCCGCGGGTGGTTGGTGAGCAGGTCGAGGCTGAGTCTATAGTAGCCTGCCAATACCTGACCCTGCTGGAGCGGGCCTGTTGCATCGCTATTGGTATCGCTAGTGCCATCCCATTCTGGCGAAATTGCTCGGGGCGTGTCTTCGATGAACAGAAATCTCCGGATGTGCGGGTTCCAGTCTGGCTCAAGTCGGGCGCGTTCAGCAATGGAATGAAACGCGAGGATTGCGTTATGATTGACAGGTACTAAACGAGCAAAGTCACCTCTTAGCTTTGCATTCGTCCTTGGACTGAAAAACGAATCCTCCAGGAGCAGTGTATCTGGAGAATTGGGAATAGTGTCGGACCCGTCTTCGTCGGCATTAGCCATTGCAAATATGGGATGAATGCCACGTAGGAAGGATGGTTTGTTGGCCGCCAGCAGTAGATTTTATAGGGCCCCCAAAAAGGCGTCGAGGCTCAGCAGGCAGACGCTCCGCGGGCATCACCCCTGGTCATCTGGTCAGAACCATGTCGACGTGTTTTTGGACTGCTAGGGGATTGTCCTCATCCAAAGACATCAACAACAACAGTCAACACTCGACACTCTTCACAGGATGCACAATGGGAGAGACATGCGCCAACAAACATGTTCAATGCTGCAACAAACAAACGCCCGTCGCGGTCGCAGTGCGGCATCGCGGTTGTTCGCGGCCAAGCCCGGAGTTTCCCGTAATTGCCGGCTTGGCAGCGGCGTCACGTGCTTCAGGGTGGCTGGCACCCAACAACAACGTCGTTTGTCTAATCCGACAACTCACAATGTTGGCATCGTCCACCAAACCACCTCCTAAACACCTGAAAACATGTTCATACCGCTCTGATGTCGGATATGAATACTTGGAACGAGTCACGGACGCGATCTCCGTCTGTCGTCCCAGATGAGGGCATCCGCGGATTCCTCGAAGAGAAGACGGCAAACCTCTTCGCCACCCAGCTGCAGTCCAGATTGACCTCTCTCGAACAAACCAAAGAAACTCCGAAATTCCTCAGACGCAACTCCTACGCTCTGTATCTGGAGGGACACTTCGCCCTCCTCGACCCCCGCGAACTCCAGCGCACCTCGCTGAGCCCTACCCCTCCTTCCAGTGACGACGATTGGACAAGTGCCGAGCGCACACCTGAACCACATTTCAAGGCAAGCACCAGCAAAGTGTGTCCTGACGAGAATCTATATCCTCGATTGAGGACCCACCAAGGCCGAATCGAGCGCAAGCGGCAGCGACGACACGACAAGATAAGCCACAGGATGGCCCACAAGCAAAGTCACCGCATGTTGCGGCGGTCGAAAAACAAATCCAACGCGCTCTTCTACGAGCTGGACTGGATAGGAAGGAATGCAGTGGCCGTGTGCCAAATGACGCCAGATCATTCCCAATCAAGCAACAAGAAAGGCTGAGAGCCCAAAACGGCAATGCACTTACCGCATATCCTCCCTGACAGGGTCTCAATGACCAATGTCCTTTGTTGCATTGTGCTTCCCAGGCGAGAAATGCATCCCATTGATGGACTTTCTCAAATGCATATCGACAAAGATCCCTCCGCAGGCACGTGGGCGGCCGCCCCACTGAGCGAGCCATTGGTGGCGCAGTCCGCGAGAGTGCCACAAGTCAAGCAGGCCTACTACTTTCAAGATCCCAGAACAGCATGGCCATATTGGAGACCTGACTCCACTGTCCCACTGAACTCGGCTCTCGTTGCTGCTCGCTGCAGAGCGCCAAGCCCAGGCTCGTTACAGGCACTGTAGGGGGCGATAAGACGAATCTCTCGGCACGGGTGATGGATGGTCTTGTTGGCTTACCAGCCTTCAATCCAGCTGAAATCTCCGCTACTCAAGCGGGAGAATATCAATTCATAACGCTGTGAAGTGGAAGAAACCGGGGTGGAAAGCAGATGTTACCAAGAGTCGGTACCAGATGTTACCCTCTCTTTGTGGTCCTGTGGATGAATGTGAGCAGGAGAGATGCTGTACACGAGCACGGGCTATTGCCCCTCTAAACTTGCCTACTTGCTGCCTCGTGCTGTTTTTCACTATTAGATACCCCCAAAATCATGGCGTTGGTTAGCGATCATTACAAGTACAGTGTAACACTTTGACCAAGATTGATTATGCCTTATTTGCTTTGATGACCGCGATTCATCACCCTTGCGCTTACACAGTATTATACCATTCTGCTTTCCACTCCTCATCATAGTCAAATCTCACGCAGTCTACCCAGCATTCCCATCCCCCCAACACGGCTTCCCAATGCAATGCATGGCCGAACATTCCTTCCCATAGCAGACCGCCGCGGACCCGGACCTCACCACAATCAAGCCCAACGCAACGGCACTCAGGGCGCCCAGCACCGCCGCGAGGATCAAATGCCACAACGTGAACGTGAACGTCCGTGCCGTCGTGGATCTTCCCCGCCGGCCGATCTCGGGCGCATACGGCCCGACCATCTTCTTTATCGGCTTGACGTGGTCGGTGATGGCGGTCTGCACGCCGCGCTGCAATCCGGGCAGACCGTCCATGCTCCATGCGTTTTTGTATGCCCAGTATCTGTCGACATGGCGCGAGGGTCAGTGAGCCAGTTCAACACATCGACATATCGATATGGAGTATGTACAATTAAGGTCGATGACGTTCTCAATGCATCCACGCCACGTCATATGCATCGCCATCGCTACCGGCATCGCTACCGGCACCGCCGTCTTCACAATAGAAGCTGAAGTGAAGACATGAAATGGCAGGGAAATGCGAAAACGCACAGGCCAAAGCAGGAGAGTGGTAAGCAAGCAAGGGTGAAGTGGAAAAGGGTAACTCACCTCTCAATGCCGTCCTCCCTCTTGCCCTCCCTCTCACTCTTGACGCGCTTCTCGAAGAAATCGTTCAACGTGGGTCGGAAGCTCACAAAGTCATAACACGGCATGCTGAACCCGCACGACGTGCCCACCTGATGGATGTCCACGAGGACGATGGAGCGCGTGCCCGGAATGATCGTCACGTTCTGCGACTGGACGATCTCGTTGAACGCCCGCGTGCCGTATTCGAGGGGCGTTCCTAATCAAAGACATCCGATCAGTATTGATGCGTGGATGCGTGCGTGTGTACGATGTGTACTGTACGCCAGCATGGCAGCACGCGCATCGGAATGCTCATCACTCACCTTTGCCAAAGATCCTCAAAATCCGCGGCGGGCCGGAAAAGGCATTAAACATGACGGTGATCCTGCCGTTGCCGGGCTCGTGCAAATGACTGGTGGTTTCGATCCCACTGCCCGTGAGGTCCATGTACCAGAACTTGCGGATCAGGACGTCCTTGTCGTCACTGGGGCCGCGCTGTCGCTGCGACTTGGACTCCTTGATCACGCCGAAGAAGGGCCCGCCTTTGTCGGACACGCCCTTCGGCGAGACGTTGACGTGGCCGTCGCCCGACAGGGGCGCCGAGGCAATGTAGAAGACTTTTTGCTCGAGGAGCCATTGCACCAGCGAAGGGGGAAACGTTTCGTAGAATTGGCCCATTTGGCGGGTTGGGTTGACGTCCGCCCGGACACGATAAAATGAAATATTCGACCTTGTTCTGCTTCTCTTCTCTGGCCGTGCTCGAGGATTACTTCCAGGAGCAGCACCTCAATCGGCTATTAGGTTCTTCGTACCAGTCTTATGGACGTGGGCTTTGGGAGGCCTGGGTCCCAGATCCGGTCAGCCTTTGGAACTGTACTCTGACATACACACTGTCAGAGCGGCAACTCTCAATGCAGACAAATCGGTGATGGCTCTTTTGCAACGGCCCTCGCGTTTGACGACTGTGCGAATACGAATGCTGGCTCATCTGAGTCAACCGCCACCCCACTTCCCTAGGCGAGTCTGGGGTACAGCAGCCGATATCGGATCACGTACTCTTCATGCTGTTGTGCGGCCCTCGCCGTATCCACAGAATCTGTTCCTCGGCAGTACTGGAAAGGAGAAAGTCATAGTCAACCATAACAGAACCCGAAAGGGTATCTGGAGACTTGCTTATACATGTGCAATAGATGCACTAGATACTCCGCTACTAATGACGACGTCGACGAATACTTCACCATGTACAATGAGCTCTAAGATAATCATAACCAATTCGTAGCCATCTAAACCTTCGCACGTTTAGCAGCCTCGACGTCCATGGCGTCCTCATCTTCTCTTTTCCGCTTGCAAAACTCCTCGAAGCTATTGCCTTCTTTGATCCAAACATCCTTGACCTCCCAAGTCCGCCTGTCCCATTCCGCAGCTTTGACGGACCACTCTTTCAGAGCCGCCTCGTTCTCTTCACGGTTCTTGCTCGTCCTGTCCGTATAGGGTTTTTTCCCTTCCTCAGACAGGCCAGCCCACATTTTGCCCAGCTCGACGCGAACTTGATCACGTTCGGACTGTTTGGTCTTCCTGCCGGTCCGCGATCGCTCCTCTGCCAGTCGAGTCTTGACTTCATCCCAGTGTTCACCCGAGAAGAGGAGGAACGAGTTCACATTGGCCTTCACTGGTTTGACCGGTGGCGGACCGAGGTCATCGTAGATCCGAACCCACATAGCTGCATCCCAGGCCTCATGAAGTGTATTGTCCTTTTCTTTGACAGGTCTCGTGAAGGTACCAGCAGGCAGGAGCTCGTCGCCCTTCCTCTTCCCGCCTTGGGCCATGTGCGTCTCCATCAGCTTGACTTCGACTGGAGCAGATGACTTTCTCGCCGTGGCGGTGGGCACAAGCGTGGATGGCATAGTGATCGGGCCAACCATCGACTCAAATACTTCATGCGCGGCACGAAGACCCGACAAGTAGGCGCCGTGGACTGTTGCTGGATGAGATGCAATCGTGGCCTCGCCCGCGAAGAACAGATTCTGGATGGGAGCGGCAATGAGGTCATAGTCGCCAGGTCTCGCTTCGGCCGCAACGTATGAGTAAGTGCCGCGTGCAAATCGATCGGATCCCCAGCGGGTGACGATCGACTCAACGGGCATTGGCACGTTTGGTGCGCCAAATACATTCCGTAGCTGGGTCAGACACTCCCCAATCAGAATCTCGTCGCTGACCTTCTCGGCTTCGTGCGCGGCCTCACCTGCCATGAGAGCAATGAGGACGGGTAGCCCGCTTGTGTCGATGCAATTCCAAAAGAGATAGAATTGACCTCGACCCTTTTTGTAGTCGCTCTGATTTAAGCCAGCATTATCGCGCGGGGCGCGCAGAAGACCGAACATGTCTCTGTCCACGTCCCAAAATGGCCTCTCGAAGACGAGGATGACCTTGTTGAGTAAGCCGAAGCCCATCCTTCTGATGGCATCCCGCTTCCACTGGGGCAGAGGTGGTTCGAACTGTATCGCCTGTTCTTTGAGCACTCCCAGCGGCGCGGCAAAGACGATTTTGTCGGCTTCGATCGATTGGCCGTCTTCACAAGTCACAGTCGCCTTGCCTTGTGAGCCGACAGCACTATAGCGGATGCTCTTGACAGGCTTGCGCAGCCGGACATCGAAGGGTTCTGGATGGCGCCATATTGCGCGCGGGACTTGTTGGTAGCCTCCGACGACTTGGGCATGTTCTCCTTCAAACTCGTTGCCGATGTCCTGATCCCAACCTCTTAAGCTCAACTTGTCCACGTTGGCTGCATTTGCATATTCGAGGTTCGCGAAATGCCAGTTGATGAGGCGGAGGGCATAGGGTTTGAGGTCGAGAAATTTCTGGTACTGGTCAATGCCAGCATTCATGACCGAGCCCAGAGACTGATTGAGCTGGGAGGCAAGGTCATCCAACTCCAACGTCTCGTGCATCTGTGTTGTCTTTCTTAGTAAGAACCCAAACTCTTTGGCTGCCTGAGCGGCAGGAAGCTGAGTCTTGGTCTCCATGCTTGTTTCGACTTCTTCTTTGGACTTATCGCCTTTTGCAGCTCGATGGCCTGCACCTCTTCTCTTTGACTTTCTGCTTGACAGCAGTTGATCAATTGTGCCGAGCGCAGTAGCTTCTTCGAATTGTTTGATCGTGATGGACTCCTCTTCAGGAGGATCACGTCCTGCCTCAATCAACTCTTTATCGCCGTGTGCAGTTCTCTTGACAGGATGTTTGAGCCGATAGTGACCCGTTCGATCGAGGACGTCATTGTACAACCTTTCTATCATTGCGTCGTTGACTCCGTTAACAGGTGTGCCGTCGACATCGTAAAGGGTAGAGAGGTCTCGCAGGAGGTGGTAATCAAGGGCAAGTTGCCCGCGAATAATGGCATCGAGAGGGTTTCCGCGTTCGAAGCCGACGATGATATGAGCACCCATCTCAGCAGTGGGTCTCTGATCAGGTGATAATTTGGTCGATCGCATGCTGGTGAGAGGGTGTGAATAAATTCGCCCACCTATTCTCTCACGGCCTTCCAGCACGATGATTCGTGGAGGAGCACGGTCTGGATAGTGTTTGAAGAGGTTTGTGAGCTGCCTTGCAGTGCTGAGGCCAGCCATACCACCTCCGATGACCACAATTGTCTCTCGGACGGCATCTTTCTTCCGCCCACGACCAACACTTCGGCTTATGAAGGGTGACTCTACGCAACCAAAGTTGATGTAGCCTCTTCTCACAAGCCATTCATAGGCAAAACAAGCAAGACGGGTCCAACGTTCATCTCTTGCACAGCCGATGGCCTCATCGAGGCTGACGCTGACACTTGGGTTGCGGGTCCACAGTCTGAGAATGCCATTTCGGATATTGAGGTAGACCGTGACATGAGAGTAACACAGCTTGTCCTGTAACAGTTTGTGCTCATCTTCATGCAAGGCAAAGGGATCGAGCCTCGAGGCTTCGGCAGCAGCCACACACTGACTGGCATATTCGGAAGAGGGGAGCCTAGGAGGAATGGATGATTTGGCTCGAGCTGTTGTAGAAGCCTTCATGAACATGTACGGGCTTACGTTGTTCTGACTCTCATGCTTGTCATCTGCCTTCAGTATAGCTTTCGCCTTCTGCTCTAGGACGGACGACGCAACCGAAACTGAGGTCATCGAACTGTTAGGAGAATCACGGGCATCGCTCTCGAGCTGCAGACTTCGAAGGACAGAAGCCGATACGCCCGGAGAGGCGTCGTCGTCGGATTCATCTTCCATTTTGATGACAAAATCGTCGTCTGACTGGTTGTCCATGACTTGATCATGACTGAACTCATCAGTATCAAAACCCACCATTTGACCACAACAGGTTTCAAGAGGCTTAGCGGCTGCCAGCATACCTTGAAAGACCAGCCTGCGACACCTCCGTCATCTCGACGTCCAGTATTGTGGTTGACATGATTTCTGCGGTATCTGATAATGCTATTGTGGCCGCCACGTAGACATCTGTCCGATGAACGAATAATTGATATTGGCCACTGTCACACGGGAGATGTGGTAAGATAGTTCAGGAAGTAAATGTAATGATCGAAAACGGTCTTGCGATCGAGGATCTGAGCAGTGTTAGTGTGGTTGAACACAATGTGAGGGAGAGGCTGTTCCGTGGGTTCAATACCTATTGTGCGTCCTCCGCATCTGATATGCTCCACTATTGACCGTTGGTATGAATGAAAGTCCCCTATATCTGTCCGTGCAACGGCCTCTTCGGTCGGTACGTTGGTCCACGTCGTTCGGAAAAGGAGCGTGGGTGGGCAAGGGCGCATTATCAGGTTGGTGGTGGTCTGAGCGATGAGCGGGCAGGAGTGAGGTTGAGAGAAAGTCCCAGCTGTGTCGCCGCCACTAAAATGGTCCATCTCGGCAATCCCTGATGACCCAGGACTGATGCAACCGCATCCCTTTGGCCACCCTTTCTATCATCAATATATCCTCGAACTTGTCAACCAGATGACGGAGGACAAGCGAGTCGTCTTCATTCATTCACAGGACCATCCTCCTCGATGCTGTTGTGAGCCGTCTTCTCGAGACGATTGGCTGCAATTGTTCGACACCTTTCCTTTTCCCTTCGGGTGCACCCATCTCAGCACGCCCAGCCCCTCACTGCTTACAGCCTCTCCTGCGCTGGTCGCAATATATCAACGAGTTACATGATGTGGAAAGGATCTTATTAAAGGAACATCTCGTTACACGTCCGAGCATATCAACCCTTGTCGGGGTCTACATGTCCATCTGATGAACGTCGTTGGTGCTTGTCATTGTGAAAAATTTTGCCCCCAGTTCTACTGAGGTGTACCCTACAATCTTGATATACCCTTTGTGAGTCATTAGGTTTCAATAGGATATTGAGACAACGGTATCGTCAACAGGAAGTCGTCATTCCATTCGTTGGGGTATCTAAGAAGATAAAATGGTGGCTGTCTTCCCCTGATATAGACACTGCTTTTCACAAGCAAGTATACATTTCCTATCGCCCAGTGAATCCACTATGCCAATTCCAGTTCTTTTTCTTCTTTTGTTTTTCTTGAAGAGTTCACCTGATACCTCTGAAAGCTGCTGCCTCCGGCCATCCTTGGTTCTAGAGTCGCGGAGACATATGTCTAGCTGATACGCAGCTCAAGTCGCCCAGCGCCGACCGAAACACACCAGGTGTTCCTTTCAATATAGCAGCTGAACAAAGTCTTCATACCGCCGCCTTTCAATCCGGTCTCATCCGGACCCAAGCAATCGATACCTCAACGGTGCCTTGCGAGGACCACCTGGAGCAGATCAAGAGCATGAATCTCACATGATATCAAAGGTGGTTGTCATGTATGACAACGCCTGGAGGGACAAAATCGGAGGCTTCGGCGGCAGGTTCAATGTATTTGGTAGACGACCCAGGTTGTGATAGAGTGAAAGTTGAGAGCTTTGGGCTCATAGTGCAGAGCAACTGCGCAGGCGACCCGCCCCTCGCTTTCCTGCCACCTGATTCCTGCCTCTTTGCGAATCATGCAAACCAAGTACAGTACTGAGTAACTATGGAAGTTACAAAACGTGCATAGAATTGATTTCACTTTTCCTCTTCTCGTCTTCGAAAGGGCCACTAGTAGGCATGGTCTGAGCCTTGCCTCTGCCACCCGCTCGTTGCAGGCAAGCGGGGACAGTCGAAAGCGTCATCCACTCCAGTCAAAAACCACCAGCTTTCTCATCGCTGTTCTTTTGATATGCCCACAGAGAAATGACGCCCATGACCGTGCCTCTTCCGACTGGTCTGGAAGACGTCTCGCCCTAGAATGAGCTTCCCGTTAATCATGAAATGAATCTGAGCAATCCAACAATTTATTGCACAATTCGTGCTACCACCAGACCAGCTTTCAGACCTCTATCCCACTGTCCTCGGGGCGCTCTCTATTCCTCATTTGTATCCGCAAGAAAAATGGCTTCGGTCAAAGATTCAATACCGCATATCATCAGAACTGCCGAAGAGCCTCGTCAGCAAGGTGTATGGTCGGCACGATTGAGCAAGATTGAACAGGTCAACTCTAAGATACGGTTATTGAGGCTGAGTCTGCCGAAAGATGGGGTAGGTGCTTCTCTACTTTGTCATGCCATGCTTGATACCTGCAAACTGTAGAGCAATATGTGCCATCGACCCTTGGAGCAGCCACCTCTACGACCTTTCAAATCTTCAACAAGGGAGAGCGCCTCTTCCAAAGAGCGGATGAACAACGCCCTCCATCGTCTTGTATCCAACCTTCTATCAGGAATTAAACCGTGTTGCTATCGATTGAGAGATGTGTTTCCACTTACCCATGAGATATCTAGTAGCCGCCTCTCCGCCACCTCCCAGGTCAATATGTAGACCTGTACATCCCGAATATCGATGTCGTTGGGGGCTTCACCATCACCTCTCCGCCTCAAGCCTCTTTCCAAAGCCAGAAAGATCCACACATTGAATTGGCAATTCAAGACTCCCCGTCAAACCCTCCGGCGGCGTACTTATGGCGACCGGCCTCGGAAATCCTCGACTCGACAGTGAGTTTCAGGGTGGGAGGCAACTTCGTCTACCCACCCCCAGCCCTCGACCGAGAAGAGTGCGAAAGAATTGACAAAGTGGTCTTCGTGGCCGGAGGAGTCGGAATCAATCCTATCATGAGCATGATTTCATCCATGCATGAAGCCGGTGCTAATAGACTGGGTGGGATGGCCATGGAAGTACGCGTACTCTACAGCGCAAGACTCGAAAAGAACGCCGATACCAATCGAGAGGAAGACATCCTGTTCGCGACCAGACTTGCCGATATTGCAAAGCACTGGAAGCAACACGAGCAAGTGAACTTCCGATACACGCAGTTCATCACGGGTGGAACACCCGAAGAGCCTACGGAAGGGTCGGAGGCTAGGCTCTCTTTCCCGGCTGCAATCCAGGTATGTTAACAGCTGGACAAGGACTCTCTGGGTTCGCTGCCTCAACGAGGCATTCTGAATTGCCATTGACATGACCACGTTTGACAGACTCGATTTCCCAAGCGGCCCGAAATCTACGCCCAATTCTCCCAAATTATGCAGAACTACGAGAAACGGAGTCCGAATCCCGTCTCCTGGCGGACCATGTACGGTCAACTCTCTCAGCTGTTCGATTCTGCTGGCGCCCCCGACCTGCTAGAAAGGTACAAGGAGATCGATCCCGGGCCGGGCCTCCAACCAACACGGTACAGACGTATTCAAGGGCACGATCTCGATGAAGCTCTCGGACCAGAGGGACGTAGAGGATCTGTTGTCGTATACGTGTGCGGATTGCCAGCCATGACAGATCAATTCGTGGAGTGGATCAAGAAGCAGCCTGGGATGGAGGAGAGGAGAGTCCTGTGCGAGAAGTGGTGGTAAACACAGGAACCGGGAAGGAAGAATGAGAAGAGGTGACCGCGTCTCGTAATATATACACGTTACAATTATCTTCACCATACTCGGGTCTTTGCCATCGGCCTCCGCCGCCACCAGCCTCGCCGCCTTCACTGCCTCACCCTCTTCACTCCTCGCACCAATCAAAATAAATCCCTTGTTCTCGAGGGGATATATTTTTCGAATCGCAAATCTGTCTCGACAATCCCGGACAGAGTCATCCGCTTCTTGGCCACGCACGGTTTCACAGTTAATGGGCACTTCTGAGGGATGGGGTTGTCACACAGCGCCATTGTAGATATCATCGAAATCGATCCCGGAAAAAACACTACTGTTCTTCATCGGACAGCAAGGTTTCACTTCCCTTCGATCCAATCACCGCAGTATAATGTGGATGAGGGTTCAAAGGACAGAGTTTTTTGCTACTTTTGGGAACTAGGAACGCGCGCGCGTGTGTGTTCACGTATGCCCGCTTCACTTTCTTCTAAGATATCAGGCAGGGGAATCTACAAGATCATGCATTGGCATGACTGACCTCTTTTATTTTTGATCGTGTTCCGAGTCTTCTGGAGCTTCTTCCCTCTCTCGCTCTTGCTGTATGCTATATTCAAGCGCTGAATGAGTCGGTTCTCTTCCCGTGCCTCAGCACATGCCGGACCAGGATCCAGTTCGCCGCTTCCCCTCAAGTTGCGCACATAGAAGGCGATCCGAATGTCGTCTTCCGTGCCCACGCCCGACATAAACCACCTCTACCATGACGCGTCCGTCCCTCCGCCATTATTGTGATGTTGCAAGTCCCAGCCGAGTATGGCAACCACTCAATCGATCAACTGTCATACCCACCCAGGACGATAAAAGCTGGCGTTCGCAGCTTCCTAACTAGCCGCACAGAATTCTGCCGTAGAGGGAGCAGTGGACACCAGCAAAGTATGGCCCAGGCCCTGAAGACCTTGGCCGCAATGCTCTCCTCGCCTAGCTCATTCTCGGCGTTGGGTGGCGTCCTACTTGCAACGAGCATGCCTTCCGAATCCAATTCGGCAATGACACTTGAGCGGTGCGATTGGCATCGCCGGTGGCGTCAATGTTGGCGATGCTTTTGCTGCTCTCGTTCCTGTTCTCGTGCGCGTTCTCGCTCTCGTTCCTCGGTGATCCACTACATCCCCGTAACGACTCTGCCGCCATCCACGACAATCTGCTCATCAACCCTCTGTTTCAGCCCGGCCTCAGTCTCGGCCCACTCCAGCCTCTTCCACGTCGTGATCCTCGCCTCATTCATGTCCATCTCGAAGAAGCGCACCCGTCGATGATAACCGTAATAGCCGCCGTAGCCGCCGAAGCCGGCGCCTCCGCCGTAGCACATCCACAGTGCGGGCTGCTTGTCACGACCCAGCGAGGGGAGACAGTAGTCGTTGACATGGTCGTGGCCGCAGCTCACGAGCAGGACGTTCTCGTCGAGCAGCGCGTCCTTGAAGTTCGAGTTGTACGCCGGCGCAGTGGGCGGCTCGGTCCAGTTGCCCACGTGGCCGAGGCCATCCGGGTTCCGGTACTCAGGAAGGGGGATGTGAATGAAGGCAAGGTCCATGTGGATGTGGGTGTATTCCTTGTGTTTGCGGCGGAGGGACTGTGCTGTGGTCTTGAACCAATCGATTTGCGAGGCCTTGAGCCAGTCGTAGCCGTGGTAGTGGTTCTCGTCCGGCGAGTAGCTGTGCGTGTCAAGCAGGTACAGCGTCAGGGCAGAGTGTGAGGTGCCTCCCCGCCCGAGAATCTCGACGTAGTAGTTGCCGACGCCATCGACGTCCTCGGGGCCGGCGGTCGACATGGAGAACGGGAGGCCGTCCATGATGGCCATGCTCTCCGCGCGGTTGAGGTTGCCTTCGTCATCGTGGTTGCCGAAGATCCCCGCGTAGGGGATCTGGTGCCGGGCGAACATCTCGCTGTATTTGTAGATGGCAGACTGGGCGTCCGGCGCGGTGTCCCCGTTCACTTGATCGCCCGTAAGGACCACGAAGTCGGGTTTTTCCTCTTCGATCATGCGGGCGATGAAATCCAGGGTGCGCGGGTCGGCCTCACATGGCTGTCCTTCAGGCAGGGCGTTGCGGCATTTCCCCAGTCCAGTCGCGAGATGTAGATCTGCGGCTTGCATGATTTTGAACTTGCCGTCCTTGCGGATTCGGGGCACGGGTTTCTCGACTTTCAGCGCAGGGCCTCGTCGCACAGTTAGCCGCGGCTCTGCAGTGTCACGGTCTGTGTCGAGGAACAGGGACAGGTCCTGGACCTGCCAGTTTGAGCGCGGGTCGACAGCATCGGCGCCGAAAAGCACGTCTATGCCAGTGACCATTTCGTATTCGTGGCGCTTGGACGACAGTTTGACCCAGATGCCCGCCGGGCGGGATTCCCAGCGCTCATCTTTAGCAGTCGGGTCGACGGAGGACGGTTGCAGGCGCCCAATCCTCAGGTCTGTGACGACTTCTTCGTGGGCCGACAGGTCATCCTCCGGCTTGCGCTTGACGACCAGGTAGGCAGACGAGACGTAGCCTTTGCCCAGGTAGAGGTCTTTGTTTACGCGGTGCCATTCGGGCCCGTCGACGGTGCATTTGCTGAAAGGGTTCAAGGAGGAGCAGGTCACGACTGTAAGGTCTGTGACGACGAAACCCGGGTGATGGGCGGGCAGATGGCTGTGGATGGCATTGGGGAGGACGCGGTAGCGGTTATCGAGGAAGACGACGATGAGGAAAAGGACGACGCTTATCACGCTCAACTGAATGCCTGTGCGGACCTAAAGAGCATTAGCCATTTATCTAGCAGGGGACGATGAAGGGGAGGTGTAAATCGCGGCCATACAATTCTTCTGGTCATGCTGGCATGGGGACAGGCCCCGGCCCAAGCTGAGCCTCGTCGCTACAGATCAAGACTGCGGGAGTTGTGAAGAGTCAGCACCTCTCTCTTCGAGAAGGCATCGGGCGAAATAAATGATGGGTGAATGCCAGGCTGCCGGCTGATGGCTAGTTGACACATGGGGCACGGGCGCATGGCCACATGGCATCCTCGTCCTCCTTAGAAATTGAGCGACCACGAACTGCCGGAAACAGCCTAGTCAAATCTGGGGAATACAAAATAGTTCTGTTGCAGAAAATCCGGCGCAGGCGAGCGAACACTCGACTATTCTACTGTGATCGTGCAGTGCTGTGGCATGTCAGGGCTGTTCCGTCCCCTGCGAAGACTTCTTGGGTTCTCGAGGCCTCAGCACCGTGTTGGTAATTCTGCCACCGAGCTCTTCCACAATGCTGCTGCCCGCAACGTGACGCGCTTCGCCGAGGGCGATCGGGTCCTCGTCGATGGATTGAAGCTCACCTTCCCCTTGGCGAGGAATGCTAAATTCGGGCTCTCCAAAGGTCAACTCGAATTCAATGACATTATCGGCAAGCCCGTCACGTCCACCTATGTTCGCTCCTCCAAAGGCGGCCTGCATAGGGTTGAACTTCCCTCGTTGGAAGAATATGTCACCCTTACGCCGAGGCTCGTGACACCCGTGTACGCGAGCTATGCCTCTACGATTGTTTCCCTGCTAGACATCCATCCTGAGCCATTCATCGAGGAGCACTCTGCGAATGACGCTTCACCGCGCCTAGAAATCCTCGAAGCAGGGACCGGCCACGGCAGTCTCACGCTGCACCTCGCTCGCGCAATCGCCGCAGCAAACCCATCCCCTCCGAGCGCCGAACTACCCAAGTCGCGTATATATGGCGATGCCGACGCCTTCACACCATCATCCCCTGCGGAACATGAATGCTCTGAGACGCCCGCACCCACACCCACACCCACACTGACGCAAACCTGGTCGCAATGGAAATCTTCCCGCCGAGCGGTGATCCACACGATCGAAGCCGTCCCTCCGTACAGCACCCATGCCGAAAAGATCGTGCGCGGCTTCCGAAGAGGTCTATACTGGCCGCATGTAGATTTCTACACCTCCTCTCTCCAAGACTGGCTCGCCCAGCACTCTCGTGGCGAGACCGGCCAGGCGGAGTATCTGGACTACGTGTGTCTGGACATGCCGGGTGTGCATGAGCAATTAAGACACGTCGCTCCGGCGATGAAAGACAACGGAAGATTGCTCGTGTTTGTTCCTAGTATAACGCAGATCGGCGAGTGTGTTCGGGTCATAGCTGAGGAGGGCCTGAGCCTGGAGATGGACAAGGTGCTCGAACTTGGAGAGGGCATCAGCAGTGGAAGAAAGTGGGACGTAAGGATTGTGAAGCCGAGGAAAGGTTCTGCCGCGCTCATCAATGGGGAAGAGAAGAAGGACGGTATTGAACCTGACCCAGTCGCGGTGGAGTCTCCCAGAGGTGAACCAGATGGCAGCGACAGCGACAGCGACAATATCAGTGAACCCGAGACCCCAAGTGAAGCCGTTCCCGACGAAGAAGTCGATAACCTACCCCTACCCCGTTCCACGTCTAAAGATCAATCCCCGGTCATGATCTGCCGGCCCCTCGTCGGGGAACGCACCTTTGGAGGCGGCTTCATTGCCCTGTTCAAAAAGATCTCGCCTGCTTCGACAGCAATTGCCGCAGAATGGCGACAAAGCCAGACGGGTAGGGCGAAGAAGCGCAATCGTTAGCTACATACACGGTAGCTAGTGTACAAAAAAGGGGTAGGGGATGTGTTGGTGCACTTTGGCCGAACCGCTACAGATACGAGGCACCTTGGTTGAATTGCTAGAGACGTGTTGTACATTAGTCGAAGTGCTACAGATATTATACCCTCATATTAATTACAGTGCTATGGACATGGTGCACCTCGGTTAAAATGCGACAGATATACCAGCATATTAGTCGAAATGCTAAAGACATAATGCACATTGTTCAAAGTGACACAGATATACTCACATCCTATTAAAGTGCTATAGACATCCCCCCACGTTGGTTAGAGTGCTATAGATATATCGGCACATTAGTCAAAGTGCTATAGACATACCCACGCATTCGTTAAAGTGCTGTAGGAATACTCGCACGTCGGTCAAAGCGCTATAGACACACTTGCACTTTCATTGAACCGATATAGACATGCTCGTATATTATTAGTGAGAGTGCAATGCAATGCAGTAGTATCCTGCTTCGACTTTTTCGAAGCCGTGGCATCGCAGTTAAGTCGAAGTGCTACAGAATTCCTTGCATTTTGACCGAAGGGCTACGGACATGCAGCAAATGTACATCGGTTCAAAGTGTGGATGAGTGAATCGGCAGTGAACATTTCCGACGTGGCCATATTTTGCTTCAACACTTTAATATTTGGACATTTCAAATTAGCACCTCGCGTCTCCGCCCGTCCCATGTTGCCTCTAGAATCATTGAACTCGAAGCTGAAGTGACTGTACAAACAGGCGAAAGCTGGCACGCCGGAGAAGCACACAACAAGACCTAGTCGTGCATGTTGAGCCGAACCGAACACCTTGCGCCGCGAGAAGGATGCCAGTCTAGCTCTCCCCAATTCTTTTCGCATCGTCTTCCGAGATCATTCCGCCCCTGTGACAGCTGATGAAATTGCTCGAGCGGAAGCTGATTCTATCCACCGGTTCCCTCTTTACTTCAATGTCGCCGGCACACTGGCCTTGGCCTTCTCGAGCACACTCTCGGCTACGGGCATAGCCCGGCTCTTCAATCCTTCCGTCAGCGGCGTCGCGTTCTCCTTCAACTTCCGCGCTGCCTCTTTGAGCCTCTTGGCCCGCACGGTGCGGATGTAGGCGAAGATCAAAATGAACAAAAGCTCGACTCTCTCCTTTGTCATCATGAGGAGACCCTGTACAAGCAGGCCTTTCATGAGCTGAGGACCGATGCCCTTGAACAAAGCAAGAGGGCCTTCATGCTCGATGATGTACTCCATGACCTCGGGGAAGGTTTTGAAGGGCTTACCCTCTCGTGCTGGGGGAGGGCGGGATTGTAGGCCGACCTTCGCGACGATTAATGGTTGTGTGCATATCGTTGCGATGGATTTGGAGATTGCCCCCAGGACTGGACGAGCACGCTGGTCAGTAACACGAACAGAGAGTAGCATACGAGGCGTGTGCTTACGGAATGCTTCCCAAGGACGCAGTCTGGTCTTATCCGGGAACATAATGTCTTTCAGGCGCTGATAGGCGCCATATGTGATTGCTGGGTTGACACACAGCACGAGAGAAGCCTTCAGTCCTCTCCACAGCCCGGTCCAACCGTCTTCACTCTCAATGACCTCTTTGCCGGTGGCAAACAGGCCCTTCTTGTGGCCTCTCGGCTGTGTCTGTTGCCGTGTGGTAATCACGGCAACAGGTATGGTAAATATTTGAGCAATTGCACCTGCAACTGCGCCGAGCGACAGTTCCACAGCTGTGTTAGGATGCGCTTGTCTGTACTTGGTGTATAGTGACCGCACCACCGAGTACCAGTAGAAGTAGGCAAAGTTCGTGGAAGCGACGCCGATTAGCGCACCGTTGATACCCGAATACAGGCCGCTGACGCCATCATGTTCGACGATCTTCTTAATCGCATCGAATGTCGACTCGTAGTGGTGATGCTCGGCGGTGTGCGTGTGTATCTGGCCCTTCTTTTTGATCTGGACCTGTAATCTGGTCTTGACGCTGCAGTCTGGTCAGCTTGCGGTCCACCACCGCGTCTACGGGGAGGTGGGAGTCGTACATATCGAGCGGATACACGATTGCATTCGCAAGGACGGCACCGGTAGCGCCTGCAACTGCGCTCTCCCATGGCGCCAGCTCCCCGGGTTTCGTCATGGCCTTTCCTGAGGGAAGCTCTGAAGCTCTTCCGTCTGCTCTTGCAAGATGCTTCTAATATAACCAGTATTATGACGTTGATAGTAATGTCGGTACACACTACTAGAGGTTGTAGGCGAGATGGTAGGCAGTGGAGGGAGCTGAGGTCCTGAACACCAGAAGGAGGAGTAATGGCGTAATTAATTTCCTAGATACAGTCAGTAGATATGCATCCTGGCCAGTTCCTCATCTGCCCGAAAGATCCTGGACGGATCTTGCATGAGAATCCCGTGGGAAATCGTTTGGGCTCGCTGTGAGTGGCTCGGTCGTGGGCAGCTGTCACTGTCGATGTGAGCCGAGGTTGTGGCAATCCGCAAGCCCAAGTTGGCGACCAGCCACGCTCTCTGTCTTCCGAAGCCCGGGCCGTCTCCGACATTTTCCCATGGTGGGTGGGTTCGTGGGTGGCCGTCATACTACATGCCGTAGCCCACGCAGGATGAATAGCAGACTGACCAAGCTCGAGGCGCAGGCATCGGCCGTCGAGAGAGCGGTGCCTTCTCAGACCAACGACAAGGCAGCGCTGGAAGCCACGATCAAGAGCGCAGAGCTGTATTTCCAGGCTCTCCGCCTTGCTGACAATGCCAAAGACAAGAAGAGACTCGACGCTAAAGTTAACGGGCTTCTTGCGCAGGCCGAGCGCCTCAAGCAAGGTCACGATGCGGACCCTCCCACTACCAAAACAGCGCGCAAAGAGAATCTCCAAGAACCAGTCTCGACGCGAAAGCTGACCACGAGGGAGAATATCATCCTTCTGGAAGGCGGCAAACTGAACGGATGCAAGTTCAAGCCATGGACTAGTTCGCCAACACCAGATGAATTCTCTTGCCGTGACGATGAAGCGCCTTTCACCGATTCCTGTAGTCTCCCTCTGTCTGCTGCTCAGCTGGAGTCGTTTGACGGCTGGAAGCGACCGCGTCAAGCCCTCCCGTCAGTCTTCAGCCACGCAGGCGGTCAGGAGGTTCGTGACGAGGCGGCAGTCATGCACCTACCGGTGGCCATGGACCTTGTACAAGACATGACCTCGGATTGTTCAGTCGTTGCAAGTCTGTGTGCCTTGACTTCAAGAACGGAACGTGGCTTCCCCAAGGTAGGCCTCGCTCTATCCGTGGTGAACTGCAAATTGATCCTAAGCAGATTCTCCGTACTCTGATGCATCCCTCTGACAACACAACGGATCGACTGGTCATCTCACCGAATGGAAAGTATATTTTCAGACTATATTTCAACGGCTGCTGGAGAAGAGTAGAGATCGATGACTATCTGCCCTCGTCCAAGACCAGCCGGGTATTACATGTTATTGACCGACGTCATCCACGACTGCTATGGCCGGCCTTGGTGGAAAAGGCGTATTTGAAGGTTCGGGGTGGTTACGACTTCCCAGGAAGCAATTCAGGCACCGATCTAGCAGTTCTTACCGGCTGGATACCGCAACAAGTATTCCTGCATGACCACGACGTGGAACCAGACTGCTTGTGGGAAGAAGTTGTCAAGCATTTCAACGAGGGTGACTTGCTGGTGACCATCGGAACAGGCAAATTGCCTCGCCGCGAACAGCGACAACTCGGCCTCGCAGCAGAACATGACTACGCCGTGTTGGACATCACTGCCAACGGCGACACGAGAGAACTGCTAATCAAGAACCCTTGGGCTGATGGGGACGTTTGGAAAGGTGCGGCGCGACGCCGGCCCAATACGACTGGCGGACCGGAAGCACACGAGGCGGACGAAGACAATGCCATGATGCCTGGTACGTTCTGGATGGATTTCAACAGCGTCTTCCAATATTTTGAGAACATGTACCTCAACTGGAACCCGGGTTTATTTTCACACAGACAAGACATCCACTTTTCGTGGACCCAGGACAGCCCGACCCGGGTCAGCAATGTGATCGTTGACAACCCTCAGTTCGCCGTCACTGCTTCGAAAACAGGCGAGATTTGGTTGTTGCTCCATCGTCACTTCCGCACAGGTGACTACTGCGAAGCAACGGTCGGCAAAAATGGCTACATCAGCCTCTATCTCTACGCCCGCGATGGCAAGAGAGTCCTCTCGAGCGAGGGCGCAAAGATACAGGGGCCGTTCGTTGACTCTCCGAACACGCTCTTGCGGGTCCAGGCCATTGCGAAAGCAACCTACACAGCGGTTGTCGTGTCTCAGAACTTGCCCCCGGGAAAGCTCAATTTCTCGATCTCGGCATTTGCCAAGAGCCCCGTGGCATTAACAGAGGCGCAAAATGAATATCCCCAGAAGTACGGGCTCAGTTCAGCCTGGACAAGATCTAACGCCGGAGGAAACTCGGACTCGCCTACCTATTTTTCCAATCCACAGTTTCAACTCACATTGGACGCCTCACAGAAGATCGCCCTCGTGCTCCGCGTGGCCCAGCCTGCGACATCGATAGAGCCGGTGACGGCAGCCAACGCGGCGGCTGATATCAGCGTCAAGATCCTGGTGGTCTTTAGCAACGGTTCAAGGATTACCCGGCTGCGGCCCCGTGATGTCCTAGCGCATTCAGGGGATTATCGAAGAGGGAGTGCAATCCTGGAGACCGAGTTAGGACCGGGCACGTACACGGCGATATGCTCGACCTTCGAGACCAATCAGTACGCCGAGTTCTGCCTGGATCTGCACTATTCTTCCTCTGCAAAACCGCAGCCTCTCTTCCAACTACCAGCAGAGCATGCCGGACGATTACACATCCAGTCAGCACAGGCGATCTTCCACAATGGCACAAATCGACTGCTCGCGCCCCTCACAGCGCCACGAATGAGCCGCGTCACATTCATTGCCCGGCCCGACGCTAAGAACACCAATAATGCAGACAAGGCCCACTCGTCGCTTTTCAAAGCGACTCTCGAACAAGGCCAAGGACCGTACAAGTCCATCATTGCCAGCAGCGAAGACGACGACTCGTCATTCAGCAGTTTATCCTCTGGGATGAGAATGGACGATGTAGACTTGAGGCCTGACATGTGCGGGCCGGCGACTGGAGGTCTGTGGCTTGTACTGGAACGACTTGCTCCCCAAGAAGGAGAAGAGCAAGGAGATACAGGTGTCCGCAAGAGGGAAGAGATCTTGAAGGTCGACATGTATGCTGACGAGAGGGTTGAACTGGGTGCTTGGGGACGAGGAGATGGATGATTGATAGACAGACACAGCTCCAGTACGACTTCCTTTTTCCACAGAAGCCTTCCTCTTTTGCCTCTTGCAACTGCTAGCGACTAACATCTGTTTGCGTCCGTAGTCATGATACATCTCCTCAGTTCTTTCGGCACGATCTCCCCAACTCCACGCATTCTCTCTCTCTGTGCTCCATTACCATTCCATGCCTTCATACCGGAGCAGTGAGGAGAGTGCAGCATAACCGGCGCGTATCGCCATCCTTCTCGTACACCTGCCTCTACCTACCCTTTATTTCCTCCCCCGTTTGGACGAGCTACGGGTTTCTTCTCTTCCTGTTCTGTTTAACTTTCAGCGATTCCTCTTTCTAACTGATATGATATTTATACGCCTTCCTTTCCCCCCTTATAGGACAGTTGCTTGCTAGAGTTACCCGCTATATATAAGCTGCGCGTGGTATTTTTACTAATGTGTACGCTTCCCTTCTGCGTAACTAGGTACGTTGGTAAGTAAGTAAATTGGCAGGTCGGTGGCTAAGGAAGTTGTCTAAAGTTGGTAGGTAGGCAAGGAAGTAGGGCAGGTAAGTAAGTAAGGAGATAGATAGGTAAGTACGTAGGTGAGAAAGCAGATGGATAGGTAGGTGAATTTGGTACAATAGGTAGACTTTAGGTGGTGTGCACACGAAGGTATGGTTTCGTTTCCCTTTTAAATCCCCTTAGTAGGCCTACAATACATTCCCAATAGATGGTACACAGTAGGGATCATCACCCGAACACTACAGTACTTATATCAGCCTCGCATCAGAATTGATCTAGCTCGCCTGCCTCATGATGGCCTCCCTCAACCCAGGCACCGCGCCCAGCATCTTCATGCCCAGGCCCCTCGCCCGTCCCGCCAACGCGCTGAGCATGCCCTCGCCGGAGCCTCCAACCTGATACATCCAGTTCAACGCGTCGACACCGCCGGCCATGAGCAAGCCCTTCCCGAACCTTTCCGCATTGTACCTCTGCAGGGCGAACCCGTCGCCGATATCCATGCCGTGGTCGACGGCGTAAGCGATCGTCTCGGCCAGGGACGCCGCGTCCGCGAGACCCAGGTTCAGTCCCTGGCCCGCGAGCGGGTGCACCGTGTGCGCGGCGTCGCCTAGCAGGGCGACCCGCGGGCCCGCGAGCGCCGATGCGTGGCGAAAGCGGAGGGGGAACGACGCGAGGGTCCCCTCTTGGACCCCTGTGATCATTGGAGGTTGGCGAGCGCTATGCAGGAATGGGGGCGGGGGCGGAGTATGTTGCAACCGCCAGGATAGTTCGTCTTGGTGGAGTTGGGGGTGCCGTGACGCGTCCAAAGTGAACATGTAGGCGATGTCTGTCTGGCTGAGGCGCAATGCTGCGTTGATCATGGCCACTTGAGCCGCCGGGGGTAGTGATTTCAGGTAGCTTGCGTACTGGGGCGTGGTGGACCAGACGAGGCTGGCGTGGTTGTTGGGCAGTGGCAAGAGGGCGATGGGACCGCCCAGCGCGGGGAGGAAGCGTTGGTACGCGGTTGCGCGGTTGGGGAGGGGCTCGTCGGAAAACAGATCGAAGTCTCCTGAAGACGTGTGAATGTTATCAGATGACGGCTGGGTTGCAAGCGACGCGACAACGCCGTGCCGGTCGTAGTCCCACCCGTGGGAGGATATGCCTGCGAAGGTGCGCACGGGGGAGTTGACGCCATCGGCGCCGATGAGCAGGCGCGCAGCAATAGATGACGCGGACGGCGTTGCATCTGATGGTGATGATGACGATGTCTTCGCTTGCAGACTTAACACCGGCCAGGTCGACAGGTTGAGACCCTCTGGATCGTCCGCCCCATACGCGATAGAACATACACTAGTATTTGAGAACAGTGACGTCTCCGCGCCGAGTTCGGCAATCCGCTCGAGGAGACCTCTCGTCAGGTTCGCATTCTCGGTCATGGTGGCCACGGTCCTCGGCGGGGCATTGTACTTCTTCGTCTCGGCACTCCAGTCGAACTGGAGGGTCGCGTCGTTGGCCGCATCCCAGACTTGCATCTCGTCGTACGCCTGCACGCGGGTTTGATCCACATGGCTCCAAGAGCCGGTTGACTCGAGGAATGAGACCGAAGACGGCGTCAAGCTACTTGCGCGGTTGGAGTATTTGTCGTCTGGGGAGGTCCAAGCACGAAGTTTGCTGAGGTCTTGGGTCTCGATCAAGGCCGTTCTCAGGTGGGATGTTACGGATGACGATTTTAGAGCTGCGAGGAGGGCTAACCCGGCAGGCCCGCCGCCTACCGTTACGACATCGTAGATCTCGGGCTGGGTTGTGCTGGTTGATAAGAACCGCCGTCTTCGGGTCGAGATTAGAGCTTGGCGGCATTGCAGGCAAATAAAGCGGCCGTTAGGAGGAGACAGCCTGGCAGGCATGTTGAAGACCGCGAGAGCAATTAGCTAGCAAGTCTTAGAGATGTGGAACATGTTTTATGAGCTTTGGATGAAAGCGTGGCGGAATGAAAAGGATGCTTCGTGTGATGAAGTTACAGTCCTGAGCAGCCAATGACGCCAGCCTTGTCTCGCTTGTGGTTGTCAGCCTTGCCTTACATAACATTTTGCTCGTTGTGTTTCCTTGTGACGGTCACGATCCAAATGGCATGTCTTTCCAACGTCAATTTCTCTGCCCAATTGCTTCCACGGTTCCGTCATATTCGCAGCAGCAAAGAAAGCTCGCCAGTATCGGCTTGAAGTCGACTAGCACTTGTGCAGTCCAGCTCCTGTCTTGGTTTCGTTCCAGTCATCCTCATTCTATTTCCCACTCGATTCTCCGCTTTGATTCGCTTCAGCTTCGGCGTCAATCTCACCTTTGACCTCTGGTTCATCCTCCTTGCTGACAGAGTCGGCTGTAGGTTCGCTGACTTTTGGCTTCTTCTTTGGTTCACCATCTGCACCCTTCTTTGCTCGCGGCTTTCTCTTCTTGACTGGGGTTGACGCAGGACTGCCCATCACATCTCCAGTGCTACCATCCGCGCCGACAATTTGATCGTTGACGAGATCGAACCCAGCGGCTTTAACGATGGCCTTGAGTCTTCGTTGACTAATGATGAGATAGTGATTAGCGTCTAAGCAAAGGAAAGGGCCAGCAACATCGGTGAGCGCTTACGCATTTTGAGCGGTATTGATGCCAGATTCGACCGCGACAGCGGCATAGTCGGGCTTTGGCAGGGTGGTGTGCTTGAACACCGTCAAGATGTAGGCGATCTTGTCGTCGGTAGACGAGGTTGCCATTGTGAATTGGTGGAGATGGTCGCTGGTTGTGAATATGGGTGGGAAAAGAGGTTTGTGCTGAATGGGGTAACAGTGAGTGGGCTGGATTGATGGGAGACAGAATCAGAAGAAGGAAAGGATGAAGAAGGAGAAGACGAAGGGTGAGGTTGTCGGAGAGGAAGAAGGGAAATTGGGCCTACATGCCCAGACAGATCATTTCGCGACCGCCTTGAGGAAAGTGAAGCTTACAAGACGGCGAATATGAGAAGGAAGACAGAAGGGCGTTGTTGAGTTGATAGTGCGGTCAGGTATTTCTGGTCCCCCGGCAAATCAATTCTGTTCAATGTCGCCTCTCACTTCTGCTGCTCGGTCGATTTCATATCCAGCTCGACCTCGTGTCGACCTGATCGTTCAGTAGCTCAATCTCCTGAGATGTCTTCTTCTCACCACAGATACTAGCACGTCCTCTCCTGAGCTGTCCCCGTCCGTTCAATCAATGTCTCGCCCAGCTCCTCCTCGCGTCGGCTCACGTCGGCCCTGACCGCTAAGAAGTCGTTCCATCACTGGTGTTGTCATCCTTCGTGGTGATGGCGTCCTGTTCTCCCGGACCATCGTCCTCCCCCTTTACTTCGCTTTCAGAATCCGTAGCCGGGTGAGTCAGCTTGGGCTTCTTGCTAGGAGTGCCAGTGGCCTTCTTAGCTGGCCTCTTCTTGGGTGTAGCGCCGTCCGCTTTCTTGGTACGACCTTTCTTCTGAGTGGCTGCTGGAGTGGCAGGAGCTGGTCTACCGTCGGCGCCGACGACCTGCCCATCTACCAAGTCAAAGCCAGCTGATTTGACGATGGAGCGGAACCTCTTCTGGCTGCAGAAAAGGTCATGGTCAGCAGAGCGCAACGATGGAGGACCTGAGTCGAGTATGACTGGGAAGCTTACGCGTTGTTGGCGTTGTTGATACCGGCCTCAACAGCGGTAGCGTGGTAGTCGGGCTTCGGCATCTCAGTGTTCTTGAGGACCGTCATCACGTAGACCAGCTTGTCAGCGTCAGTTGGAGTGGCCATGATGTAAGCTGAAATAGTATTGTTGTTGAGGGTTCGATTTGGGATGAAGATTGTGGTCCTTAAGTGCGACTCCTTTTTGTCTTCGGGGATAGTCAAACTGGGACCTAGAGAAGGAAGCGAAAGAGAGAGGCTGAAGTTAGAAAACGAAGAGTAAATTGTAAGTGAATTTTGAGCTGACACGTGAGAACAATGAAAGGCATTTAAGGACGAGGTGAAAAGATGTAGGGATTCTTGCCCGAAAAGCTGGTTGACTTCTCTCCCTGCCCTCTTATCTGACATCGTTTGATGGTTCGACTGACTTCACCAGGCCCTCAGAGGACCCTACCGACTCGCTTTTACTTGTTGTTATATCGCTCCAACGTGCATGCTGTCAAGACACTAATTGTACAGATGACCATGTCGACGATCGCCATTCGACCACCCTGTGGCTGTGTCGGGATTTGGTCAGTGGAGACTATCCAATTGCGCTTCATTGATTCTGAGCAGGACGAAAACCCGGTCCGATCGATACATTGCCCGATTTTATCGCCGCAATCAATGGGCTGTATTTGCCGTTGACGTAGTATAGCAATACGCCTGCCTCCTCGATCTGGTGCAGTTCATCGAATTTCTCGGCGACTTCACCAAATACCACGACATGGTCCCCAATCTCCACAGTCTTGTGTGCGATGTAATCACAACGGAGCAGAGCTTGTGGAGAGGTGCTGATGATCGGAGACTGGCGCCCGATCTGGGGTCCGAAGTGTGATGACGCTGGTGCATTCATTTGTTGTTTCACGGCGAATGACGCCAGGGATCCGTCTTCGTCATGAAACGGCGAGGAGGCGTTGCCTCTGCTGAACCTGCGAGCTATGCTACTGGCGCTTGGTGAGCAGTGGAGCAAGTGGACGTTGAAATGGCCGGAACTTTTGATGGCCTCATACGTCGAGGATCGCTTTGTAATGTTGAATGACACGATGGGCGTTGGACGTAGTGTTACTGTATTGAATGAAGATACTGTAGCCCCGCGCCATGCGGCCGGCGCGCCTTCAAGGCTGATAGAGATATCCGTAGACGTGACGATCGCCACCGGGTGAGGCACGTGACGCATTATCTTTCTGACTCCGTCGCTCAAGTGGCTCGCGTGGCTCTGTTCCCCCTGCACCGTCGCTACTCTGTGGCTTGCGGGTGTCACCGTATCAGTCGAGGCGGTATGCTTCGAGCGACCCGTTGTTTTGGGCCGTGCATGAATTTCTGGGCGTCGTATACATGCCGGGTTTCGACCTCCATGAGGAAGCTCCTGCGAAGAATAGAAGCAGCGGGCAGAGCCACGGAAGACTTCAGGATGGCGTAAGTGCCTCCTTTGTTGCTCGATGCAAGGGAATGCCGAACCCAAGTTGGCACAATTTGAAGCTGAAGCTGACGCTGTCCTCCTCGCCAGTCGCGGACCGATAGATGTGAACCAGGCTAGGTTGCCGGAGCCGCATAACAGTGTCATCTGCCCTTTTTGATCAACACGCGCACGTGGAGACAGAGATCAACACGACATGTCCACAGCTTCCAGATTATCACAAGCAAGAGCCAATCCGAATTATGATGATAGTTGACTCAAGTTGATATGTGAATGAATAGGAGCACTGGCGGGAGTTGAATTCGATACTTTAGTCGCCGAAGATGCACCGATCAAAGTCTTGGCTTGTTTGCTTTACTAATTCGATATCAACGAGCTGAATATCACCTGTCCGGGCTTATCAAACACCACTTCTATCCAGGCGAATGAGTTCAACACATCCGCTAATCCACTCCATGAGTCCAGCCCGCACCGCTCACAGCTAGACTGCAACAACGGTTTCAGCCATGCATGATCGGCCGTCCCGAATACCGTGACAGCGCCTACCATCTGAAACCAAAGCAGAAGTTGAGGGGGTCCATTTTCCAAAATGCCCACGCGCACCAAGCACTCTCGATAGGCCCCTGGCAGAAAGGTGTCTTGGATCTGAATGTTAGGCAACTGCAAAAAAGACTGTGCGCAGAATGCGAGCAAGGCAAGCCGAATCGTTTCGTCAAGCGAGAGCGCTGCTAAGCTCCTATGGAGAAGGCGGTACATGATTGAGGTCATGGCTTGCAAGAGAATCCTTTCGGGAAGTTTGTGTTTTGACTTGGCGGCGCGGTTTACCAGGCCACAAAATCTCCTCGTTGCAGCCCAGACCATGGCTAACTCCCCATCAATGCTGTCGAGGAAGGTCTGTGACTGATTTCGATACCCTGTTCCATCACTGTTGTTTGGTTCGAGCGGTGATATCTTTTCTGGGAAGGAGATCAGAGGTTCAGTCAGGGACATCTTCCCAAAGAAAATAGGCCTTGAGTTGGTTTCCAGCGCTAGCGCAATATCGCATCTTGCAAAGCGGTCAGCCTTAGTCAATCAGAGAGTTACGGGGCAAGTCATGGCAATTGCCAACATGCGTACCTGAAAACCTCCATGGCAAGCATCGTCCTATTGCATATGCCTGTTACTCCTCCTCTCAGGTCGGCGATCTTGAGGATACCCTCCACGTGATGCTTGGCAGCTGCATGATCTTTTGTGGTGCGTGCATGGATCGCCAAGGCAATGACCACGGTTATGGTGGAATCCGATATCTTTTCCGTCTCGTTACCTGTCAACAACCTCTCTCGGAGGAGGCGGAGTGTTTTCGAATAATGCGGCGACGAGCAATCACGCACCGGGGACCTCGCGGAACCAGGCATTAACCCGATATAAATGTGGGTGCCTAACGCTGCAGCATGGAGGTAGGCAGCATCATATGCCAAATGCTCGACCATTCCAGAACCGTCCTTGTGGAACACAATGCACGCCTCAAGTGGGACAGTTGCTCGCTTTGCAACGGAGGAGACTAAACGCACCAAAGGTAAGCATCCTGCAATGCAAGCTTAGGTTGAAGTCGAGACTAACTCACATTTCAGAATATCGGTCAGTGCGGCGGGCTCGATCTCGTCGGCTAATTGCGTAAACGACCAATCCGAACCGACTCTCCTAGGTATGACGGAGAAGTGGTCATGAACGGCATTTCGATCCTTGAAGGAGTCCCACACAGGCACGGTTTCCCAGGACTGCGTAGTTCTGCGCTTGCTTGGGCGAGGCTTGTTTTTGTTCTTCCCAAGCATGACATGCCTTCTTATGAGCCTGCGTGTTGCTGGGTCCCCGTTTTGTCCACCAGTCGACAGAATGAAGGGCATCTCTGCTTGAAGTGCGAAGTTGAGTGAGCTGCTGACCCTGAAGACCATCTCTGCCCACTTCGGCCCCAAACTTACTCGAAGTATTTGCGGTAGGCATTGTAGACCCGAAAAAGTCGACGGCCCTTTCCGAAGAATGTCCTTCAAGTCTCTGTGCTGCCAGATAGCTCCGGATGCCTCGGCCCTACGGAGTACACGCCTGCGAATTGCGAAAGGTCAAGGGCGTCTGCCCAAGGCGGGAGGAGATTGTTGACCCTTTTGGGCGAACGATCGAGAGCAGTGCAGAGAATTTGGAAGTCAAGGAAACACGGAGTTGCGGAAATTCTAATTATGCTGTTGCCCTCAACGTTTGATTCGGTGAGGGGCCTTCATGCACAATATTGTTTGCCCGATTCGGGATGGCGCGACGTTCCCGCGACCCTATTGGACGAGACATGCTCTAGGCCACACTAATGCATCGCAAGCCATCGTCAGATGTCACGCACTTGCGGCTCAGATCAGCTTTCGGATTGCCCTGCTCTCCGTGCATGCTCATTGCGGAATGCAATATCAGTGCAGCACGGGGTTTAGTGTCGAGTCCTTCATCTCCGGCCCAGTTAATCACAACTCGGAGCCGGAGCGAGCAACCATGGGACCATCTGAGGGATCAGAGCACATATATGATCGACTCCAAGTGCGTGGCTTGTTGTTCATCCTTACAGTCTCCCTCAGCATCGAACCTCCCAGTACCACAGCCATTCTCAGATCAAAATGCCAGGATCCAGGGACCTGCCACCCCTCACCACCCCGTTCTTCCCTAGGGTTTTCATCAAGAACCAGTTTCGAGCCAAGATTCGATATCCGCCGAAGAGCACAGATCTCTCCGGCCAGGTCGCAATTATTACTGGCAGCAACACGGGTAAGGTTCCACGTCCGCGCTTGTTGGCGACCTGCTGTGGACCCTGTACGGAGTCAGTGGGTGGCTGACCAACATTGACAGGACTTGGGTTGGAAAGTGCTCGCCAACTTCTTTCGATCAAGCTCTCTCACCTGGTCATCGCCGTCCGGTCAGTTCAAAAGGGAAAGGAGGCTGCAGACAGGCTGAAAGCAAGCTTTCCCAAGGCAACTATTGAGGTGTGGGAGCTGGATATGAGCTCATACGACTCAATCCAAGCCTTTGCTCACCGTGCAGAAACTGGACTGTCGCGGCTCGACATTGTCATCCTCAATGCTGGCATCTACAAATTCAAGTTTGCCACAGTTCCCGGCACCAGACACGAGGAGACGATTCAAATCAATTACCTTTCCACCGCACTGCTTGCCGTTCTCCTTCTTCCCGTCCTGCGGCAAAAGTCCCCGTCAGGCAGAACAGGCCGAATGACAATTGTCAACTCGGCGCTCGCTTTCACAGCGAAGTTCAAGAACAGGGACAAGACACCCCTGCTGCCGTCATTCGATGACCAGCGAAACTTTGACGGGGGTGACTACTACGGCGTCTCCAAACTCCTGGGCCAGATGTTCCTTTGGAAGCTTATGGACTATGTGTCGGGAGAGGACGTCATCGTCAATATGGTGGACCCCGGTGCGATCGGCGGTACCAAGCTCGGACGTGAAGTGCCAGGCCCTTTGGTGGTGTTTGCAAAGTTATTTGAGCTGGCTATTACAAGGAACTTGCCGGATGGTGCAGCTGCATACATCGACGCCAGCGTGATGAGAGGATCGGAGTCTCATGGGGCTTTTATCATGGGTTGGGAGATCGCACCGTGAGTTAGCACTGCCATTTCTAACCCTTCCCTTTTGCGTCCCGCTGATACATATCTGCACCTAGATTCGCACCATTACTGTACACGCCAGAAGGCAAGCAGCTTACGGACAAGTTGTGGCGGGAGACCATCGATGAGCTCAGCTTTGCCAATCCCCTGGTGATTTTGGAATCGATGAAGAGTCATTGACAATGGTCGGCAGAGTCAGAGGGTGTCTTGATGGGACGGCGCAATCTACCGGCTTTGCGTATAGTTTTCTTCCTCACATAATCCATTGTACTGAGCTTGTGTCTTGCGCAATGTCATGTTCGAATACTGTCTGCACCAGACTCTTTGTAGCTGACTGCGCTGCCACTGGGTGCGATGTGCTGCTCCGTACTGTAAGACGGCGAGAATACCGAATTACCCGGCCGATCTTAACTTGTCCCTTGTGATGAACGTCAGTCTCACTCTCTTAATCTCAACGACATAACTAGATTGCTCGCAACAGTCGTCTATAGCAATCCTCCCTCCAGCGCCGGCAAGCAACAGGCAGTATGCAAGACATCGAAGAAGCCACGATTGTCTTTCGGAAGTCAAACAAGACGGTGAAGTGGTTAGCCAAAGATCGACTCACGCTCCTCCAGCTGGCGGAAAAGTCTGGCTTGACGCCTGATTATGGCTGCCGGTCTGGCGCATGTGGAACGTGTGAGGTGAAGCTCTTGAAAGGCGAGATCGACGGCATCTTGGAGGGCGACAGCGGCGTTCTCATTTGCAGCTCAAGTCCTGCGAGTGTCGAGGTAGAGCTTGACCTGTGACACCGAGGTCGTGAAGACACAGCTTGAGAAGTGCGGTGACCAGGGATGTTGTGCAGAGGGCAGCGGTCAATGGTCCTTTGAGCATTGTTTGCCAGGAATCAGTGCACCGGACGTATCTGTCGCTCTTGCCTAACGACAACGCCGATGATGCGATGATGATGCGAACGCCGGGAGGAAATTGCACGGCGTTCCCGGCGCCTGCCACAACCTCAAAGCTGATTCAAATGGCCTTCATCTCTGCCACATTGTTTCTGCTTCTTTTCACGGCAAAATTATGATACTGGTAACTCATCAACTCGATTCTTGGGCCTCATTGCCTTGAACTCTGTCATCTCCTTGATTCTTGGATGCCCTATGATTATTATCCTAGCTGGCAACGATGCCTCTCTCCAGCCTTCGGCGCCGTACTGTCAACGAGCCTCTGCCACCGCAGCAGGAGCATCGAACACCATCGCCCTACCGAGCACGTTCTACGACCGTTCCTGGCCTTAGTCCACGCAAGAGTCTGCAGTCTGTCTTAGGTTCCGTTCGAAAGAAAAAGTAAGTCTGATGGCATGGGGTAACGATTGGAGTTGACACTGGCGACAGCTCGCCCAGCAAGCCAAACATCCTCGAGGAAGAAGTGTACTTGCCAACCGATCATGTGCAGCCAAAAGCTGGTTGGAAGCGATTTCGAACCCCCAGCCCGCACCCTGCGAAGGGGTCGCTGGCTCCCTCTTCATCGAGACTGACAAAGTCCGAGCCACCCAAAACATTCCTCGAGACTCTGGCCGATGCAATCCGGGCACCTACGTCGTTGTTCTACAAGGAGAAGAGACACAAGTCTTCCGAGGACGATGCCCTTTTGGTGAGCGCTAAGGTCGATTCCCGAGCCGACACACCCTCACCGACCAAGTCATTGAGTTCCAAGAAGTCGGTCAGATTCAAGTCTGGAAAATCAATCATTGACGTTGAGCCGCGAGCTGTTCCCATCGACATTCCGAACTCAACACCTGCTCTGCCTCCGATGCAGCTGGCAACGACTCCTCTGCTCCAATGTTTTGTGAGAGACCACCGAGAGATGATACCTAGCGGGAGGCCGCGAAGCCCACCGGTACTGGGTTCTACAATGAAATTCCAACAAGCTATGGCCGAGGTACAAGCGGGTATCGAGAACAGCCTTCATTCCATTTCTCCTCTTGGCAGCCCGTTGTCAGAATTCGCTTCTCCTCTAGCAGCAGGTGAGCCACTGGAGAATCCATTCGAAGATCCCAAGGAAGAGCTAGTCCTTGCCAGCAACGATAAGGTCGTTGATGTGTCAGAGACAACTTCAGTGGACACTAGAATGGCGACCACCTCTACCAGTTCGATTTCAGAACGCGACAGATACGACTCTTGCGCAGACCAGGCCGGTGAGACCAGTTTCGGCGGTGTGCTTCCTGATTTGCAACGCACTCAGTCTGACAAGGTCACAGAGCTCACTTCAAATATGCCGTCTCTTGACCCTCACGATGCGAATTCAGAGCACCTTCAAGGACCAAACACCTGTCCGAGGCATTCGTCCACCAGGTACCGACTAATTGATGAAAGATGGAAGAGAAAGCCTATTCATGAAGATTTCCATGAGCTCTTCAAGCACTCTGAAGAAATTGACGAGCCGAGCGCTGAACTGATGAACCCTTTCTCTGATGATCATGCCTATCAGCACGAAAATATTTGTGCTGACTCCACTATTGCTCCATCATCCGGCGCCATTGACGGGATGAAGCCTGTCCCATTACCTGTCTCTGCGCTGGATAAAAAGTCGGTAACCAGTCAGGAGAAGAAAGAGAATTGCTTCAAGACAACCTCAGAAGACGTGAGCAAAATCTTGATCGACCCTCGTGGCCGGACACTGATACAATAGCAGGACGCATGGTCACCTACACTTTTCCCGAGAGATCCACTGTGGTCGGCAGACGTTGCCCGTGGACGCAGAACATCGACTTCAGACAAGCATTCGAAGGACATCATGCCATCTTATCTCCCACGAAGAGTTTCGTCGTTCACAGAAGTTGAAAGCGACCTCGAGGTTGGAGGTGATCCACCATCTTGTGCCGAGGTCAGTAACAATGGCAAAACCGCCATGGAGATCGTCTTTATGCTGACTTGATTCAGAGTAGACAGGCAAGCACCTATGACCTCTTGAGCGGGTTGAAGCTGGCTCCTCCACCATTTCCTGGGCGAGCCTTCTCCTCTGAGATTCATACTCCGCCACCGGCCATCGTTGCTTCACCGTTTCCCTCTTGTCGACCGGCGACATGCTCGATCAAGCTTGAAACTGATGAGTATGGACTTTGCCCTTCTGGAGACGCTCGCAGCGTTGAGCTTCAGCTACCACCAGGCCGCCACAGTCGCATGATGGGGCCTTCTTCCGATCCTTGGCTCGATGAGAATGGTCCTTGTCCTTTCGACGTTGTGGTTGACTCCGTCCCTAAAGATGACCACAATAGCTGCAATACTGCATCAGAGAGCAGCGATGAGGTCGAGGCCAAAGGCAGTGCGAAGAGCAATGACGACAACGAGACCAAAGGCAATTCAGAAAAGGTTCCTGGTGTGACGGTGGTTGAGCAGTTGGAAGAAGCAGTGGGAACTCTCAAGCGACGTACGCCACATAAAACCAGCGTCTTCAGACGGACTACGCCTCGTAAAGTTTCCGGTTCTAGGCGGATCACACCTCGCAAGGCCTACGGATCTCTTACAACATCCAGGAAGAACAACATCTCAACCGATACTGCTGAAGCCATGGAGGAAGACGAAGCAATGTGCCAGGGACTTGTCTGAAGGGTGGAAATGACAGTCTCTCTGGGCGCTTTTGCAAGTGTATTGGCATGCAGTGACTTGGAAGATGAATTCTACGACACACATTCTTTTTGGAATGACAGAGCAGCATTGGAATGAAGGAAGCAAGTGGTGGCTCACTGGAAACAGGATAGCGAGAAGTATTGGTAAAGTGCCTCGAAGACAATGTGGGTGCGCGACAGTGTGGCGTGAGATGATGATTAGCTGGCAGTCTATGGAGGTCCTTGCTCATCAGCGGCAGATACACCCATTCTCCTCCCCGCCTCCCTTGCCGCCTTGTGCTTCCTCACACTTCCCTCCATTCCGTAAAGCGTATCCGTCGTCCCACCCGGCACGATCATTTGGAATGTCTCGGTCACAACAGCATAGTCATAGTATCCGCATCTCGCGATCGGCTGCGTCTTGCTCACATCAATCTTCCCATCTTCGGTCAACACCGCGTCATCGATGTGAATGCCCACGACCTTGCCTATGACCACATCCGCGCTCCCCATGGGTGGATTCCCTGGCAGCCTCAGCGTCGTATAATACTCACACTCGAACTTGACGGGACTGGCCTTGACCATGGGCACCATGGTGGGCAAGACGGTGGAATACTCCTTCTCCAGGCCGGCGCGCTCGAACTCGTCGACCCCGTAGGGGACCTGTTCGGCGGTGATGTTGACGGCGTCGCGCAGCGCGTAGGTGGCGAGTTGCCAGCAGAAGACGCCGGTGGCCTCGACGTTGCGGACCGTGTCCTTTTGTTGGCGCGAGGGGGTCTGATTGCTGGAGAACATGATGTCTGTAGAGCATGGCGGGTGAGGGTCAAAGATTAGTATTTTGAATTGCGGGTTGCAGGCTGTGCAGTGCGGAGTGTGTGTGTGTGTGTGTGTGGATTGAGAGAAGGCGGTCGGAGTTTTGAAAGTTGCAGAATAGAGGGATGATTGTTGTGACAGAGAGAGAGAGAGAGAGAGACACACACACACAGAGAGAGAGAGAGAGAGAGAAACACTCACAAGGCGGGTCGAACGTCAGGTTGTTGAACTGCGAAAAGGGCGCTAGATTTGCTTTCCCAATGCTATTGCCGCCGCCATTGCTGTTGGCGTGGGTAGATTGTGATGGCTGATCCGGTGGCGGGTTGATCGTGCTGATCCAGCCTATGGGTCGGGGGATCACGCATGCCTGAGAAGAGGGCGAGAGGAAGAGGAAGACGTCAGTTGTCGATTATGAACGCTCACAGAGTATATCTTGGGTTGGTTTGCTTCTTTTTTCCCCATTCGACTCCCTCGCACAGACTGCTCACTGGAGTGTGCCATACTGTACGGTGCGGGACTCACCTTGAATGGATCGTGAGGCAGATTATGGTCCGTCTTGCCTGGCTCGTAGAACATGGTGGCAGGCGAGTCAATTCGATCAATGTAATGCTCCGTATATATCAATTACGCTCTTTACTGATTTGGGAGTGAGCGGGGAGGTGGCGAGGAAAGAGTTGGTAAGTAGTGACGTACGGATGCAGACGCAGGGACTCTTGAGAAATTTCGCCGCGGTCTATTGTTCGATGGTCTGGTTATAATCTAAAGGCGATATGGAACATCATCTAGCTGTGCATATAGTCAATATGTAATATTTGAGGCGCGGCTCCGATCCTGGAAGTTGGCATCGGCAACTGCACGATGCGACTGATGAGTCTCTCCGCAAAGCGGACCAGGGGGAACAGGGAGTGGGACGGGGAAATGCATTTCTGGAGTAAGCGAGCTACTTGACTCGGAATAGTGGGTTGGTGTTTCCGCGCGACCCTGTCTACAGACTGTACATGGCATGCTGAGCACACGTTTCGGCCGTATACTCTGTTTGCTCTTGTTGTCCTTTCCCCCCCTCTCTCACAGGAATGTGCTTGGATGAGAACAAAGACCCTGCAGAGTGGGATCTACTATGGCATTCTTGTACGACATGTCTATACGTACGTACGTACATATGTAAGACGGCTTGATTAGATCGGGGAGATAAGCTGCGGATGTGGATATAAGCCTGGGAGCCATTACGCTTCCGAGTGCGGACGCTCGTCAGAAGGCTTCTTAGGCACCCATGGCAGCATGTTGGTCTTGTGGTCAGTCAGGCCTTTGGAAGCGTGAGATATTCTCTCGAGTCCAGATCGGGTATCGTTGTTATTGCTCGATCCAATGCCGAGCACGGGCTTGGGCAGTGTGTGTGTGTGAAGAAAAGCACATTGCAATCTTGCTTTTGAAGAGCGTTCATATGGATCTCTGGAGCCCCTCTAGACCATTCTTGCCCTCTCCTCTATTTCTTCACAACCAAAGTGATCATCCTGGAGAGCCCTCCCCGCAAAATGACCTACCTTTCTTTCTCTCTTGCTCACGCTGCCTTTTGGTCTTGCGCGGGGCTTTGATGTTCGCGTTCCGCTCATCAGAATCTTGAGTTTCGGCATCAGACAGGTTGAGACCGAGGTCGCGATGCTCAACCGAGACGGTCCAGCCGTCATTGGGTGTGATCTTGCGGCCAAGCTCCTCTGCGAAAGCCACGCTACGGTGCTTGCCTTGCTCGCACATGATTCCGATGAGGAGCGTTGAACAGACTGGCAAGGATGAGGAGAGTCCTTCCATTGTGTCGGCCGTCTGGATACGCGCGCTGCTGAACTTGGCCATCTTTGCCTCTACAGCTTGAAGCATGACATCGAGCTTCGTTCTCGCGGCTTGATTGCCAAAGATCTCTTTTCGCAAACGCGCAGATATGCCGGTGTGCGTCTTCCGGAGCTTGGCGGGTGGATTCTCGACACCTCGCACGGAAAACATGAGCTGCTCAACAGCCTCGGACCCGGTCGGTTTGAGCGGCCCATTTACGTGACCGAATGAGATGATTGAGAGATGGAAAGGGTTCGAGTTTCCTGCAGCCCGATGCTCTGTGGTGCTGTGGGTTGCTACATCGTCATCCATGTTCTCGATCCTGTCGCTCATGTCGCGCGTTCGTCACAGCGTCAGGTACGACTTGTTGAAAGTGGCAGATTTGGTCCGCGCGCTGTGGATGTCTGCCGACAGCATGTCAGCTGGTATCGTTTCACCGGTTCTTGGGGGAAATGCTCAGTCTGATGGTCTGGTGCGTCGGATGTGCCAAGGGATGTAACGAGAGTTCGAATCTCCAGCCTTGTGCGGGCGAAGAGCCTCGGTAATTCTTGGCAATCACATGACAAGGCTGGCTTCCCTGCTTGCTGACTGATTCTTACGGAATCATTGACTGCGGAACGATTGCCGAAGATTGTTTGTTAATGGTTTGACGTTTTGCTGAGCGATCTGCCTCCGCCGCAGACAACTGCAACGATCTGGGGGAAGACAAGACACCCACACCCCTTCATAAGCTACCAAGATGCTCATTATCCAATGCTGATTCTCCTCTTCGAATAGTGCTGTATCTTCCAGCATATTCGTCCCGCGGCACAAAGGTATAAGTACCGTCATTTTCCTCCTCATGAGGCAAGTCTGGTCTTTCTTGATCACCATCGTAACAGCAACCATCATTGCATACTACAGCAACGTGGCTTCGACAAGGGCATTCTTGCACCAAACAAAGTCACTACTGAGCAACAGTTTACAGCGAACCCAGCTAGCTAAAACCCCAACCACATCAGCATCAACGCCGTCGTTTCTCGGGCTTCCGCTGATCCCCTCCCACTTGATCTCAACAACAACAACAGCAAACATGTCCAGCACACCTCGAGAAATCAAATTCTCCTTCCTCGCCCGCGAGCAATCCGAGGGTGCGGGCGCCGTGGTTCGCCGCTCAATAGGCACCCCCCGGCTCCGACACTTTACGCCCTTTCTCATGCTCGATCACTTCCGAATCCCTCCCGGCGCAGGGTTTCCTGACCACCCTCACCGCGGGCAAGAGACGATCACATACCTCCTCAAGGGCGGCGTCGACCATGAAGACTTTGCAGGCAACAAGGGGACAATAGGTCCCGGCGACTTGCAGTTCATGACAGCAGGCAAGGGCATCATGCACGCTGAAATGCCCGTCCAAACCGAAGACATCAATGTCGGGATGCAACTGTGGGTCGACCTCCCCGAGGAGTTGAAATCCTGCGAACCGCGGTACCGTGATCTCCGCGCGGGCGAGATCCCCATCGCGAAGACCGACGACGGCAAAGTCACAGTCAAGGTGATCTCCGGCAAGTCGCAAGGCGTCGAATCGCTGAAAGACCTCGCCTACACGCCGGTCTGGCTTCTTGACATCGAGATTCAACCCGGCGGCAAAATCACACAGGAGTTGCCGCAGGGGTGGAACGCCTTCGCGTACACCTTGGAAGGAGCTGTCACGTTCTCCAACGGCCCGGACGCCGCAAAGGCAGAGACACTCACACCTTACCATAACGTGGTGTTTGAACAATCCGGTGACGTGGTCACAGCATCCGTGGAGGAAGGCGCTTCCGACCCCGCTCACTTCATCCTGGTGGCGGGCCAACCGTTGGATCAGAACATCGTGCAGTACGGACCGTTTGTAACGACCAGTAAAGAGGCCGTGTACCAGGCTATGATGGACTTCCAGACCGCCAGTAATGGGTTCGAAAGGGCGGCGAACTGGGAGAGTCAAATCGGGAAGAGCATGGGACGAGTGCGATAGGAGACGAACTGGCGAAATGTGAAACGTTCTTTTGCGTCTGGAAATGGGCGACTGGGGTCATTGATAGCCTGATCTGAAAAAGGGAATTTTCGTCTGAGGCTCCATGTCCGGCCAGTCGTCGTGTAATATACTCTCTAGTACGGCATAGCACGGCGCCCGGGGTTCCAAGCACATTCTTAGAAGAGAAATACTTCCCGAAATGAACGGTCTCAATAGCATGCATGGCATTCATTTTCTTTTTCCCGGTCATCGCAATTCGTGACTCTGTCGTGTGCCAGTGTCTACGGCTTTCAATAGCTTTTCCAGACATAAAAATCATGCCTGCCCACGTAGTCCATCGGTTTCTGCCCGCTCCTGTCATGCCCCTGTTGCAAGAACCGGCAACTATGCGCAAAAGGAACAAGGCAGCACAGCGCATCCCATAGTCGCCGCTGACCGGTTCATAGCTTCCAAAGTATCGCCATTGCGGCCGTCCCACTAAGTTGGCCCGTCGCCGAGTTACCCACTACCCGACGCGCTTGCCGTGTCCTGGAGCTTGAAGTGGGGGCATCACATCCAAGACGGATAGACGTCTGTCTACTCGGTCCCAGATTCTAGCCCTATTCCTCCAGGCCATCCTCACCGGCTCCGTCGTCACCGCCCACCGTCCCAGCCATCCCGTCGTCTTCATCCTCGAAAGTATGCAGCGGCACTTCATACAGCCGAATGACCGGCTTGTTAGGATCCTTGACAAGTACGTACTTGTGGTCCTTCGGGCCCGCATTCTCTCCATCCTCCTCATCGGCAGTGTCTGCAAAGTTGCGCACCAGATCGACAATCGTACGCACAATGCCCCATCCGTTGCTGAATCCCAAGTTCATCTGGCTGGCGAATTCGCGGGGTTTGTAGCCCATGACGCCGAGGATGACGTGGTTGGCTGCACTCTTGGGGTTCGCTCGCGACACGAAGCCGAGTTTCATTTGGTCGGCCTTCGCGAGGATGGCCTGCGTCGTCCAACGCGCGAGTTTGCAGCTGTTGTTCTTCATCTCGGTTGCGACGACGGCACCGCGCTGAGAGATCAACTTTGTGCGCCAGTCCAGGGCACCGCCGCTGCCCTGGGCTTTGTGGTCGAATTCGTTGAGGGCCTTGAGCACGAGGAGTTGGTCTTCGCCGGAGATGTTGTTCTTGGTCGCGGCGTCGATTTCCGTACGCACGATCAGGTTGATTTGTTCTTCGTCGTTGTTGAGACTGATGTCGAAGCGGCGGTATTTGTACGCCTTGGAGGCTAGAGGATCAGTTTCATCGGACGCGCTGTAGAAGGGATTTGGGCGGGGGAATTCGATTTTTGAGTTGGGGTTCTCGATCACGACCTGGAGAGCGAAGTTGTGGTTGATCATGGTCGCTTCGTTGGCGAGGTTGGACGGCGTGTTGATGCTGTCTGCTTTCACGCCGGTTTGTTGTTGAGAGGGCGTCGATGAGGTGTCGGCTTCGAGGGGTGCGTCCGCAGCATTCTCGTTCACGGTGACGAGGTCAATTGAGCTGTCGGGGCGCTTGTCTAGGAATATCTTGTCGCCTTGTTTCAAGATCACAATATCCCAGCTGTACACGGAACGGGTGGCGCACATGAGCATGGAGAGGATGTCTGAAGTTGCGAAGATGGTGGCTTCGTTTTTCTCGGCGAGTTCTTGGATGACTGGGTCGGCCGAGGTGGTCACGTTGTAGGCGGCGCGATCGAGGGAAAGGAGCTTTCGCTCCGTGTTCTTCACGGGAGGCTTGTCGAACGATCGGTCGTAGTAATAGAGAAAGCCGTAGTTTTCAACATCCTCGCCGTCCGGAGTCTCGAGGTTCAGCTTGGCAAGTCTGTTAAAGTCGATTTCTTCTTTCATGATCCAGTCGGGCCGGATGTTGACTGAAGAGTCGCGATTCCGCTGCGGTTTATCGTAATCCCTCCATCCGAATCGACGGCCGCGCCCACCTCGACCTCCCCTGTTGTCAAAGTATTGGCCCTGCTGCTGGCCTGTCCTCTGGTTTTGTCCCACTCTTTGGAAGCCTCCTCTGCCGCCACGCTGGGCCTGCCCTCGCTGGCCTCGACCACGGAAGATGGTCACTCCACCCCGGCCGAAACCTCTAGTCTTGGTGGTTGCTCTAGTGTTGTCAACGACGGAGAAGGTTGCTTCATCTTCCGCGGACTGTACGGCGAATAGCGAGGATGTGCCTGCGCCGTAGACCTGTTGGTCTAGAAGAATCAAAGTCAGTCTCATGCTAAGCCCTGAAGTTGAGAGGTCCTGTACCTCTGAAATTTCTGCCATATTGTCTTCCACCTCGATCTCGACCTTCTTTGCCTTCTTGTGTCCAGTCGGCCATGCGGCCGAGTTTATCACTTTTTGAATATGGGGCGTAGGGAACGCCTTCCAAGGTTGTGGACGTTGTGACTTCGGGCCCCCATTCGTCGTTGACGCTCAGGGAGCCGATAGTTTCCGCAAGACTGATTCCAGGCATGTTGGCGATGATTTGGATGGGACAATCACCGACTTGTCAAGCAGGAAACGAACAGTGGCGGCCAGCTGCAATAATCGATTGCGATGCGATACACCAAAAATTAGCAAATGAAATCTTGGCGTCCTCGGGTCGAGCACAGTGAGATGAAGCGCGAATACGGTGGACTATCCAAACTGCCATAAATGCTGCTTCCGTCGGGCTCCCTGAAATCACACCCTCAACTTCGTGCATCCATTCAAGCATCTCAGTCCTGCTGGCTCTTTTGAGCTACTTTTGCGAGCCCAGACAGTGGCCATGGATCGATTTCCGATGAGGCGATCCCTCTCCTAAGCCGAACCACGTATGGTCAAATGCTTCCTCTTGGCTAGTTCCGCAAATTGTGACCATGTCCAGGACCCACACTATTGCGATTGGAGAGCAAAGGGTGAATTGAAGCCTGTAAATTGGAACTGGATATGAGAGCTAAGTCTCGCACATTGGTGGACATGCTTCTCGTGGATAGGTAGGGAGGCTGGGACTCAATCGAGGAGCGAATCAGTAAATCAATCGATAAAGCAGCCATCCACACACAATGCGTTAAGTGCTCAAGGTACTGTAAATAATACGCGACCACAAAATGGCGTGACATGACATAAGGCAACATACATGACCGGTCAGGAAACGACATTCTTGATGCTGCGCTTCGTTTCCGTGCTCATCTCCCTCGCTCGTGCCACACTCCCCGGTATGGAACCCGACCAGTTTTGACCCAACTGCGTGTCTTATGGACTAGACGTAGTACACAGAACACAGTCCAAGTGCCGGTACGTCCGTCTCACCTCACCTCCGCTATCTTCAACTTTCCCAACTCCGAGGGCGTCGTGGCCCTCTTCGCCAACAACTACTCCAGCACGCCCAGGTCTCACTTACAGCCCGCGACTCTGACATTACAGCAGCATACGCTCCGGCTCGTCTCGAACTCCTATCCTATACCAACCGTGCCCCCACCTCAAGGCCACGAACGCCACGAACATCTTGCTCGCCTGCTCGGCTGCCTTTGTTGGATCTCGAACGTCGTGCCTACCACCTCGCCCACCCCTGCCACATACTCGCACCGTGTGATGGGGAGGGTGTTGACGAGCTCGTACGTCGTGTAGAAACGCGGCTCCCTTTCACGGACGATTCTAATAGCGACGTCGGCCTGGTCGGCCAGGCAGGAGAATGACAAGCGGAAGTCGGGGTTGAACGGCGCTGTCAACGTGGGCTCCGCCGTCGGTATCTCCTTCCCGGTTGAGGATCTGGCCCGGGAAACTGTCCAAGGAGGTGCTGGGTGGACGATCATGTACGACAGTCCGGATCCAGTGAGATATTCCTCAACTCTGGGCTTTTGGGAGTGGTGTCCCAGCTTCGTGAGCTCGGATTGTAGCGCGGAGCTGAAGATGAAAGACCTAAAGGGGAGGGTGGGCTTTCGATTCCCACACGACGGCCTTGAACACATTCATCCCCAGTGTGGTTTCGTGGTGGTGAAAGGGTGGGCCGATATAGGGGATGGTGGTGGCGCGGGTCACAATCTTCGCACACTCCCCTGGGACGTACAGGTTGCTTGGATGACTTCGGAGTTTGGCCATTGCTTGGGCAGACGTTCTCGACATAATTGGGAGTTCACGAGGGGCCGGAGCGTGTATTGCGGGTTGCGTAAGAGCTGAGGGATGATGGCGCTGCATTGACGGCCCGAGGCACACGTGAGGACTTGATCCGTTACCGCGCGTGAACATTGGTGTACAAGAAAGCCAAAGCTCCGTATCCGGCCACAGGGCCGTACGACCAACTGCTTAGCTGTGCAGTTTAGCGTAGGCGGCCCACCTCAGGTGAAATGCAGGTCATCAAGACAGCCACCAAGAAGAATCCGAAAACTCGGAGGCTTAGAAGCGCTTCGCTCCAAGCAAGCCGAAAAACGGCTGCGTCACGAGTACATCTCCTCAATTTCTGCTGTGTAGTCCGTGCCCAGCTGGTCGTACGTCTCCGGCTTCGTTGCGAATATGGTAGACAAGGCATCACGCAGCTCAAAATCTTCCATTACAGCACCGAAGCCGTAACATCGGACCTTGCTTCTGATGGAATCAATCATGCCCAATACATCATCTCTTGTTAGAGTGGCATAATTTCGGTGGCCCTTCAGCGATTGCAGAGCCATGATAGGGGTGACCTGCCCACTTGGGATGGCGCTCCCCTTTAACGTCTGGCTCAGATTGAGCAGGTTATTCAGAATCTGCACCGATTCTGCATCGGGCACTTTGTGCTCGTATGTTGGCTGCAGACCGCCATTTTGCGCCGGGACTCGTTCGATATAGCTTGGAGGCGGGCAGCTGGCCATCAACGCATGTCCCGAAAAAAGCGCCTCCTCTTCGGTGTTAGGTGAATCCATTGATCGTCGCACGAGATACTCCTCGTGGTCTCGACATGTCTGTTCGAGCCTGGAATAATTGGTCAGTGTTGTGACGATCTGGAAAATGCCAAACTCAACACTTACTTCAAGATGAAGTCAATACCCAATTGCGGCTCTTTTTCAAAGATTCCAGGCATATCGGGTGTGGCATCCTCTTCCTGTTTGATGGAGAACTCTTGTATGTCTGGTCCTTGCGGCGAGCTTCCGTAGTGTGTCGTTCCAGGCGAGTGGCCCGACATACTCATAGGAGCGCTGCTCAGGTAGCCCTGGGGGGAATACCCGCTTGCTACCGAACCGGGAGGGCGGCCCACCGCTCCATAGCCGGTCGATTTATTTCCAGCTGACTGTGGACTCAAGGTGTTCATCGAGGACGGAGTCAAGGAGTTCTCTTCTCGTTTCGGTTTCATTGCCAGCATAGCTTTGCGGTTCTCCAGTTCGTTTTCGAAAGCAATCCCTCGAGATGCAAGGATTTCTCTCAAAGCCTGGATCTCTCGCTGCTGAGTACCGATGATCAATTTCTGCTGCTGGATGGTCGAATCGCGAGTGTTCTGTTCCATGACATATATTTCTCGGAGGCGTGCAAGCTCCAGTTCCAAGGCCTTAATGTAATTTTCTTTCCGTTCCCGGTGAGTTCTGTTTTCCAATAAGTATCTCCAAACATATTGAGAGCTGGAGCACGTACCTTTGAGCTTGTCGGTTGAGCTCTTGTCGTCGGGTCTGGGCTGGCTTGCTGTCTGGTTTAGGGCCTCTCCTCTTGGCAGGTTGACCATCTGTGAGTGGTTATTGCCAAGTTCCTTGGTCGGGGAAAGGAAGTGCGCACCTCTGGTGATCTTTTTCTGCATTACTCCGAAGCCTTTTAGATAACCCATATTAAGATTGCCACTTGGGCTGCTGTCGTCTCCAGGCATTCCACTGTCTGATATTCGCACACCATTAGCGACCCAAGTGACACAACCCGGCGCGATGCTTTGGTCTTGACCGTTCCAGCAACAGCTAATGCCTTGCCAAGAGACAAGAAGATGTGCGCCCCGCGCCATGACCAGGCTGAAGATGTTGGAGCTGAAAACCTCGGTCTGCGGCTTGAACCGAAACCGTGCGATTCAACAATGTCGGTTACACATGAATGTGCAGGCAAATCAAGCGGGTGTAAGAAAGGTGAGGTAAGACTTACTGTAGACGGCGCCTTGCGCATAGTCTTGACCTGTCCAACCTGAAGGATCCATGTCGGGAGACTGTTGCATGTTGGGGTGCGTAGGGTTTGGGTGCGATGTCAAAATCACAAATAGTCTTCCTCGTGCGAGTGCGCTTCACGATGACGATTATCTCTCGATGTGCAATTTGTCTGAAGGTAGATCCGGGGCCGTAGCGACGTTGACGTCTCGTTCTGATTGGGAACTTTTCCACAAATGAGGCTCGGAAATGGCGGTAGCCGGTCAGAGTCGGTCCAGAATGGAAGGCGCGGATGTGGCTTTCAGAAGAGCCACGCAATCGCCTAGACCGGAGAATAAGACAAAACACTATGGCGGAGAAATCGAGGTGGGTAAATGGACATTAGCATGCCGTTCTGAGACTGATCATGAGACAAGCATGGGGTTGCGCCTCAAGTAAGGTCGACACAAAGGATTGTGGTGACTTTAGAGCTGAAGGGGTGGAGGCGTAGGTAAATGTTTTATGGCGGGACAAGATTGCTGATCGTGGTGGGCAGACTGTGTGACCTATCGTCAGGGATCTCGCGGCCAGGTCGATGACAAGCCAAGTCTACGAGCCGACTGTAGCTGGGGTTGACGCTGGTGAAAGCGACGTGTTCGTGGGGTCTGCGGGACAGAGCGTTGAGAACTGAAACGCAGAATTAACGATAGGCGGAACCGGGAATTTCTCTTCTGTTTTTGTGCGGGTTCTGGGTCCAATTCGAGGCTGGACGCACAGAAGATGGCAACAGGCAGAGAAGGGTTCGAGGAATATTTCCTCCCGTTTTGGCGAAGACGCGGGTAGTGGAAGATGGGAGTTATTCAGGTAGGACAGGGTCGAGGCAAGACGCTGCGAGGTTGAAGCGGCGGCTGCACTATTCCAGCTGTATACAAGTTACGCCAGTGTCCGGTCTTCAGCTGTCTGTGGTGCAGAACGGGAGGGAGCAAGTGCCCGGAGGTTTCTCAGGAGAAGGGATGATGGCTGATTGGCGAGAAGGATTGCGCTGGTTGTCGGAGGATGTTTAGGGAAGTGGTGTAGCGTCGCACAGTTAGGCGACAAGTCACGACGGAGGCGGGTTGTGCGACGCAAAGTAATCGGATGCGCAAGCTGGGGAAGATGAATATGGGCTTCCGTGGATGACTGATATGCTGATCTTGAGGACAAAGACAGGGTACGAATATATGGCAGTGCATGTGGGATGACCTGTTCAGTCAGTATCCGGAGGAAGCTTTGGGAAAGAGCAGATATGATGTCGTGCGTCGCCAACAGATTAGTTGAACCTCTCTCAAATAATGAGGCACAGCCACAATCACAGAATTGCACCGCTCGCTAGCGACTCGCAAATTTGTGAGGGAAGAGTAAAGAATACGAGCGCTGCGATTGTGCCCGCCAGATGCCGAATGCCGAATGAACGAAGCAGAACACAGACGCCACTCAAAGTTGAAGCTGACATGTCTAGACTGCTACGAGTAGGTCCTGTGTAAGTCTCTACATAGGCACTTGTTAGACCGTTCATCCGGACTTCCGCTAGGGTTGAGTTTGCCTCTTTTGCAGGCATAATTACGAAGTACTAATAGGGCTCTTAGGGCGGCCCAACTGAGCGTCCAGCTGTGCACCTCGTGCCTGGAATGCCGGAACGTCGCTTTCCATCAGCCAAAGAGGAGATACACAAACATCTGCACATGAGCAGCGATATTTATCTCCGGCCCAACTTGCCTTGACACACCATTGATTGTCGAATGCGCCGTTCATAATACAAAGAATTCGTGCGATCAATGTTCCGAAGTGCGCCGAAAAGAGAGCCTACAATTGCGTCAAATTTCCCGCCAAACAGAGCCCGAATCAGCCTAGGGTCGCCGACCTGGGGCAGTGACACGCTCGGTATGATGCAAGCCAGGGCCCCTACGAATAGTCCGGAGTTCTCAGTCGGCAGTAAATTAGCCCCTCGGGACGTTGCTGGGCGGGACACATCTGTCAGCCCCAGCCTTGCCAGAACTTCCAGAACAGAATTTGTTTCCGTCAATCCTGCAGCTCTCGGTCTGGGCCTTTGGCGAGTCTAATACCTTAGAAATGCTTTGTACCCAGTCCTGCACGACTACAAAAGCTCTGGAGGCGGGGTCGGCTGAAGCTTTGAAGATTTGCCAGTGAGCAGGAGCGGTGCTGTTAATGAAGCGACCCAGCGGTCTGAGTCAAGTCCTGGGCTTTCCGCCTGCAGGCGATTTTATGAGCCGCGCATGTTCGCCTAGTGATCTGGAAAGAATCTCTTCAGTGTCCCCAATCCGTACTCAAATTCTCGGCTAAGTTGCCTGTCTGACAAATTCTGTCAACACTACATCGTTCTTGGCATTCAGATCAGAATACGGAGTCATTACCTAGACGAGTTTCCAGCGTTTGGATGTTTTCAGTGAAGAGGATCATGCCGTCGTTGGTTTTGGCTCGCTCGAATATCAGGTTTTAGCCTTGATATAATCGTGACTTGTTGAACGTCCCCCCTTAATCTAGAGGAAGGCTTCTTCCATCATCGGCAGGCTTCGCAACCCTCCAGCGGAGCAACTTCACATCCTATCACTTGGTATACCATTAATACCTGCTTGGAGCTCCAGACTTCCTACAACAGCCACCCCTTCAATTTTCTAGGCACATACCGAGCTCGCGCCAGCGTCTGGTGGTCCAACCTCTATTCCGCATAGTTTTCACCCGTTACAGCAGAGTTCCGCACCTCACTTGTGACGCAACATGCCTTTCATTACCGTCGCAAGTGCCACCCTTCCCAGTGTGCCCCTCGACTTTCGAGGGAATCTCCAGCGAATCCTAGAAAGCATACGGCTCGCTAAAGCTCAGGGAGCTAAATTACGTACCGGGCCCGAGGTACGATTTCCGAGTTGTTATGGACCACGACTGTGTGGTGCAGAGCGCCTCATGCCCGCGATCCAGAATGAGAATCGATATAGCTGCGTGCCAACGAAACTGACTTGTAATAGCTGGAGATTCCTGGTTATGGATGTCTCGACCACCACCGTAAGTCGAGCAATTCAATTGCCCTCGGCTATGATACACTATCCGCTGACTCCGACCTTTCAGTTGAGAGTGACACCTTCTTTCACAGCTGGGAGGTAGTCGCAGAGATCCTGAACGATCCTATTTGCAAGGACATGCTTATCGACCTAGGCATGGGCGTGCGACATAGAGTAGGCAACAAGGTTCCGAAGGCTCCGGTCCATGCTAACACCTGCGCCAGAATGTGCGTTACAACTGTCGTATCCTGCTCACATACAAGAAAATCTTCCTCATCCGACCCAAAATGAGCCTTGCCAATGACGGCCTATACCGTGAAGCTCGACACTTTACGGCCTGGGTCAAGGAGAGAACTACTGAAACGTATTACCTTGAAAAGGTCATCAGTGACATCACTGGGCAGAAGACAATACCAATTGGAGATGCCGTTCTCTCTACACTGGACACATCGGTTGGGTAAGTGAAAAATACTTCCAAGCGAACCTACCACGGTATTCCAAGTACTTCGAGTGCTAACGATTGATGTGCCAGGTGTGAAACGTGCGAGGAGCTCTTTACCGTAAGAACCCAACTGGAACTTAGATTGCAATCCCGCATGCACCCTCTCTATTCTACCTGAAGCCGACTAGCACTCGATCATCATGCCGGAACGAGGTCGCTTCAGCTCGACAGAAATGGCAAGGAACCGCTAACCTGTGTACAGCCGTCCAACCCGTCTACGAACATGGGCCTCAACGGGGTAGAGGTCATTGTAAATTCGTAAGTTCTTTACAAAATCATATCCTGTTGCCTGGGATGTCTGTCTTGGTGTTTGCTATATTGTCAAGATCGGATTGCTGACACAACATTTGGGAGGACTACAGCAGCGCTTCCCATGCCGAGTTGAGAAAACTGAACACCCGACTCAGCCTAATCCAGAACTGCACTCGTAAACTGGGAGGAATTTATGTTTATGCTAATGCTACCGGGGTCGGTGAGTGCTGATTTTGCATTGCAACCCGCTGCGGTTACAATGACTCTAATCGACGATAGATGGCGAGGCCAGGATGATGTTTGACGGCTCGTCTATGATTCTGTGCAACGGTCGCGTGCTAAAACAATCCACGCAATTCTCTCTTAAGCCCGTTGAAGTCATTACCGCAACAATCGATCTCGAAGAAGTTCGCAGCTACAGAAGCAGCATTTCTCGGAATGTCCAGGGTGCAGCTCAACCAGAGTACCCACGAATCGAGTGTGACCTATCTCTGTCACGCCCTGCCGACGAGATTTTCTTTTCCCGAACCTTGAAACTATCACGCGAAATCCCTCTCAAGATTCTCAATCCCATGGAAGAGATTTACAGAGCCGAAGCTGTATTCTTATGGCAGTATCTCACTCGGTCCAGCGCTGGTGGGTATTTTCTGGCGCTTTCTGGAGGACTCGATAGCGCTACTGTGGCTCTCTTTGTCTTTGCTATGGCCGACGTTGTGTTACAGTCTATCAACGCTGGGGAGGAGAACACGCTGGCCGATCTACGTCGAATCACCGGCGAAAAGGATCTTACAGTTAGCACACCGCAAGAGATCGTTCAGAGATTGCTTCACACGTGCTTTATGGCAGCGAAACATAGCGGAGACGAAACGAGATCGCGTTCCAAGAGATTGGCGGCCAGCATAGGTGCATATCATTCGGACATCAATATCGACGAGACGGTGACTGCGCACGAGAACATAGTGCACACAGCCCTGAACTTCAAGCCGAGATTCTTAGTGGAAGGGGGTACAGCTGCAGAGAACCTTGCCAGACAAAACATTCAGGCGCGGAACAGAATGGTGATTGCGTACGAGATGGCCCAATTGAGCACCTTAGCTCGGAAGATGCCAAGAGCTGGAACGAGTTTGCTTGTCCTCTCAAGCGCCAATGTCGACGAAGCCTTGAGAGGCTATTTGGTAAGTTCTTCCCGAATCGCCCCCAGAGACCCGTGACACTGGTTGTTGGTGCTCTCTTTATTTTCAAGACCAGATCGCTGATACGACTCGAGAGGACTGCAGACCAAGTACGATTGTTCATCTGGTGATATTGCGCCGTTGGGAAGTATATCTAAATCCGATGCGCGAGCATTTCTGGCATGGGCTCGCGAGAAGTGGAACATGCCACTTATCTCTGAGTTCATCGACGCACGTCCCAGCGCCGAACTCACCCCTCTCTCGGCGGGAGTCCAGGACGATGAATCCGAGAACGAAATGGGCCTTACCTATGATGAACTCAGTACATTCGGAGTACTGCGCAAGGTTGAAAAATTGGGTCCATGGTCCTGTTATTTGAAACTCCTGGTTGAATGGCAGGATCTTGGATACGGGCCGCTCCAGGTCGCCACCAAGGTACAGAGATTCTTCAGATTCTACGCCATGAATCGACATAAGAGCACGGTTCTGACGCCCGCCGTGCACATGAGTGCATACAACCCGGACGATAATCGTCACGATCTCAGACCATTTCTCTATGTCATTGACTGGCCATGGCAATTCAGTAAGATCAGAGAGCACGCCAACGCCCTCGCGAACGCCCTGGGGAACAAGTCGGGGGGCGAGAGCAAATGAATGATTAGAGAATGCATTTTCCCATGCAACTCCCCTTTGATGTTCCTCGCATTGACGCTTCATTGTCGAAATCTCGTATTCCTGCATAGTGCCGATCTTCTGGTCATATCCATGTCCCAGATGAAATGCTACAGTATTCAAGGGGGCCTCGCATGTGTTTTCAAATTCTTGACAATTTTTGCAGGTGCTAATGAATTGGCTCGTATCGCGTGGAGAGCCTCTTGCTCCATCCAACGTGGGAGGTAGCTGAACCAGCTCCATTCGACCATGCAGGATTCCAATAGCTATATACGTAGTAAATGGCCAATGAATAAGGGTCCGTCCAGGTCAATTCCTTGTGTTGGAAAAGCTCGCTTCCTTGCGACGAATGGCGGAGATGATTGGTGATTTGCGTCGGACCATAAAATGACGCACATTTCTCGATTCGCGTGAGATTTTGGAATTCCGAACTATTTGCCCTTGCAAAGCGCCGAGTCACCTACTTGAGCAGGGCTCTGGAACGATGAGTGGACTCGTTGCTACATCAACACTTTCTTTGACGAATCGTGAATAAGCGCCGTCAACCGGGTGACGCAGGTTACCTTTTGCGCTCTCGTTCCCGGATGCGTTCGAATAAAGCCACGCGGGGCAGTCTTTGTGTCGGTTATACGCAGCCATTACCTCTGCTGCTGTCAGATGAACCACGTTGCCACTCACTAAACATGAGCAAGCTCGAGGATTACCACGACAATGGAGTCGGGCGACCACGAGCTCCTGGTCCATATCACAGCGTCGAGTACGGCACGCGATGACAGACGCTACGTCGAAATCGCGAGAGCCGTATTGGATTTCCACCCAGCTATCGTAACCAGAGTATCTGGATCCAAATCGCTTCCTCCACCTTCTCTATATTCAGAGCACAATATCAAAGAGGATGATGGGTCTGCAGTGATCAGGTTGGTACCCATCTGAATTGACGTGGATTAATATTTAATAGCGTCTTACTTGTGGCCCTCAGGAATGATAAGGACGGGCCTGCCTTGATGCAACTCGCATGTGCTCATATGCAAACAAAGTCACTAACTGAAGGACAGAGGCTGGCGGCAAGCTCGACGGAACCTGCCTCGCCCGCGAACTGCTCCCGAATTGACCTCAATTACCGATTCCATCTACGTATCCACTGTGGGAACAGGGCGCCGACGCGCTCACTCCGAAACCATCTGCATATGCAACTCCTTCTTGGCTCCCAACAAGGCGAGCGCGGAAGGAAATTTGTGTACGGATCTGTCTCTGCTCGACCCATCCTTCCCACCAAACCGAAGTCCAAGCGGGAGAGCGGTATTTCTCGCCAATTCCAGCCAGAAAAACAAGAAGTTACGTACAGAGGCGCCTGATGGCCAGTATATGCATCCTGTCCCTCCGGGCAGCTTGGAGCAGCACAACCGAACTGCACCGTGCTCCCCAACGTCTTGTCAGAGTGCTCCGCCTGCCTGCGTAGTGTCTGCCGCAGATGATGCAGAGTCCACTCAGTCTGCGTCGCCTTCGCATATGCTGAACCATGGAGGCCTGGTGAAAAAGCAGAATGAGTCTCAGAAGTCACAGGCTCAATTTGTGGTCGATCTGACCACCCCAGAACGGCGGGCATCCTCTTCTTATCCCACTCCAACCTCTAGCCCAGTGCACTTCAACCAATTCCGGTCACCAACCACACCCGAGGCCACTCGCACGGAGACTCCTGCATCATGTCACAGCAGACCGACTGAAGTGGAAATGGAAGTTCCCGCGCAATGGCCACCGGTGCCGACGGTGGCGACGACACCACCATTTGGAAATCGCATTAAGCAACGGCCTGACATAGTCTGTCCTCTCCCGGAATTCTTGCCGCAGCGAAGCCAGCCGAAATTCACGACACATATAACGGATGATCTGGACAAGTTTACAGTTCAAATGTACCATTTCCGGCCGGCGTATGTGGCGCGAGACGTTAGGGTGCTGGAGCGAGGATACTGGCAATTTTGGGTCAGACTAGCAGAGAAACATCCACGGCCTATACTGAAACTCCTGGGATCGACAGCGAGCCGGAAGCGTGATATGGCCGACACCCGAATGCCCAAGCACGCACTTTGGACTGGAGATCAGTTCGTCAAGGCATGGGAAAATATTGCAAAAACGATCGAACTCGGTAAAGTCGGCTGGAGTACGTGGATTGTCAAAGACTCAGCCGATGATAGTCTGTGGAGGATCAGGGTGTTCACATGGGGAGAAACTCTTGCGCACATCTGGTTCATGCTGTTTTGGCAATCGAACAAGCTCACAGGGATGATGTCGATGGATTGGATAGCAGCCGACGGTCAGGTGGTTGTGCAGATGACCCCGGGGAAGAACCTCCTTGGGTGTTGGGAGAGAAAAGGCACCGACGGAGCACAAGGCGTATGGGGTTTCACACGGGGCCGAAAGTAGCGGCCGGTGGTTTGATGGGTTCTTTGGATACTCGCACATATTTGCTTGACGCTCGCATTGCCATGGGGGTTTTGATATAGCAGATGTACGAGTAGATCAGTCTGGATGCCGGACGGTTGCATGGTTGGCGGGGGGTGGAATGGGGAAGCAGGATCACGTGACACGCCCACGCTGAGTGGGGCAGGACGAGCCGCGGCTTGGCGGGATTTGATTGGCTGGACAAGCCTCATGCAGGACGTTGAGCATCGTTGCTGGTTTTCCACCTGCAACGGAATCTGAACTGGCCATCAAACTCGAAAATCGCATGTGAAAGATTCCAATGCTTCCCTCCATGGCCCTGACCTGACTTCGACACACCCTCATATCACTCCTGCCACCGGCAACGCATATTGTCGATTCACCTGTGGCCGTCTTCTGCACCGCAACCTCTGCTTCCCGGCATCTCTGCCCTATTCCAACAGCTCCTCGGCCCATTCCCGTTCTCGTCAACACTTCCCAACAGAAGTTGGGTCCTGCATCTACACCACCACTGACTCTCGACTTCACCTTCGCTCGAGCCCTTCGCATCAACCCAATGTTCCCGATCGTTTGACGCTCGTCCCGCCTTCCTTCTTCACCGATCTCGCGTCCCTCAGGGCACTCACCTTGTGCAGATCATCTCGCCTCAGCCTCGACCATTCTCCAACCCCCGCCTATTGACCGAACGAAACTCCATTCTTCGCACCACCGTGGCTCAGTTCGTGCTCTAACTACTGCTTGCACTCTACACGTCTAGGCTGCCGTGGCGCAGCCTGGTGGAAGAGGTGGAGGAGGGGCTCAATTGATGTTGGCAACCCAAAGGATGTCGTCCCACGGAGGACCACAAAACTTCCCGTTCGGTTGTATGGCCTACACCTCTCTGACTTTTCTTTATCCTCCCTCTGTCCTGTCTGACGACATGTTTGCTTACACCTCTGCGTCAGATCAACCCGAAAACCTTCATGGCATTGGATTACCCGAGTTCATCACCCCGGGCCCTCCTCCCGGACAACCTCTCCTCAATGCTCACGAGAACCAGGACCTCGACAACTTTCTTCAAGGCTTCGATCAATCTGCCGCCGCCAACAAACCTCTTCCCCATTCTCACTTCAACCTACCAGCCGAGCATGATCAGTTCTTCGATATGCCCCCAATGTTTGTGGGATCAGACACGGCGTTAGGCCAGAGGCCCGACATGGATCCCGTTCAGCTGAACGGGGGTCGTTTCCCCTATGGCCATACCATGCTCGGGCAGGACATGAATACAGTCACACAGGCAAATGCGCTCGTTGGTGGGATGCACGGTGCTCCGTACACCGATGCCGCGTTTCAAAATCCACTATTCGCTCAACTACAATCCGCAGCCTCAATGCAACCGGCGTACACTCAAGGATGGCAGCAAACTTTTCCCGCTCAGAATATGGTAAACATGCCAGCCCAGTCTCGTCTGGGAATGGGCTTTGGCACCGACACGCGCTTTCAGTCGAGTGGCTATGCTGCTATCCACAATCCAATGGACCCGGACCTGCCTCAAGGCCTACAAATGAACAACCCCATTGGGGAATGGCTAGAACCAACCAGTGCAAGCACAACTCAACCTAATACACAGCCAAACACTCAACCGTCTAGTCCTAACTGGTCAAAGAAGAGGAATTTCGATGACTTTGCCCGAGATCAGCAGCCTCGTAATGGGTTTGTCGTCCCTGCTCAACACACTGGGTCTACTCAACCTTCTCCACCTCATTCCAATCCTCGTAGGAAACGCTCCGTTGTCAAGCCCGAGACAAAGGCCACTCTCTCCCAACCGCCGACCCCACTTTCCAGCAGCAAACCACAGACACCCCTTGGAACCGAGACGCCTGATATTCAACGCACCCCGGAACAAGACGAAGATGCCGAGGCTGAGGAAGAAGACGAAGATACCATGGAACAGCCAAGGTCGCCGTCACCAGCGCCGTGGCCAGGCTCCAAACCTCGTCCACCCCGAAACACGAAAGCTCCTCCTCCCAAACCGCCTCGGAAGAAGCCCGCTGGAGCGACGCCGAAGCCCAGAAAAGCCCAAGCCAGCCAGAAAAGCACTTCTACCAGAGTTCCACTTAGCTTGGAACAGAAGAAAGCAAACCATACAAACTCTGAGCAGAGGCGCCGCGACGCCACAGCTCGCTCGTATGCTGAACTCTACGATCTTGTGCCCGAACTGGAAGACTTGGGGAAACAGAGTACCATGAAAAAGCTCGAGGTGGTCGTGGCCAAGGTCAGGCGTACGAAAGTCAGGGTCGAGGAGCTACGAAGGAAGCTCGGAATGGACCCGACAACTGGGAGACAGCTCAGTGGCGGGGCCGGTGGTGGAGGAGCAGGCATGCCACTGTACACTGACGGACCAGGGTGGCGCCAGTGATAAGCAAGTCAGGCCAGTCATCCAACTTCTTCCCGGCGGGCCGTGGACAACAGTACGGTTTTCCATTTTAGCGTGTGAGATGCCACCATCGGATCAAGCCCTCAGGCGCTCAAAGAACCCGGAGATCTTCAGAGTTGAACGACCCCTTGCTCAACCTGTAAAACTACACACAAGCACATACCTTTTACTTTTCTTGCAGAGATACCCCACTCCAACGTCTTGGAGAATTTTATGATGATGGAGATACGACTGGTCCGGGTCGGACAAGCAGCGAATTCAGAAGAGGCGCGTTGAATTGAGGAATCGCAGCGTTCAGCAACACCAGTAAACCACAGCGGAGGCGATGCAGCCAGATATGATACATGGGACGAGGCAAGAAGGAAGTTAAATAGTCCAAGCTCGACAGATGAATTCAGCCAGCTTTCCACTGGGCTAGACTTCCATTTTCAATGCCGCAAGCGCCATAACATACCGCTCATAGTTCCTTACGCTCCCGGATCACTCGAGAGGTACAAGGTACATAGTCGGCGCAGTGCGTGGCTGTACATACCCTGCCGCACCCGAGTCGAGACCGATCAGAGTAGTACAGTCCAGCCTTTGAAGAACTAATGACATGACCTAGCCTCGGGCTATGTATGCCCTCCATTTTTTCCTTTCTTTCTTGGTTTCTCTTTTCCTTCAAGACTGCTTCCCTCCCAACATGGAGTTGATCCGCTTCTACATTGAACAACTCGATGGTCACAATTACTCCATCGTATCTGTTCCCTGGGGTGACGACACGGGGAAGGAAGGGCATTGTAGTAGATAGATCGGTAGTTCGAAGCTCTCCCACGCAACGCATCCTCCTCTTCCTTGGTCCGCCTGTATCGTCTAGCTTTGAGCAGTCCTCCCACCTTGCACCCCGGACCATAAAGGTGATGCCGATCAGCATTGATTTCACATCCGTAGGGTCAAACCTCCCACTTGAACCTGTGGCATCTCTCCCTCAATGTCCTGGCGAGCATGGCTGCATCCTCGCCCTTGTTACGAGCCGGCGTATTCAGGGCGAGCGCCTCCGCGAACTCGACCGCTGTCTTGGCCCAGAACTCTGGTCGCGGGACGCCGTCGCTTTCCGTCTCTTTGTCTTTCTCCCCTGTCACCGGCTTTGATGTGCCATCTGGAGGTCCGGAAGCCGAGGCGGAAGAGGGCGAGGTGGAGATCAAATAAAGGTCAATCGCCAGGTTGAACAACGTCGTGGCAAGCCATTGCAATTCCTCGGCCGGGTAGGTATCATTCGACCGTGCGAAAATGAGTGCATGTTCTGTGAGCATGGCTAGGGTGCTGAGATTCTTCTTCTTGCAGTAGGTTTCAACTGCGGCGATATCTGGCGAGTCGGAAGATGGCCTCTTCGTCTCCTCGGTGGCCCTTGTTTCCAGCTGGTCGAGAACAATTTGTATCATACATCTGATCCATTTCGCTCCTTGTGCGGCATCGTAACTTGGGCAACTTCGCAGGCCGGTGATCAGCTTTGCAAGAATATTTACCGTGGTGGAGGCGGGGAGCACAGGAGGCCCGGACAGGCCGGGTTCCGATTGACAGGGCTTCTCTGTGCTGGCAGAGAGGACCATGTCGGCGAAGATCGAAAATGTCTTTTGTGGTGGATTGAGGGCCATGGTTTGGTCAATTATCTGCTTGAGTGATGGTTCGTCGACAACGGTGGGCCCCTGTTCAGGGCTACCGGTTGTGCTTGACCACTGTATGAAAAGCAGGGCTTCAAAGGCAAGGGGTGCCAACACTATTTGCCTTTGCATCATACCTCCAACATCCTCCTTGGTAGTGTAGTCAGCCGCAGGAGAGTTATGCAATGTGCTTATAAGGCTACGGATTTGCGTGTAGTTGTTGAACACATTTCGATAGAGTGTGAGCTTGATATCCGCTGGCGAAGATGGTGGTGTCTTGCCAGAGTAGGATGTCTTCGGCAGGTCTTCCGTCGTGCTTAACGAGGTTGTAGACCTTGCCTGGACGGTGGATAGAATGGCTTGGATATATTTTGAGTTGATCTCATGGACGAGTTTATCGCGTTGTACTCCTTGCGATACGTTTGTTGGGTATTGGATCTGCCAAAATGTCAGTCTGGAAGGTGAGCGAAAGTGAGAAAAGGACGTACCAGGCATGAATAGTGCAACAAGTCGATCAGATACCTCGCCGGCCAGGTCTTCAAATACTGCACGGCTGTGTTGTAACTTGTTTTCTCGAACCATCTACCCTCCTTGAGCAGGAGTTCGGTGCCTTGTCGTTGACCGTTCTGGTACTTTTGTGTCGCCAACGCAGCTGATCAATATTAGCGGATGAATCAGGAAGCGGTTTCTAGCATTTACCGGACTTGAAGATCCCACATAGACGGGACAGAAGCTCCTCATTGACGGCGCCCGGTTCGGAAACCGCCGAGATCAGGAGTCGTGCTGTACACCTGCGCAGTCAGACAAGCCGAGACGGTGACCAACCTGAATTACCTGAGTAGTGGGAACGCATCGATCTCGGGAGGTAAATTGTTGTTGTATTTGTCCAGAATTCGCTGGAGTAACAAGGCACCTTGGGTTCTGTTGCCGTACTGTAAGGCTTCCGAGGCCGCAGCGAACAGCAACCGATTTCGGCCGTCATGCAGTGTAGCCAAAGATGCGAGTGCCGACCGTGCTGATGAGCCGTTAACCAGAGGGTCGATACCAATTGTGTTGGAAGCTGTACCTTCATCTTCGTTGCCTTGCCGAAGCGCAAGGGTGTACCGCAAATACCGGGACAGAGCTTGCAGTTTCCGAGCCGAGGACATCGCTTCCAATACCTCCCGGGCAGCATCAAGATTGCCAAGGTCGATGTAGCACTTGGCTATCTTCCTGGCACTGATCAGCTGACGTCCTTGGATTCGAGCATGCAGGGCTGCTACCTTTCGAGTTTGCCGATATTGTGGTCTCCTGCATTGCTGAACAGTGGATGCAGTGCAAGTTGACACCATAGAATCGTACGCTCTCTCAGGTCATGGTGAAAAGTATGCTCAATCTGTTTCCAAAATAGCTGCGCCAATGTTAGCAAATGTCTAGAGCAAGCAACTAGTACCTACCACTAGTACACCATGTGTAGCTTCTGCACTGAGGACGTTCCCCCAGGCTTGGTGTACCTTGCTGAACGATTCTTGGAAGTCAGACAGCTTGAGCTGAACGTCATCCATGCCTTCGGAAGTCATGAGCCAGATCAATGTGATAATGGTGCTCTCTGTCCATTCTTCTTCACCATTTGGTGCCAGTCTTGTCACAATGTAGGCCTCCAAAACACTGAATGCGCTGACCACACTAGTACCCTTCAGTTGAAGCATCAAAGACGATTTTGTCCTGGACTGCCATACCTTAGTCTCTTCAAATGGTGTACATAATGTAGTATCCTGCTACATCAGAGCATGATTTTTTTCCCCGAGGAGTATGGCACTCACAACTTGTGATTGGAGGGTATCAAATGAACAGATCGGACAACCTTCATCAGCTCTTTGAACAGTTAGGGATATGCAGCAGGGATGGTGCGTAAAGGATCACGCATACCGAAATAAAATGCGGTTGCATTTGTTGTTGGGTCTTTCACGTACTGCTCCAACTGGAGCAGGATCACAGCAAGCTTCTGCGGAAATTCCTGTGTCTATCAGCTCCTCTGTCGCCGTGCAAGCCGAGGTGCTCATGCTCACTTCACAAAGTGTTTTCAGAGCCTCGATGGCTCCCTCCTGATCTTCCGGAGTGTCACTTGCTAGCAGTGCTCGGACTGCAGGATACGTGAGTACGGCATCTACACATGCCGACAGTGTTCTCCTTACCATGAGTGTGCATGAGAGAGAGTTTGAGCTCCACAATGTCCGATTCACTCATCTGGGTTGAATGTTCGAGCAATATCTGACAACCTCTTCTGAGCCACTTCGCTGCTGAGCTGGCTTGTTTCTGGTTGAGTTGATCATGGCCGATCTCGTAGCATAGGTCGATGAGTTCTCCAACTCGGTCAGGTGCCAGATTGTGCTGAAGTGGCTGCAGTTGGTTGACATAGAAATGCTCGGCCAGGTCCAGACGGTTCTGTCTCCATACCTGTCACCTATTAGTATGGGTTGTGAAACAGACCCAGGGACCCCACTAATGCGATCCGCAACAGAAGATATTGTGCTCGGAAGCTCTCAGTGGAACCACCGACATTGAGATCATCATGGTCGGCACTCTTTGAAAGCTGCTCTTCCTTTGAGGCCAACTGTTCGATGACCTCTGAGGCGATATCCGGGAGCCCAGCATCTAGGAGTCACGGTCAGTGGAGGGCAATGCCAGCAGATGCAGGTCGTACCGAGACAGCTTTTACTAGCCTTGATAGCAAGCCTGAAGAGTCGAGGATGGCCTGTGAGGTGTAAGTGAGGACGGTTTCGGGATCCCGGAACGCGGAACTGCACTCTTTCGCTTGATGCTTCCTGCACTTTCAAGCAAGAAATAGGAAAACGCTCTTACTGCAGCGAGTGTCAGAAGACCACTGTGTTTTTGAATCATGCATCCCACCTTTCGCAAGACTTATGCGCGTGCACCGGCTATCGTCGCTGCTGTCCAAATTGCAACACTTGTTCCAGAGCGCAACGCCCTTGCGGTCGAACTCAATGCGGAGCTCGGGAGACAGGTCTTTGCGCTGTAAAGGGAGGACGGCGAAGTAAGAAGAGAAATCGGGAAGATCTTGGGCGGCGAGGTTAGCTTTGCTGTTGAGGACATGTTCCAGGTGGATTGCGAAGTCTGTTTAACTGTTAGTGAACCCAGGTGAGCATGAGGGTCAGCTCAAGTCGAGCCTACCGAGAATGGACTGCGCCCGTCCTGCCAACTCTTGTGATAACATTGGTCCGGCAGGTACTACATTGATCAACTTGAGGAAGAGAACCACCAAGTGAGTGCTGTAATGAATTGAAGACTGTCTGCACGTGACTGGGAAAGTGGTCCTCTCAATGAACGGCGGTTAGAGGCGATAACGAATGAGAAAGCACAGGTTTAGGGGAACCAGATCCAACATTGAATGTCTTCATATTTTCATCATCTTGTTGGACAGTACACTACAAAAGCCGTGCCCACGTTTTAGCGTTGAGCAGGGTTCATAGGTAGAAAGTTACCGACAATCAACGAGGGTCTGATGCGACGTCAGTAACCACAACGGCTTGGTTGGGTACACTTACATATTGTGATTGTCTCGCCTGATGGTGAAAGAGAAGCAGCAATGAATGGGTTCAGCATCTGCACCCGCCGTTGGGCTGCGCAGCGTACAGCTCGTGAGCATGGCTTTCTGCTGCTGATCGAAGCAGATAGCACAGAACTTCTCCCAGTAACTGACAAGCTGATCTTCGACGATGATCTCATGTATAGCAAGCTTGCCCTGCAGCTGTTAACAGAAATCCGGACCCTCATACGTCTTGCCACTCACATCACGCAGAGATTCGATAGGCGCTTGAATCAACTCGGCCATCTCCTTGTTGCCTCTAAAGATCTCGCCCGTCCTCCTCCAGCAACAGGCAGGTATTGCCATGCTGGCAAATATTCGATCATACTCCATCAAGCTCCTCTCGAACCACATCTCAACCAGCACCAGCTCAATATCTGTCAAGCTCTGCATTCTTTCTCTAAACTTGGGGCGAAACTGATCAAGCTGCATCAGGATTTTGTGACGAGAATGCGGCTTCATATGCTTCTCCATGTACTTATTGAGTCGTGCATAGCCGTTCACGTAATTGAACGGTCGCAGCATTCCTGCGTCATACTTCGCCTTCAGCAGCTTCTGCATGCGCTCTTCCGGTGGTTCTTGCCCGGTCGGATCTGCTGCCATCATGTAGTACTTCTCGCGCGCTTTGTCGGAAACTGGCATTACGCTCGGTGGCCTCGATATCATCGCAGCGTGGAGTGCATTGGTCTGGTGGGTCGACAGATTATGGTTGACCTGGTCCGGGGGAGGTAAAGTGTCGACACCTGTATGCGGGAAGGAAGATGCGGCCATGGAATTCATGAAGGAGGGGTCATTGAAGGGGCCTTGGAACTCTTCGTTGGAATACATGCCTGTTTCTTCGAACAGGCTGTTGCTGAGGAAATCGTTCAACAAGTTGAACTCGTCGGTGACCTCGTTGGCGTTGAACATAAAGTTAGGATGGAACGCCTGCATGTCATGAAACCTATGTTGAGGACCGAGCCATGGCTCGCTATAACCGAAGTCTGCGCATCATCAGGGAACCGACTTCTCCAGCTTTGGTGATTGACTTACGAGCGTGAGCATTACCATTGATAGCAGCACTCGGAGCGGTTGTACTCGAGTTGGATACGGTCATGGTGTCATTTGCGGGCGGTCTCAGTCCAGTATTGTCATCTTGCAGCAGGTTGGGAGCAGAGTCGTCTATCAAGGCGGGGCCTGACAAGCTTGGAGCCGGGGGGAAGTCATCCGTTGGCGAAGACTGCTCGTCCGCCCCAGCCATGTCTGGATCGGTCTTGGACTTCTTGTGATAGCCATGTCCTTCTCTTGGTTCGTCATGGCACAGATGCCCAATGTTTCTCTTGATACAGCGTTTGCAAGGTCGGTCCTGAGACACGGCCCCTCCGCAGAGGGTTGTGTTAGCCAAACACCAGGGCAAGATAAGGCGATGCGCTCAGCATCGAGGAGCAGGGGGTCGTACAGAATCGCAAGTCATATGCTGTGTATCCCACCGGCGCAGCAGTTAGCCCATCATCATTCTCGGCAAGCACTCTTTTTTTCGGTTCTCCGGGGTCACATAGGTCACACTGGCTTACCGAACGTCGGCAATAGACGCATGCTAAGAGGTGTCAATTCCAGAGGAGACAGAGCGCATTTGGGGCTGATACTGACCATGATTCACCTTGCGCTTCTTCTTTGGCTGGTCCGTAGGCGGAGAGGCCTGGCTGGAATGGCGGGGCAGGATAGGGGACGTGGCGCCGTTCGCATCTCTTGATAAAGAACTTCGGCTCTCTAAGGACTGGTTCGTGCCATCGCCTGCACTGCCAGACGCATCTGCGAGATCTGACATTGGCCTGCAAGTTGCGAATCGGACGAACGCTTGAAGGATCAGGTCAGGGAACCGCGGGCAGTGCTACGTGTAACCCGATCGCCTGGGTTCATCGCGTGTCCCAAGACGGATTTGCGTCGAGCGCAGCAGAGACATTCAAGGGTAGAGTTCACTCAGGCGACGCAGAGGGTGTGGGTTTGGGGTCAGAGCACCAGAAGCAAGGACCAGAGCCTCGGAAGCCTCACACTCGCCCGCCTGACCGGACCCGAAAGGCTGGAAGGTCGATCAATGAGAACCCCGCAATTTTAGCGACACAGTTCCAGTGCATAGTCAAGGTGTAGGGGTGGAGTCTGCCCCTGGAGCTCGGCGTGCTCGGCTTCTTGCATCAATGGATGATTCCCCAGCACCAGAGCTCCAGGAACGGCAGGCGAGACAGCGAAAGACGTCGACTGCCTCTCAAAGAGCTTTTACACTTCTTCTAGAGGCATACTATTGCCACCGAGTTCCTCCCTGCGCTTTTCCTGCACTTCCCAGTGGAGCTACCTGCGTGCTATGAACCCAACAGCTGTTGTTACAGATATTTCACTGTCCCCCTGCGACTGGGAGACCCACGGCATAGACCTGAGCTCGATGATACTCTGGAATTAGAGAACGCGCCCGGCCACCGACAACGACTAGTATCCAAATCGAAAATAGAACTGCCAGAGCCGAGCGGTTGAATGGTACGGTGAGGTGCGGTGGTGAGGCGGCTAAATGTTGATGCTTGGGCGTATTCTTTTCCTCCCTTTACTGCCACCCGGGGTGCTTTCCTCCTCTCGCTCCCTGGCTCGCTTCTCCCGCTGATCCAGTACCAGACTCAGAACGTCGAAACCAAATTGTGGGTACTCTAGACACATCGCCTTGAACTCGTCTTCGGCTTCGTGACGCAAAACGTGTGATCGAGTTGCCCAGAATGCAGCAACAGGTTTGCGGATTGTAATGTCGTCGGCAGGGGTGTTGCCGTAGACAAATCTTGCGTACGCGATTTCTCCAACTGCTGTGGAGTTGATGCGGTGAATCTTGGAGTGCGCGAGAGTCTTGAGATCGGGCAATCCGAGTTTCTGTGCTAGGGTGTACACCTGAGCATGCTTGAGAAGCTGCGCGCCAGTATTGTCAACGGCGGGTACTGATGGATCGGATTCGAGTCCATCTGGCGCATTCGGCAGACGACGAGGGAAGTATTCGCCGGTATATTGATACTGCAGGAAGCATCCTACGGCGTCCAATGACTCGTCAGGCAGCTCAATCCTGAGCTCGTCGTCGGGGATCTGAGAGAGTCTCTGATCGAACCAGGGTGACTGCTGGAGAATAGCTTTGTGGGCGGTCAAGGTGGTCTCATCGTCACCGGACCCGACAACCAGTTGGACAGTTGGTGACTTGAGGAACTCGAGGAAGATGGTTTGAGGGTTGGGAGCAGCAATGCCATTTGCAGCGACGTCGCCACCTCCTTCGACTTCCGGGTTGTCATCGTCCGCCTCTTGCGCATCCTCTGCGGTGCCCATCTCAACATCAGCTTCCGCCGAGTCACCAATCTGCACGCTTTCCTCAGGGTCCGCCATGGACATTTGCGACCAGGAGGAGCTCTAGCTTAGCTAGGGGATTGAAGGCACGCAAAGGGCCGCGCATAGCACATTTTTGTAAGACAAATGATGTCAAATAACGCGCGAATGCAACAAATATAGAAACGAACGTGTGCGCCTAATACATTAGAAGGATAAGAGTATCTTGAAGGTGGGTGTACACTATTCAACAGGCCTTGCAAGCGGAGGTGCGAGGTACAGACTGCGGAGTTGCTCAGCACGACACCATCACGTGTGGCTGCAGCAACAAAAAGGTGCGCCGCGCCTTGTACTCCTAACACCTCTCGCCGAGCTGTACGAGGTAGTCCTTCGCTCACATGTCCTGCACGATGTTGACTATGTAAGTCAGAGAAGCTTTCTTCGGTAACGAGGTATACCTCACAATTATGTTTCATACTGTTACCACGAAATGATGAAAAAAGAGCTTGTCCATGCTTAGTTGTTACAGGTGAACTAAGTTTGGTTTCTCTGGGCAGCAAAGACGTCCGCGTAAGATGTCGCAGTTGGACTTTCCATATCGCTTTGCCTTGCAGGCCGAAGTTTGTGTGTGGAGTGAGGAAGTTGCATGAGTGATCAGGACTCTTTTCCATGGGGATAAGGTCACAAGCAATAAACTAGTATTCACCTCTTCGTGCTCGTTCGTGATGCGGCTCACTATTTCAATCGGCATCATCTGCGGACCATCGCGACCAACCTTTGACTTGTTTATCTTCCTCAACCATCTTCATGGCTGATCCTGCTTCAGCCAGCACACCGGCAAAGCACGATTCCGAGGTACCGATCCATATGGCGACCACTCCCAGGCAAGAGCCCCAGCTATTCTTGAACACCGACGAGATGGCTAACTTCATTTCAGCCACGGGGCAATGTGTTGGGATCTTTTCAACCAAGTTAGCAACAGCTCCTCTCTCACAATTCCGGGAAAATTGTTTCTCGCCCCAGATACATCAGTCCATCAGAACGTTAATGGCGACGTGTGACCTTTAGGCCAACAAGATTCTCCAAGTTGGAGCTGAACACGAGGCGTTGGACATCCTCGTGAGTGACTAGTCCCTCGGCCGTCAGTGAACGTTCTGACCTTCAACAGTACTACCTCGAGATCCAGGAGCTTACTCCCACTCTACGCATACTTGTCAACACAACCCTTGCTATCGCCGACCCCGCGCCAGATAGTTGGCAGAAGACGGAGTGGATTGGCGAAGCCAAAATCGTCCTGAGGAACGTTAGGGATTTCTCGGAGGACAACGGCGGCGGCCTCAGGCTGTCCCTCGAAAGGAGGATCAGAACCGCCGAAATGGTACTCAGAACACAACACGGATACGGGGAGGAGGAGGAGGAGGAGGAGGAGGAGGAGGAGGAGGAGGAGGAGGAGGAGGAGGAGGCTAAAGACGAAGGCTGGGAAACAAGAGCCATCGCCTTGGAGAATAAGTCACCCTCGATTAGAGACGGTTGAGACTGCTCTATCTCTAGGCGGCAACTGTCTCGACGCGTTTGAGCTGAGATCCGCAGAGAGGCCTTTGAGAAGACAGCCGGGGTGATAGCAGCGTTGGTATCCCATGGCAAGAATCCTCGTCGGCCTGTTATTGCCCTACATTAGAGTGAGTTGTCGAGCCCAGTGCGCGCGGGGGGCATTTCGAAGCTGAAAACCCACAAGCTCCCACGAGATACCGTATCCACAAATGAATCCCACTATTCTTTGGTCAGGTGCTCAATTCCGTCCTCTCCTTCTGTACAGAATCACTGTCAAACAATGGACTAGGTGTTTTTGGACATAAAGGAACTTATTTCGAAATCGAAAAGACAGAAACAATCGGGCACTAGAGCGGTACAACGGAAACCCATCAGACTGGGTCGAGCAGAACATTCCTTTTGCCAAGGCCTGTTGAGCAGCAGAGAAGGGATACATTTCCCTGATCAGGAAGCGTGAGGGTCGGACGAAGAGACGCACTATCAACTCGCGACGGGGATGTGATGGATGAATAGGAAGAGAACTCGAGGGGCTGACAGATTGGTCCACGTAACGTCGGCTCTGGACGCGGGCTTCAAACAGCGAAATCTGGGGAGTGAAAACCGACACCAGGATCAGCCACCGCGGCGACGAGTATTACTCCTTATAAGTCAGGCCGCAGCTCAATCCGGACTTTTAAAATTGAGGAGGCTTCTGCTCTGGTTTGTATGCTCCTGCGCTCCTGTGTCCCGTCTGCAACACCTCAGATGGCGCGACCAATCTCCGGTACCCCGTGTTTTCGGAATTCGATGTGCCCACAGAAACGGCAAGGCTCACAATGGCGGGGATGCGACCAATGGCGGATCTCATCACAGGAGATCAAGGGAAGCAAAAGGATCGGCAGAACAAGCGAAGATAGACTCCTGACTCATGTGCTGATTGGGAGGCCTGTTCAGCCGTGCATATCTGGCATGGATGAGCCCGAATCAAGGCTGCAGGAACGGCAAATGGAGAATGGCTGGCGCGTTTGTGTATCGCTGCGTGTTCAGTCACTAGCCTGGTTGTGGCAATGGATGGCGTGATCATACACTGGAATGTTGCCATCCTCTGCCCATAGTATTATTGCTGCGTGTAGCTCGCCGACGTCGCATCTTCGCAATCCTCGCCCCTCCGCTCTGACGTGCTCGTTGATTACTCCTATACTCCGTACATGCGCGACGCTCCCATAGGGAGGCTGACAGCGAGATTCAGTCGTGTCGAATTAGCCGCACGGCTCAAGCTGACCGCCCTGCCCACCGCCTTGGCTAATCTGGCGCCTGATACGACGGGGATTGCTAACCAGGTGCATTTGATGAACGTCGTCGTCTCCACATACGCTATCGCCCGCCCCAGCATCCCGAGTTACTTTTACGGTCTGCAGCACCAGAAGTTGCTCGTAACCAGAACCAGCGTTCGCAGCGTTCGCCTCCGCTCTGGGCCCGTCCTCGTTCACCGGCTCGACTTGGTTCGGCTCCGTCCATTCACTTGCCCTTCACTTTTTTTTCTGCCACCTCTCCATTCTTTTCTGAATTTGGCAGCGTCACTTCTGGCTGCAGGAAGTCTCTCCCTCCACGTTCGTTCCGAAAACTGTATATGTAACCTCCGTCCACCTTACTGATTTCAACCGTCTCTCTCCCTTCTTTGATCAGACCAAAAACAGGCTCAACATAGACAGATTCCAATTATTAGCTTGCTACGGTCATGGGCTCCTACAATCCCTTCCCCCAGTCTCCCCCAGTGTCGCCTCCTAATGGCTTCCAAGGCGCCGACGGGTTCTCAACCCCTCTGTTCCCTTCAAAGCCCAACATTCTCTTCATCATGGCAGACCAACTCGCGGCTCCTCTGTTGAAGATGCACAATCCCAAGTCTCAAATCAAAACGCCAAACCTGGATGAACTGGCCGAACGCTCTGTCGTCTTCGACTCGGCATATTGCAATTCACCGCTATGTGCGCCATCCCGCATGTGTCTGATCAGTGGCCAGCTTCCCTCGAAGATCGGCTCTTACGACAATGCTTGCTCAATTCCATCCGAGACGCCGACATACGCGCACTACCTACGTGCCGCTGGCTATGAAACCACTCTGGCGGGCAAGATGCACTTTATTGGAGATCAATTGCACGGCTATGAGAACCGGCTGACCGCGGACATCTACCCCGGTGATTTCGGGTGGGCGGTGAACTGGGACGACCCCGGTCGACGGCTGGAGTGGTATCACAACAGCAGCTCTATCTTGCAAGCCGGGCCTTGCGTGAGGACCAATCAACTGGACTACGACGAGGAAGTCTTGTACAAGTCAAAGCAGTACCTCTACGACTATGCACGAGCACCATCAGGGAAACGGCCGTTCGCCCTGACGGTTTCCTTCACACATCCTCATGACCCCTACGCGATTGAGGACAAGTACTGGGACATGTATGAAGGTGTCGACATCGACTTGCCTACTGTGCAGATCAAAGAAGAAGACCAAGATCCCCATAGCAGACGTCTCTTGCATGTCTGTGAAATTGAGGGGCATGACTTCTCTGACGAGCAGATCAAGCGTGCTCGTCGAGCGTACTACGGCGCTGTCAGCTACGTTGACGACTGCATCGGCCAATTACTTGATGTACTGAAGAAATGCGGCATGGACGACAATACCGGTAAGCCATCTTCCCCACGCCTTCTTGATAGACTAACTGACGCCACCAGTGGTCATGTTTTCCGGCGACCACGGGGATATGCTGGGCGAGAGAGGCCTCTGGTACAAGATGTCGTACTTTGAGAATTCCGTTCGCGTGCCAATGCTTATCAGCCACCCCAGGCAATTCCGGCCACATCGCGTCTCTCAGAATGTGTCTACCCTAGATCTTATGCCCACGCTGGTGGAGTTGATCGGATCGAAGCTCGTTCCCGGCCTGCCAATGGACGGGTTGTCCTTGATGCCTCATCTCTATGGCGGAGACGGCGGCCATGATACGGTCTTTGCCGAATATATGGGCGAGGGAACCGTGGCCCCCCTGATGATGATCCGACGGGGCGATTGGAAGTACATTACATGCCCAGCTGATCCGCCTCAGTTGTTTAACTTGCGGAAGGACCCGCTTGAACGGTCCAATCTCGCGAATAGTGAAGATCCGGAGATTCAAGCTGTATTCAAGGCTTTCGAACAAGAAGCGAACAAAAAATGGGACTTCAGGAAGATCACAGACGATGTTCTTACGTGTCAGCGTCAACGTCGCTTAGTCTGGTCCGCCTTGACCCAGGGACGCTTCGAGAGCTGGGACTGGAATCCAATCGACGATGGCCGCGTCAAGTACATTCGTTCTCAAACCCCTCTGGACGAACTCGAGCGGAAGGCTCGGTATCCTATGCATACCAACGTCCCCGCTAAGATCGCAGTCAACAACAAGGCCGAAGTCGTGTGTCTCCAACCAAAAAGACTGACAGAGATTGCCAGTGAACAAGTTCACTATCGCTAAGGGCAGCGTACGGAAATCTACACCGAGACATTTTTTTTTGACCACGTGGCGTTCTTGGATACAACGGTCATTGCTCTAAAGGTAGTTTGTTCGTGAGCGCGGCGCCACGGAGTTAGCACTTGGCTCTACTTGGGATTCTCCATTTCAATGCACGCGGGTCTCGTCGGTGTTTGGCGCGGTCGTCTTACATGTTGACCTAAGGGACAACTGGAGTCTTCTTGAGGGCGCGCACGGAGTACTTTCACGCTGGAGGAACCGTGGCCGGGTCGGCATGAGAATTTTTGACGACTTGTGGCGTTTCCACCCGCCGACACATTGCGCGCTCATCACAACTGCTGCTCTCTGGGTAAGGGCACGGAGGCGGTCAGCTTGAATGAGGTTGAGTATCTAGCTAAGTATAAAGAAAACCCCAAAAACATCGGAAATCAATTGACCGAAGAACGCTCCATTGCCACAACCATTGTCGAAGTCTGCTCTTGCCCGACGCGTTTGCCCGCTACCGCTGGTATCTGTTTCTGTGATCGTTCTTTTCCCGCGTCCACCCCGCTTGACCCACGACCATTTCTCCCGGGTTGGGCTAACTCCTTTGCTTCTGGTTCTAATTCTACTTCTTCCTAGTTGTCTATTCCTGATGGGGCGCCCCTTCTATGCAAGGCAGCGCCTTGCATGACTCTGCGTCTCTTGCATGTCCTCTAGCTGCATATATTCGAAGAAGGTAGTCGCGGCACAAAAAGCGACAGGGATCAGGGATGACAGCTAAGACACTCACCCTTGACATCACGGTCAACTGGCCTGACTCCTTCCAGATCACGGTCGAGCGATCACGGTCGAAAAAGAGTCAACCAATACGAAGTCCAAGTTCCTTCTGCTCACCTTGTGGTCGGACTCAACGTCCCCCGGACAGCTCAAGTGCACTCCACCGTCTTTATGGCAAACAAAACATCGCTCGACCAATCGCCCATGGAACACATGCATGGGCGTCGACATTCCTGGCTCGATCAATCTCGGTCACTCGGCGTCTCCTGCCACAGAACTTCATTGCGGCGGCGGAACCATTACCATGCGCACGGCAAAGCACATTAAGTACGCGAGTTGTGGAAGGAGGCTTCTCCACAGGCATATGTGACCACTCCCAAGGACATGGGCACGGCCTCGCGAGGATCGGCAGTTTCCAGCTTGAGCGTCATGGAGAGTCCCGTCGATGTTACAGCATCCGTGGCCGCATGATAAGCACCGAGCTTCCTCGACGGCATCGAGCATACAAACACTCGGCGCTAATATGAACAAGGTTACAAAACACTGGCAGACTAACGAGGCTGGTGCCAATGGAAGATCCAATCAAGAGGCCCACATACGCTATCTCGAATCAGGGCATAGAATCCATGTGGGCCTAGGACACGAGACTAACTGGAGAGGAACTGACGGACGTGCTAAAATCGGTCGGGTCGTTATCAGAATGACCATAGTGGTGCCGTCAGGTCGAGGAACGTCGCCCAGTCAGGCGCTTCGGAATCCTCGGCTGCGATGCGTTGGTCCTACCACCGCCCGTCTGAGAGTAACAGAAGAGGTGCATCAGCAACGAAGCAAGGAATACCGACAGACATGAGAACCCGGCTGGACTGGCACGTAGCATGTCCGCAAACTGACAGCACCAGACGTGCATGCAAGCCCAAGATTGCCTCCACCCCGAGAACTACCTTCGAAGGCCAGAAGCCAGAAGCCAGAGGCCGGAGCATTGAACGGTCATCTGATCAGTTTCCGCCTCCTCGTCCACCACTCCCGTTTCAGCTGTTGCCTGCACCTTTCCGGAGTCTCCGTCCTTCATCAATTCTTGTACCCGCCGATATGCACTGACTAACGGAAACTTCACTATCAGCAGACAGCGAACATCAGCAGAGGCAAAGCCTGCATGAGACGACTGCAGATACTAACGACACGGGCCCAACACCCAATCGCCGGTTCGATTTCTGCCAGGTCGTATGAAAGACCATATCCCTGTCGTCCAGCATCCAGGCTTTCGAGAGCATGGAGTAAGAGATTCTGACTTCCTCGGGTAAGGAGTCCTCACACGACGGTTGTCGTACACGTACAGTGCTGATCGACTACAGTTGCGGTTGATCAGCACAGCCATGGCCTCTTAGCTGAGTATACACTTGTAACAGAAGTACCATGTGCACAGCCAACATGGGTGTGGTCAATACAAGCCGAACGACGAGAGGGGCACCGCCGAGATTCGGGGGATACCATCAGGGCTCGAGAACTGGCAAGGCTCACTCCCGACTCGCGTCGATCAAAGTGGCAATGCAGCACGAGGCAAGGTCCAGGGCTGGGCTGGGCTGGGCTGGGTTTTCCACACGCAGTGAGTGCAGTGTGTCTTGACCTTATCGGGCAAATGCACACAGACAGACATGAGACAGAACTCAGCAGCTCAAGCCGAGCACAGTACGAGTACCGAGTGCTTGCAGCAGATCCAGATCCGTGAGAGAGAACGGCCCGACTCCCCAATCTTCTCTGCAGAAGATACACCGACAGCCGGAGTGCGAGGAGGACGTCAGCATGACATTTGACAAGACACTTACTTCCCCCGGCCCTGCCCCATGCAAGACTGTGGTACATATGATAACGGGGGAGGCACGCCGACAGCCGGAAATCGAGCGCAAGCCACCCACCGACTCCCACCATTTCCCACACAAACATGTGCACATGATGGCTTTGCCAACGCCGACAACCGACATCCGATACGAACAAGAAAGCGCTAAGGGTTTCTTTCCTCTCCGCTGCTCTCTCTGTCGCGTTAAACGCCGCGGCTCGCTCCGTCAATTCCGGTCCTAATTGCTGCACGATGCCATCACCCTCGTCGTAGGAAGTAGAAGGAGGTGTTTTGACAATTATGACGATGGATGGAAGGGGTCTGTCCGGTGCGGGTAAAGCTAAAGTGAAAATGGTTGACACCGCGCCAAGCTTTCTCAGCGTGTACAGAGTATTTGTGCCGAGTACGAGGTACTTGGATGCATTTCATTGTGTGACTGTGCGCTAGGGGATCTAGAATCTCAATATACGGAGTATCTCCGAGTAGTCCGTACATTGTCCTTTGAACAATAACATGGATTACATATAATGTTAGAAAAGTCATCATCCAGCAGTTAGTCAGTTCAGTTCAGTTCAGTTCAGTTCAAACTACTTTTCAGCCTCTACGAGTCCTTACTGTAGCTACATAGGTATATATCTAGCTAGTGTCAGGATCAAGCAGAGCAGATTCAAGTAAAGACGAGTCCAACATCCGACGCTGACGAATTGGACTGCACTGGATTCTATTGAATTGCTCATCTCTGCTCTTCGCAGCCAGGCATGCTAGATCTCCGAGTCCAACTCCAAGTGATGTGTTGCGTTTATACGCGCATGCGCATGACCCGTCCATCATCACATGCTGGAACGAGAATGATACGCAGGCAGCCACGCAGGCAGACCAGTCGGTAGGGTGCATCGAGCCCTGCTCAGACCGAGATACAGTACAGTAGGAGGGAGACATCACAATGTGTCAGTGCCGACATACAATATACAGTACACGGTACAGGGGCCAAGTACACGCGTGTGTGCGCAGTATAGCCTTCTTCCCTGCTTCCCTGCTTGCCTTTTTCTCATTCCAGAGTGTGGGGGGATCAGGGTCAGGAAAACCAAAGACAGCGAGGGAATAGCATGGCACCTGCATATTCCTAAGCACTTTTCTTTTTGAGACATTTGGTCCTCTGCTCTTGCTTGTTGCTCTTCGTGGCCCTGATATTCTAGCCCTGCTGTGCTTTTGCGCACTCCGCGCGCTGACCTCTCCAACCAACTTCATTCACTTGCCGTCGTCTTTTTTTCACTTTGCGAAATGCAAATCATAGCCCAACCACTTCCGGGCGTTGACCTGCTCGGGCGTCAATCCCGGCCAGCCATACGTCAGTGGGAAGAAGAAGTAAAACCCATAGAGCACGGCGGATAGTACCACTCCCGTGGCGATCCACGTGCCCAGCATGCTCTGCCCCCTGAGTCTCTCGTTGGCAGTTTGGAAATGCTTGCCCGCCTTGTGCGTCGATTTGTTATCTTTCTTTGCGGCGGCACTGGAGGGTGGCACTTCGTCGTCGAGCACGGGGTCGACGTTGAAGATGAATTCGACGAGCGCTCCCGTCACGAGACACGATGCCAGGTGCGCGGGGAGATAATGGTGCAGGAAGAGTTGGCGTCCCATGAGGTAGAAGGGGAAGTAGTGTGCTGCCCAGCAGAGGAAGAAGAAGCCCGTCGAGTTGTACAGTCTTGATCGCGTACCTGCAGTCTTGTTAGTGTGCCGTTGCCGGAAGGACGAAGAGGATGTAATAACACTTACGGCGATCAAGCGCATCGATCCCGCGGCGGAGACTTAACTGATCGGCGCCGAGGATGCCGGCAAAGACGGCGAGGAGGGCACTCGCGATCCAATACCCAATCGGATTGCCGAGGAAGTAAATCTGCTGCTTCGTGCTGTCTTGAGTCCAGAAACTGACTCCCCTGAGCAGGAAGGGCCACTGGTAAGGTTGGGTCGCGTACGGATGGGACGCGGTAAGCGCATTGTTGTGGTAGAACATGGCACGCTGAAGTTCGATGTACTTGCGGTAGAAGGGCAAGGATTTCGTCTTCTTTGCCTCCTTGATCCGTCGGGGCGAGTCCTCGGGGATGGATGGGATATCATCCACATACCAGATGTTGGTAGACTGTTGGGCGTTCTTGTTGCCGTTGATTTCGGCTTGCTTGAAGGCCCATTCCGGCAAGGGGGTGGTGTGCGTCCACATGGCGACTTTGGTCGGGTAATGAATCAATTTGAACTGGCCAGACATGGATCTGAAAGGTGAGCCCTTCTTGCCTTGTTCGAGGCGGATTTCAAACAGGGTGTCGTTGTGGCGCTCTCCCGCGGCGATGTCAAGTGGCACTGTGGTGAATTCTTGATTCGTGGGGTAGTAAGGCGATGCCACGTCGTGGGTGAGAAGGATGGTGTTTGTGACGACGTGGCGGAGTTTGACTACGTCGCCGTTGAGCACGGGCTTGCCGGTCCAGACAGATGGATCAGGGGTGGGCACATTGGGCAAGATCTCCCAGTTGTTGTTTGTGTCGTTGAAGGGGTAGCCTGTGACTTGTTGGCCTTGGCTGGAGATACGGCCATCGTCATAGCGGAGGGGGTACCGGTCTGGATGGCTGTGGAGGTACACTTTCGTGTCCTTGTGGCGGAGGGTGATGTAGTCGTAGTATTGGATGTCGATCGACGCTTGGTGCATGAGGTTGTCACTGAGGGTCTCTTGGAACTCGGGCGTCATGAAGTCATCGCCAGGGCCCGATCTGTTCAGGATGGCGAAGTGGACCTGGAACCAGAACAGGTAGAAGAAGAATGGAATGATGACAAGTCCCACGGCTCGAGCCACAAAGTGCTTGCCGAACGTGAAGAGATCCAAAGCGCCCCCCTTTCGGTTAATGTCGAGCAGATCCCACAGATCGAGCAACACGGCACATCCGATGGTGAAGAAAGTAAATGCGCCGACGTATTTTGTGGAGATGACACAGCTCATGCAGAAGCCGCACAATAGAAGCCATTTCCACCATTTCCTGCCAAACGCATCGTGCCGTTGTTTGTAGAATCGGACGTAGCAGTATATGCTGAGGGAGACGAAGAAGACAAGCGTAGCATCGAGGAGGATCAGGCGAGTCTGTCCAACGTGAGAGTTGTCGAAGAGAACCAATCCGGCGGCCAGAACGCAGGCTGGCAGCGAGTATCCGGACTCCCACATGATCAAGTAAACCACCACGACCGTGAGAGCGCCGAGGAAGGCAGGCAGACCTCTGAATGCCAGGTACGGCACATTGTTTGCAATGTAGGACTCGCCAATGTTGTCAAACAAGAAGTGCCCATCATATCCAACTAGCCATCCAACAAGGGCGAACAGAAGTTTTCCGAAGGGAGGGTGTACGTCGAAAAAGTAGGTGCGTTGCAGGTAGTAAGATGCGAACTACAGCGGTGATTAGCCGAGTATGAACCTGGGTAGATGCATTCTAACCATACCTTTCCAAAATGCACCTCGTCGAAGACGACCTCGTTGGGATGGTTGATGCCGAAGAATCGAGTCGCAAAGGCAAGGATGGTGATTATTCCCAGTCCTAGCTTATAGTCCCAGTCATTTGGCACACTTTTGTTCAGCTCGTCAAGGGCTCTCTTCAGGGCCTCGTCATCTTCTTTGTCCCCATTCGCCACAGGCTTATTTTCCTTCTTGGGACCCCGCTGGCGCAGGGTCGAGTTGGGTGTCGACATCTTCGACGGATCGCGGAAACGAAGGGTTCGATCGCAGCGAGGGTGGATGGAAGCAGAAAGGGCGGGATTAAAGAAAGAAAGAAAAACGCCGATGAGAAACGAAGGCAAGGAGAAGAAAAGGTCAGACGAAATTCAAGACCCTCGAAGTGAATTGAGGCCGGATTGGAATCGTGTCCATAACTTTTCGGCACGAACGCGTCAGAATTGCCATTGAAAGGAGGTGGCCAGTGCGTCAGAGCCTCGTCAGGGCCTTGTGGATAGGGGTCGGCACGTGACCAGAGCCCCCGCCGCTGTAAGGGCACTGCTTGAGCTTTCGCTGGCTATGATACATATCCTCATGTCTGAATGCAAGGATTCAATCCCTGATCGCTTGTCCTATATCTAACGTAACTGTCGCTATCCATAAACCCAATTACCCACAGGTCAGTCATCCAGATCCAGAAGACTCAAGGTCTCCAGCTCCCGATTGACTATTCGCTCGAATTCGTCCTTAGTAATGCCGGCACTCCGGGCTAATCGATACATGCTCTTCATACTCGTGCTGATATGTTGTTTGATTCCAATCTCGGACGTCCCAAATCGTTCGGCGTGTTCTTCTAGGCGAGCCACCGCATCTGAACCTCTCGATGATGGCGAAGACGGCACTGGATGGGTCACTTCGACCGCTCTCTCGTCCGCTTGGTCGGCGTCAATCGCGAGAGAGCCCTGGTACGGAGGCGGGTCTAGCTCTTTGGGCGGTTGAGAGTGCTGCGAAAGCATGTGCTGTAGAGCATTGCCGTTCAGCCGTGGCTCCGAGCTGTCTTCCACGTGTTCGTCTGGGTCGTGATTATCCATCGCCGGCTGAACGCTGCCATACCGTGCGTAGTAGTCTTCCTCTGAAGGCCCGCCTAGCTGGGGCTGGACCGATTCCTTTCGAGCAGGTGTCCTGCCAGGCGTGTGATCGTACATTGCCCAGTAATCATCTTCATCTGCCGGAGGCACCGATAGATTCCTCTGGTTCCTCCCAATCGCTGCTTCGTCTGCTTCGCGCAAAGCCTCGTTCACCAACCGCTCATTAGAGCTCTCGTTTGCTTCAAAGACGGAATCCGACCAAGAGGGGTCTTTCTGCAGCTTTTCGTCAAACGGCAGTAATTCTGCTAGCTTCCACGCATTTCCCTCTTCAGTGCCAGTGCACCACAGATATATTGCCGTGAACGGCCAGTCGATCAATGCTATTTGGGCTCTTAGAGTCTCCTCGTCAAACCGTTTGTACTTGAGCTGATGTGTATCGCCCACCTCAATCTCGCCGGAGACCGGATGTGGCTCAAACACGGCCTCTTCAATCTTGTCTTTCAGGCGTTCGCCTTTGGTAGCATCCCAGCATAATAGCGAGGCCCAACTCTCACGAGAAGAGCCGGATGTGTGTATTTGCAGGCGCTGTCTGAGTATAGGTGACAGGAGGGGTAGCAGTGCCGGTGGAGGTCTGGGAGATGCGAACGAGGCAGGGAGACAAGCGAGGAGTGGAGGGAGCAGTGAGATCGGGTCAGGTGCCGGCACGAGCTCGACCATGGCTGTTTGCAGAGTTTAGTGAGTGTGGGCGTGTGTATGGGTGTGTGGACGACAGAGGAGCAGTGTGTTAACTGTGGCAGTCAGTGTTGGACAAAGGAAAGAAAACACAACATGTGAGAAGGAGCTGAAACTGTGCAGGCAGGATCTACGTTCGGAAAGCATTTGATCGCGTGGTCGGCCGGTCCCCGAGAGCCACGGTAAGCATTCAGGCTATCACGGACTGACTTGTTCGGTTTGGTTCTCGAACGAAAACTGAGGCTGAGGCTGGTTGAACGGTTGCAACTTCACTTTCCATTCGCCCGGCCGAGATTGCATGGGCAGCGTTCCGCCGACGTCACGCGGCCATAGATAATTGGCCGAACGTGATCAGGCTGAAACCCACGTGCAGTAAGGCTGCGCGGTCTTCTCCACCGTGTGTTTTGCTTGCCGTGACATGTGAAGGCTCAGCTCTCTGGTAGAATGCCACGCTTTTCGAGCGCCACCAGAGCTCAAAGTCTTGCCGCAGAACCCCAAACTTGTTCCAAGTGCTTACTACAGTAATGACTGGACATGATGCCTATCTGATCTTGTCTGGCTGTCAAGATACACTCACCTAACCGACCCTCGGGCGATGGCTGCCGCCGCACTGGCCGGCAGCAGCTCTGGTTGACCAGGGACTGCAGGGTCACATTCCCCGCATTATCTCCGACTCCGCATGCCTTCATCTTGAGGCTTGTTCTGGTCGCCACACAGCCATACTGAAAATTGCTAACCTTGCTCGCAGGGAGGACTGTTGAATTGAAGAGGCCGGGCAAGTCTGACCTTAGCAATCTAACGTCTCTGGTCATGGCGTCTCCACTGCCAAAGAACGGGATCCGCTATGATCAACCTCAGTTACCGAGTGTGACTTCCGACACAGAGCACTCAGACGGTGACTCGGATACAGAGCTACCTGTCGAGATCGCCCAAGGGTCAATTCAAGGGGGGCCAAATCGTGCGGAAGCCGAAGCCCGCCTCCGCCTCAAGGTTGACCTTCGTCTATGCAGTATCGCGGGCATACTGTGCTCGCTGAATCTGCTAGACAGTGGGATTATCTCTTCAGCGGCAGTCACGAGCATGCTATCGGATTTGGACCTCTCTGGGGATCGGTATTCTGTGTCGATATTCATCTTCACCGTGGCGTCGGTGTGCTGCCAGCTTCCGGCGACCATTCTATTGCGATTCATCGGGCCGCGCTTGTTCTTCTCCGCAACGACTTGTACGTTCGGCATTATCACCATGTGCACAGCGGCGATCACGAGTTGGCAGCAGATGATAGCATTGAGGGTCCTTCTGGGCATTTCCATGTCCGGAATCTATCCTGGGCTCACCTATCTCATTTCAACATGGTACACGCGGCATGAACAACAAGTGCGATTCGCACTGCTGCAGTCCGGTGAGATCATCATCCTGGCAACGGGGTCGATTGTCAACTTCGGCCTCAACCACCTCGACCATCACCACGGCCTCCGCGGGTGGCAGTGGATGTACCTCGTCCAAGGCGCCGTGACTGTCTCTCTCGGCCTCATCACCTACTTCTGGATGGTCGACTTCCCCGACCGTGCCGAAAACTCCTTCCACTTTCTTACCTCGGACGAGAAGGCCCTTGCGCTCTCCCGCATCAACGACGACCGCCACGATGGCGTAAAACCCGAGCCATTCCGTCTGCGCGCAATCATGATCCACTTTTTGGACCCGAAGCTCTACGCCTTCTGCATCTTGTTCTTCCTCCTGAACCTCGTGTCCACCGCGCTATCGTATTTCCTCCCCATCATCCTTCAATCCGGAATGGGCTTCTCCTCAAACAAAGCAATCCTCCTCTCCTCCCCTCCCTACTACTACTCCGTCATACCCGTCCTGTTGTCCTCGTATATCGGCGACAAATACCGCATCCGCGCCCCTATCATCATCTTCAACGCAGTCTGCCTGATCGTCGGATTCTGCATGCTCGGCTTCCCCACCCAGGTCACGGTGCGATATATCGGCACCTTCCTCGCCACAGGGGCGTACATCTCCAACTGGGCGGCCCTTAACGCCTACCAGGCAAACAACATCGTCGGTCAGTGGAAGCGCGCCACCGTCGCGGCCGCCATCTCCGCGTGTAACGGCCTAGGTGGCATTGCGGGAAGTTATATCGTGCGGCAGGTGGAGGCGCCGCAGTATTTGACAGCCATCTGGGTTAGTATTGGGAGCCACGTGTTGATGATAGGCTTGGTGTGTGCGTGTACGGTGTGGTTTTGGTGCGCGAATCGGAGAGCAAGAGCCAAGCGGCGGTTAATCGAGGGCGTTGTAGACTTTCGGTATACCTACTAGCGTGTGGATGGAACAATTAGAGCATAGAAAACAAGACACATTAGAGTCAATCAAATCAGCACATCAATGCAGCGATAGTGTCATGGTGTTCATCGGTTGATCGTACAGCAATGACCGCGAAGGCGCGGAGTTTTCTGGCATCCTCGTATGAAGACGAGCCTCTCTCTCTCGGCCCCAACAGTCCCTGTCTATTCAGACCCTGTGTCACGTCTTTGGTGTCTCTCGGGGGCAGATTTTCATCACCAGACGCTTAGCGACCCTGAGAGACAGACTCGACGACTTTTCTAAACCATCCAGATGGCCGCCACCTGAGGATGATACAAGTCGGCTCTCTATACGGCGTGACATCGACCCTCCAGATCGAACCTGTCTAGTTCGAAAGTCCCTTGACTCTGGGTTCAGTCACCGCAGCCTCGTATTACGTATCCGTATGCGTATGAGTATCAACTAAACCCAATCAAGCCACGAAATCAACACCACATCTCGGGTCCGTCACCGCGTCTGAGATGCGATAGCAAGAACACAGTCCATAGTACGCGACCTGTCAGTTTCACCGACAGCGCCCTTAACGGATACCTTGCCGCCCCGAAACCTCCCGCCGGATTTCGACTTTCAACCACCCTTCCACCAACACGATGGGTGCCTCAAAGCCCGCAGCGCCAACCGCGAAGCATGCAGACGTCCACGCACACACCCATCCAACCCTCGAACCACGCATCAAGCACATCCCCCAAGCGACGATCCGAAAGAAATGGAAACCGCTCCCCCAGTCATCTCAGGACAAAATCCACTCCATACTCTTGAATCTCAAAACCAAGCGCTCCGGCGCGGGAGGCAACGCGCGCATCCCACCTGTCGGCAGACCGGGCGCGAAACATACAGGTAGGACCGCTGCGGCGGCGGCGTCGAAGACCGCGATAGCAGAAGCTGAATACGAGAAGATCGTGGAGGATGTTGCTTCGAGGTATGTCCGCCGCTACTTTCTTAACTTCGTAACGTCCAAACACCTCCCGCTGCTTTCTGTTCCTGCGACCGACGACTGCCGACTGACGTTGACGCTGGCACCGACGCTGACTCTGATGGTATATAACGATAGACTCCTCTCGCGCCTCCCTCGCATGCCCTTCCCCCCCACGTCGTCATCAGGCAGGAGCAAGGGCGGCACCGCCACCAACGGAACAGACGACTTCGACCTCTCGAGCACCCTCTCCCGGATCTCGGCGCTCCAAGCCCAATTGACATGCAACATGCAGGCTGCGCGGCTTCTGAGCCGGCAGATCAGCAGGGAGAAAGCGGCGCTCAAACTCGACAAGAAGGACCTGAAGACGCTGGAGGACGGACTCCGCGGGAGCAAAGAGGTGAGGAGGCGCAAGGAAAGGGGTCTGCATCCGCTGGCCAGAACGGGCGAGGATGGAGAGATTGAACGAGAAAATGCTGCCATCATAGGGATCGAGACTGCCGGCCCGGCGGAGGATATTAGACCCTTGTCTTTGTCTGTGGGGTTTCCGACAGCGATGACCGCGTCAACAGAGTCGACAGAATCGACACTCGGCTCGGTGGATTCGGCTGATCCAGCGGACCCGGAAATGAACGCCCTGCTAGGACAGTTGCACAGTCATTTACTCAGTATGAGGAACAATACCGCGTCTCTAGTCCCCGTGGTGGATGCGGTCGAGGAGGCGAAAGTGGCGTTGGACAAGTTCGCGGCCAGGAACCTGGACGAGGCGGTGTTGAGGCGGTTATATGCTGGTTGATCGATCCGCTGACACGACACTGACACTGGAACGCTACCCCTACATGGATTGGGTACGACAGACAAGGAACGAGTGGTATATACGCATGACTACATGACTACAGTGGAGTACTGGAATTGCTTCATCATTGCAATGCTTTCTTTGGGCGGATCCGTCGGATACTGTACCATTTCATTGTTCGGGCGAGTCCGGGGTAAAGTATAACGGCCACCCCCCCTCATATGTATGCCACGCACAAGCATATGCACGCGTTATGTCGGGATCCCAGACCGCTATAATGGTCGTATACCCAAGCCAGCCCCCAGCACAGTGGCATCCAAGCCGTTCGACTTCGACAGGCGGTGGCCCGGCGCGAATCGGCGCATGGCGAACCAGAAGAAAAACACCATGATCATCTAGTTACGACGACGGGTTATCTAATCTATGTGCCTCCGAGGCTTTGGATTTGCACGGAGCCGGACAAGGGATACGCATGATGCTTGGTTTGGGGAGGGGGGCCGGGGAGTGTTGGCGGAGTTCGGATCTCGAATCTCACAATTCGAGGGACATATAACGTACCAACGGCACAGCGGTCACGAAATACCACTTCAAGCTCGGGAAATGTTGCAACGGGTCGACGTTCATCCCGAACGCGCCGACCAGGAACGTCAGCGAGAACATGAACGTGTTCCAGCTGAGCCGCCACAGGCTTGCGTTCAGTTCGAGGGACTGTTTCGAGTCCCTGATAGTGACCGACTTGTACGTCTGAGAGAGGATGCCGCAAGGTCAGTAATCAATCGCCAGTAGAGATACTGGAGAGGCACATGCTGGAGAAACACGCTGGACAAACACGCTGGACAAACACGCTGGACAAACACGCTGGACAAACATATACTAAAACACACACTACAGAAACACAAGCCAGAGAGACACAACTGATACGACACATACCAAGTCTATCATATGCTCCAAGGGCTGCAGATAGTCCGTGACAATATGGTCTGCAAGGACCTCGAAGTCGTCCAGCACCGAGATCAGCCAATTAGTCCTACCAGCCGCCGCGGTGCCATTGGGCCCTTCCTCATTGTCATGTTCCCCTTCAGAAAACACGGCAAAATCATCCTGCGCGTCCTCGATGACCTTGGACTAGCGGTTCGCCAGTTTCAACATGTTGTGCAGCCGTTGGGACATGGCCCACACGTGGGGCGCGCGGGACGAATCCGAAGGGTGGGCGTAGATGTGGTCTTCCAAGAGGGCATGAGGCTCGTGGATCAGCGCGATCTGGTCGCGCCACAGCTGGTATAGGCCGTCGAAGACGTGCGACAGGACGGCCTGGAGGCTCGAGATCGAGGTGGGCGGCGGCGGCGGCGGCGGTGGCGGCAGCAGTGGGCTCCGGGCTCAGGCCCAGCAGCACGTTCCCGCTGACGATCTCCCCAGCCTCACCAGACGAGTACTCGCAGATGATGACCGTGTCGCGCGGGGTCGAAGCGAGTCACGCGCGGGCCTGGCAGGGCGGCGGAGAAGGCTCGCTGCATGTAGACGGCGATGCGTTGACGGTAGAGCGAGTCATTGCCGCTGTGGCTCTGGTCCCGGTTATGGTGCTGGTTCTGGTTTTGCGCGCCCGGTTTCTCAGGCGCGACGACCAGGGAGCCGAAATCCAGCCCAAAGGCCGCGCAGATGATGCCTCTGGCCAGATCGAAGGCGGGCCGCCACCGGATGGCCTTGTGTGACGCCCTTCGCAGACCACGGTCGTCTTGCATCCAGTCGCGGAAGCTCCGTTCCCTGACGCGCTTCCCCGGGTGGACTTCCAGCGGACATGGGAAGGTGTCGGCTTGGGTGAATGTCGTTGACTGTGGGTTGGAGAAAACGTCCTTGAGGAACGACCTGGAGACCTCGTCCTCCTCGGCGAGCGGCCTTCGATAGCAAGCGAGAGTCGAGCCTGTCTTTGGTGTCTATCTGTCGAGTATTTTCTTTGTTTCGCTGATCGCACTGATAGCATGGACTCACTCCGCGAAGCCATGGAAGACCTCAGCCCGTGTGCATGGATGTTGACAAAGACATTGTCACGCAACCGGAAGCCCTTGGCTTCTTGGTCATGAGGCTGCCTGGAAAGGGGCCAGAACACGAGTTGAAATCGACCCTTGTCGCCCAGGCCGGCGAGCAGCTGCTGACTCAACACAAGAACGTCACCATCATGCAGGCAGCATGTACAACGATCGTCTGGGCCTTTGGAGATGGGAAACGGGACGAGTAGAGAGATGAGGAAAGGAAATCCAGCCAAGGGTGAAGGTGTGTACAATAGCAGTAGCAGTGGCAGTAGGACGCGTACAATGCTCCCGAGGTCTTAGGCGACTGGCCGTGAACAATCTCTCATAATACATGAAGCCTTTCCCCATGCGAAGGATTCCTCTCAGGGTATCTGTGTGTCCAAGAAGCGTTTTCCAGCTCGAGACGAAGTCTCGCTCAGCCTGTTCGCAGCAGCTAGAGCACTCTTTCCGCCATAGCGTCAGGCCCAAGGCGAGGCGGCAGCAGTGATCTGAGGAAAGCAGCAGATCAACCCCTCCCGTACGCTTTCCTCGGGAATTCATCCCAGATATGCTTCATCTCCCTAACATCCAAACCCTCTTCATTGACCAGATTCCCCACAAACTCCACGTCTTCACCGTACATCAGCCCGTTGAAGTGCCCTTTTATCCACCCTCGGCCATCAAACTCCATTGCTCCATCACAGCCGCGGCCAAACTTCATGAAGCCGTCATCCTGGTCTTCCGACCTCCATCCGAACGAGACGGCCCGGCCGCTAACTATGCACGAGATGTCGTCCACGCAGATCACCCCCTCCTTGGATCCGATGTGGAAACTGCCCCAGAGGTGGCGCGAGCGTTCGTCGACCTGCAGCGTGAGACTGAAAGGCTGGACTGGATGGCGCGGGAAGAAGTAGGTCCCGGAGATGGCGAATTCTTCAGGTGTGGAGGACGATTCTCGCTGCTGATTGAAGTCGATGGAATCGTAAGATGGCGGCGCATCGCCCATGTCGACATCATGCTGGAACGAATACGGGGTGTGGTCATAGGACTGCTGTGAAGGGCTTGATGTGGGACGGTCGCGGTCAGTGCGAGCAAAATGGTCATTGTCCTTGCCTCGTCGCGCAGTCTGTCTGGCTCGTGGCTTGGGGGCCGCCGCCGTGCCTGTGGGTTTCTCGGGAGAAGAGCTTGGAATCGGACGATCCGTTACACTGTAGGCTGAATGACTGCCTCGTCGCGCAGTCTGCTTGGGCGCCTGAGCCCGCGGACGAGACATGGGAAGGGCGCTGGCTGCTGGCTTCCCACTGGAGCTCTTCGCCGCCGTCGCCGCCTTTGGAGGTACAGACTTTGCCACGGCCGTCGCAGGTTTAGGCTTCGAATCACTCGTCTTCGCGCCCTTGGACTTCGGTGTCCCTCCCTTCGACGCCGTCGGTTTCGCCGTATTCGCCTTCGTCTTCGTCTTCGCCGCCGCCCCCATAGCCTCGCGATCAATTGTGATCTTCATCCCATCCATCTCAAGCTCCACTGTCGTCTTGCTCGTGCTCGTGCTCGTGATTTTCTTCGTTTTGCTCCCGACCACCTTCGTGTGGCTCTTGCTCGACACCGCCGCCGCCACCGCCGTCGCTGCAGCAGCACCACCACTCTTCGCTTTCCTCAGCGCACTGGCGTACTGTTTCTTCATCTGTCCCTCCATGGCGACAATCTCCTTCGGCAGCGCCAGTGATTTCGACGCAATGGCATTTGTCAGCCGCACTTTGGCCGTGTTCTTGTCCTTGGAGCGCGGCAGGCCATAGTGGATCAACTGCGCTTCATACCAGTGCGCGACTTGGTCCTTGGGCGCGGACCCGCTCTTGGGGAGGAGTAGGTCTTTCAGGTCCTGGGCGGAGGCGCGTGGGTGGCGCTTGTTGGGGCCGAGGTCGACGAAGAGTGTGTCTCTGTAGATAAAGTCTCCGTTTCGAACTTCGGTAGCGGCCATGGCCATGTTGGGGTTACGAGGACTGCGTGTGCGCGCACTGCGGGTGAGGAAGGACTGTCTTCTCTGGATGAGTTGATCTGTTCGAAGTTCGATGGCTTCTCGCTAACACGCCCTGTTTCCTGAGCAGCAGTGGTGGGGGAACCGGGTTCAACTACATAAATTCGTCGGGATGGATGATATTCCGAAGCTTGATTGCGGGCTTTCACATACATTCATCCAACCGTCACCATCATATTGCTCAGGAGACCTTCCCGCCCCCGGCCGCGCGCTTGACGCCCTCAGTAGCCGCACACTCAATTGCAAATCCGATACACCGAGCAGTCCATCCCGGGCCCCAATAACTCAACTCCATACAATGAGGCGCCTCCAGCACAACCCCTCGCTCGACCCTCGGACTGCTCGTAAACGCCTGCGCAAAGTCCTCGACATTCTCCTTCGTCGTCTTCCAAAGTGCATCGTGCTCCGCCATCCCATACATAACAGGCCATTTCACGTCTTTCGCGTAGTCTAACCAGTAGTCCAGCCACGTGAATGTTCCATCCTCGATTTCACCACGGGACATTGAGTGGTCCAGTCGTGCTGTCAAGGCGAGGACACCTGGAGAAACACGTAGAGCAAGTTCTTCGGGGGTAGCCCCGAACATGGGTGCGTCTTTGTGTTCAAGAGGCCAGTTTATCCGACCTTTGACGGTCATGGTATCCATCATGTGTTTTGCGGCCTCACGCGGCCGGGCATGCACTGTGCCCCAGCCAGACATGACGAGTCCGCCACAAGGGTAGGAATGTTGCTGCTCTCGGGCATATAGCGCTGCTGCGACTATCGAGCCGGGAGAGCCGAGTGAGTGGGCGAGGATGATGATGGCGGTTGCTTCTGACGTCGCGCCGTATTCTTGCCATATTGCGGGCAGGATATACTGGTGGAGGTATTTGCCCTCTTCCTGGAGGAACGTTGACCCTGCTGGGACGGGAGGGAGAGCGGTGCTGTCCTTGTAGCCGGGGCGATCGACGGATACGAATGGAACGCCAAGGGACGCTGCAATAGTCAATGCCGAGTTTGCAGTGTCGTTGGCGAAGTAACTCGAAAAGTAGGTTCCACCGTGCAGACCGACTATCAAAGGCCGATAATGAGGCGTCGTTGATGTGCGGGGTGGAATCGATAGGATCCCGGACGCCTGAGCTCCATTTGACAAAGATAGAGTAAATGACTTCATGTTGCTTGTTCTGAAAGTGATAGTCTCAGGTGCTCACTACTAGCATCTCCTACCATGCTCGTCGCGGCGATACCCAGACGAAGTTTGACAATTACGGATTCTGTGTTTCTCGATTCAGAGAACTCCGTGCTTCCCCCGGCGGGCAATGGCCATGCGGGATGGTTCTGTAGAATCGCCATCCACAATCCTTCGTGCGGGGTGTCGGATAGGAACTCGGCACGTGGGTACGTCGGATGTCCCTCGCGTGCATGGCATCGAGCGTTCTATCTCGAAAGGTTAAGCCCGAGAAGGAACTGAATGGATTGCAGAAAGAGGAGCTTGATGCGATGCCGAGTCCCGCTGCAAGAATCCTTCTGGACCGGGTTGTAAGCTGCTCCGTGCCCTATTCCAGACATGCTTCGAGAAGTGCTGCTCTCACGCTTAGCACTTGCTCCGTCTCACCAGGTCTGCATGCGATCTGGAAAGACATGAGTCAGTGGTCGCTCCGGACAAGGAGCGGTATGGCCCCAAGCCTCCAAAGGGATTCGTCCCAAACACAGACATCTTGAACCTGCATCAATGTTAATCAAATGCAGCCTACGCTCAACTCGTAATTTTGCTCGCTCTAGGGTTGAGAGATAGCTTGTCGCAATTGCCTCAACGAGCAAGCGGTGATGAGAACGGCAGGCATTGTCGGGATGTCGAGTGCAATCGGTTGCCGCTCAAGCAGCCGGTCTGAAAAACAACTAGAATATGACGTGGGACATGCCTGCCGACAGCGAAAAGATTGAAGCTGGACCAGAGTTTGAAGACTTTTCGATTCGTTTCTGCAGGGTAAGCCCGCTGACGCCGCATATACTTCGCTTCAAAGCCTCTCCAGAGCTTGATTGTCCTCTCTGTTCCTTGAACGATCCCTCATGCGGAGAATATGTGTCGAGATGTCCGCCAACCTGCCGTGTAAGACGCTCCCCGCTCGAGATGAAGGATTGAAGTTGTATAGCGATCGTGGTATCTCAATGATTGGCACCCAAGCAGTGGCAAATTTCGACTATTAGCGCTGAATATGTATTCGCAATTCGTTATGGTGCAGTTGGACTGATTACCGACATCCTTGACACATCCCTATGCCTGACCTCCTCACAGTCCACGGGGTCCCGCGTATGGTTTCTCGGGAGCAGTCTTAGTGCTGTACCACATCCTGGTAAACCCTCGAGTCCTCGTTGAGCGCCGATGTAGTCGGAAATTCACCAGGCACGTGCAAGTGACTGATGGTCGTGTGACTGTGCGACCGTTCCGCCGGCCTCAGAGTGTACTCAGTCGGGGCAGTCTTCGCGTTCCTGGGCCCGACAAAGACACCATTGGCGTCAAACAGGGAACCATTCGGCGCTGGATAACCCGTGCTTGTAGGCACAGTCGACAAGGTTCCAGTGTCTGTACTGGAGGAGATGGTATTCGCAACAGCAGAGCTCGGTGCTGTGGTCGATTCACTCATTGCCCGCGGCTCAGTAGGTGCGTCAATTGGTGCAGCGGTTGCGGCAAGAATTGGGGCGGAGGACTCGCCATATTGCGGAATTGCTGTCTCCCGGTCCAGCCTTTGAGCGGCCGTCGGTGTACGGTCGCGGTCCCTCTGTTCCTGTTCCTGTTCCTGCTGATGCTTGTGCCGATTTATCGTGCTTGCTGCCAGTGCGACCCCTGCCGCAGCTCCTCCCCCAGCAGCGATCGGCGCCATCCATTCACCGTACTCACTGGCTCCGTCGTGAGGACCTGGATTCTGGTGGGCTGGAAATATGTTGGGATGATGACCTTGGGTGTACTCGTTGGCCGTGTTCAGCTGAGGAGCCGGTCGCACAGATTGATGCCCTTCCGGTTGCAGATCCGTGTGTTTCTCCAGAGTATTCGCGAAAGGCACTCCACTTCCTGGAAGTCCTCCTGCGGCTGCTATTACATCACGGTCTGGGTCAGAACTTTCTCCACTAGAGGGGGAAAGCGGAGCTTGTAAGCCGCGCTGAACGTTGAGGTCTGATGGAAATCGCCCACCTGGTGCTGGTCGCTGTTGTGGAGGACGCCATCCGGCTTCGGATCTGTTGTCCTCGTCGTCATGCGAAGCCGCTGCGACACCCAGTCCACCAAGTCCGGCAACAGCGGCTGGATCAGGCGGACCAAGCGAATTTCCGCGCACAGACTGTTCACCAGAGAAAGCAACACGATCGGCCTCGTCATCTTCTAGGCCGCCTTCTGAGCTGATGATGCTGGCGGGTTTGAGGCTGTTGCCAGATAGTGACCGGGCATGGGTTCGTCGCACAAACTCGTTGCGTTCCTCCCCTCGCTTTTCGGTAAGCTCTTTGATATCATTGAACCAGGCAAGCATCGTATCGTGAGACTCGGCCCTGAATACCCAAGCATGGCCGCGGTGCATCGAGCCAGTTTGTCGGCCCTTGAGCATGAATTTGTGTGAAGAAGAGTCAAGCTCTGAGTGGGAGCCCAGCTTCTGCTCAGGCAGATACAATGACATGATGGGTGACTGGAATGCAATCCGGTCTGCTGACTTGAATTCGTGGAGATGGGTTGGTGAAAGAACATACCTGTCGAACAAGTCAGTGTCTAGCTCTTAAGACCGCGGATAGGCTGTACTCACCACCCAGGCGTGTAGTTCTTTAGGTATTTGCTCTTACGCTCCAGCATACCGCTTCTCACTTCGATGGCTGCAGGGTGATCCTTTCCCGGATACACAATATGAGACACTTGCCGGATTGGGATTCTGGGGTCTACCATCTGACTGTTATTCGTGGTAAACTCATCCCATTCATGATCTTTCGCCATTGCCAGCGGGCCTTCCTTCAACTTTTCAGCCGTGTCAGTGTTTTCGTCGGCCTCACGACGCAGGATGCCAGCCAACACGTTGTACGCCTTTTGGATTTCACCGACCACGATGGATTCCAGTTCACGGCCGGAGGCTTCCAGGTTGAGGTACGCCTGTGAAAGTTAGCATTGACGGTCCCGAGAATGTTAACACGAGCAACCATACCCTATGCAAATAGTTCTCTTCATCAATCTGCTTCTCAAGTTGCTTATCAAGCGATAGCTTGACGAGGAAAGGATCGCCCTTTCCGCTTGTTGTTGCTGCATCGTGATCGACCGAGCCCAGTGCTTCTTGTAGAGATTGGACTGCCCGTTTGGTGGCCTCCTTTTCCTTGTCGACTGAATTCTTAAAATCACCAGACAAGCTCTTGATCTCCTTGATCTTCTGTTGCAAATCGCTACGCAGACCGGTCAACTGTATGATGACTTCGTTCTCAAGGTCCCGAGCCTTGTTGGCTTCGTTTAGACCTTGTTTATGGAAATCTCGCAGAATGTAGGCGGCATCTCCAATACCGCCCTGTGACAAGAAGTTTGGCGGTATGGTGGTATTGTTGATGATGTTAGAAGTTGACATGAGCGCCTTTGCCCGCGTCTCGTAAGTTTTGTGTAGTTCGCGGAAATAGTTAATCAGATCCTTGAGGACTTTGCGCCAGGCTGTATGGAAGTCAGCGAAGATGTTGACGCCGAACGGGGTTTAATAGGCTTACCTTGGAAGCGGGTTGCGAGGAGCTCTGTTGGGTTTCCGGTAGTTGGCACAGGACAGTAGAAGACGCTGTTGGTCTCCGGCGTCTCCTCGTACTTCTCCTTTTCCCCTAATTGCAAGCTCCGCACTGAGCCAGCGTAGCTGCTTCTCTTGCTGGCGGTCCTTTTGATGCTTGCGCTCTTGTGCAGCGAAGCTTTCTTCTTCAGCGTGCCTCCTCTTGAAGGCAACAGGGTCTGCGACCCTGACATGTGAGAATTCGTTCGCGGGAGCTCTGGAGACTCGTGGTCTTGATTGATAACTTCATCGTGGAGATCGGCGGCGTGCGCCACGGCGGCATGGTCTTGCAAGGCCGCTTGAGAATGGTTGAGTTGCGACCCGGTATCGATGGGTTGGGTGTGTTGGGTGCCGACGTAAGATACAGGTCGAGAAGATATTCTGGCACTCGTCGGCCGCGTGGAATGTATCGAAGGGTCGGGACGAGCGCTTTGGATGGGAGAGACGGGTGTGATAGGTCTCGAAGACATGGTGAGGATGTGGCAACGAGAAGGCCAGCTGGGTTCCCGAGCTCTCTGCAGACAGGTACTGTTTGGTGGTAGAAGTGAATCTCGTTCAGGGAGAGCTATGTCGTGGAGGGCGTCATGGTAACGACTGTAGTCGGCTTCTAGCGCACCTCAGTATGCGAGGGTGGGAGTCTTGCAGGATAGAGGGTTTGAAATCTTGCTTGGACGGAGCTGAAATGGGGAGGCTCGAGAGCTTGGACTCGCCAGGGAAATGAGTTGCGAGGGGAGGAGGTGGAAGTGGATGACGTCGATCTCAAGGCACAAGAAGAAACATAAAAGTGGTGATGATCGAGGGCGAGTGGGAGTATCGGCGTCGAGCTGTCAGGTCCCAAGCCCGAACGGTGACGCTTCGAGCTTGGAGGTTTGGGTGGAGGCAGGAGAGGCTGGTGGGCTTGGACCTCGAGTTGCTCAGTGCCACCGGGCAAAGCGGGAAGAGATGTCGAATCGCAGAAGCTTTAGGTGGACTGGGTAGTGGGGAGCCTGAACCGGGAAAGCTGAAAGTTGGCGAACCGGGGCAATGAACCGAGCTTGACCGGCTCGCGATTGGCGGCGAACGGGCTCCAGGCTTGAGATTGAGTGCTGAGCAAAAAGAGGTGGAGTGACGATTGAATTACCTTTGATGCACATCACTATTGTCAGACACTGCGGCGTGCTGGTTCATTATGCTTTGTTCCCCGCGGCGACAGCGCAGATCAGGTTCGTTTTGCTTCTCGAGCTCCGGAAGACGGTGCCATTGCGTTTTGTAAGCCGAGGATGAGCTTCCATGTAATTGCCAGGATATGGCCGCATCAGGGAAGCTGTCACTGCCCCGTGGTTGCATGGCTAGCCACAGGAACTATTTGATGGAGCCACACAGCATGCGGGCGTAATGGAGGCTGCATCTTCTAGGCGCGGGTTCTGCATTTTAACCGCATCGAGGAAGGAGCTATCTAAGCAGCCATCGACTCTGGGCGTGCCTACAACCACGTTTGCATATGCAGGATGTCGCGGTATGTGACAGCGCGGAGAAATGCCATGGAGAGCCGACGAGTCATGTAGCTATGACAAGAAGAATCTATTTCTCTAACAAGTTCCAACTTCCATTCTGTGGTATGTAGCAAGTTGTTTGCCAGCGATTTGGAATGATGGCGGAATCAGAATAGCCAGGTTGTCGTCCAAAAAGGTAGAAAGCTCGTCAGTTCTCAACATCAGTCATCAATCATCATCCACCGTCCAGCCCAATTGCGTGCCAGAGCGTTTCCCGGTCGTCGAGACTACAGGACTGTAGTGACTGCGTAGAGCTGCATTAGCCACTAACGAAGCTGTACTCGGTCGCGAGCCTCTAATTTTGCCAGCGGCCGAATGGTTTTCCCGTTACCTTTGCACATGCTTGAACCCCGTAAGAAGTGCTTTCGTGGTGTCCTGATCATGCCATGCGCAGACGACTCGCGATGTGTCGTGCAAGTTGTTCCATACCGAACATTCGGAAATGCTTACCTCACAGCAAGTCGTTTGCCTAAGAGATGATAATTGATCATGTCAGTTGATCACTCGGCAGCAGGGCATGCTTCCCATGATCGATAAATAATCACAAGAGACTCAGATGCGGATTAGACCTTGATACATAGCTGCAAGGCCTCATCCGATTTTCACGCGAATACTTAAGTCCAGTTCCCGCCGTGGCTAGACTTGCTGACTGACACACCTGCATTGTTGCGCTCATCATTGTCCCGATTTGTGTTTCCTCATTCCACATCTGCTGTTGCCCAGTTGCTAGCCTTTTGCAGAGCTCGAGTTTGTGGATGATCACTGAAACGCCTTCTCTGCTTGTGAATGGTCTATTGACTTTGAACAGACTACCTCAGGGGCGGATGAAAATCTCCGCGATGATGTGCAGAGGACCTAAGTCCGTCCAAGACCCAAACACGGGAGGCTGACTGCCATTTGGGTATCGCCTTATTTGACTATTTACAGAGAGAATTTGCCGGTTCGCCGATCCGACGACTTCCTGCTCATTTGGAAGTGTATACGCTTGTCCATCACGTTGCTGTTGTTCGTTGAGATCAATCGGTTGAAGAAAGCCTCAAGTTCTCTAACATCCATGTGAGTTCAGGTTACATGAGCCGACACTGATGGAAGCCTTTTATGCTCCAGGTGCAGACTTGTTTTCGTAATATGGCGGCTGGATTTCATAGCCGTATCTGTCCTTGATTCTCTGCTTCCGTCTTTCGTCATATCCAGGTCCGTAGATGCCTGAGTCGTGTCAATCTACCGCCCAAAGGATCACTCTGGCGAATAAACTTACCTCTGCCTTCTCCTAGTTCGTTTATCGTTTCATTGAGAGGCCTCCTGAATCTAGCCTTGGCCTCATCTTTATACGCCATCCTGTCGGCGAAAGGCTTGTCTCCAGCTGACTCGAACATGGCGCGACCTGTGTAGCTGATTACACCCATGACGCTGCCCAGGGCCAGAGCGCTACCTAACGTCGATACCATCGATCGCCCTGCATGTGGTCAGCAATGCGTCTCATGCGTCTCAATGTGTTGCCATACTCCAAAGACCATTCAGAGATCCAGCCAGGGCACCTCCAATTGTGTGGTTGACGAAGTCGTTCTTTTCACGCAGATTGGCCGAGGCAATGCTGGTGAACTGGAAAACACCTCCCATTGCCGCTAGAAGGGGTCAGAATATGTCCTGCTTCGATCGCTAGGATGTGCTAGCCATACTGAGTAGACCGATAGTCCTCCCAAAACGTGTAAACACTCCAAAAGCACCAATCTGTTCCTTTGCCACTGTGTTCTGCACCGAGGCAACGAAGAGACCAGCGGCACCTGTCATCATAGCCGACCGGGCGGAGCGGCCGAGGGCATCTTGGGGTTGGTAGACTGGGCCATCGTCGACGTCAAGGTTGGGCTTCGGGTCGACCAAGTCCCCCATGGCTGCGGTCTTGACTGCGGAAGCTCAAAATGAGGAAGTCAAATCATCAGCAGCTGTACGGAGAGCCGGCAACTCGAGGGAGAATCGTGGAAGAGGACGGAAAGTGAAAAAGCTGGTAATCAACCCCTTGGAAACTTGTTATTGTCATACGGAGCGTCCGCAATTGAAGCTTTGATGTTGGAGATGCGCAGGCGCGGCTTGGCATAAAATGACGCCTGCTGAAGGTTACGCGCCCCCGGATATGGAATCTCCAGCTTCGTCAGTTGCAGATGCCCTTACTATTTGCCATTCCTAGGCTGCTACGAATATACGCCGCAACAGCCAGTCTCCCGTAATGGCAGACCCGTTGTACACCTCCAACTTCCGGTAGCTTCTCTGCATCTATGATTCAGAGTGTCCGCCGCTTCTGTCATTCGTCCGGAGGGATCTGCGTCGCCAGCAGTCTTGGGCAGCCTTCCCTTCAGTCTCCGCGTCGTTTGCCCAAGACCGACTTGACTTTTCACCTTCCCATCATAGTAGATGTGCTTTCGAGATAGCCTCTGTTCGCATGACGCTACTCCAGAGGCCTCCCTCCCTCTTTGTTTCGCCGCTTCGATCCGCCAGCCCCTCCGCCTCTGGTGCACGTCTAGTTGGCCGGTAATCCATCGCCAATCCGTCTTTGATGGCCGGGGTACAGGGGAATATCCGGTCATTCATTGCGCCGATAAGAGGTTCCGGTGCGTAGAGAGAGAGAGAGGCAGAGAAAAGCGAATGGAGCATCCATAATAACCATATATGACAGGGCGCACCGCTCCGGCACTCCTTGAGGACGTAACACTCTATGCTCCATGGCGAGACTCCCGAGACATTCCAAATCTGCTGGCCGACTCTCCGCTCAATTTCATCAATCTACAGTACCTCGCGGAAGCCCTACCTCTTCAGAGCTGCAGACACAAATTCGGACTGAAGCCAAACCAGTCTCAATCACCTGCGTCAGACGAGAGACCGGGGCCTCAGACGATATGGACTGTGGCGGCTGTCTGTCAAGGATGCCGCGTGCACCTCCATGTCAAGGTTGACTACACTATCAGATTCGAAGAGGCGCCCTGTCCAAGTCCTCACCACCCTTTACATCACCTGGTGAGGTCGGAGTTCCAAGAGCCTCTGGAAAGAAACGCATGGAGGCGCCTGAACCCGAACTCCCAAGACGAGATATACACGTACAAGTGCTCCTCCCATACTTGCTCCGCTACAGTCACCCTGCGTTTCAGTCCGCCTGTGCTTCGTCAAAGCGACATTCATACCCTGACCGATCCTGGGTTGCTCCGCCAAAGAACAGAAGATGCCTTTAGGGAACGAGGCGGCAATACCGAAGGAATGCGGCATCCGGGCCCTATGGATGTACTGCTTGACCTCCGAGCCTACCTGAAGAACTCATGGAGAGCAAGAAATGAACCGAAGTACAAGTCGATAAATTTGTCCAATAAGCGGTTTATCGTTCGGTTCGGTCCAGAAGGAAGCGCTTGCAGGGATGTGCTGGAGCATCTCGGGTTCCAACTAGTGGTAGGTTCAGGTATCGCTCTTTGCTCTTGTGTCGAAATTGACCTTGTTTTCCGGTAGCCGGGTGATTGCTGGATGGTCCCAGAACCAGACTTTGAGGACCACCAGCCCTATGAAAGCCCCGTCAATCTGTGGTTAGACAATGCCGAGCAGGAGTTGCTGACCCTCATCATCTCGCGACCTTACGAGGAACGTCAGCAACTCCAAGATGTGTCACCACCGGTGCCTGCTGAGAGGGAGCTCTCACGGGCCCTCGGGTGTCAAGACTGTGCGTTGTCTCCCTACAGTTGTATACGATATGCTAACCTATGGTGTAGATGACACACATCCGTCAAGCAGGACTGCACATATCTCCCCAGAAATGCGGACGACCCCATTCATCGCCCTAGGTGCTCCGATGGATCTGTCGGATTCGCTCGTTGTCAAAGCGTATCAGTGGCAAATACAGACTGATCCGCAAAATGCACCTCTATATCTCAGTAACCTCAGACACGTCGCAAGCTTGCGCCAAAGCCCTGATCTGGAAACTGAAGTGGTCATAGAGACCTCGCAGGGTCGATTTGATACAGAGATGTTAAACGACGCTTATAAGGCCTTCCATCTCCTTGGGCAAGAGGGTTCGGTCAGCGACGAGGACATCATCGGCAGGTTCACCGCCCAGCTGCAAGATTCTCCAAGCCATGAACACCAGCTGCGAGACTACTTGCGGATCATTGGTGTCCATCGTAACAGTAAACGCATCACGGACACCGCTATGAATGGTGAGTAGATCAGATCGGTCGTGGCTACCTTAACTGACCACTTCGCAGTCATTGATAGCTACGAGTCGGCGCTTGCCTTCTTGGACGCTGATGCCTCAAATGATGATGAGAGCATTCAAGCGCTGTTTGCTGTCAAGGTTTGTCACTTCACTGGCGGTGCTAGGCAGCCAAACTAACAATCTTTAGACCTCTGAGAACAAGACCCTGGAAGACCAGGCGATTAAAGCTGTTCGCTTGATCGCAAAGCACCGCCAAAGTCGATTCTTGTCCCAGTGGATTGACTCCGGATTCTCAACTGACTCCAACAACCTCATGGAGGCTGCTGAAGGCTATCAGGTTCTCCAGATCGAAAATCGTACGATCGAGGATGAAATGGTACTGCTTCAGTACAGCACGGCCGTTGAGGATAATCCCGGCAGCGTCGATCACTTCAACCGGGCCCTTACCGCCATCGCCCGTGAACGCAAGAGCTCGATCTTGTTGGATCAACTGCACAGCGCAGCGCCCAAAGAACCTCAAGGCACCGCAGAAGAACCAGTGGGACTCGAGAATATCGGAAATACCTGTTATCTCAACAGTCTCCTGCAGTTTCTGTTCACGGTGAATGAGCTGCGACGGCTGGTCCTCGATTTTGACGAGTATAAGATGAGTCTGGATGAGAAAAGCATGGAAACAAAGCGTGTTGGGCAGCGGAAAGTCAGTGTCAAAGAAGTGCAAAGTGCGCAGAAATTTGTCGATAGACTCGCATCGCTTTTTCGCGGCATGATCCAGACTCCGCAGTCTTCAATCAAGCCAGAGCAGGAACTTGCGCGACTGACGCTGGAGACCGAAAGCGTCAAGGAAAAGATGCGTCGCAGATCGACCCTGAAGTCCAACGAGCGGCCCAGCTTAGGCTCCATTGACAATATGCCTCTACTGGGCCCGTTACCGAAGGACGATTCTGCGCCTAATGGCTTAACAGAATCCGCGGTTGTCCAATCTCCTGCTGCCGTCGATGCTGTCCCTGATCCTCTTTCCACTTTCGATGCCTCAACACTTGATGCCGTGAGAGGGGCAGATGAAGTTGACGACGCAACGATGAACGACAACTCCAGCGAAATAACCCTGGTCTCGAAGCCTGACAGCGAACAGAATGCTGCTGAAGGGACAAACGAGCAGGAGCAACCAACGATGGTGGATAACAAAGAAAATGTGTCGCCGACCAAGCCTCCCGCAACGATGGCCGTATCTCCTTGGACAGGCCAGCCTCTAGAGCCGACCCCAGCTTCAAAGCTGAATGCCCAAGCACCTGTGTCGTCTGAGCAGACAGCCGACAAGGCGACTGACATAGACCCTCAACTTATGAGGTTTGCTCCACCTCCGGGAAAGCCACCGCCAGTGCCTCCCAGGAAGCCCATTCAAAATCCAACCACGACATTGGAAGAGTACGCGCGACAGCAAGATGTCACCGAGGTCATGAACCACTGTATCATCCAGTTGTCGTATGCAATGCGACCAACAGGCTTTGACAAGTCTGGCGAGCAACGTGACGAGATCCACGATCTGTTCTTCGGTCAGCAAATTGTCCACAGTGAACCTCAGAAGGAACCACCGGTAACAGTGCCATTCCTTAACATCATTACCCGTGTGTTCCAACGACCGAGCGATGTCTACGCTGCAATCGATAATGAATTCGACCTTCAAGACGCGCAAAGTGGTGCCAAGGCATATACTTCTATCGCCGGCCTACCGCCAGTGCTAAGCATAGCTCTGGATCGAGTGTCGTGGAACAATGAGATAAAACGCCAAGAGAAACTCAATTACCATGTCGACGTGCCGGAGACCATCTACATGGATCGATACCTGGAAAGTCCACCGGAGTCCGAGTTGATGCAAAGACGGCAGCAGACATGGGAGATCAAGGCAGAGTTGACGTCGCTTATTGCTCGAAGAGATGAATTGGAAGAGAAATATGTAGGCTTAATGCTTCACTCCCATTGCTCCAAGGTTGGCCACTGACATTTGTGCAGGCAAAATCGGCCGACATCCCAAGCCTTCTCGAAGATGCAAAGCTCGCCCTGGAGCACCTCTCCGAGATACCCAGCGACCAGATATCCGAAGGCCTGGACATTAGTCCGAATGCCATTGCCACCTTAGGAACCCTTGCAGACAACGCCCGCTGTGAACTTGAAGGTAAGGCTTGCCGCTCTCAAGCACCGTTGACTCTGCTGATCTTTCACAGCAATTCGAGGTCGGATTACCCAACTCACACAACAAATCAAAGAATCGTTCGCCGACATGCGCAAACATCCTTACCGCCTGCACGCCGCGTTCTTCCACCGCGGCAGCGCTGGCGGCGGCCACTATTGGGTGTACATCTACGACCACAAGAAGGAGATCTGGCGGAAATACAATGACGACCGCGTCTCCATCGTAACGAACAGAAACGAGATCTTCGGCAACCCGTACGCACAGGGCCAGCAATCGGCCAATAACCCCCCGCCGAACCCGTACCTGTTGATCTACCTCGACGCGGAGAAGATCGATACCTTGGCCGAGACAGTCAAAAGAGAAATTGTGTTTCCACCACCTGATCAGCCACCTCCTGTGCCCTCGCGGAACCCTCCACAAAATCAAATGTCAGCGATGCCGCCGACTCGAGATACCGGTAGCGGTCAAGGAGACGTGGAAATGCTGGAATACGTCAATGGTGGTGAGCAGGCCCTTTCCGACAGTATCATTGTCCACCCACCGGAGCCGAGTATCAAGAAAGAAGGCGACTGGGATGATAGTGAACTGATTGCGGATAGGGCGATTGAGTGGTAATGACAACGACCAGGAGGATGCGTGGTGGAATTTGCAGCCCTTGCTTTGATGCTGACCTCGGCTGCTGCACTGAGAAGCGAGCGAGGCTGAGTGCGCGTTTGGAGGTCCAGACAAATGATGCGAGAGCGCCGATGCATTTAAAGCATTATGTTCGTGTACAATCAGGAACGGATTGGCTGGAAAGAAAAGGAAAGCATCGCATCGCGCACGCCATAGCTAGAGCATGGTGTCAATACAGACGAACATTGGTCTTCAACGTCCCATCATCTATGTCGTGGGCTCAACGGGTCACGCCTGTCCTGCGAATTTCATTATTAGCCTGAAAGGGACCCTGATGGTCGCCTTCAACCATCAGCAAATAGATCCTCCTCCCTTGCCCGCAACGGCATGTCCTAGCCTTTCCCAGCCCCTTTCATGCATTCATAGAGTAGCATCGGCTTGTCCTGACGAATAATGACATTGGTCGTTCTGTTGTAAAGCCCCAAAGAGGACGCCGCTACATGATGGGTTTCCAGGACAAATGGTAGGGATCCCATCAGCTCCTGTAGCAGTAAGGTGAATCTTTATCTCAACGGAGGCGCGCTGTGTCCATTGTAGCGCCCATTCTCGAATAGCGTGCTTACCGGTTGCCTACCGCTGCTGGCTCGCTGGAGCGGATGGTCGCTTGTCGACGGTTGTCTCGACGAGAGCTGGCGATGGACCAGTTGAGCCGTTGACCGACAATCCCCAAAAGACATAGATCTGAATGATGAGTAGGCGTTCGATATGTGGGATCATAATCATAGAGGGCCCTGATCTAGCTAGGGTGCAGAGGAGCTATATCGTTAGTATGAGCGGGCAGAAAATCTACCAAGCGCCGCATTCCTTCAAACGACATGAGGAGGCCATAAACTGAACATCATGGTTGGTGATGTTCATGGACAACAGCGTCGTCCGGCCCCGCGGCCGGCTTTGCCATTTGTCAACATATGTCAGTACGAAGATCATGCACCTGCTGCCGACTGTGAGCTTGCCAGCGCCACTGCGTTGGAGGAACGCCTCGTGTTTTGACCTCGAGTCACCTGTATCGCATCGAGGTGGGAGTCTAGGCAAAGAAGAGGAAATAGCGCATTGTACCTGGAAAGGGTGTCGGCATCGAGGCCAGGGGTAGGTGAGCTGGGTCGTGCGACGGTGCCTTTCGTATGTGACTTTGAGTTCATAAGATACATGTTGTCGCTTTTGTCGCTAGCGTCGTGGTATTGATATCAAGGTGCCCTACCATCGGTATCACGGTTATAGTGATCGTTAGTAACCGATACCACCTTAGCCTGATCATAACATCAGCGCCATCACTCTGCTGAACCTAGCCAGCGCCCACGCTTTGAGCACCAGTAGTCTTTTGGAAATATTCCCATCCTTGACGCCGTGCCATGACTTATGAAAGCATGCCTCATGTTTTTAGACAAGGTATGCCTCGCCCAGTCTTGTGGCAGGTCGCGATTGGGGATTAAGAGTCCTTCCGCTCTTCTTACCACGCTTAACCCATTCCCAGATGACCCGTTTCTGTTCCACGTCATTGCCCAGGTGTCTGGAATTTCTCGCAGGGTTTGCAGGGTCGACGATGCATGGGCCGTTGCTGTACGTAAATCAGACATGAGGTCACCGCAGGGAAATGAGAAACCTACTCTCGATAAACCAATTGAACCTGAGCCTTGCCCTCTTTTTGTCTCGAGATATTCACCTGGTTGATGAATTGACTTAGTACGGCGCGGTTTGGGATATTCGCAATATTGATGTCGGGTTCGGCGGGCTTGGCGGGGGGAGCAGTCTTCTTTGCTTGCACGAGCCCTTTCGGCTCAGAAGGCTTATTCGCACTCAATGTGAAGTTGGGTGGGATGGGTACGTCACGAATCTTGACCGTTGGCCTAATAAACTGCTCCTCTTCGTCGGTGCTGTCTGATTCTTGAGCCGAATTTGGCACACGGGCGTTATGAAGGCCTGCACGGCCTCTAATCTTGAGGCCTTCCGGTCTGAGACCGCGGTTGGCAGCCATTTCTTCCATACGTTGCGTGTCCGCTCCAGCGCTAAGATTGACAATCGAGTCTTGTGGGAAAGCTTTGAGAGACCATCTTGCGGTTGCCGCTTGGTTGGCAAGTTCGCAGTCTCCCACCAGGTGAGACTTGCTTGTGCAGATGCTACACGATATCCAGAGTTTCAGAGATTCGCGGACAGGGTTTCTGTTCGGCGGAAAGAATCGCTGAGGACACCTCTGTTCGACGTGGCTCAGACCTCCGCATATCTCGCAAGGAACTGTGGCGTCTTTTGGGCTGTTCCGGCAAAACTCAGCGGCGTGACCTCTATCGCGACACCTTGAGCATCTCTGAAGCCGGGGACAGAGGCGACTGGAATGGGACTCCGAACAATTGACGCACACAATCTCAGGGCAGTTTTGCTCAGCATGGCCTGGCTGAAGACAACTGAGGCAGATGGCCGGTTGATTGAGATCTATGGTGTCGGAGTCGAGATCGAAGAAAGCATATTTGAGTTGGTACTCAAGTTCTTTCGGGTTCAGATCCGCCAGTCGTGGGCCCGCATGCGGACTAGGATTCGCTACGGCAGGATGACCGGAGGATTCGATGGAGACGATGTTGAGGAATTGTTCGGAATCGCCCTGTAGCTGGCTGTGAGCTTGGTGCCCTGTGGAAGACAAGGACTGGAGTGTTTCTTGTGCCGAGGAATGAGCTTTTGTGAGACCTTCTCCTGATTGTGCATGATACTTTTCATCGACATCCATCGAGTCGGAGGCATCATCATGATCGGAATTGCCAACGTTAATGACCATCCCACCGTCCGATTCTCCCTCGTCTTCGTCGTCATTGTCTTCGTCGTCGTCTGAAATCTCGATGGCGTCATGAGCGGAAGCGCCTAGGCTTATAGCCGTCTGGGGAGGGGAGGGTGATTTGCGCATGCCTGACTGAGGGAGTGGCATCTTGCGAAAACCAGTAGCTAGACGGTTATTCCCATAGCCCGAACTGGAGGCCATTACGCCGCTAGTGGGTGCTGTCGAGAACAGAGGCACCTCGGGTGCTTGTGCATCTGCGGAGCTGGCAGGCTGCGAAGTCCCCTCGCCCGTGACAGAGCCGTGAGATGAGAGTGAAGATGATTTAGACGAAAGCGAAGGTGCGGCATGAACTTGACCTCTCCACCTCAATTGGCGGTTTGAACCTACAGCGGAGGTCCTGGATTCAATATCGTCATCAAAATCGGTAGCGAGTCTATGCATCGGGTGCCTTCTAGATCACGACGCGTGGTTAAGAAGCTGAGCGTACCGAGTATTCTGGTAAAATAATCTGCCTCGAGCGAGATGGGTGTTTAGAAAGGAAGGTCCGGCGAGGCAGCAGCGCCGAACCGGAAAGGTCGTGTGCAGAGTGTGGCTCGCTATACGTATGCAGTGTCCTTTGACTAGGCGCTGGGGCTTCCCCCATCAGCAATTCCCCCATGAAATCTGGGATGTGAAACCACCACATCGTGTCTCAGCGCATGCCCTTTCGGTCTTTTGACTCTCCGGATAGTCAACACTCTTCTTGCACAGCTGCCAGGGCCTCTCAACTTGGATTCAATCACTCCTCACATCTACTCTACTCCGCCGAGTCAGGATCCGGGCCATTCTCAGTCGTCCCGTGCTCAACGCGATTCGTTCCGCCTGCCACCAACTTCAGGTACCAGCGAGTCCTGACGCCACCCTCAACACTCGCCCTGCTGACCACACGTAGGCCTCGTCTACTCAACACCAACTACGTCTCATACCTCACGCAGATGACCTCCCAAACAGCACTCCACCGCACCATCTCCTTTGAAGCCAATGCGAGACTCGCACCTCCCGTCTCGTCCTACGATCCAAGCATGAGCACCACGAAAAGCGGCCGGCGGAGGAGATCTAGCAGTATAATATACCAAGAACCTCCCGAGTCGTTAGAACAGATCAGCGATCAATCTGCTCTGCCCAACCTCAACTCGCAATGGGTGAACGCAAAAGGTACGCCACCGCATTCTCGTAGCACTGCGCCTTGCCGGAGGACTGACAGTCGTTTGCAGGAGCCTGGACGATACACCCCGTCATCATACTTGGTCTCAAGATTCTCTTCGATATAATCCCCGGTGTCACCCAGGAGATATCGTGGACGCTGACCAACATAACCTATATGGCTGGCTCATACCTTATGTTTCACTGGGTGCGAGGTGTACCCTTCGAATTCAACGCGGGAGCATATGACAACCTCAATATGTGGGAGCAGATCGATAACGGCGACCAATATACCCCCGCGAAGAAGTTCCTGCTGTCGGTACCCATCGTCCTGTTTCTGCTGAGTACGCATTATACCCACTACGACTTTACTTACTTCACCATCAATTTTATGGCACTCATGGCTGTCGTGATCCCGAAGCTACCACAATTCCACCGGGTACGGATTGGCCTCTTCTCGGACCCGCCCGACGAGTGATACTACAGCGATGGCTTTCTTCGACGTTGGAGCTGGGAACAACCGGGTTCGTATGGTGGCATTCGTCTCCTTGATTCTCTTTCTGAGCCACACGTGTTCTTCTCGCTTGTCTTCTTCACCTTTACTCTTGGGAAGTCAAAATTACAACGCAGATTGTGATCTTGTGGTAACAGCAACCCTCACATCACGCAAAAGGTCATCTTGATCGAAGAGCAAACTTGGGACGCAAAATGGCACATCAAGCCGTAACAAAAGGGCGGAGAGGCAACGGATCGGGAGATTGTACTTTGGGCCCGAAGACAACTTAGATGGGATATTGCGAGAAATGGTTGGGGACTACAAACCCATGCCTCCTGCGTTGACGGGATGATGTTCCTGGGATCCATCTGATGCTACCTGCTTTCCACATCAATGATATCCACCTTGCTCGGTCCGCATCCCTTCGTTTTTCTGTACATTGACACCTCAAACACTGTCAGACGTGAGCCACTTTCTTTGAATGGAATTCACCTCCAATTCATCATAGGTCAAATATACCCTGTCTTGCAAACAGAACATCTTATCTTTTACGCTCGTCATATCACCGTATCCCAGACCCCTTTCTTTATGGAGTTTTCAACCCTGTCCCTCTCTCACACAGCCGCCCAAGTCGGTGAACCATACCTGACAGCCTTGAAGTTCCCCTTGATCTTGCTATGAAGTTCTCAGCCTATCCCACACAACCACCTGCACTTGGGAAGAACGTACAGGACCCGACCTTCGTTGCCGGATGCCGGATGCCGTATTATGCTCGATCGAACTGGATCTACACCATCTACGTCCAATACAGCAAAGCATAATCATCATACGGCGCTATATCATGCCATATAAGCCGAGGAGCTCAGCTCAACTCAGCTCAGTCCACGATCATCTGCCTCGACTAGCTTTGCCAAACAACAAGGAATTCAAACAAAAAAGGAAGACAACAATGGCGTGAACATCGTATACGCCCGAAGAACTAATCGGCCCATTCTCTCTCACTCTCTTTGGTGCCATGACGGCTAGCTGTCGTGGGTCTGAGAGCGGAGTGCTGGATTCACAATCACATGTCCGAAAATTGCAATCTGCAACCTAAGCTTCAGGATAAGAACAATGTCCCAGCATTTCAATCCAGTTCAGGTTCGGTTTCGCTGCTTATCTCTCTGGGGACCGCTCTATTCGGACCTCGCACGTCGCGTCTCCCCACCGCCTACTCCCGGCCGGCAAGATATGTAGCTCTGACGGCGATAATGTTCTTGAAGGAGGAAGCCAGAGAGGGAGCCCAGCCTCCAAGGGAAGGGGAAAGAACGGGAACAGAAGTCTCACGTCATATCATACAATATCGTACCGTGGCATGTGGTGCGTGTCACGCTATATGCATGTGATGCAGCATTGAGTCGGGGGGCGGGAAGAGCCTGAAGCCGTGCAAATTGAAAGATCCCGGCCGTTCTTCTAGTCGAAGGGTTTTTTTTTGGGTTAAATCCATATATAGATTGGAGGTTGGAGTTGGATGTCAGAGCCAGGCTCAAAGTCTACACAGTACTTCAAGGTCAACCCAGTGTGTAACGCAGCACCACGTAATGCGATACTCTATGTACAATGTCAGGAGTTATGATGTGAACCCATCGGGTGTCCAGCCTTTATCCACAAGTCCGACAATGCGTGCACATCCATCTTACAGATCTCTTCACAATTGCTCGGCCGGCCACACGGAAGACCGCCTGGCCGTCCGAGTTCAAATCATTTTTTGGCATTATTAATCGGTAAGACCCCGGGAGCGGCTTTTGTACAATGTTGGTTTCAGGCAGATCGAGCTCATCAAGAAGCTCGATATTCTTGCCATGTTCACATCAAGTTACCGCGTTCGGTCTGTACTGGTAGGAGTGGGCTTTGGAATTGAGGCCTCCGTACTCGGTACTGGAGGGTGGACTTGGTAGTAGCTTGTGTTAAGTAATCTGCCTGGTTCATCTGACGATTTCTCAACGCGTTGCGGCTTTGGCGACTTTTTATTCTCTCGTTCGTCACCCTGCGGAGGGCCCCCGACTTGATGAAGCCGCCTTTTCGTGTCCACCCCTCTCCTCGAGCTCTTGCTGGTGTCAGGCTTGTACGATGCGGCCTTTGGCATGCATGGTTGTTGAGAAACCCGATTCAAGGATAAAAACAATGCATGTGATAGTGAAATTGTCAGTTTTGACGTAGAAAGATGTCCGTGAGAACCGACATTTATCAGACGCTGGATTTGGTGAGAGCGAGAACGCATACCAATACTGTTTGGTGACTGCCACCATTAGGTCATGTGAGTGGTCTACCAACCGCGTGAGCCCAAGTCACTTCTGGGAATCCTCTCGATTTCACCCTTGTTGGTACTGCGAAGAGAGGGAGGCATGAGCAGACGTATTCTCAAGCGGGACCGTCAGTGCCTCAGTTTATTATATCGGCACATTCGAGCCATAAAGTCATACGCAAGCAGGAGGTGGCTTCATGGTCGCGACGGTGCAGTGCCTGGGTGCTACCTTGGGTGCCAATCCGAGCAAGCGGACACTCATTATCCAGAAACAAAGAATAGAGAACAAGGACAGAGAGAATATGAGTGATAAGGTTGAGCCAAGGCACTTTGCCGAAAGCGTCAAACTGCCCAGGTTTAAGAATGTAGTAAAATCATGTAATTGTTTATACTGCGTCGACACAGAGTTGAGATATCATCTGTGCTGTGCAAACGTACCCTACGGCAAGGTGGTATGCCCGACAGATGTACGGAAACTTGAGATACAAGGTGAAGATCCTATTAGTATGACATCGAACGCTGGAAAACAATACTGTTATGTACCATCGCACTAAACTCTTAGAGACGACTCACGGGATGGCTAGACTTTCCATGCGGCCCCGTCTCCATCATATCCACCGCTGTGGCATTACCGGGCTCGTGCTATGCTGTATCTTGGGGAGACCGAAGTCAAATGAACGTGGACTGGGAAGAGGCTTACTCTGCCGCGTCTGCCCAAGCTGCCGAAGGGCTTCTTCCTTTTCCTGTCTGACGGATTCCAACGCATGCAACTGGTCTTCCTGGTCTGATTTCTGTACTTTGCGTTTGAAAGTGATCTTCCGCTTTCGCCTGCAACAATAAAGGAGGAGAGCGATGATCAAGGCTAGACCTGCCATTGAACCGATTACACCCCCAGCAATTGTCCCAGGCGGTGTTGACTGCTTTGATGCGCCTGATACCGCTGCTGCTGAGGTAGTGGGCTTCGGGCACTCTGTTGAAATGGTGGTGGCTTTGGAAACGGAGCTCGAGCTCGAGCTGGAAGTAGCATGAGCGAGATTCAAGGTCAAGGTGGTGGCAGGTGCCATGGTTGTCAGCGTAGTATCCGAGACCGAGACTGGGAGAAAGCCAAAGGCAACAGACGAAACATGACCACTGTCGGCGTCTGATGAAGTAGAAGCAGAGCTGGAAACGGGATCGCCTTGGTCTGAGCTCCCAGGGGCATTGGTGGTTCTTGTTGCAGCTCCCTGGAGAATCGTTTGGGTCACGGTAACAGTGATTTGCTGTGCACACGAGTCAGCCATTTTGATGTGTAGTAGCAGTTATGACCCGAGAGTATCAGGACTAAGTAGTTTGTCGTTGGTAAATCGGGCAACAAGAAGCCAGGAATAATGTACGAGCGAAAGTTCTGCTGCTTTCCTTTTGTCCATATCATTTGTGCAGTGAAAGGGGACCCGACAACTCATATCTAATCAACTGCAACGCCAGTATGAAGAAGCTGGCTCTTTGTTGTTGAGGGAATAGGAATTATCAGTGAGGATGGACAACGAATTCCAAGAATAGTATTCAGACACACAACGGTGGCTTTGTCTGCTATTCTGGCGCTTCTTTGCTGTATTGATGATGTTGTTGTTGTTAGGAGGAAGGTCACTGGTGAACGCGTCGAGGTCGGCTCACCGGTGCTTTGGCTCCAGGAGAGCTCGGACAACACGTGGGAATCTCCTCGCTATCTCAGGACTCGAGGGTCATTTGAAATGCTCCCTTGCATATTGAAACGCAGTTGAATACGAGTAGCTACTATAGGTACGTAAAAACGTGTAGCTTCCAGCTCCTTGCAGAAGGGTCCGCTGCGTGGCTCGCCAAACTCTGAAGGATGGATGCTCCGGGAGCCATGTGAGTTTGCACGCTTTTTACCATCGTCCGGGGTTGAGTGGAGAAGCCCCGTGCATGTTCGAAAAGGCAAATTTGGCGAGAATTTGATTGCGTTCCACGATGTTGACGGGTCCACTCGCCCAAACATGCACTAAAGAACAAGGTGTCAGGAAAGTACGTACACGACATGAGAAAAGGTCTCCACGTGTGCCTGGCTAACAGCTACAGGGCGACTGTATCCGGCCCTTAGAGAAGTGTTGATGTTGGTGCATGAGATGGCTTTCGGCTCCGGCACGGTTATGAACAAATGCAAATGGAATAATTTATGTTCCAGATTGGCAGTCGGAACAGGTGAGCCGAGGTACCTAAGTAGCATTCTTGCGCACCTGGACATAATCCAGACGAGCGGCGAGAGGCAGGCTTCACGGCCACAACAGGATCGGGTCGAGATGCATCTGGTACAAGGTGCTGTGGAGCGAAGGCGAACTTCTGTCGGGATGCGCAGCCCTGGTCGATTCACTCGAGCTCAGTTCGGCAACCAGATGGCTGGTTCCTTGCCACAACGCCATCGTACAAACATTTGTTATGTGCGGGTCAAATATCGTGGATGCCAGCCCCCAGGGAACGTGTCACTTGTGACATGTCGCACAGGAAAGGCACAGCTAGAACTAAGATTGTGCGGCGTCTGCAGGCTTTGGCAAAAGCAGGTCGAGTTCCCCAGACTCCTCTTCAGTGGCGAATGGAAATGGGAAGTCGACAAGGATACAGATATCATCTGTGCAAAAGTCCAGTCTTGCTCGCTTCAGAGTTGTATTGCTCAGGGGTTGTTAGATCACCCAACGCTACAAGGAGAAGGTGCGGGATGCCAAGGGTCGGGAATCTCACATCTCTATCTGCGTGGAGACTTTTCTGGCCCGATCGCCTATCTCAGTCCCACCCAGATGGGAATCCGGCACGACGAGAGAAGGATCCCGACGCAGGCGTGCTTGTGCAGCGGCCGCATGTGTACGAGTACAATCGTTGCCTTTGCGCTCTCTGTGCAAGCGGTGTCGATCTACTCGTACCCTGCCGTTATGGCCTGAGTGTCCGTAGCAAAATTCCTGGTTCGGTAAATTGGCAGAGAAGGGACACGATCAGGCTGACCAAAAACAAAACAAAGCCTGGGTCGGAGACACCGAGACAATGATTGGTGAGAGGCGACTGGGGAGAATTGCCGCTCTCGGCGCCATGGACTGAATTCGCATGTTTTTGGGGAGGCCAAGAGACGCCTGTGCCTGTTCCTGAAGAGAGCTAACAAGCTGGCCCGCACTCCGTTCATGATGTTTAGTGGACGGCACCTGGCACCCTGGTCGTCTTTAGACACCGCTCTAATGCGTAACTAGTTGAGATCTGAGGAGCAATTCTCGTATGTACAACATGGGAAAATTGGTCGCGCTTGCATGTGTTTCTCGGTGGCCCCAACACTTCCTCGCCCAATACGCGAAAGCACGGACCGTGAGGCTACCTAGGTTATTCACCGATGTTTCGAGCACAAGACACAGGTTCGGGGCTCCAATTAAACCGCAAGAGCAATCTGCGGCGGAGGTCTGGAACAGCACTTCAGGCAGTATGATGTGAAGCCCGTGCAAGAGGTCGAGGAAAGTCGATGGCGGGGATCAGTTGGGTTTGAAAGGAAGACACGAGGCGATGACGCGAATCGATGAACTGGAGGTCTGAGTTTAGCGCAGGTGGCTTTGCAATGGACAGTCAAACGCAGCGTGGGACTGGACGCCACCCCCCACCATCACGCCTAGCTTAGCGAGTGAAGGCCGATGCAGATGCTGTGGGCGAGCCGATCCCTTGCTTGATCAATCCAGCTTCGGCCATTGAACAGTCAACACTTGACAGCATTTCCCACGTCCAGTTTCTCATGCCGTCGTCCTGGCCGCTTCGGACTTTTCAACCACTGCGAATTGACCTTTTCTGTCCACCGACATGGGCTCTCGCCCCTAGCCTCTGTTGAAACCCCTGCACATGGCCGCCACCTCTGGAGCTCCGCTGCTGAAGCTGTGTCTGTGCGTTTCCACTGACAGGCACAGCATCCTTGGCTGCACCTATTACCGCTTCGTAGCATGCCTCTCCCCTGCCAGAGCATCTGTGGTGCCTTCCCGTCCATTCGCCAGAGCCTCTTCCGGACCTGGCGAGGTGGCGGCCACCTCTGCATCTCCATGCAAGTCTACCTGACATGCGATTTAGCAGGTATGACCTGTAGAACATAAACCTGCCTCATGCCCGCGTGTCTCTGTACGGTGCCACTTTGACTTCTACCACCGTTTTCACAAGTCTGAGGCAGGATCAACAAGGACACCGCACCAGCAAGGCCTTGACGTTGATTCTGCTTGCCCACGCCGACGCACTTGCCTCTTCAACGTGGTCGAAGCTCAACCCACCTTCTAGTGCCTCACGCTCAGACGTCGCTTCGTTCACTTTCAACGGTTTTAGCCCCCGCTCAAAGTTCAAGCATATCTGGACCGAGCGTGGCAAGTCATCCCCCACGTGTCATCGGCCTATCCAGTGTATACGGTGTACGACCTCTCAGAAAAGCTCCGGTTCCCCAGCACCTCGACGCCTGCGACGTAGATCACCAAACTCAGTCAGTATGGTTCTCTCACTTTCGTATCGCCGTCCGGTCTACGTCTCGTCCTCTCGCGAGTCAATCGAATCGGAGAAAGGTGGTCGAGTTGAGTCGATTAACTCCAACACGAGTTGCCCTTATGGAATCCCAGACACCCTGTCCTTCGACCGGATCATCAGCGGCGCAACATGCCCCGTAAGTCACCTATCACTCTTTTCAGAATGGGAAATGACCATTGACCTGACGCCATTCTATAGCCCGTGACCACACGTGAATTCATGGATTTTCTCCGTTACATCGAATATGACGCCGAGAACCTCCAGTTCTATCTGTGGTACAGAGACTATTGCAAGCGCTTTGATGAGCTTCCAGAGAGCCAGAAGAAAATGGCTCCTGAATGGACCACCGAACAAGCATTAGCAGAGAAGAATGCGGCCGAGAAAGAAAAGCTCCCAAAGAAGATTGCAAGCAATGCCGCGGCTGTGTTGAAAGGAACCGACTTCGACCCGAGCGCCAAAGCAGGTATCCCTGAGCCCGCTCCTAACCCGTTCAATACTCCTCCGCGCACCCCTTCAGCTTCAGCCACCGATCACGACAGTATGGTTCCGTCCACCATCGGTTACAGCGAGGACGCAACCACCCTTCGGGCTGGGACCATCGACCACAGCAAGAGGACTGCGGCAGCCTTCGAAGAAGCTGGAGCTCTTCAGCCTTGTATGCCGTTCATTCCACTGTCAGACTCTGTAGGCTAACAGATGCTCCTAGTCACCGTCCAGCCATTCCGTGAAGAGATTTCTCGGATCATCGCAATCTACATTGCCGATGGTGGCGCTCGCTTGCTCAACTTGTCAGCCAAAGAAAAGGCTGTTCTGCTCAAAGCGCTCTCTGTCACGACTCACCCTTCAGCGTTCCGCGATGTCATTGCCACAGTGGAATGGACCCTCCGTCATCAAGCACACCCCAACTTCATCCGATGGACAATCTGCAATGGCAATAAACCGAGACAGGCCTTCGCCAGGTTCTTGGGTGTCGCTGGTATTGTTGGCGGTATCGTGTACGCCATCGTCATCACCCTCAGCTCGGCCAACCGAGGATGGAGGGCGCTGGCTTTTCTTGGGCTCTTCATTGGTGTCGCGACTCTATTTGCTGCCTGGAAGGGCATGTGCGTGGTAAGGTCCCGCAAGTGTCCTTTTCCTTCGACGATGTTGGCTGATAACACAGGTCTTGCACGGCATGCATCACAGACACCTTCGACCCTGGGAGCTCTTCGGCGACGAAGATCAGGGTTCCTCGGATTACGCGTCGCAGAAAGATTCGTTCGACAGCTTGGGTTCGTCCAACAGCTACGAGGATGAGCCTTGGGTGGCCAGGTACGAGAAACGCAACATCGTCCGCAAGATCTTCGACAGAGAAGTCTGGATTCAGGAGCCAGCACTGCGCCAGATTCAAGACACCATTTTTGTACAAGCGCTCCTGACTGCTTTCATTCTCGGAGCCATCACGACCGCAATCTTTCTGGCTGTAAGTGGATTGCCTCTTGGAAATGGTCCGGTATTTCTAACCACCAACACTAGGTACCACGCGGGAACTTTTTCTGATCGACTGATTGGCCGTGGCTCGACGGCGTCCCATCTTTTCTTGTTTTATCGGAGGTTCCATTAGCAACCAGAGATACCCATGTGTGAAGGTATAATATAGGAGAAAGGTTTGATTTCATTGAGTCGCTATTTGTGGCAGGAGAAGCTGCCCGCAGCAGGCGGGATAGGGCGTACATCAGTATGTATCAATACTGGGCAGTACGGCATTTCGGCCAGATGTCGGCAGTTTGATATGAATATTTAAAAGTTGACTGCGTTGAGAGTCTGGACAAAGGAAAGCGTTTGTCAGGGAAAATGATATGTACGACAATAGCATCAGGTGTACACAGTACAGAGTAAATCTCATCGTAGCAATTCGAGCTCGACATCTGAGCGAACACTTTCCCGTCAACATGTCGATTGTCCCCGCACGTGACGGGCAATAGGCGTGTTCCGACGCGTCACGCGTCACCTTCCGCTGGGACAAACTTCGGCAATGGGAATTGAGGGCCTGATTTATGTCCACGTTACGTCCTTCGACAAAGACGCCCACATTCTCTCCAACCAAGGATCCTAAAACCCGCCAGGCAGATTGGCGGGTATGGCTTCCCGAAGACGTCGTCGTTCAGGAACGTCTGATTCTGATGACGAGGAGTCTCGGCCTAACACGCCTGCCTCAACCACACCAAACGACAAGAAACGTATTCGAAGGAGTGCCAACCTCGACGATGAGAATGATGATGCAGAAGACTCTTCTTCCTCCTCCGGCGCGGAGCGAAGGCCTCGGACAGCTGACTCTACGCTGCCAGTGCGCAAACCTCAGGTCACCTCCGGCCCCAGCAATAGCAATGTTGAGGTTCGATCAGGTCATCAGCCTGGTGCCATCGTTCGTGTCAAATTAACCAACTTCGTCACGTACACGTCTGCAGAGTTCTTCCCTGGACCGAGTCTGAACATGGTAATCGGTCCGAACGGTACTGGAAAGAGTACGCTTGTCTGCGCTATATGTCTTGGGCTTGGATGGCCACCCAAGGTAAGTTGGCTACTCTCGCCGGCATGATTACCTGGCTCATCCTCGCTCAGCACCTTGGACGTGCAAAGGAACCTGCAGAGTTTGTGAAGCACGGCTGCCGCGAAGCCACCATGGAGATTGAACTGCAGCGGAAACCCTCGATGCGAAAGAACCCCGTCATCACCAGAGTCATTAAAAGAGAGGGGAACCAGTCTACATACTTCATCAATGGGAAACAGTCGGTGGGCAGAGAAGTGCAGGCCTTGGCAAACAGCTTCAATATCCAGATCGACAACCTCTGTCAATTCCTGCCTCAAGACAAGGTTGTGGAGTTTGCGATGATGACGCCTGTGGACCTTCTTGCCAGCACCCAACGAGCTGTGGCCGGACCGGAGATGACCCATCTTCATGAGGAATTGAAACGGTTACGGAAAGACCAGAGCAAAGTCATGAAGAACGACAAAGACGCTCGTACTCAGCTTGCGCACCTGCAAAATAGACAAGAGGGACAACGGCCCGAGGTGGAGCGCTTGAGGGAGAGAGCAAAGGTCAAATTGAGATTGGACAGATTGGAACAGTCTCGTGCGATCCTTCGGTATCAAGCAGCCAAGACAATATCTCAGCAAGCCAAAGAGCGTGCACAGGCCATCACCCAAGAGCTAAAGCATCTGAAGTCTGCATCTGCGCCCGCGTTGGTGAAGCTGCGCTCAAAGGAGGAGTACGAAGCGGGGGCCAGAGCATTCAAAAACAGGTGCGAGAAAGAGCTGACGGATAGTCTGAAGGAATGCGAGAAGAAAACCAAAGAAATCACAAAACTTGATGATGACATGAATGAAAAGTCGACTCAGATCGAAGCGGAGAAGGCCGGGGTGAGCAAGAACAAGAATACCATTGCTCAAGAGCAAAACAAAGTACGAGATCTAAGAAGAAAGAAGGCTGAAGCTCCCCAGAACTTCGACGTGACAAGCTTGACGAACGAGATGCAGGTGCTGAGAGGTCGTATGGCTGCTCTCCAGCAGAAAAGCAACGAATTGGAGCCACGCAAAACAGACCTACGCGAGCGCGGACTGAGACGACAGGATGACGCCAAAGGCCTTGCCGCAAGACTGGAAACTTTTGGAAGCCATGCCAATCAACAAGAGGAGAAGCTGAAAGAGCTGTCCGAAGCTACGTGGAAGGCTTGGAACTGGATTCAGGAGAATCAAGATCAATTCAGCCAACATGTCTATGGCCCGCCGATCGTGGAGTGCTCGCTCAAGGATCCACGCATGGCTGATGCTATTGAATCGATGCTGCAGCAGACTGACTTCAAGTTCATCACTGCGCAAAACACGGCCGACTTCCACCTACTTCAGAGGAAGCTGGTCGGATCAACAGCCGACGGAGGCCTGGGCCTCCACGATGTCAGTCTTCGTGAACGCAGCAACGGCAGTCTGGATCAATTCAGTCCCCCTGTGTCACCCGAACAAATGCAAAGCCTTGGGTTGAGTGGATGGGCCCTTGATTGTCTGCAAGGCCCAGTCGCTGTCCTTGCCCAACTCTGCGTTGAAAAAGGCCTGCATCGCTGTGGCATAAGCTCCAAAGAGCCTACTCAACAGCAGCATGACGAGATCGGAAAGACAGATATTCAGAGTTATGTCACCGGGCAAAAAGTGTACCACTTCCTGAGGCGTAGGGAATATGGCGCCGCTGGCTACTCTGCCCGAGTTCAAGACGTCCGCCGCGCGAGATACTGGACGGATCAGCCGGTTGACTTGGGCCGAAAGGCTGCACTCCAACGAGATCTCAATGAAGCCAGAGGTGAGGCGGCAGCGATTCACGCAGAATTCTCAGATGTTGTAAATCAGATCAAGCAATTGGAGGCTGAAAAGAAGCAAATCACAGGCGAGATATATGCCAAGAAAGAGGAGAAGGAGGCAATTCAGAACGCGCGCGTGCAATACGACGGACTGGATGTAGAGATCCAGACCAAGGAGGAGTCCATCAAAATGCTGCGCGAGTCCATCCATGGAGTGGGTGCTCGCATCAATGGCATACAGAAGGAACTCGACGACTTGCTCGTAGCCAAAACCGAGGCTGTCCTGAAATTTGCGGCGGCAGCAAGAGAGGTCAAGTCCAAAACCGCCAGCGTTCTTGAAGCGGAAGTCATCCTGGTCGAGGCGGTGTCCGACCTCCAGGTTGCAACAGCCCAGAACAATGAGGTTGTTCAGGCCATCCGGCAGAAAGAAGCCGAAAAGAACGCCGCGACTGAGACGCACCGACAACAGCATGATCTCGCCCTAAGATCCAAAAACGAGGCCATGATAGTGGCCAACGAGGCGAAAAGGCTTGCCAGAGAAGGCGATGACAGCTTTAATGACCTTTTAGGGCACGTGTGCCAGTCACTAAACACGCCGGAGAATCTGGAGGCCGAAATTGATGCCGAAAAGGCCAAGCTGGAGTTAACCGAGGGGGGTAATGCACAGACGATTGCAGAATTCGAGCGGCGGGCTCGAGATATCGAGACCTTGCAAGCCCAAGTCCAGGATGCCAACGAACGACAGGCAGAATTCAGACGTGAGATTAAGAAGGTGCGAGAGAGGTGGGAACCTCGCCTCGACGAGATCGTTGCCCAAATCAACGACGCATTCTCTGACTCGTTCGCGAGAATTGGCTGTGCGGGTCAGGTCGCGGTGTACAAGGCATCATCTGACGACCCCGATGAGTGCACAGAGGAAAATGGGGGTTCGGAAAACGGGCTCGATTTTGAGAAGTGGTCGATAGAAATCAGCGTCAAGTTCCGCGAGTCGGAGCCACTCAGTCTGCTGGACAGCCATCGACAGTCGGGTGGCGAGAGAGCAGTCAGCACGATCTTCTACCTCATGGCCCTGCAGAGTCTCAGTCGCGCTCCATTTCGGGTGGTCGATGAGATCAATCAGGGCATGGACCCACGGAACGAGCGAATGGTTCATGGCAGGATGGTTGATATCGCTGCGGACGATGGAGGCAGCCAGTACTTCCTCATCACGCCAAAGTTGCTCAGCGGCCTGAAGTACAGACGCGGCATGACCGTGCTTTGCATTGTCAGCGGCGAAAATGTGCCTGCCGCGAGGGAGCGTGATGACGAAGGCGAATGGCAAGATGGTCCCAAGGTCGACTTCAAACTGTTTGTGACGCGGGCGAGGGAGTTGGGCATCGGTGCAGCAGTCGGTGGACGGCGAACAGATTTTGGTATAGGCTACGGCCTGAGCCTCGGGAGTGCCAGCCAGTCTCCTGCAGTTGGAGCTTGAGGCACGGGACACAGAAGCCGGCGCGAGTGTGGACTGGCTGTGTATGGAGGACTGGCCAACATGGAGCAGATCCATGATGACCGAATGCGGCTTCACCGTAGCCGAGGCATTGAATACCGATGCAGTCGATCTCTCCGCATCATGCCCTCCAGATTGCGGAGCCGGCATTGTGCGGTATCATGGCCGATATATCCGGCTATATTCCTCCAACACTTTCGCGTTTCTGCTTCTATTTCTTGCCAGGCTCACGGGTTGTAGGGTGCGGTGTAGGCGTTGACAAGTCCTCACCTCTCAGCATGGTCCTGTTCAAGTCGCCTCATCCGCGGTTAGATAGTAAGCCAGAACGCCCCTCCGGCTCTGTGAACAAAAACAGCACGGACAATCAGTCTACGGCTTGTGTGTGACGCTAATTATCCTCGGCACCACAGTCCCCGAGAACATCTCGACATGGGAATGGCTCTTCGAGCCTGGCGAATTCTCACCCCTGTACAAGAGTCCCCGTGAACCACTGGCCGGGTATGTCAACGCCGTCACGAAGGAACGCCTCGACTGGGCGGCCGTCAAGACGAAGGCCACCCAGTTGAGCACCGCCCTAGTGAAGGAATATGGGCTCCAGCCCGGCGACACGGTCTCGTTATTCAGCACCAACACGATATGGTACCCCGTTGCGATGTGGGCCGTCATTCGAGCCGGTATGGAATTTCTCTCCCTCCCGATCTTTTGGACGCTTGACTCTTCGTGTGCAAGGCAAAACGAGAATGTCGACTAACCAGCCTGGCGCCCAGGCGGACGAGTCAACGGCGCGTCCCCAGCATACAATGTCGAGGAAATGACGTACGCACTCAAGATCGCCAAGAGCAAGATCCTTATCACGTTGCCATCTTCCTTGGAGGTGGGGCTTGCGGCGGCCCGAAATGCTGGGATCCCTCACGAACGTGTCTTCTTGCTGGAAGGCCAAAGTGAAGGCCATCCGAGTATACAGGACTTGATGGAACGGGGGGCCAGGTATGCGCCCGACCCGCCTTACCGGATTCCGCGGGGGAAGACCAATAAGGACATCTGCGGCTACTTGAACTTCAGTAGTGGGACGACGGGGTTGCCTAAGGCGGTAAGTGATAGCAGAACATGGACATGGAAATGGACGCAGCAGCAGTGGATGATAATGAGAAACATTGATTACTTACCAACTCCGTACAGGTCATGCTTTCGCACCACAATGTCATCGGACAGTGTCATCAGCTCAGGGCGCTCCAGGCGCCGGGCGGGTATAAGATTCTGGCGGTGATGCCGCTCTTTCACAGTACGTGCTTCCCGTCTTGTGGTTTGTTGAGCCATCTTTGTTCAGGGCTACGACTGACCCTGGGCCTACCCAAGTCACCGGCCTGGTCCGCTTCTGCACGTATCCGATCTTCATGAACGGCGACTCGGTCATGCTGCCGTCGTTCACTATGCCGTCCATGCTGCAGGCGATCGTGGAGTTTCAAATCAAAGAACTCATCCTCGTACCGCCCATCATCATCCGCCTGGTGCGCGACAAGATCGTCGACGACTACGACCTCCGGCACGTGGAGCGGTGGTCCTCCGGCTCGGCACCCATCGCCCCGGAGATCATCGCGCTCTTGCAGAAGAAGTTCCCCTGGACGGGGTTCCGGCAGGGGTATGGCGCCACGGAGAGCACTTGCTGCATCACGGCCCACCCGCCCAGCCACTACGACTACAAGTACGCGACCACGGGGGGCATGCTCGTCGCGAACACGGAGGCTAAAGTGATTGACTTGACGACGGGACGCGAGCTCGACGTCGGCCAGACGGGTGAGATCCTTGCGCGAGGACCCCAGATCGCGATGGCATACCTCGACAACCCGGCCGCCACAGCCGAGACGTTCGACAAGGACGGATTCTTCCATACCGGGGACGTGGGCCACTTCGACGCCGAGGGCCTGATCCACATCGAAGATCGGATCAAGGAGATGATCAAGGTCAAGGGCCTGCAGGTGCCGCCGGCGGAGCTGGAGGATCTCCTTCTCGGGCACCCCGACGTGGAGGACTGTGCCGTGCTCGGCATCCCGGACGAGTACGCGGGGGAGAGACCGAAGGCGTACGTGGTCCTCAGGCAGGGCGTGCGCGAGAGTGAAGAGGTCGGGAGACGGCTGTTGCAGTTCGTCCGGGAAAGGAAGGTCAGGTACAAGTGGATTGTGGAGGTTGAGTTCACCAGCCAGGTGCCCAAGAGTCCGACGGGGAAGTTGTTGAGGAGGATCCTCAAGGTGAAGGACAAGGAGGGCAAGGATAGAGGGTTGAGGGTCAGGGATGAGCCGGAGAGGGCCAGATTGTGAGGCTGCAAAGGGGAGATAGACGCACACACACAACGGAGAGGGGGGGATGGTGAGAGTGAACAATGTAGAGAGATAGACGATCGCGCACGGAAAAGACAGATGGACAGGAGATACGATACAGCGGCATGTGGACAGGCGTCAATGAAGACTTCGTTCAGAGTGTTCCTCTGCTTCGCGCATGGCACGGCGCTCCGAGAAGACTTGGATCCTGCTCCGTACCGTGACTGTACGCCGGTCACGCCAATGCCAATACCAATACCAAGACCGCGTGATCTGGCTGGCCATTCACGTCCTCTATTACTCGAGTACTATACGGTCTGATTCTGAGTGGGTGAGCGAAGGCCGCTTTAACCTAAGCTTTAAACTGCCTTTGCGATCAGTAATACTTGCCTCTCAGCTAGGAATCCAGGCGTCAAAAACCTGGCAGATTCCTGCTCTTGCGATGCTGCCTAATTTTTCCTTGTAGAATTGTGTACCGGAGAATCCGCCCTGCCGCCTCTGGTTCAGTCGCAGGAACGTGTCTGCGAGATGAGGGAGAACAGAGAATGGTAGCCTTCGAAGATGTGTCCTACATGTAATGGATCTTCCGAAATGTGATAATTCACTCTGGCGTTTGTAGCATGCCTGTAATATCTGACTAGCAGAAGGAGGAGGTTAGTCGCAATGCCTTCAATTCAATGTTGTGTATCTGTCTATGATGAAAAGGTAACGGTGGTCTGGAGTCGCAAGGACTCGCACTGCAGGCTATTCCAAATCAGGACTGGCGTATAATGGGAGATGACGTACACGGTCGTCACTAGCGTTGACCAAACAGTCCGCGTTGCCACCAGCCGATAATTCTTGGATCAGCCGTCACCACCAACTTGGGCACATTGAAATGTCCTTGTATCCCAACGTTTCAGCTGGTGTTGGCCAAAATGACAATCCACGTCTCCCGTCATGCCTTTTGCAACGACTCGGCCTCAAGCAAACCTCATAGCCTAACAAGCTAACAACCTCCCCCCCCTGGCCACCTAACCCGCCACGCAACTTCACCTTTTTCGGCGCCATTCAGCCATGTCCGACACGTTTGGCAATATCATCAACGGCGCTGCGGGCACAGCGCAGGGTAGGGAGGGAACAACAGTCCAGACGTTCATCATCTCACTTGCTGCTGGTTTGGTCCTGTTCGCCGTACAATTCGGAGCATTCCTGATTGTACGGAACTATCTCTGGGCAAAGCGAATATATCAGCCAAGATCTTTCCTGATCCCATCGAAGGACAGAATCAAGCCACCACCTAACAATCCTCTCAGATGGCTCTGGGTGTTGTTGAAGACCCCGAACGACCTAGTCTTGCGTAAAGCAGGCATGGACGCCTATTTCTTTGTCCGGTATTTGGGCATGTGTTTGAAGATGTTCTGTCCTATGGCGCTCATCATCCTACCTATCCTGATCCCAATCAATTATGTGGATGGCAAAGGCACCAATACAATAGGCGCGACTCGCTACAACGTCACCGGCCTAGATACACTTGCGTGGTCCAACGTGGCGCCGCAACACACCGGCCGCTATTGGGCGCATCTGGTCTTAGCGGTCAGTGCCATAATCTGGGTCTGTTATTTGTTTTATCACGAATTGCTGCATTATGTCGTGAAGAGGCAAGAGTATCTTGGCAGCCGGAGCCATCGACTAAAAGCTTCGAGCACCACAGTCCTCATCATGGACATACCCAAGAATCTACGCACAACCGAAGCATTGATGGGACTCTATGACGATTTCCCTGGTGGAGTACGAAGAATATGGCTGAACCGGAACTTTGAGTCACTCGTCAACAAGCACAAATTGCGGAAGGAGTACGAGAACCGCCTTGAGAATGCCGAGACCAATCTGATCCGTAGAGTGGTCAAGCAACACAGGAAGAAAGGAAAAGGAGTTGGCAACGTAAGCTCGAACGAGATGTCGATACTTAAAGAGGCTACGATGGCCCCACGTCATACTGGTAGCGAGCCTCACGCCGATGAGGAAACATCTGAGAGGACGACTCAGGCAGATTGCGAAAGTGATCTTCAACATGACCTGACGACGAAAGCTCTATGGACCAAGTTTGTTACGCCCAAGCAACGAGCAAATATGCGAATACCTCGGCCCAATTATGCAAATGCATGCAAACTTCCCTTCGTCGGTCGCTTCTTCTCGCTCAAGGTGGACACTATCTATTACTGTCGGCGGGAACTTGCGCGCCTGAATCGAGAGATTGAGGCAGATATCGAAGAAGCAGATCATTTCCCACAGAACGGATCGGCCTTCATCCAGTTCAATACTCAGAAGGCGGCACATATGGCATGTCAGGCGGTTGCTGGTACAATGCCGGGGCGGATGGCTCAACGAATGGTCGAAATGTCACCAGCAGACATCAATTGGTCAGCGCTAAACGACACCAGGCAGAACAGAGCCGTACGACTTATCATCTTCGTGGTCCTGTTTATTGTGCTGGTGTTCGTTTTTGGTCTGATATCGTTCTTTACTGGGACCCTCTCGAGACTGTCAACGCTAGCCGGCTCAACTTCATGGCTGCACTGGATAGGCACGCTGCCCCGCTGGCTCTTGTCTTTCGTACAAGGCACTCTCCCCCCGGTAATCCTCGTGATTCTTTTGAGTGGCCCAACGCCAATTGTCCTTCGAGCGATGACAAATAGCACTCGTGGGGCCACGACGGGCTCTCGGGGCGAGCGATCCCTCCAGCTCTGGTATTTCATTCTTCTCGTCTTCGAGGTCTTCATCATACCGACCATCTCGTCTGGACTCACTAGCATTGTTCAGGAACTCATACACAACACGGCGTCAGTTCCTGAAATCCTGGCGACAAACTTGCCGACTGCAGCGAATTACTACTTCTCATTCTTGATCCTTCAAGCCCTCTCAATAAGCTCGAGCTCAATCCTGCAGACAATCCGTCTGCTGAACTTCTACGTCTTCGCAAGGGCTAATACTCCTGATGATGTATTCAGCAAATTGAGCTTCACCTGGAGAACTCGAATTGGATCAAACATTCCTTGGTATACAACGTTTGCCGTCATTGGACTCGTCTACTCAGTCATCGCACCGCTCATGTTGGTTTTCATGTTGCTTACGTTCAGCCTCTTCTACATCGTTATCAAGAATAATATCCTCTATGTTGTCCGTACGGGGGATGTTGACAGCGGTGGATTATGGTTCCCAAGTGCAATCAATCAGACTTTCACAGGTTTATACTTTATGGAAGTCTGCCTGATCGGCTTGTTCTTCCTGGTGCGCGATACACACAATAAGGTTTCGTGTGAGGCTCAGGGCATCATCATGTCCATCGTCTTCGTGCTCACTATGTTGTATCAGATCCGGCTGGCAGTTCACTTTAACGGACTCTTCAGGTACGCTCCTCTACAGCTGGCGGGAGACACGTTGTTACGCAACAAAGAGTCCGAAGCGCCACGCCCGACTTCGAACGTGGAGGACACTGGACTGGTGAGCGGCGAGACGGCGGCAGCCAAGGAGCAAGAAGTTGAAACCACAGGGAAGATCCCCGCCCCTCCGGAACAGACTGAGCAGGCCGACCAAGCTTCACGATCCCCTTCTCTCGCCGAAAAGCGACGTTCTTCCTCACAGTCACTGACCGCGGCGCACCTGTCTCGCCGTGGAACAGACATAGAAGCGCAAAAGAAGCACGACAAGCATGAGGCCAAGCGCATCCTGGCGCGCTTGAATCGACCTCTCGACGAAGCGAAGCTCGCCGAACTCGAGTCACACCTCGCCCGAGCCGAGGTGTATGTCAGCAACACCCTCATTCCACGCAAACGCGAAGTCGTAGCACTGATGATGAATGATCCCATCAGCAAAATCATTATGCAGCATAACGACGACTTAGAGGCCCTCACGAGTGAAGAACGGGATCTGTTGGTTAGTGTTGCGTTCACGCATCCCGTGCTGCGAGAACCGAAGCCGAGCGTGTGGATCCCTAGAGATGATGTCGCGGTTAGTGATGATGAAGTCAGGAGGACGAGGGAATTGAGTCGGGACATTGCGATTGATAACAGGGGCGCCTTCTTCAACAGAAGGTTGAAAGTGGAGATCGATAGACCGCCGCCAGATATGAGTGAGTTTGCGCTGGTGATGGCAGAGTTGTGAGTTGCGTGTGTTTCAGAAAGCATTACGAAGGTGCGGAACATGGGTTTGCTGCAATTAACCCAGGACGTCACGATACCCCTTGGAGCGATTGTCTTTAGGTGGCAGAATAATACTTAAGACAGCAGCCTCGCCAGCAGCGAGCTCCTCGGAAACGATCAATAGGCCATGGCAAGAGTGACTTGATCTCCACATCAACTGGTCGAGTTCCATCACGACAACATTGGACGTCACTCGGCCTGGCAGTCCACCTACGAGTAACTCGTATAGCCGATTGCTAAGGGTCCAGATTGGGCCCCACGGCGGCGGTGTCGCTCAGGGAGTGCTCGGTACACAGTATTAATCTCGGTTGCTCGTGCATGTCTGGAAAGAGACAAAACACGCACGCACGCGAGGAATAGTACTCCCTATTGTATCACGAGATCGTTGCTAAAAGGGGCCGTGAATTGAGCGAGGGGAACAGCACCGCGAGAACGGTAGAGTCGTCTCTCCTGGGTTTCCATGTCCTGACATACTGGACCGACTGGACTGGACCATCTGACGCTGGGTTTCGGTTGAGACATACACTCTCTCAGGTGCCAATACTACGATTCATGATGCTGGTACTGATATTGACGCTGATACTGATAGTGATACTGTACAAGGCTACTCGAGAATTCCAGCACAATCGTATCCTCCCAAGGGTATATCTGTCGTAGTGTATTGCATTTTTCCCTGGCCACCCTAGTTCTATAGTATGTATACCCAGAAGTTCCCTTTTTGTCGTCGATCGTCCGCCGAAGCACGGATGTATGTATAGCAAGTATGTGTGTGTATGTGTATGTTCAGGGGCCGCGTGAAAAGATCAAATACGAGCACACGATCATACAGTCATACAACCATGCAATCATAACATCATATGCCGTGGACCTCGTACGTCACGTCCTTCCTGATAATCATCCTCTGACTGTCGTTGCTTCCCACGCTGGTGGCATCGGCCTTTGGATTGTTCTCCTCTGCCAGTGTCGAGATGTTCCTCTTCCCGATCTTGCTGCCGGTGGAGTCGATGCCCGTGGTCGGCGCAGTCCACACGCCGTAGCTGTACAGGTCGGACCGCCCGTCCAAGGCCGACGCGGGAGCCTGTCGGGTCGTGAAGTCCGAGTACGATTCCCCTCCTCTGTTTGCGGACGTGGTCGCTGACCGGTTCGCCGACCGCAACTTGGACAGCTTGAATGTGTTTTTGCCGTACGCGTTGGTGTTGCCTCCGCCACCGCCATACGCATATCCGTTTTGACTGTCCGTGGCGCCGAGGCCGCCGAACTGCGTGTTGAGGTTCGTCACGAAGGGCCGGAGACTCGGGATCGTGGCCGAGATGAGGGAGTAGCACAGTTCGGTCTGCGTCCAGACGACGAAGATGGCTTCGGCGAGCGTGGGGTTGGAGACGCGTCCAGGTTTGTCGAAGTTCGCGAGCCGGAAGGAGATGGCGATGATGTTACTGGTTTTGGATGCTTGTTAGCAGGAGGGCTATTGTACTTCACTTCACTCTCACTTGTACGGGATGGACTCACCCGAGACGGAACGCAAATGCGCTCACTACTATGGCTTTCTTTGTAAGGGTGGTGTACAGGCCAAAGACGAGGTAGACGGCCATGAGGACGATCGCCAGCTCTGAAATGATGTCGAACGCGCCGATGACTTTCCATCGCAGAAACTACAACACACACAGGCAAGGTCAGCTCTCTCCCTCGGGGTTTTAGGGGTGCCCGAGAAATGGCACCAGCGCCTGGATGCACAACTTACGGCTCCGGGGCATTTTTCGTCGACAATGATCCACGGATGGTGGAGGTCGCACTGAAGCGCAACCGCGAATGTCGATCCCACCGTCCACGCCGCTATAAAGGTCGTCAAGGCGAGAAAGACCATCTTTTGTGCTTTCACCACCGTCAACCGACTGAGGAAGAAGACAACGGACATCTTGGACAGGCCGAGAGCTAGGGTGAAGAAGATGTTGCCGGCATAATAGAGCTGGGGGAAACACGAGGGTCAACATCACACAGAGACAGAGAACGGATTGCTTGTCCGTACCTTTTGGACTTTCACCAGCATCTCCGGCGAAATGAGTTCGACAGATTTTCCGAGTCCATCCGAACACGCTGCTAAGACTATCGATGACTGGATGATAGCCAGAAGCTGGAATATCGGGTCAGCGTGCGTGGGAGAGCAAATCGCAGTCACACGTGGCTCTGCAGAGGAGATCGGGCAACATACCGTCGAAATGGCGACTGCCACATCATCGAGTCCGAGGCCCGGCGTGATCGTGCACCGGATGAATGTTCTGATGGCCGCGAAGAGCAAGAGCCAGCACAGGCACAGTGCCGTGCCAATGATGATCCACGCGGTATGGTCTGTGTCGGTGACTTCGTAGAACGGGGGTGAATATCCAGGAGGAATCACGACACCAGAACCGATCGTCGTCGCGGACATGTCTGAAGGTCCACCAGCAGCCTGATGGGCGCCGAGCACTTCCTATCAGTATAGAGACTGGATTGGTTTCCGCGATGACGAGGGCGAGGGCGATGGAGGCGGGGAGAACAAAGAGGTGTTGTAAAATTCGACGGCACAAAGCTGGGGGGAGCCAACGTGCTCGAGAGATGGGTGGCGTATGGTTTATGTCAGTATACCCCGTACTCTGTGCAGTCCACCGACTCCTGCATAGGGATGGCTGAATGCAAGGTACAGAAAGGCGCTGGAAACATCCCGCGTCGATGCAGGAAGATCCAGGTACAAGGACTCGGTACTCCCACGTACAGTAGCAGAAGGACACGATATCCGTGCTCGGCTGGCTCACTGACAAGGTCGTCGTCCTCACAAAACAGCCACGAGCAGATCCAGCCGACAGGACTAGTGCTAGAATCTCGAAATCTCGCACAAGGATTGTCGCAGGCGGCCAGGCAGACCACCACCACACCACCGCCGTCCCGAGCGTGGCAGGACTGAAAGGGCAAAGTCACGCCCACGGGGGCCCCTTTCTCGACGAACTCCGGGCGCTCGGACGCTGATCGATCATCCCGACATTTCACGTACATGGTTGCTTTATTTCCGTTGATTTCATTCATTTGCGTGCAGCTTAGCGTTATCATTACGCCCCTGGCCCTCGTGGTAGATAACGCAGTGAGCCAGTCCCGACGCTCGTCGCGCGTCGGGATGCATGGTTGAGTCGTCGTCTAAGCGAGAGAAGGCTGGAAACACACTGGACGATGGAACAAGCTCGACAAGTAGCGTCCAGGCGCGGGAGGGACAAGCCACGCAAGCCGTGGAAACCGCAGGCTTCGTGGTGCTTGTTCGGCTTCTTAGGCTTTGCTAGGCCCGCTTAGCCTTCAGAAAGGTTTGGAGTCTGCGGCGCCGTCGACGCCCTTCAAACAACTCCTCGAGTTTCTGATTTGGCCTGCACAGGGAACCGGCGAAAGCTTATAGCTGACCGTCCGACGGGTTTCGCGGGGAAGCCAAATGGACGCCCCTCTAGCAATCAGGCTACAAACCGCGCCGCCGGCCGCTGGCCGTGGTGGAACACCGTAACTTCCCCCGAGGAAACAAATCTTCAGGCCACCATCCAATGTGCATCGAGACTGGCGAGCCGTGCTGGACAAGAGGACGGTGGAGCTGCAGAAGCTTCCGGGAACCCCCCCTTCGTTGCTAGTCATGCAAGGGATCGGAGCCCCCAATACCCAATAGTGCTCACTGTGCGGTTTGAGTATCGCGCGTGCATCGCTTCGAACAACAGAATCTCGCTCGACTCTTCTGGGAGTTGGTGGGAGAGCGAGGGGGTCCTCGCGTCCCGAATCCTGAGAAACGCCATCGAGGCCCTGCGCTGTCCGCCAGGGCCCATAGTACCGAGTAGCCTGGTCCTCCGGCACTCACCATGTGGCACGCCATGTGCGAGCTTTCTGATAAGCTGATCCAATCCCGGTACCTGTCTTCGCGTTGGCGCCTCTTCTCCGACTCTCTTTCTATCTTTCTTCTGGAGTGCAGGGCCTTTTCATCTTCTCTTCTTGTCTCCTGTAGTATTGGCAGAATGGCTGTTGTCGACGCAATGAAGGAGGACGCCACCGTGATCTCGTCGGCTGAGCAGCCCAAGAGTGATCTCTACCTCAACGATGGGGAGAAGGATCTCGACGAGGACTTCGGCGTCGCGGAACGGTACAGAGGTACCGCAGACGACAAGAGGGAGATGAGCATGTTGGGCAAGAAACAGGTCCTTCGAGTATGTGCGCCCCTTCGCATTCGATGGAGATTTCATCACCGAGAGTGACATAACTGACGCTGTACAGCGAAACTTTCGCTTCGTCACCATGGTCGGCTTTGCCAGTACGGTGATGGCGAGTTGGGAGATCCTCCTGCCGTAGGACACCCTTTGCAGGCGTCGGCCTTTTAGTCCCCTACACGGTTTACTGACCATCACTCCCAGGTTGTTCTCCTTCGTTTTGACCGATGGCGGTACCGCCGATCTCTTCTGGGGTTTTATCGTCGTGGGATGTGGACAAACGCTCGTCTACGCCAGTCTCGCAGAGGTGGCATCCATGTGAGTGGCAGCAGGTCAATTGCGGCCGTGCACACACCCTGACTTGTGTGTGATCCCAGGTCTCCTACCGCCGGTGGACAGTATCATTGGGTGTCAGAACTTGCGCCTCCAAAAATACAAAAGATGCTCAGCTATGTCGTTGGTGAGTGCTGTCCTTGGCTCGACACCACCGCTCTCCCTTTCTAACGGCCAGTGTAGGTTGGTTGGCGGCCATTGGATGGCAAGTTTACCTCGCTGGTGTCGCCTTCATGGTCGGCAGTGTCATTCAGGGCTTGATTGCACTGAACGTCCAAGACTACGTGTGGCACGCCTACCACGGAACGCTCCTTTCAATCGCGGCCATCATGTTCTCCATTGCCTTCAACACTTTCCTGGCGCCTCATCTGCCTTTGATCGAGGGCACTGTCCTGATTCTGCATCTGGCTGGCCTCTTCGCCATCATTATCCCTCTCTGGGTGATGGCCCCTCGCGCCAACGCACATGACGCCCTGCTCGTGTTCACAAACTTTGGTGGCTGGTCGAGCGATGGTCTGTCTGCCATGATCGGCTTGACCACTCCACTGAGTGTGCTTATCGGATACGATTGCTCAGTCCATATGTGTAAGTCCCAAATGCTTCGATTCCCATCATGTTGCAGCAACTAAGAGAGGATGATCCTACAGCCGAGGAGATCCGAGACGCCTCCGTCACCCTCCCCAAGGCCATCATGTGGTCGGTCTGCATCAACGCAATTTTGGGCTTCCTCATGGCCATCACTTTGATCTTCACCCTGGGAGACATCGACAGCCTTTTCGCCTCAGTCACCCGCCAACCCTTCATCCAGCTGTTTTACAATGCCACCCAAAGTTACGGTGGGACCAATGCCATGACTGCCATCGTCATCATTCTTCTCGCGGCGTGCTGCACCAGCGAGGTGGCCACGGCATCTCGACAGCTGTGGTCCTTTGCCCGTGATCAAGGTTTGCCTTTCTCGGGATGGCTCTCACAGGTGAGATTGTTCTCCTTGAAAATTTCCCCCTTCGCTTGAGCCCCAAGTTGACGGTTCCCCTAGGTCACACCGGGCTGGAACATCCCGCTCCATGCCGTTTTCGTCTCCCTGCTGGTGAGCTCCCTGCTTGCATGCATCAACCTGGGCTCTTCCGTGGCCTTGAACGCCATCAACTCGCTCGGCGGTGTCTCGATTCTCACGTCCTACTTCATCACCATCAGCTGCCTGATCTACCGACGTCTCAAGGGGCCTGCGCTCCCTCATCGACGATGGTCACTTGGTAAATATGGTCTGTGGATCAACATCGCGGCTCTGCTCTACTTGATCCCGCTTTGGTTCTTCGCTTTCTGGCCCCTCGCCACGCCGGTCACGGCCGAAAACATGAACTGGTCGTCCACCATGTTTGGCGGAGTGCTGATCATCGCCATGTTATACTATTACTTTAGAGCTCGACATGTCTACGTGGGACCTGTTGTCTTTGTCAAGCGCGACCTCTAGAGAGACTCTCAACGACGGATTCATTCCCCATTGGCGTTTTTGGCACCCACGTACGGAGTACGTCTATTCAAAATGGTGGATAAGAACTCTTTTGCATCAACACTGATTTATGGACCTGTCTACCGGCTTACGGCCCAGAAAAGTATACCTTCTGTGCAATTCGGCCGTTTCACGTACCGAGTACATAAATACAACTGTGAATACACTAAGACTGTAAATATTCCCTGCCACTTAGAGGAATTGCGAGCACATTTTTCCAAAGAATGGACTCTCCCTCGCCTTTTGCTACATACAGAAGCCCGCAAGATCGAATTCCCCACCGTTCTTTTGCCACGTGTGCAGTGTGCATGGAGCAAGTAGCGGTGAGCCGGAGACATTGATGCAGATCGAGGACCCCCGGGCGTTCGGAAGCGTTCTTTGTCAACATTACGGGCCCGGATCCTTTGACGACAGGGTTTCTTTCTTCGAATTCCGCAGAATGGAAGCTGCGACTCCACAGGACGAGGATTCCGTACAATGGTCCGTTTCATCGTGGCGAGGAAGGTCGGTTCATGTATGCAGGTTAGGCTCTGCGCTATATCTGCCACCAACTGCAGCTAGTACTTTGTACACAGTAATAGTTCGAGTACCTCGTCCTCGTCCTGGTTACTGTGTATGGGATGGGTCCACCATTGCGTGGCTCATGGCTCGAAGGACGTTGGACCTGAACTTTCCCCTTTGGCAAGCTTCGCTTCGGAGTAGAGCGATGCTAATGAATTCTCTTCACCGGGCCAGCCATTCTCGCGACGGTGCCGATAAAATGAGACGCAAGTCTTTAAGCGAGATCCTGTTGCCAGTCATCAACCAAAAGATCCCTACTCGTACCGAAGGAGCCCAACCCCTGTCGACAAGGAACAACAACACGACCAACAACCACAGACGCCGGTATCATGTCCACAGCAGGGGCCCAAGCAGGCCTCGAGACGTTCGACGCCCTCAACATCGATTATGAAAAGGCCTACCATGACAACCCGTTCAAGGTGACCTGTGTCAAGACGGCCATTTCTATGCTCCGGCCGGGATCCAGGGTTCTAGACGTGGGCTGCGGCACAGGCATGCCTGTTTCAGAACTGTTGTCGACTGCTGGCCTCGACGTCTTCGGGTTTGACATCTCCCCCAAGATGGTCCACTACGCGCAGTCCCGGGTCAAGGGCACGTTCGTCGTGTCTGACATGCTCGAGTACCAACCTGTGGGCCAATTCGCCGGAGTGTTCATCATCTTCGCGCACCTGCAGCTCTCGTATGCCGATTTCCACACGGCAGCTTACAAGTTCGCCCAAGTGCTGCAGCCGGGTGGGATTCTGGTGCTGGGACAGATGCCTGCGGACAAGTATGTCAGGGCGGACTCGGACTGGGATGAGACAAAGACGTATGTCGAGGACTATGCCGCACCGTTTATGGGTGAAATGCTGCCGACCCTGGCGCTGAGTGCCGAGGGGCAGCTTGAATTCCTGCGCTCCATGGGCTTGGAGATCGTCAGCAACAAGATCGACACGTTTCAACCCAACAACCAGAAGTGCCTACCGGAGGAGCAGCAGTACATCATTGCGAGGCGGCCGGACGACAAGCCTTTGTCGCCGCCGAAGCCGCTTCCCAAGACGACGAGCTAGAGGGAGGGAACGAGGACGAGGGTCCTTGGATATGATGTGTCCGGCTGCAAGATGTCGAGGTGCCGTTGGTTCAACACTGACCTGTCGTTGCCATCTATTTCCGTAGACTCCAGAAGAGAAACATTGTTCATACTGTCTGCCGTTGACACTTGTTCTGCCGCGTGGCGGGCATAACCCTATACTTCTCCCGTGGACTATCCGACGACCAAGTGCAGTCCGGCACTATAAGCGTGGCGATCCTGTGGGTTTCCGCATGCATTCCTCTATTGTATCCAAGATACGTAGGAACAATCAAGGAAGACTCTAGGCCGTGGGGAAGCAGAGCGAATCACTCCTGACGGGGCGCGCTGGCACAGGCAGCTTAGACATCCCGCTTCATCGCCGTTGTGATGGATGACTTGCATACGGCAGGAAGATCCTGCATCTAGCCCGCCGATCTTGACTGACTATGGAAGGGCCTGTTGGACCTGTCAAGCACTGGGCTGGTGATTGTATGCGCGGTACTATTCTCGGGCCAGCAGCTCTTGGCTGTGATACAACCGCGTGATGAAAGACGAACACGAAAGCCGAACCCGTTTGGGCTTGTTGCACGCCTGGCCGCGACACTCCGGCTCTTCATTGGCCTGACACTCGTTCATCCTGTCGCTCTCTACTCTCGCAGAAGGAAACTTCACCGTCTGTATCATCAAGATGCTCCTAGAGTGCAATGGAGCCCTCTTCGACAAAGGCACTGGTGCACGTTAAGAAGGAACTGGTGTCGATCGAGCCCAAGAGCACGCCGCCGGCCGACAAGAAGGCCAAACCTCGAGCCAAGGCCTTCAAGGACTTGACGCCGGAAGAGAAGCTGCTCGAGATTGTGCGCCACAGCGTGCGGCCGTTCTCGGATCGCCTTGATCCTTTCGCGGCCCTGCCGGTTACGCTCGACCGGTTCCAGGAACACCTTATCAGCTTCTACCTGCTCTATTACCCGAAGGCGACATATGGATTCAGCCCTCGACTGCGCCCGCATCCGGTAGCCAGCAACTTCTCCATTGCTTTGACCACGCCGGCATGTTTCCAGGTCATCATGGCGCGCTCGGCGCTGTACCGCATCTCGCTGAACAAGTACGCTACAGAGGCGGAGAAGCAGTCCCTCGAGCTCGCCGTGATGCGGCACAAGGGAGAGGCATTGAAGCTGGTCCGTCTGTTGAGTACCAAGCTGAATCCGAAGCGCAAGGACGATCTTCTTGCCTCGATCATCAGCCTGGGGACCTTTGACCGGCGGTCCGGGTCTCAAGAAGCGGCAGGCATGCACTATCAAGCGGTGCGGCGCATCTTGAAGGCGACGGGCGGTCCACTGGCCGTGAACTCGGTGCTCCTGTCGCGCGTCATGTGTTTTTTCGAATGCATCTACGGCACGAGTCCCGAAAGCTACATCTGGGACGAATCGGACGTGCAGAGACTGGTCCACGGGCTCAACAACTTCCTGAGGAAGCTGCGAGAATTCTGGCAGTCCCTGTCGACCATCAATGCTTTGACGGAGAGGCCTGCGGCCGAAGACAACGCGAAGGGCAAGGGGAAAGAAGGTGAACCAAGACCAATCCACTCGTTCGGCCTGCGGCATGGCTCGACCCTGCTTGGTCTCGTGTCCAGACAACCCCCACCGACTGCTGAACTCACGCAGCCACGCCGCCTGGAAATGATTTTCCAGCTCACTTGCCTCCTCACGCTCGGGATGATCACCATGGATTTCGCCAACGACTTCCGAGCCCTGCTGGCGTACATGGACGGCCTCCACACGTCTATTGAGAAGCTGCAACTCGCAGGTCTGAGCTGCAACAACGCCATGTGGCAGATTCAGGTCGGTGATCACAGCGAACCTCACAGCCGGCGGATATGGCGGGCCGCCAGCTTTGCATGGGTCATGAAGCATTGCACATACAGCGTTCAGTTGACGCTCAAGGAGTGGCTGCTCGCCTTCTTCACGGGGAAGCCTGTCGAGAAGCCATACAAACTTGATCCGTTCCATTTCAGCTACGCTGGCTGACCGGGGGGGGGGGGGGGGGGTGGACAGCCTGAGGTTACAGCGTGTGCAGCGTTTCCCGTTGACATGGTGCATTGACAGACATGCGTTGTAAATCTGCTGTGGAATGGTCCAGATGGCAGATCACAGCGGCAGCGGCAGGGCAGATCGCCTCGCAAGGAGTAGGGTTCAGGGCGATCAGGTTAAAAGCAGGAAGAGATATTCCGTCCAGCTACATACGAGTAGGCTAGTGCTGTAGCTCTCCAAGCCCTGGTGAATTCTGTGCGGACATTGCCTTAGTGCATCGTCTTCATATCGATAGAGAGTCCGTATTGATACGCCTATCGCCTGATGACCAGTACGTTTGCGCGATTTTGCTCGCCCTTGACTGCGACCTTGCATGCCCAGACAGGAGCTTGATGCGAAGAGGCGAGACAAAGCGCGACCAGGGCTGGCGGAAGATTCCAATCAGGGCGTCGCTGCCAGGCCCCTGGATGTGAAAGCGGTTAGCCAAAGGGTTACACGAGACGGTTAGCGACTTCCGTGGCTGTGGCCCCGCGGATTCTTGGGTGCGCAGCCTGCGGTACCTGCACGAGGATCAGCTGGCCTCCGCACGACAGCATCAACAGCTCGCATCCAGCACAGGACGAGTATTCTCGTATGCGATATTCTTGCTGGCGGCAAGGGAACAAAGACCTCGAGACGCGTGACCAGAAAGACCCAACAGACACAAAGCGAACCGTGCCCATGTTCGCGCAAGGAATGAGGGCGAGGCATCGACTCCTCCGCCCTTAATTTCTCGTGGCGCCATCCAACCTCGTCTCCACTGTCCAAATTACTATGTACAGCAGCTTGCCGATTCTTCCTCCTCCTCCCTTCCTCATCCCACCACACCTCCAGCGTCGTTCCTGGAATGTGTGCTATTCTTCAATAACATCCCCAGGGCACAGACCGTCTGTGTTGCCGAGGGTCCGCTCTCTCTTATCCTTCCTGCGCTATGTCACCATAACGGAATGAATCCCTTGCAGTTGTACCTGTGCTTTTGAGCTACATGCTCTGCCACTCGTTAAAGACCCTTGTGGTTGTCACTCATTGAACAAGTCATTCGCTTTGCTACCAGTCTCTCTTTCAACAACCAGTCATTCGCTTTGCTTCCAGTCACTCTTTTATACTCTCCATTCTCTTCGCAACATCCTATCCGAGTTCGACGGCAGCTACCCCCCGGGGAAATATGGCCTCGAAAGGTACGTGGCTTTGGGCTGATCGAGGCTGGACAGTAGGGTATTGACAGAGGCTACACAGACGCCCTCTCCACCGTCTACGGTGTCCCCACGAAATATGCCTCCCTCCTGACCCTCGTCGTCCAGAACTCGTCGCTCGTTCTGATGATGCGATATTCCCGAATCCTACCTGGTCCGAGATATTTAAGCTCGACCGCCGTCGTTCTTTCAGAAGTCCTCAAATGCTTGATATGCCTAGCCATCCACATCAACGAACAACGACATCAGTCTCGCTATTCACAGCTACCGACCCTTTCGGACGATGCGAGCCCTTCCTCCATCCAACACGGCTATAGCTTGAGACAGCTATGGACCGACATATTCAGCGTCAAGAGTGGCTTCTTCAAGCTGCTCGTGCCCGCCATTTTATACACCCTGCAGAACAATCTGCAATTTGTTGCTGCCACCAACCTGGATGCGGCGACTTTCCAGGTCACATATCAGTGCAAAATCTTGACCACGGCATTATTTGCCGTGCTGATGCTGGGCCAGAGCTTGTCAGCCAAGAAGTGGCTGTCTCTGGTTATTCTCACAGCTGGGGTTGCGTGCGTACAAATCCCTTCTGGAACGACCAAAACCGTCCCACAGCAAGGGAACTACGTGGTGGGGATTGCGGCCGTTGCCGTTGCCTGTGTTTGCTCGGGATTTGCCGGCGTATACTTTGAAAAGGTGCTGAAGAACGGCCAGAGCTCCTCGATCTGGGTGCGCAACATCCAGTTGAGCGTTGGATGCCTGGGCATTGCGCTCTTCGGCGCATTGGTATGGGACGGCCAAGCGATCCGAGAACAGGGCTTCTTCCAGGGCTATAACCCTGTGGTCTTTGCCACAGTCTGTGTGCAGGCCGCGGGTGGCTTGATTGTGGCCATGGTCATCAAGTATGCCGACAACATCCTGAAGGGTTTCGCCACCTCGCTCTCCATCATCCTGTCAACGGTCGCCTCGGTCTTCATCTTCAACTTCGTCCCGACGATATACTTCCTGTTCGGCTCGATTTTGGTCTTCTTCGCCACCTACTTGTACAGCATGCCGGAAGCACCCAAGCCGGTCGAGACGACCAGCGCCGACATGTCCGAGAAGAACCCAATACTTGTTGTTGACGACTATGACGTCGAAGGGGGATTGGGATTGCAGAATGTTCCCAAACCGTTCCGGGATGAGAGTGACCCTGATTCCGGTGACGAGATGAGTCAAGACAGCATCAGCGTATACGAGCCAGACGATGGCACGTATTCTCGCAACTTTTCACCCTCGTTGATTGGAACTCCTCGGATCGAGAAACCACCACCGTTGGACTATGTTAGTTAAGCCGCCTTGCTTGGCGCCAGCACTATGACCTCTGGAACCAGTTTATCTTTATCGCCGACCACTTTGTCCCACGCAGTCATTGTACCATCGGGCTTCGCCAATCTCGGGCCCCTTGTCTCACGCGTGATCGAGATTTGGGATTTTCTTCGTGGACGATTTCGCAACGAGGGATGGGGCATCAGCATCAAGGGCACACTTTGCACGAGTTACGACTTGAATAGAATTCGGAAGCAGGACGGGGGCGGCATTGTTAGGCAGATTGGATATGACCTATCATTCAGACCTAGGAGATACAGAACCATTGAAATGATGATACCAGGTTTATTGGACCCCTTCGAGAATGAAGTCCTGAGTCCTGTGTATGAGGACGAAGATTTCAAGTCTCGTTCGAACCATCAGTTACAATAACTGACTTGATTGTTTCCCAAAAGGTCGCTAAATGTCCGTCATTGTTTCCTTTCCAAGGAGAATGGGAGCAGAAACAAGTGCTGGCTCGACTGGTACTGTAACTTGTGAGTGGACAGTGCCAAGAATGATGTTGTGAAGATATTCTGAATCCGTTACTCCGTAGGTGCGTTTTCCTTCCAAACCTTTCGTCTTCGCTCGCCGCACCGTACTCGTACAGTCTCAACACAAGCCCTCAAACCACATAATACTGAGGTGGACGTTGGGGGACAACATTCAAATGAGGAGGATGTTTTTGTTCTTCTCAAGGGTGCAGATATCTGGTACTCACGCACATCGAGCAGGACTGGATAACCCCCCCGTGTGTTGCTGTGCAACCCAACGAACCGAGCAGAGTGGATTGCATTGAAATGAAGAACTGTAAGCAGATGCTGGGCAGGACTGGGTAGGAAATGAGAAGAACGCCGAGAACATCTATGAAGAGCTAGTCTTCGCTGTACAAGCCTTTGCTGACAAGCAACTACCGATCTGATTCTGACCACCCCGACAGCTTCGCATACTGCACCCTGCCTTTTTTTCCCTCTCAACAAGTACGCTATGCAGAACAGGAAAGCAGAGCATCTCCTTGAAGCTCGAATCCTCGACTCCAGACTCCAGATCTATCCCCAAAAATCACGACAATGGGACAGCACTATATCACCGCGCCCTACGCCCCATCTGAGAAAATATTGGGTACAATTCCCACAATTCTTGATACCAGCCATCGATTGTTCGACTGTGGCCACATCTCTTCGGTCTCCTGTCTTCCGCTTCACACTCACTTCAAGCTGTAAACCGAGACGACCCTCCTCACGACCCTCCCGCTCCCACCCTTCAACAGTGCATTCAGCTCACTAGGATGCACGAGCGCAAACAATGCCATTGTGGTAAGCATCAACACCGCGTCAAACACGTATAGAAACCACTCATGCGAGATCAAATACCCATCATTCCCCTGCGCATACTCTATCAGCCGAAAGAGCGAGCGGATCAGGATGAGCCCACTTCCCGCGTAAAGCACGTACATGTGCTTCTTCCATGCCGTCGCGATGGTGATGTCTCCGAGCACCCGGGCGGAGGGCCTTCTGAGCATGCGCGTGTGGAATGTAAAAGCCACGATGACGAAGAAGGTGAAGAAGATGATCTGGAGGACGAGGCCGCCGATGATGATCTTCTCGCCTGTTTTAATCGAGGACTGGGATTTGCCGGCCATGATGCCGCCGCCTAGAGACCGACTGATTAACATTGCGTTGCGACGTAGTGCCACGGACGTGGCGGCAAATCAAGTTGGGGACAGGAGAACCCACCAGAACCCTGCATCAGAAAGGAAAACACATCCCCTGCGACGAAGATCTTGGTCAACCATCTGGTGTTGATGAGCGACCGGCTACCCCCGTCCGTGAGCTGTATTATCCGCCCCAATTCCATGTATATGCTCGCGGCGAAGAGGGCAGGCGCAACGAGGATCAGAATCGACTGGATGACGTACGCGCCGACGGTCCAGTCGGGCGTTTGCTGCGATCCGATGGCGCGGCCGACGTAACCGACGCTCTCGAAGAAGCCACCCACAACAAAGGGAATGAAGAACCATGTCCTTGTGCGGAGGAGTTGGTACAAATGGAGGAAGGAGACGATGGAGAACAGCGTGATGAAGAGGACGGCGGCTGCTAGGGAAGGGTCGTAACGGTAGAGTTTGAAATCCGAGTGGGAGTGGGAGGTCGAGGTCGAGTTCGAGGTGGTGGTCGCCATGATGGCTGCGAGATGACTTTCTGTAAAGAGGAGGCAACTAGGGGTGCAATATGCTCTTGTGAGTCGCGCCGCGATACGTTATTGTGAGGAGAGTAGCAGTATGTTCCTGTCAAGAGAAGAGCACGGGAGTTCAAAATGTGTCTGTGAGAGGGAAATTGATGGAAGAGTCAGAGGAAGAGGACACCACGTTGCTGAACCGTGATGGATCAACAACACACAAAGAACACAAGAGACGAAATACGTAGTAGGTGTAGCAGTCTAGGGAAGTAACCACGGATTCATCGCCAGCATATATACCAACTGACCTTCCCACTTCCCTGTGTGGCAGTCTGCCAGACTACCATCCTACACGATCTACCCACCTACCCACCTGCACCTGCTTCAGAATACCCATGCACCCGATGCCCATGTCCACGCCTATCGCTACTATCCACATCTCGAGAAATGAATCTGATATGATTCAACCAATCCCTTCCCCCTTTTACAGTGCTGCCTGGCTACCACGTAGCAACACGACCACAGTACGAGGGACCAGCAGACGAACGAACGAACGCACGCGATTGATCCTGCCGGCTAAGTCGACGCATCGAGCTTAGTCCCCAGTCTCGAGGCTGAGGTTTGAGGGCTGTGCGTCTGATACGTACCCAGTCTCTGTGTACGGAGGAGCTCCCGTGCGGTGCGGTGGGCCCAGGCCTTATCCTAATTGACTGCTCTATGCGAGTGTGAGTGCGTGTTATTCTCCGTACTTTGAAAATTGAAACCGCGTCGTCCATGCTTCCCGCGGGAAACGGGGGGCTCCACTCCGCTGAATACGCGTACTCGGCTGACTTGCCTTGTGGTTCGTATTCGACTATCGATTGCGTCGAGCTTTGTTACAGTATCACAATCAGACCGTCGGTGAATTTTCCTTGATCAACTCACCAACACATTGATCTCACCTACTGTTTATCCCAGCCGATCGTCCTAAGAATGGATGTTGTCGTTGGGGGCAACGTCCAAAATGTGCAAGGTGTCTTTCGATGACAGATTGCCCAAGCCACGCGTTGCCGAGTTGGATCCCGCGTCGCATAACCCTCTGTGATATTGCCCCGCCATTGGCTGGCGGTGCGAGACTCAGCTAAACAGCGAGGGCGCGTCAGTCATGGGCCATGGCAGAGGAGAGCCTTTTTATTCGAAATGAAACGGCGGACCCCGAACTTGGAGAGGAGTCCGAGGGAGAATACTGCAGCTCCGGGGACTTTATGGAAGAGCTCGGCGGTGATAATATAGAATCTGTGCCCGCTCCTCAGATATTATCACCCGAGCAAACTCATGGTTGGCTAGGCTTGGAGCCCTGCTGGCCACGGCGTCTGCTTCATGTTGCGACAATGACATCTTTTGTTCGCGATGACGGCGACGCGTACGGAGGACACAAGAAGCCGAAATACAACATCTTGAGCTATACGTGGGGCCGCTTCACGAACCCAGTAGGGCGAGCCGTCCAAATCAAAGGCGTCGAATGGCCAATCCCTGCCATCGAGGAGTGCCATTTCAGCGTTGAAGAGTTCGAGGCCGTCATACGACAGGTGGGCAGTGATGTCGAATTTGTCTGGGTTGACATTGCCTGCATTCATCAAGAAGATGAAATCGTGAAAGCAGAAGACGTAGGAAATCAAGCTGGGATCTTCCGGAATGCGCATAAAGCTTTCATCTGGCTCAATCGGCTCCAACGTTCCACGCTCACCGGGTGCATCGAAGAGATAGGGTGTGATGGTATGTTCGGACTGATGAAACTCGGGAATACGACCCAACTCGCGGAAGATACGGACAGCTGGACTGAATCTATCAAGACCGGGTGGGATTCAGTCATAGCGGCCCTAGTGGAGCTGTTCGGCGATCCCTGGTTTTCCTCGCTGTGGACTCTCCAGGAATCCATCCTTCGCCGAGACGCCTTCATTCTCTCGCGAGACGGCTCGTACATCTACACCTCGCTGTCCAATCGCCCCTGGCAGTACAAAGTACTAGCTGGCGCGTGCCAGGAGTACTACGGAAGCCTCTTACCGTTCTCGAACATCCCCACCGCGAGGGAACGGAATTATATCACGCGGCTGTCAAAAGCTCGTAGTCGAGCCCAGGACCTGCTTTCCAAGGATGCAGACACAGCAACATCCTTGTGCGAACTCATTCACCATCGTGGACTCAGCTTTGCCTGGACGAGTAACCCCAATGTTGCATATTGCGTAGGTCAGTATAGAGCCACAAAAGACCCGCTGGACCGGATTTTCGGCATCATGCAGATCTACGGCATCAGAGTCAGCCTGCCGAAGACCTCAGAGGATGTTGCAGTCCAGCTGCGAGATCTGGAAGATGAATTTGGACGCCAGCTGGTGAAGATATCGCCTCTGCTGTCACAGATGTTTGTTCACGCCGATGCGTCCAAGCCAAGGAGGAGTTGGCTGATCACGCAGAAATGCAGTGTTCCGCCCGTCCTGGACATCCGCGGCGCCCGGTTCGAGAGCGATGGGACGAATCTCTGTCACATGTCGGTAGGAGATGACGGAAACATCACCTTCTGTGGAAGGGCATGGGGTTTCATGGAGCTCCTCAAGGCCATATCACTCGGAGATAGCATGTGCAACGCTGATTTCCGGAAGGCAATATGTCATATCCTACAGAACCACGGCCGGCAATCGTCTGATATCATACCCGCGCAGTCTGCCTCTTTAGACCCATTGACCATGGGGGACACAGCGTCCTTCCTTTCCGTGCGACCTCCAGGCTTCCGGGCACAGTCGCGGGAGATTCGCCTCCGCCCTTCAACCGATGCACCGCAGGTATCGATCCTCCTGGACCGCCACCGTGAGTTGCCAGCCGGTGCACTCGACCCAGAGTTGGACTTTGTCGAACCAGGGTCGCGCTACCGAGACGAGGAGCTGTATACCTTGATGGTGGGCATCCAGGTAGCCAGGACATATGGAGAGGACAACCTTGGAGTGCTACTACTGGGACAAATCCCGCATGCTGGATTGAATGTCAACATTGGGCTTGTCCTGCTTCGTTGCGGTGCATGTCCGCAGAATGCAGGGCCCAGTCGATGGGAGCGGATCGGGCTGGTCGTTTGGCACGTTGTACCATCTCAATACGACTTGAGGAAGGACGAGTCTACCGCACCATTGCCGCCGTGGTTTAGCCTCGAGGGAGAGATCCTGTAGGGTAACGTACTGTGTATAGCCTCGAGGGAGAGATCCTGTAGGGTAACATACTGTAATTGTCAGAGCATCCATGTTGTCTCTGGCGTAGAGTCGCTCGCCGTTTTCGAGCAGTCAGAACTGTCCCATGCAAACGGAAATACACCAGGCTTGGAAACGAGGCATGGACCGGGATGACGCACGTAGATAACAGGTCGTTTCCTGTAATTCATGCCATGGCAATTGTTTTCACAGGCCAGGTAATGGACCGCAGCCTCACATTTCGTTATACATTCACTTTATTGTCAATATTTTGCCAGAAAGGCCAATTGGTCTTGGGTGGGGGTCCTGCCACGCCCTGCATTCTCCCTCTCGGCCATTTCGTTCTATGAAGAGACAAGACAGACAGAGAGACACTACTGAAACGTTACACCTCCATCCGAATTCGCTCTATCCTAAACATCATCGAGGTATCGCACAGCACAGCACAGCACAGCACAGCACAGCACAGCACAGCACAGCACAGCACAGCACAGCACAGCACAGCACAGCACAGC